>JAWNOA010000083.1:2500-602500 GCA_035046345.1 Drosophila birchii | reverse complement strand
TTTTGGAATAAACACCTCCCACTCCAAAAAACAACTTCAGAAATTTTTCAAAATTGCCAAGCAGCCGAAAAATAATATCAATAAGGAATGAAAAACCCTATTATGGTTGTTCAGTCACAGCAGCGTTTATTCATAAGCAATAATATTCAGACACAATAAATATGTAATAATTCTTCAGTCTCAGAAACATGCATTTATCGTAAATAAAGGATCAGTTACCAGGTTAAGCGAATTTGCATAGTATGCGGACATGAGAAAAATAAAATAGGGCTATAAGTCTCAGGTCACTTATAGCTGGCAATAACCCACATTCACAGTAATCTACATTCACAGTAACCCACATTATTTTTTATACGATAGTTCTGTTACCATAAGCATTTTTTACCTATATATACTGTTAAGTTTCATTAATAAAATCAGTAAGAGTTCTACACCAACCCAGAGCTCTTATTCATGCATCAGAGGCTGTCGCCGTGTCTTCAGACCCTCAGCCCTTTACCCAAACCGTCCACCTAGTTCCAAGTGCTAGTTGCGACAATCAAAGGCAATACTTTATGCACTATCTGCTAGGCATCGAAGCCTCCGTATAAACATTTTGGTGACCCCGACGTGATGATTATGTTTATATAAATGATTATTTGGTGTGTAAGAAAAAATAGGAAAGAATCCGTAACTCTTGAGATCTTCTTAATTTTCTCACACACCAAATAATCATTTTGGTGACACCGACGAACACGTCAACAAAAGGAAAGAATCCGTTACTCTTGAGATCTTCTTAATATTTTTCGCCACCACCAAATAAACATTTTGGTAACCCCGACGAACACGTCAACCGACGTAAGTCAACAATAGGAAAGAATCCGTAACTCTTGGGATCTTCCTTATTTTTCTCACCCACCAAATAAACATTTTGGTGAAACCTAGACTCACAGGAAATTGTTCTGAATACTTCAAAAGCACAGGAAAAATTCCGTAACTCTTGGGAATCTTCCTGAATTTGGTGAGATCAACCGATAAAGTTCCGTAACTATTGGGAACCTATCGGGACAGTGTCAGCGATCCTATTTATTTTTTAGATTTCTAAATTCTAGAAATCCTCGAAGTCAATTGACCATTTGTTGATTCCTTCAACCACACCATGGTTGCAAATAGGAGCGTCAGCTGTATAATAATAAAATATTTCCAACGGTCAGGAATTAAAAAACAATTTTCAATAGGTTTAATAAGGAGGAGAAAGCAGTCACAGAGGCGTTAGACTTGCAGGAAGAGATCAGTCAAGAAATCTCGAAGCTCTTTCGAAACTTTAAAAATCCAACGTATTATAAAACAAAGTTGGCCGCAATCGATGAAGTATGGACTCGATTTGCGAATAATGACATAGTCATTTTACGTGAACTGTCGTGAAAAACAATGGATTCTATAAACTCATTTTTTTTTTGTCGCGCGAGTCTTTTGTTCTTTTGGACAGATTCAATGAGGCTACTATGGACTCCGAATTGAGGACTCCAGACATACGAACCATACTCCAATATAGGGCGAACTAACGAAGTAAAGAGAGTCTTCGTTACATAAGGAGAATCGAATTCTTTCGACCACCTTTTAATGAATCCCAGCATGCCTCTGGCTTTTTTAACTATACAAGAAATATGTTCAGAGGACGAAAGTTTAGGAACTAGGCGGACACCCAGATTATCAACAATAGTAATTCTTTCTAAAAAGCTATCGTTTTGCATATAGCTTCCAAGCAGGGGATGATGACGGATCTACATAAATGTTGCAAAAGAGGAGTGATTACATTTTCGAAAAGTTTGGGGATTGCCGATACCTAAGAGATACCCCTTGTGACGCGTGCCGCGCACATAGAAAGATTTAAATTCAAAGCGTTTATATAAAGTTAGCAGGCCAACACCAGTAATCCTTCACATTTGCAAAAAATTATTTTTAGCCAGAATTTGCCGTTAATTATCCGTTCAATATTCGTTAAAGAAGTAAATTTGTTGCTCAAGTTTTTAAATTTTTAATTTATGTATCCAAATAACTCAATGCTGTAAAGGACAACATTTTACGGGATATATTAACATAAATATTTATTTAAGACATCTTTTTTATGACTGAAAACGTATTTTTGGGCTTATAATTTTATAATTATTGTAAACTTGCTGTTCTTTACGTCTACTTACGTCTATATATATACGTCTAATATATATACATATATATTATTAAATAAGAAAAAAAAGAATTCCTTATACAAACACTTTTTATAATAAATAAAATTATGATGTGAAATGGTATAACATCATTTTCGGTAACCTTAGATTAATCTGAATTATGAACATTAATTGGATCATACCATATGAAACGTGGGAGTTTTTGTATTACCTAAGCTGTAATTAATGTTTTGCGGTGCTGTTTTTTGTTACGATTTCCCTTTTCTATAAAATGAATTATATTTATTTTAAAAATTGCACTTTTCAAATAATTCTTATTTATTTTTATATTAAAAAGCATGTTTGTTTTTATTTAATTTCAGATCATATTGAAACTATCCACTTTAGTTTCATTTTATATAAAATTAAATGAAATATTTGCTTTTTATAAATTTTTAAAAAGCAAATATATATATAAAATTAAAATAAAGAGGATAATTTCAATATGATCTTTATATATTTATATTTATTGAGTGCGTGTGGTCACTGAATTCCTTCTGAATCCGTAAGACTGCACAATATCAATCATTATATATTATACTATTTTAATTAAAGTTTGTTTCGAACGTTGGTGCTGGGATCAAATTGAAAAAAAATGTAATTTTATATTATTATTGTGTTATTTTAAGTCGTGTGCTAATTAAAATATTATTATTAAATATATAATTAATGTACACAGTGCTTAAAAGTGTCCATATAAAACTATACATTTTGCCAATTTGGGTTGAATCAAGCAAGTATATCACGTATTTGTTGCTAAGCAACGAACAGCCATATATGATTAATCGATCACAAGATTATATTGCTTTATTATGAATGAAACTTAAATTGCCTCTGAACTCATACAAATCCTGAAACGATATGTAATATAAAGTTATTTTTAGGGGAAGGTGTCAGCTGGCGAAAACCAGCTAAACTCTCTTTAAGGGCGCTAGGCAACAGGAACCGTATTATACCGGACACGGGAAAGGCATTGCCGCTTGCTTTGTCCGGGGTAATGCAATGTCTAACAAAAAACTCTAGTGGTACCTCTGAAATAAACCATTACCCACGGAATGAAGATCCCGAATATGTTTCAACTCGCGGGCACGAAGAGGATGCTCTGGTGATCAAGCGGCAACGTTGGCTAAAACAAAGTAAGCTGTCCACATTTAGCGAAGAACAAAAGATAGAGAAGGTGAGTGAAGTGTGAGTGTGCAACGACACCTGAATGTGGCAAGATATCCGATGCGTGGTACACAATGGTGCATGCGCACCATCCTCGCTGTGTGTGGAAACCAAGCTGGAGGTGGTGGAAGGGGAATTAATTGCTTCCCTACCAAGGTCGATGACTAAAAGGTACTACACCTACCCAGAAGAGGGCTAACGAGATACGGGTAGATGGCGTAAAGTATGGGTACCTGCGACTTAAAAAAATGTTGCAACCGTACTCGAGCGGAACTGTCATAAAGTTGTTATTTACAACTGTACATATGCTAGAAAACGAGGAATAGCGCCTCTTGGTAGCTTCCTGCTATAAGACACACGACAAACTAAATCCACCGGAGGAACCAATAAGTCTGTTAGAAGCCAGATAAAACAAGAAAATTTAAACAAAAAATTAAAACGGAAATTCTGGAATAATAATTAATTGCCAAATCTCAAATTTGATGACATTGGTTTGAAAATCGGCAAAGTCATGGTTTTTTTTTATATTCTGATTGTTCCTATGGAAGCTATAGGATATAGTCGACCGATTTTCACGAAATTAAAAGCGAAATTCAGGAATAATATAAAACGTCTAAATCTCAATTTTGATGAAAATATGTTGAAAACTGACAAAGTAAACATTTTTTTTTAATTTTTCGATCGGTTCTATGGCAGCTATATGATATAGTTCGGCATCAATAAAAAAAGGTATGTCACTCATTGACTTTTTTGTAGCATACATGCGGGAAAAGCACACTTCGTAAGGCGTACCTCGTCAAATGCTTTAACAATTGTAATGGAAGAGGTATTCTTTTATATGAACAAAGAGTCCTCTAGAGACAATTCTTTATTTCCCCGATTGTTCCTATGGAAGCTATAGGATATAGTTGACTGATTTTCATAAAATTAAACGCGAAATTCAGGAATAATAAAAAACGGTTAAATCTCAATTTTGATGAAAATATGTTGAAAACTGACAAAGTAAACATTTTTTTTTTAATTTTTCCGATCGGTCCTATGGCAGCTATATGATATAGTTCGGCATCAACAAAAGAGGTATGTCACTCATTGACTTATTTGTAGCATACATGCGGGAAAAGCACATCTTCGTAAGGCGTACCTCGTCAAATGCTTTAACAATTGTAATGGAAGAGGTATTCTTTTATATGAACAAAAAATCCTCTAGAGACAATCTAAGACCACAAGCACAGTCAGTATCAGTCAGACTCTCTCCATTATCAAGTTTATATGAAACATTCTTTTTGGAATAAACACCTCCCACTCCAAAAAACAACTTCAGAAATTTTTCAAAATTGCCAAGCAGCCGAAAAATAATATCAATAAGGAATGAAAAACCCTATTATGGTTGTTCAGTCACAGCAGCGTTTATTCATAAGCAATAATATTCAGACACAATAAATATGTAATAATTCTTCAGTCTCAGAAACATGCATTTATCGTAAATAAAGGATCAGTTACCAGGTTAAGCGAATTTGCATAGTATGCGGACATGAGAAAAATAAAATAGGGCTATAAGTCTCAGGTCACTTATAGCTGGCAATAACCCACATTCACAGTAATCTACATTCACAGTAACCCACATTATTTTTTATACGATAGTTCTGTTACCATAAGCATTTTTTACCTATATATACTGTTAAGTTTCATTAATAAAATCAGTAAGAGTTCTACACCAACCCAGAGCTCTTATTCATGCATCAGAGGCTGTCGCCGTGTCTTCAGACCCTCAGCCCTTTACCCAAACCGTCCACCTAGTTCCAAGTGCTAGTTGCGACAATCAAAGGCAATACTTTATGCACTATCTGCTAGGCATCGAAGCCTCCGTATAAACATTTTGGTGACCCCGACGTGATGATTATGTTTATATAAATGATTATTTGGTGTGTAAGAAAAAATAGGAAAGAATCCGTAACTCTTGAGATCTTCTTAATTTTCTCACACACCAAATAATCATTTTGGTGACACCGACGAACACGTCAACAAAAGGAAAGAATCCGTTACTCTTGGGATCTTCTTAATATTTTTCGCCACCACCAAATAAACATTTTGGTAACCCCGACGAACACGTCAACCGACGTAAGTCAACAATAGGAAAGAATCCGTAACTCTTGGGATCTTCCTTATTTTTCTCACCCACCAAATAAACATTTTGGTGAAACCTAGACTCACAGGAAATTGTTCTGAATACTTCAAAAGCACAGGAAAAATTCCGTAACTCTTGGGAATCTTCCTGAATTTGGTGAGATCAACCGATAAAGTTCCGTAACTATTGGGAACCTATCGGGACAGTGTCAGCGATCCTATTTATTTTTTAGATTTCTAAATTCTAGAAATCCTCGAAGTCAATTGACCATTTGTTGATTCCTTCAACCACACCATGGTTGCAAATAGGAGCGTCAGCTGTATAATAATAAAATATTTCCAACGGTCAGGAATTAAAAAACAATTTTCAATAGGTTTAATAAGGAGGAGAAAGCAGTCACAGAGGCGTTAGACTTGCAGGAAGAGATCAGTCAAGAAATCTCGAAGCTCTTTCGAAACTTTAAAAATCCAACGTATTATAAAACAAAGTTGGCCGCAATCGATGAAGTATGGACTCGATTTGCGAATAATGACATAGTCATTTTACGTGAACTGTCGTGAAAAACAATGGATTCTATAAACTCATTTTTTTTTGTCGCGCGAGTCTTTTGTTCTTTTGGACAGATTCAATGAGGCTACTATGGACTCCGAATTGAGGACTCCAGACATACGAACCATACTCCAATATAGGGCGAACTAACGAAGTAAAGAGAGTCTTCGTTACATAAGGAGAATCGAATTCTTTCGACCACCTTTTAATGAATCCCAGCATGCCTCTGGCTTTTTTAACTATACAAGAAATATGTTCAGAGGACGAAAGTTTAGGAACTAGGCGGACACCCAGATTATCAACAATAGTAATTCTTTCTAAAAAGCAATCCTTTTGCATATAGCTTCCAAGCAGGGGATGATGACGGATCTACATAAATGTTGCAAAAGAGGAGTGATTACATTTTCGAAAAGTTTGGGGATTGCCGATACCTAAGAGATACCCCTTGTGACGCGTGCCGCGCACATAGAAAGATTTGAATTCAAAGCGCGCCAAGAATGGGCCACACTGACGGCCAGGGGCACACTGTGCGGAGAAGAAGAGGAAGAGGCAGATCGCGGCGGCCACACTAGGCCACGGCAGACCCTATATAATGCGGGACGCTGACCTTGGCAAATCACTAAGGGACAGACGGCGATCGGAAGCGGTAAGCCTCTAGCAGCACACTTACAGTAGTCAGCAGCCAAAGTAATTTTTTGGGCAAACCGAATCTTAGGATTTGGCCTGTCGAATTTTCCCAAAAGACTTTCGAGTCCGCAACCGAAGACTTTCGTGTCCGCCTCTCTCTCTGAAGACTTCCGAGTCTGCAACTGAGGACTTTCGAGTCCCCCTTTCTCCCGGAAGATTTCCGAGTCCAGAGCGAGCCGCGATCACCGAGACGAACACGACCCAGACGCGAGAGGCCCAGACGACCGAGGCCACGGCGCTACTTGGCTCCTGACGCAGCGCATTCGAAACTCTGTCCACTGAGTTGTTCAATAAAGAGTCGAGTCTACTTAAGTTAACCGAATTCTCTCATCTGTTCTCACTGGGAAACTGGCAAACTTCTTTTACAGCTTCCACTCTGAGCGGACTCTGGCCGCCCCTGAGCTACCTGGGAACCTGCGGCAGACCGTCACACCCTATAGTTACTGGCAGCTGTTTTGCTACCTTTTTTGTGGAGAGGAAAAATATTTGATTCCCCCCAAATACGGGGAAATTGTAAAGATTCTAAAGATAGGGTAAACAATTTAGGAAGGGGGTTACACAGCGCCTTGGAGCAATACCCAAGCATAGAGCCCAGTATTTCATCGAGAATAAGTGAGCTTTCGTATAATATTAGACTGAAGATTATCGGACGACTTGGGCATAGCTGGATAAAATGTACGATCTAAAGATGTTGAGTGCGAATATGTAGTTTTAAAAATCTCAGTGAAGAGATTGGCTGTTGCTCGATCAAAATTTACTGTAGTAACGGAGCTGAGCTCCGTTTTAGTCCACACCCTCGACTGTCGTAGTCGGCGCCTTCATTTCAGTACCAGCCAGTGTCGTTCAGGTACGCTAGGATGGCATTCACTGATTGCCGCCCCACCTCCCTTAGCGACCCTAGCTGGTGGGCTCCGAAGTGTCGGGCTCTGAGATTGTTGAATGCCGGACAGTGACACAACAGGTGCTCTGGTGTCTCCTTCTCGGTTTCTTCTTTGCAGCTTCTGCAATATGTGTTGTGGGGTAGGCCTATTTTACAGGCATGAGTGCCAATTGGCCAATGCCCCGTAAGTGTTGACGTTATTCTTCTAATGTCCTTTTTGCTTTTGGAGATCAGGTCTGCTGTCCTTCTCCTATTATATTCTGGCCAGCATAGCCTAGATCTTCTGTTCTCAGTCATCGTTGACCATTCTTTGCTTGCTAGTCGTTTGAAATGGTCGAGGATTTCCCTCTGGACAGAGTTCAGGGAGATTTGTATGTCTGACCCTTGCCTAGCCAACTCGTCAGCTCTCTTGTTTCCTGGAATATCGTTGTGTCCCGGTACCCAAACTATTTGTACTGTGTTGTCTTCAGCGAGTCTATTTAACGCCTCCTTACATTGGGCCACTAGAGTCGATGTTGTTCTTGCTGATGCGAGGGATTTGATAGCCGCTTGGCTATCCGAGTATATCCTAACTTTGGTATTCTTGAGGTCTCGGTTTTCTGAGAGTTCGACAGCTTTCAGAATTGCGAATAGCTCTGCCTGGAACACTGTCGCTGACGCTGGGAGGTTAAAGGACTCTTCTGCTCCCCAGCTGTCGGCGAAGATTCCGGCCCCTACACCGCATCTAATTTTCGAGCTGTCGGTGTAGAGGGATACTTCGTCTTGTTCGGATACACTCCCTCGTCTCCATTCTTCCCTTGTGGGGTATATGGTGGTATATGCGTTGCCGAATCGTAGTTCGGTTGTCATGTAGTCTGTTCCTGTTGTTCCCATATAGTCTATTTCATAAATGATCGTACAGTGCCCAGTGTGATAGTTCTTCCAGCTATGGCTTGCCTTCAGTCGTACCGCGCTGCTGTATTCTTGATGATGTGTTCTATTGGGATCAGGTTTAACACTGCGTTCAACGCTGCCGCGGGGCATGATCTTAGTGCTCCCGTGGCACCTGCGCATACCGATTGTAAGTTTTTGTCTGTTGTATGCCCTAGTTAGAGCTGGCCACCATACTAGTGCTCCGTAGGTAGGTATGGGTCTCACCACCGCTGTGTAGAGCCATATTATGATCTTGGGGTGTATGCCCCAGTTCTTTCCAAACATCTTTCTGCACGAGTAGAATGCTAAACTCGCTTTCTTGACTCGTTCACTGATGTTGTTTTTCCATGATAGTTTTGTGTCCAGTATCACCCCCAAGTACTTAGCTTGTTGTGGTAGCTCTAGTTCTATACCATCTATCTGTGGTTTTGTGTTCTTTTCGTAAAGAGCATAAGTTCCGTTTTTCTCGGGTTAATGCCTAGTTCAAAGGCTTTAGCCCATGAGTTCAGTTTGGTTAGTGCCCTCGTCATCAGTTCACTGATAACATCGGGGAATGGTCCTGTGGTGAGTAGGACTACGTCGTCCGCCTAAGCTACCAACTTAATTCCTTCGCTATTGAGTTCTTTCAATATGTCGTGTGCCCCTCTTCACAAACCTGGTGTGATGAGTGCCACTCAGTTCGGCTGTTATCTTCCTGCTCGTTAGCATTTCGCCTATCCATGATCTGATGCCTCCTTCAACTCCTATTTTGTTGAGGGAGCTCAGGATGGAGTCCGCGGTTACGTTGTTGAAGGCCCCTTCTATATCTAAAAAGGTAGCCAGCATGTAGTTTTTGAAAAGCAGGGCCTACTACTTCGCGTAGCGCCGTTTCTGTAAGCGTGCTGGGCTTTCGAAGGGTTTTTCTCCGTTTTGCATCTGATGTGGATATCTAGTATCCTTTCCATTGTTTTCATGAGGAATGAAGTCAGGCTAATCGGCCTGTAAGCCTTGGCTAGGATGTGTCCTCTTCTTCCTGGTTTGGGTATAAAGACTACTCTTGCTTCCTTTCATGGAAGCGGTACGTGTACTGCTTGTATACATGCTTGGAAGATTGCCTTTAGCCAGTTCCATATGTATTCCTTCGTCGTTTGCAGCATTGCCGGTATGATTCCGTCCGGACCTGGGCTTTTGTATTTGTCAAATGAGTCTATCGCCCAGTGGATTTTTTCCCCAGTTCCATTTGTTCCAGTCTGTGCTACGCGGGTTCCGTTTCGGTGCCGTCTCGCGCATCGGCATCGAGATTTCAAAGAATATGTACCTGTGTTCTGAAAAAGAGTTCTGTGTCGAAACCCTCCAATTTTCTACCTTATACCCGCTGTTCTCCATTTGGAGAGTTATGTCAAGAACTTCTTCCCAACCTTGAAATTCTTCCGAGCTTGGAAAAGTGAAAGTTTGTATATCCCCTCTATTACAGATAGTGACGTCACGACATATAATACTATCGAAAAGAGACTCACCCCTTTCGTTTGTTTCTTTACTTCCCCACAGCGTGTGCCTGGCGTTGGCGTCACACCCGAGGATTAGCGTCGTGTTGGTCTCTTCAGCCCACTGCATCAACTTGATGACCGCATCTGGGGGTGCCTTCTCGTCGTGGGCCATATAGCCGGAGGCTATCAATATCGCTGTCCCATCCGCCGTCTCAAACCTGCCCACTGCTAGGTCTGGGTTGCTAAGTGTGGGGTGTAAAAGGGCGTTAATGCTGTTTTTGACTATTATACCCGCCCTCGGCCTACCTGTCGAGTTCGTGTATAGAGTTGTATATCCCTTAATCGCCACGCCAGAGATCTGTCCGTCTCTTGTCCGTGCTCTTGTAGGAGGCCGATGTCGATGTTCTTCTCGCGGAGAAGAACTGCCAGATTCGCTGAAGCGTGAGAGCTCCGCTTCAGGTTGATCTGGACGACGTTCGGAATTATTGTGGCGTTGTGTCCGGGGTGACGTCGTCGATGATTAAACCGTCCAACAGCTTGTTTGTGTCATCGATGTCGTCTTCGAGGGCTTCATCCGGCTCGGCCAGGAAGACCTTGATCTTGGCCTTCCTTATTCCGTACCGCACTTTGTGGTCGGACTTCCTTAGTTGCTCCAGGCATCGGCGGTTGATGGGGAACAAGAAAGGCTGACTTGTTTTCATCTCCCTCTCAGCTTTGAGTACGGCCCAGTCCTCCATATCGACATCTGGGTTCTGAGCTCGTAACGTCTGCAGCACCCTGTCATGGTTAGTTAGCCCCATTGGTAGCCAGATGCGAGCTCTGGGCCTTCTCGGGATATCCTTCGCGGGGACTAGCTTAATGCGTAGCCCTTTCCATGCGTTGCTTATGCTGGCAACGCATGCCGCCAGGAAGTCCTTTGAAGACTCATCGTCGCACCTGATTACTCGGTGCCCTCTAACCATGTCTGAGGAGTCAAAGGAAGGTGTCGGACCCGATGGCTCTTATAGTAACTTGTCTGTTACCATCTCCGCTAATGTGGTCTCGACCTCCTCCCATTTCTCCGCCAGCAGGCGCCCGTCGTCATTGAGCTCGTTCACCAGTGCCATGGCGAGGCTGTTTCTAGACCCCCTCGCTGAAACTCTTCGCCGGCCTGACAAAGGATGTCGCCCTTGGAGCCCCCTTGGCATCCTTCGCTCTCTTCGGAGCGTTCTCGCTCACCTCTTGGGAGCGATTAAGCTTCGCCTGGGGAGGAAGGAATGTTTCCGGGTGCTCCTTTTCGAACTTCTCAAAGTCCTCGATTACTGCCTGGAATCGGGCCTTGTTGTCTCTGTCTTGCTGTTCAGCTTTGCCCTCCTTTTTATTCTTAGCTATCTTAGCCAGAATGAAGCGGGCCTTATTGACATGCGCTTTTCTTGGCTGGTGGGTTAGCGATTTTGGCTTATCGCTTGCCCGGGTCTTGTGGTGGGATGGGAGTCTTGGGATTGAACGCTAAGGGAGACACGGGATTTTGCCGCTCGCATTAGCCGTACCGTAGTACGTTTCCAGGAGGTACCACGCGGAGGACCTTCTCCGAGGAGAAGGTGGTGTCTATCAATCTGATATCCACCTACGAGTCGACTTGATGCTTCAGTTTACCAAGGAATATACATCAGCAGAGGCCTCTGATCTTGCCTTGGTCTGATGCACCCTTACCACCTCCGTTTAGAGTTAACAAAGTGATAAAACTGTTTAGGGTCCTGCGTGAACTGGACCTTACAACGAGTCAAATAATTTTTATGACACAAAGCGTTAAGACCGGTAAAGTAAGATCGAGCACTAAGATAAGATGAGAAAGCCGTTCTTGAAATAGTAAGTTTATATTTATTATAAAGCCTAGATCTTACGGTTTTTAAACGTGTCAGCTCCTTGTTAAACCAAAGTGGTTTATTAGAGACCGACGGGTAGGTTTCAGGAACACATGTGACGGTCTGCCGCCCAGTTTCCAGATAGCTCAGGGACGGCCAGAGTCCGCCTAGTAGTCCGAGTGGTAGCTGTAAGAGAGATTCCCCCGATTCCCAGTAAGAACAGTGGGGAGAGTTCTGTAACTTAAGTAGGTTTCGAAGTTTTTTCAAGATTTCTGTGGACAAAGTTTTGTATGCGCTGCGTTAGGAATCAGAGAACGCCGTCGCCTCGGTCGCCTGGGCTTCTCGCGTCTGGGTCGTTTTCGTCTCGGTAATCGCGGCTCGCCCTGGACTCAGAAGTCTTCAGAGAGAGACGGACTCGTAAGTCTTCGGTTTGCGGAAGAATTCGGTGGGCCGAATTCTATGCCGCGACTCGCAAGTCCTTCGACAATGTATTTTGCAACCCAAATCCTAAGATTCTGGTCGCCCAAAAAGTGACTTTGGCTGTTGAGAAGTGTGCTACTAGAGGCTTACCGCTCCCGATCGCTGTCGGCTGCTAAGTGATTTCCTACGGCCAGCGGCTCGCATTATATAGGGTCTGGCGTGTTTCAGTGTGCCCGCCGTGATCAGCTGCTTCCTCTTCTTTTCCAGTGTGCCCCTGGCCGTTAGTGTGGCCCTTTCTCGGCGTGCGCTTTTGATTCAAATTCAAATTTGCTTCATTTCTATCTTCTTTTTATTTCCAACTTTCATTTGTGCGCGGCACGCGTCACACATAAGGAGAAAAAATGAGTTCATGTAAAAAGATTAGACCAATCAAATTTTGTTATTAAAGTGTCTGTTATTAAAGTGACAGTCAGCCTTTCGGAAACAGTTGACTCTGCTAAAACTGTCCCAGTATCGATAGTCACATCTAAAGTTGGATGATGAGGATATTCAGGTTGCGTCATTGGAGGAACTGTAATTAGATTTACGCCTGCAGAATCGGAGACAAAGCATAGATCCACTAAGCGGTTTAAAGAATTAAAGATATGGTTAACTTAAGATAATAATAAATCAATCAAGCCCTTTTATGAGGTGATGTTGTGCCGCAGTGTAAAGGACGTTAGACACAACATCAGAAGACCAGTGAGCTCCAGGTATGTTGAAGTCACCCAAAACCACTAATTGGTCCCTATCAGAAAGCCTATTGGAAACTGCGTGAATTGCCGAAAGGTGTTTCCAATAAATTGGCTTTTCCGAATATAGAGGGATGTAAGAGCAGGTTACAAAAATGCAACTACATGTTAATTATAGTTGTACGCAGATAAATTCGATGTCCAAAAAGTAATTAGATACCACCCGTTCCGAGATAAGGCAAGAATCAACGGCAGTTAAAACTCCGCCACCACGCTGAAGAAGCCTTGCGAAAAGTGGCCATGATCTCAGAAAATCCACTCCTGGTCTGACGCATGAAGGATGATATTTCCTTCTCAACCGGTCGACAGGCCTCACAACAAAAATGCACGCCCTTTTTGCTGGACACTGCGTCAGCCATTCGACCTGTCGGCTCGATGTACTTAGCGTGCACTACTGCCCCGCAAAGCCAGCATTGGATGCTGGGCTGGTCTGCCAAAACCTTTTTTGGGCAATTCTTTATACCACAGACAATATTCTGGGACATTTTCACCAACCCTAGAACCATTGTGCACACTTTCAATACCAAAAAAGCAAATAGAGGAAGAGAGAGAACAAAAGGGCACGAGAGGAGAGAGAGCAAAGAGGAAAAATAAGATAAGATAACCGTCTTAGCACAAAACTAAAAAGTGATTATTAATGCAAATTAAATTAATCGCGCTGACTTACAAGCACTAAACAATATGCAAATTCCAAGACACATATTCGAAGGACGGGTGCCTGTCACACAAGAATTTCACACATTTTTTAACGCTTTAGAACGAGCATACGGAGAGGCATTGTATGTGCGAGCCACATACAAAAATAATCAAGTATCTATCCTGTTGCTCTACTCAAAGTCAGCTCCGTTAGCTAAGGAGATATTACCGTGGCTAGAGTTATGTGCTGCAGGTTTGGGAGCTAAACTGAACCATAATGTCAGAACGGACTTACGCATGCCTGAGGACAAGGCATCTGGGTACTTGTGGACTGATTCAATTATAGTCTTGTTTGGATAAATGCGTCTGCATCATCATACCACACGTTGGTGGCAAATCGGATCGCTAAAATCCAGGCGGTGTCGCATCAATCTCAGTGGCGCCATGTGTCATCCGCGAATCAGCCAGCTGATGTGCTATCAAGAGGGATTGTGGCAAGCAAATTAGCGGGGCACAGCCTCTGGCTGTTCGGACCTCTATTCCTACACGGTTCCCGAGACAAATGGTCCAAGGTACCGAGCATCACTCCCAGCGATTTAGAACGACGAGTGAAGCAAGTGAGTTTGCCAATATGCCAAGATCAACTGGGGATCGAACTATACAGTTGCAATCACGGCAACTCCTTTAACAAGTTGCAACGCATTGTAGCTTACATGCTGCGCTTTTGTCACAAGCAGAACCGATCTCCTACAACTACTCTAAATGTAGGTGAACTAACTTATGCTAGGACACTGATTTTAAGCATTATTCAAAAAATTGAATTCAGTGCTGAGTATAAACAACTGCGCATCCACAGGACAGTGGACAAAAGAAGTTCAATTGGGCAAATGGGCACCACCCAAATTGATACAACAAATCATGGGTAATTTGCCTGCGGATCGAGTAACACAGGCTCGTCCATTCTCCAACTCTGGAGTCGACTACTGCGGTCCTTTTTGGATTCACCATAAAATCAATGGAAAAAGACCAGATAAGGCGTACATTGCAGTATTCTGCTGTTTTGCCACTAAAGCAGTACATCTTGAATTGGTAAGCGACCTGACAACAGACGCTTTCCTAGCCGCTTTTCGGCGGTTTTTGGGTCGACGTGAAAAGTGTTAAACCAACCAGTTAAAGGCGCTAGAAGAAACAATCTTCACAGAACAGGCTCAGACAAAGATCGTAAACCAATGTAGTAAGCAGCAGGTGGAGTTCAAGTTCATTCCGCCTCGAGCGCCATCATTTGGCGACCTATGGGAAGCTGCGGTAAAATCAGCGAAAAGGCTACTGGTATCAGTCTCAGCCACATCATCGCTAACGTTTGAAGAGCTCAACACAGTAATTATTGAAGTCGAGGCGACACTCAATTCAAAGCCCCTCACTCCGATGTCATCTGATCCCACGGATACATCAGCGCTCACTCAAGGTCATTTTTAATTG
Organism: Drosophila birchii; assembly: GCA_035046345.1. Classification (NCBI taxonomy): domain Eukaryota; kingdom Metazoa; phylum Arthropoda; class Insecta; order Diptera; family Drosophilidae; genus Drosophila; species Drosophila birchii. The sequence goes on along the minus strand of JAWNOA010000083.1, from coordinate 587,337 downwards.
GAGAACCTCTAGTAGCTCTGGTAAAAAGATGGGAGTTAGTATCCAGGCTCAAACAGTCGTTCTGGAACCAGTGGTCCATGGAATGTCTTCAAGAGCTGCAAATGCGGACTAAATGGAAGACCATGGCCCAGAATGTCAAAGAAGGACTATTAGTCCTAGTAAAAGAAGACAACGTGGCGGTAATGAGCTGGCCTATGGGGCGGATAGTAAAAACGTACCCGGGCAAAGACAATCAGGTTCGCGTAGTAGATGTCAAAACGGCATCAGGCACATTCAAACGACCAGTTACTGGTTTGGCACCGTTGATAAAGGAAGAAGTAAACACAAAACGTCCACACAGCTCCGGTGAGGATGCAGCGCGAGCAGAAGAGACCCCCACGCATAAAAAGAAGATATCATTTCCTATCTTACTAACGGTGCTGGCAATGCTACTCATACTACCGTTAGCAGTGGGACAATCAGTAAACGTAACTCCGTTTGCAAGTCAGCCGGGAATATTCTACGAACGGCTCGGCACGTCCAGAATGGCAATTTCGGAATGGAACATAATTGCATATTGTGACTTGGGGCCATACTGGAGTGATATGGGAATATTGGCTGCTGGGATAACGGAACTAAAACACAAATGTTCAGAGTTGTGAAACGTCAATGCCTGCAAGTCTATATATGAACATTTTCAACATGTATATGACGAGCTACAAGCAGGAAATGAGTTGATTAATCATTCTCGACAACGAAGAGCACCACTTGATATAGTCGGAAATGTGGCGAATTCATTATTTGGCGTTCTGGACTCAAAGTACGCCGACGACATGTCTAAAATGATAAACAACGTTAAGTCTAACGAAGACGTATTGATGATGCTCTTGAATAATCAAACATCAATTCTGGACTCTACGATAAACATAGTCAGAAAGAGCAGCTCAGCCACTAACAATCGGATCAAAACGCTAGAGTACCAAGAAAGAGGCAAGTACCAAGGCGACCACTTGCAGCAAGCGTTTATGGTTCTGACAGCTCAGCGTTTTCTGGTGGCAACGGGAATGCAGCGGATGCTAGCTAACGTGCTATCTGACGTTCGCCATCGAACGATTAGTCCGATGCTAGTATCCCCCAAGCAACTCAGGGAGCAACTAGATCAGATGCGGGAACATATCAAACCGGATCAACGGCTTCCAGTATCGTCTGATAACGTTATCCAACTCTACAAAATGATGTATGCCAAAGGCACCACAGCGAGCACCCACGTCATCTTCAAGATATCGCTACCTCTGGTGTCTGTAACACAACAGGAAGTGTTCAGCATCAAGCCTATCCCAACATGGAAAGCCGGAAGCTGGCAGCGATTTCGGCTAAGAACCGAAATTATAGCCGTCAATGCAAATAGAGACCAGTTCATGGGTTTGACTAAAGACGAGTTCAACCAATGTATAGAGCTGCCAAATGACGAGCACATATGTTTCAACCACCAAGCCACATTCAGCGTGGATAATCGGTGTGAGTTTCAGTTATTTAATAACAAAACTGAAACTATATGTGAGGTCTTTCAGTCAAGATCCGAGCTATTGTGGCTGGCAACGCATCAGCGAAACAGGTGCATGTTTGCCACACGCAGTCACATAGAACTTCAAGCGGTGTGCAAAGGAATCGCTTCTACAGTGCAACTTAACGGAACGGGCTTGTTGTCATTGGCCCCAGGTTGCACTGCACGCAATTCAAAAATTAGCGTGAGCACATTCAGCACTGTGGTCAGCAAAACAAAGGCTACATATGTTCGATTTGGCAATATCTCAAAGATTGACTGTAAGAATTCGCCTGAGCCACTCCAAGGAACGGCAGCCAAGGAAGTCAGCTTGGAGGAACTGGACGTTTTGCAATGCCAGTTGGTCAAATTAAAGGAGACTACCTGGAAGGATCAACTTGTCGCTCCTCAACATCATCAAGTAGCTGCCTATGTGGCCCTAGCGATGTCAATCCTATTAGGCATTGTATGGGCTCTTAGCCGGACGGTCAGCAAATGGACACCACGACGTCGGATATTTCTACGACGGACACCGGAATTCAAGCAGAGCACGGAACAACCAGCACCAGAACCTACCGCACGGAGTTTTTCGTTCGACCTTACTGTAGGTTGAACACCTGTTCAACGGCCGGGAGAATGTTCAGTCACGGCAGCGTTTATTTATAGGCAATAATATTTAGACAATAAATATTTTATAATAATTCTGTAGTCGCAGCAACATGCGTTTATCGTAAATAAAGTATGAGTTACCAAGTCAATAGTGCATAGTGTGCGGACATGAGGAAAATGAAATAGGGCAATAAGTGTCAGGTCACTTATAGCTGGCAATAACCTACATTCACAGTAACCAACTTAATTTGTTTTACGATATGTCTGTTACCATAAGCATTTTGTACCTATATATACTGTTAATTTTCATTAATAAAATCAGTAAGAGTTCTACCTCAAGCAAGAGCTTTTATTCATGCATCAGAGGCTGTCGCCGTGTCTTCAGACCCTCATCCCTTCACCCAAACCACCCAAACCAACCAAACCGTGCACCTAGTTCCATGTGCTATTTGCGACAATCAAAGGCAATAGTTTATGCAACATCTGCCAGGCATCTAAGCCTCCGTATAAATAATGGTATTACAAAAAAAAACTAAAAAACAAAAATAAAAGAAATGTGGATAAACTTCTGCTCCGATAACTAGATTACAACAGTTACTAGCCAAGCAATCTACCATAAGAATTTAATTGAAAAATGGCCATAAAAATTAGACCGAGGTCTGTAAGAATACAGTGATCTATAAACTCCTTTGCTAATTTAAAAACACCTCGACTAGACGAAATATTTCCAGCCATGATACAGGTTACCAATAGCCCTCTGCACATCTTTTCTAAGCACCTGCTATATTCCTTGTTTCAACGGAATTACCAGTACCTACTGTATTTTTTATATGTCCGCTTATAAAGTCGAAAGCCACCACCTCGTTTACCGCTCACTAGGGCGTGGGAACTCTTCAAAGGGTAGTACTATGGTCCCCATTCTAGGGATGGTGCTATGGTGTTATTAACAGTATCATCGGTGCCCGGATGACATTTGATACCACGGGCAACTTGCTAAATTTAATTTCAAGTTGGCATGATTTTGGGACAATCACGGACTTGCTTATAGTATTATGACTCTACAACATTAATTAGAGACTTTATTAGAGATTTGTAAGCTCTATAGGGATTTACAAAAGTGCGAGCAGGATGACTATACGACACATCTAATGCATTGTCAATGCACTAGCCAATGCATTAAAGGCCAAAATCGATATATCTACATAAAATATACTAGATACGAAATCTGACCGATGACAACATACTGCTCTAATGAAACAAAATTGTAATTGAAAAGTATAATAGCCAGCTCATTAGTCAAATTGGGCGCACAATACAAATTTGTTGAAACTAAAATGCATAAAAACGGGATTCCTCAACGATGACTCCAGAAATTAATCAAATTTGTTATTGTTTAACTTCTAAAATCGGTGTGACCCAAGTCGCATTACAAAAAAGATCCGAGCAAAATATCACATATAGTTGTCTCTTTTTAGGTTCTACTGAAGTCTCTAATGAATGAAAACTTCTTTAGTGTGCCATAAGGCCGTTACCAATTGGGCTACTGAGGTAAATTGTAAGAGGCACATATAACAAATGCACACTGTAAAATACTAATTAATTACAAAATACTTATGTCGCAAACGCCTTTACATACAATTCTAAATTTTAAAATTTATTATTAGGTTTGAATCAAGAATGTTTGGGATTATTTTATGTATTTTTGACACTTGTTTAGTATTGCCATATATCGCCTGCAAATTAAAAAGAAATTTAAATTTTGTAACACTGTAATTATTATATAACCTTCGGCTGAGCGATACACAGATGGAGCTATAACTAATTTTTGTAGTATGTCCTATAAGGAAAGTGTCACCTAACGGCCAGTCTTATATAAAGATAAGTTAACACATCTACTTCCCACATGTCCATCAACCCTCAGCTTGATCATGGAATCAACGCTCAGGGAGGTATGTGCATGTAGGACTCAGTATCAACGCGGATAAGACGGACCTCATTCTCTTTACCAAGAGATACAAGGTACCGCTATGGATCCCCCCAAAAATTAATGCAACCAGGCTGACCCCGAAAACACAAGTCAAATACCTCGGCACTGTCCTAGACAGCAAGCTGGCACGGAAACCCAATGTACTAGAGAGGGTGGAAAAGGCCACCTTACCACTTTATGCATCCAAGAAGATGCTTAGCAGCACATGGGGTCTCTCACCTACTCTGATGAACTGGGTCTACATATCGGTGGTGCTTCCGACACTGCTGTACGGAGTCTTCATGTGGTGGCAAGTCACGGAAAAGAAAACTTACAACAGAGCGCGCAGAGAATAGACGGCCTACATAAGGCGGTAAACTTGCTCGTAGACAGTCAAGCGGCGATCAAATCCATGCAATCGTCGGAAGTCTGCTCCAAAAATGTAATGGCAAGCAGGGAAGCACTAGATACCTTAAACACGATGGAGAAGAAACTCCGGATTCTGCAAAATATCGAAAATCATATGCAGAGAGCGCAATGAAAAACTTAGCCCCTACGTGCTGCACCTCCCAAGGAAGGACTGCAGACTACTAGTGGGAATACTCACGGGAAACTGCCTGGCTGCGACACATGCAGTCAAGCTGAGCATCACTGACAACGGCAATTGCAGGAAATGCCATCGCATTTTGAGGCAACCGAAACCTCGGATCATCTCATCTGCAAGTGCCCGGCCCTAACACGGGCAAGAATAAGGTATTTAGGCGCCCCAATGCTGGCCTCCCTAGGAGAGGGAGAAGGAAAAGTCCCCCTATACGTGATGGCCGCCCGGACTAACCTAACCTAACCTACTTCTCACAAAGAGAAATTGTCGAATTGAAAACCACATCTGGTGGCTCACACACGCAATAGGGAAATTGCCGACCCAGCACTCCAAGGGCAATTGCCGGAGTCCGGTCAGAACACACAGGAAGCGAGTGACCGTCACCAAGCGGATATCAACGGCGCTGCAACCAGCGCTGCAACCAGGCAAAGGCCTCGAGCCGTAGCCGGACCAGACCTTTAAGTTAGTCTTCAAATTGTACTCCTCAGCCTTACTTGTGTAATTCAAATTTTGTAAACCTTCCATTATATCTAATCCTTTCCTTAACAGGTTTAGGAATAATAAATAATTATAACTTTAACTTTTGCATTCTTTATTGACCTTCGCTTATACAGGCCCAAAGGAAATAATTAATTAAACGGTAATACAACCAGATCTGAATAACTGGCTCCCAACAAAGAAGATCCCACGATAATCAGTACCGCGTTTTAAAGTGATCTGAATCTTAAAAATAAAGATATTTGCGTGGAATTGTGCAACTTATTCGCAAATAAAAATTGCAAAAAAAAAAACAGTAAACAGACTGCGGTGATGCAGCGACGACGACGGTGGTGATGAAGACGACCACAGCAACGACTGCAGCGACGACCGAGACGACGACAGCGGCAGCAGAGGCGACGACGCACAGTGGCGCCTTTCTGTCATTTGGCGTTGCAAAAATCATAACTTTTGAACCAAATATGATAACACAGTGCAACACGATTTCTGTATCTGGAATGAGACAAACCTTTTCTTATAGAAAATAAAAATAAATAATAAATAAATAAATAAAATAAAATATATATTTGGACGCTGAATCCGAATCTGTAATCAGAATTTGTCTGTCACGTAAAATTTTTGCAAAAAACGCGTTTAAAATTGCCAAACACGCTGTTTTTGCCCTACTTTACAGTAATATAACTCGGTTTCAAGATGTGCTAGAAACTTCGTTCTTTTCGCAAAATATAGCAAAATACTTATATAATGATGACCAAGTGGTCATTTATCGAATACATTTTTAATTGATGAATGATATGCAATTGAATCAGACGAGCGCGCGCGCCTTGTCGCGAGCGCCTTATATTAGCACATTTTCTGATTACAGATTCGGATTCAGCGTCCAAAAATCTTTAAAAAAAGCTTTGTTTTCTTCCAGATACAGACAAAATGTTGAATTTTGTCGCACTGTGTAATCGAATAATTTAAACGGCATTTGACAGTGAATTGTTGTAAAATTTTTATATCTAGTGGACAATGTTCCACCCATTCGCCCATTTATAGGGTATCAAAGTGAAAAAATCGAATTTTCTCATTGAAAACGATTTAAAAAAATAAAAGAAATATTTAATTTTTTAGCTTTATTTTTATAGATTTGCTTAAATAAAAATATTTTAAAAAATGTAAAAAAAAATATTTTACACAACATTTTTTTTTAAATTTCGATTTAACATTTTGACTAACAATAAACCTATATTGAGGGAATTTCTAATAGCTGAAGCATTTCTGGACTATAAACATTTGATTCCTCATCCTTTCGCGTCTTAAAATCATTCAAAACAAAAAAATCACTATTTTAACAATGCAAATGTCCTTGCGCGCTACCGTTGCCTTTTAAATTATTCGATTATCTTATAAAAGTTGTAAGGATGCACTACGGCCGAGATATAAACTCAGCGGCCCTGAGTCCCTTCCAGATTAATTTATAATTTGGAAACGCCAGAACATGGAGGAGGCCGAGGTTGGCGAGAATTTTTAGGAGTGGGTTTTTGGCTTAGAAAATTGAAACTTTCAATTTCCACGCTGGGTGGGACAAATTACTACCGGCCGGGAATTTTCAGCGGCCTAAACCCTCCGCTAGAGACTGGAGTTGGCTCGGGATCGCCCAGCAGCCTGCTCCCGCGCCCACAACCCAAATCAACCCCGCGGCCTGGTCCGAACCCAACGGCCGCGGCGCGGCGGCTTCGCCTGGAATTACCCAACGGCGGGCCGTCGCCCCTTCCTCAAAATATTCCCCGTGACTTGCGATCGCCTGAGGGCGCCTGGGCTAATCCCTACGGCGCACTCTAAGATTGGACAGGCGGCTTGGGGAAACCAACAGCCGCAGCCCGCGCACGCGCCCGGAATTAATCTCAGCAGCGGTGCGCTCCTATTCCCGTCCTGCCCAATTCGGCGCCTGGAATTACCCAACGGCAGCCGAGGAGGGGAGCAGAGAGTAATGTAATTGGCTAGGAATAGGGTAAACAAGTAAGAAAGCTACAGTCGAACGGCAGTTTTGAACGGCTAATAATTATTACCATATATTAAAATTGCTTCGCGAATTCTTATAAGATTCTTTTCCGATTCCAATCAAGAACTGGTAAGAATATTTAGTTGGTCTAGTTGGTCAACTGCATGCTGCAGCGGCCGTTTGTGGTCATACAAAATTATTTCTTTAATAACTTCGACAATTTTTATCTGATCGCAACCAAATTTTCAGGAATCACACAGACTATAGTTCTTACTGTACGTTCTAAAATTCGTGCCTCTAGCTTTAAATTTAATTTAAAATTTTTTATGATTTGCGGGGCGGAAGTGGGCGTAGTAATAATTTGAAACAAACTTGATCTGCGTGCAAGCATAACAAATACTGTCGAAAAAAAATTACTGTTCTATCTCTTATAGTCTTTGAGATCCAGTGTTTCATACGGACAGACGGACAGACAGACAGACAGACAGACGGACATGGTTAGATCGCCTCGGCTGTTGTCGCTGATCAAGAATATATACTTTATAGGGTCGGAAATGCCTCCTTCTACCTGTTACATACATTTCCTGCCGGCACAAAGTTATAATACCCTTCTAACCTATGGGTAGCGGGTATAAAAAGAAGTCGAGAGCGGTTATATTCATTGTGGGTTTATTTTTATTGTGTTGTGTCTTAATTATTAATCGTTTCTTATTTTCGTTTCCCCACTCTCCTTTCTCTTAACTAATACACACACCGAAATCTCTGAGTATTTATGTAAAATATAGGGCAGCTTTGCCTCGCTCACCCAATAAAATCTTTTCCAACAATTGCTTCTGCTGCTGCTTTACTTTGCACACACACTTGTCAACTTTGCTTCTTAACTCCTCTTAGGCCAAATCGCGAGTCAATGCAAATTTGTTGCCGGAGATGTTGCCGGCGTGTGTCCGGAGATGTTGCCAGCGTGTGCCCGGAAAATGTTGCCGGTGTGTGCCCGGAAATGTTGCCGGTGGGCGACCGGCCTACGCCTACGTCCCTATTCCCTAACTCCTACTCCCTACTATTTAAAACTCTAACCTAATCTTAACCCTAATCTTAGCCTAAAATATACATGATTAGTTACTAGAATGAGTGACATCGTCACAAAGTTAAATGACAAAAAGGCGCCACTGTGCGACGGTACTATTTCAATTAATAAAATTAATTGGCAAATAAAAAACAGCGAGAAATACATCTGTTGAAATTTATGATCTGTCTCTACACAATATTGACCATCCTTACAACAAATGTGGGGTGGGTAAATAAGTGTTACTAAAAAAAAAATCCGGTTTTGATTAAATAAACACCCATTCTCCATTGCTCTCGGGGTAAATAAATAATGTACTCGCCTAAAAACGCAAACTTATGAATAGGGCCGATGAATATATTTCATCAGACGAGGAAGTTCCTAAAGACTAGTGAAGAACCATGGAAACGCAGAGCATCAATCTAAGGCTGGCCCATCTACCAGTAGAGCAGCGCAACATCAAGCTTTAGTTATGCAGGAAATACACATCGTCGCTATGGAGGCGGCCATAGAAGAAGCGCTCCAGAAGCAACAACAGTTATTCGAGAAATAAATAAGCCCGTGTTAGGGAAGAACTTGACTAGCGTAAGAAGCTTAATCGAGCAACGAAAGGACTATTTTTGCAGCCACTTTCGCTCTGCACAATGAGGAGAAATCATTTAGGCCAAACAATCAGCGACAAACTTGTTCGAAAAATTACAAGCAAAATCAGAATTTTGGTGCGTCAAAAGAGAACCCGCACTTTGTCAGGACACAGAAAGACAATAACCAAAGCGGCTCTTTTCGGCAAAAGCCACGTAACATCCCAGGAAATAACCAGGGCCAGCCAGCGCCAGAACCAATGGACGTTGATACATCCTCTAGGCTTAAACAGCCTACGGCATGGCAAAAAGGGCAGTCAAACAGATTCCCACAGAAAATAAACTTAATGCCGGAAGAAAACCCCGATGATGAAGATTATGACTCTGTTGCCCAGGCCTGTGCTACTGATATAGAAAATGAGTTAGACGCAGAGGACTCCTGTAATTTTGTAGGATTAAATCCCTATATTACTCGTAAGGTGGCAGGAAGAGATATAATTATTATTAGACATAAGCACTTCCAAAAATTACATCACTCCATTCCCGGGGCTGTAAGGCATCGTGGCGGCGGAGAAACCATTTACAGTAAAGTCAATTCAAGTAAAGTGAGTTCAAGTGACCCCCGCGGAAAATATATATAAAGCAGGACCTAAACCCAGGACGACGAGGACCCCCCCACGACAAGGATAACGAAGACACGGAAATTTGGACAATTGGAAAGACATATATCGGGAGAGCGAACCGCGCCCGCCGCAATTAAATTATGAAATAGCTTCGAAAGGTGTGAACAAGAGAAACAGGGCGAAAACATAGAAAAGGATAGGAATAAAACGAAATACTTTTACGAGCATATGAGGGGCAAGCACAGATGAATAAACATGGAATAAAAAACAGGATGAACACGTTAAAAAATAGTATTATTATTCTTCCTATCCCAAATCGACCCCTCACACCACCCACTGTGCCCCTCCTCCCCACCTCGGTCGCCGTTGGGTAATTCCAGGCACTGATTTGGGCAGGACGGGGACAGGAGCGTCACGTCGCTGGGGTTAAATTCCGGACGTGGACTCGGGCGGCGGCTGCGGGACCCTTCCCAGCCGTCTTGCCCAGTCTCAGTATGCGCCACAGGGCGCCGCTGCTGGAGAATTACGAGTCAAGGGGCATATTTAGGGGAGGGCGACGGCTCACCGTTGGGATACCACGGTTGAGCCGCCGGGCCGCGGCAGCTCGGGCACGCCGGCGTCGCGGTTTTAGGCTTGGGTCGCGGGCGCGGGAGCGGGCTGCTGGGTCACCCCGGGCCTCTGCTCCAGTCTTTAGTGGAGGGTCCGGCCGCTGGGAAGCACAAGGGCCGGTAGCGCGATCCCGCCCAGCGTGGACAATCGGGGGCGGCAGTTATCTAGGTCAAAACCCAACCCTAGAAAGCTCACCAACCACGGCCCCTCCATTCTCTGACGTTTTCCAAATATAAATTTAACTGGAAAGGGACTCTGGGCCGCTGAGTTTATATCCCGGCCGTAGTGCATCCTTACAGTTTGGCGCCCGAACAGGGACCGTCAGGAAATGGGGAGATGTAAGAGTTCTTACTAAGGTGGATTAAAGCCCCACCAGCAGAACACGAGGTTTTTAGCAGCGTACACATACATATACATACATACGAGTATGCATATGCAAACGACCAGAAATTTCCAGAAACTCCCAAATTTGCGACGCACATGCAACCGCCATAACGGCACCTGTTTTTTTCGGTCAGCTGAAGAAGAGAAGGGGGAAGAGGAGACAGCGATAGAAAATTCCATTCAGGGCAGAAAAATACAGGGCCGCGAATTAGGCATCGTAGTCAATAAGCAAAGTCAAAAAGTCGCTGCCGACGCCGACGTTGGCAGAGCAGAGAGAGCCGCCGCTGCACGTGCAGATCACGAGTTGCGGTTTCACATACATACATACATACACATACAAAGATACTAATTTTCGCTCTTGGTTGCGCCGCCATCAGGGCGGGGACCAACTTATATATTGGCCATCTCTATTAAAGTATGACACTTAGTAAATACCCTTCGTCGAACACACATCGGGAAAATATATTCAAGGAAAATCAAATCGTCGCGAATGCATAGAATCCTGGAAATTTAACAGAGAAATCCTGCGAATATAAAACAAAGAATAATAATAGTCCTTCGGCCCCGAGGACATGCAGATCCTGCGCACAGTGAACAAATCACGGAATAATAATAAAAAAAAAAAACTAAATAAATTAACAAAATAAAGGGAATAAAATAAATAAATGAAATAAAAGCATTAAATAAAATAAACGAACCCATTAAATAAATTAAATTAAAGAAAGTTAATAAAGCCAACAAATTAAAAGGATACACTGAGAGAAATAAACTAAAATAAATTCAATAACTGACACAGGAAATTAAGCAAAGGAAAAACGGAGCAAGCGTAAGAAATTTAAATTAAACGATACACCGGGAGAATTTAATAAGACAATCGAGCGCGTGGAAAATAAACAAAGCCAACGGAGTAAATAAATAATTCAACTGAGCAAACGGATAAAAACATAGAACAAGGCTAGGCATTAAATTAATAAATAAAATAAAATAAAATAATAATAAAATAAAAATAAAATAACGGAATTAATAAATTGAAAAATTACGGTAGATGAATGAATAAATAAAAATACAAAAGGCGAAAAAAGGAAAAGGCGAGGAAAGTCCGAGCAAAATCAAGGAAAAGGAAGACCCAGGAAAGATCGAGGAAAGACCAAGGAAAAATCGAGGAAAAGGCGAGGAAAGACCGAGGAAAACAAAGGAAAATGAAGACTGAGGAAAGATCGAGAAAAGATCAAGGAAAAATCGAGGAAAAGGCGAGGAAAGATCGAGGAAGGAAGGGAATAATAAATTTTAATAAAAAAAAAAGCAGGAATAATAATAAAAAAAAAAAACTAAATAAATTAACAAAATAAAGGGAATAAAATAAATAAATGAAATAAAAGCATTAAATAAAATAAACGAACCCATTAAATAAATTAAATTAAAGAAAGTTAATAAAGCCAACAAATTAAAAGGATACACTGAGAGAAATAAACTAAAATAAATTCAATAACTGACACAGGAAATTAAGCAAAGGAAAAACGGAGCAAGCGTAACAAATTTAAATTAAACGATACACCGGGAGAATTTAATAAGACAATCGAGCGCGTGGAAAATAAACAAAGCCAACGGAGTAAATAAATAATTCAACTGAGCAAACGGATAAAAAAATAGAACAAGGCTAGGCATTAAATTAATAAATAAAATAAAATAAAATAATAATAAAATAAAAATAAAATAACGGAATTAATAAATTGCAAAATTACGGTAGATGAATGAATAAATAAAAATACAAAAGGCGAAAAAAGGAAAAGGCGAGGAAAGTCCGAGCAAAATCAAGGAAAAGGAAGACCCAGGAAAGATCGAGGAAAGACCAAGGAAAAATCGAGAAAAAGGCGAGGAAAGACCGAGGAAAACAAAGGAAAAGGAAGACTGAGGAAAGATCGAGAAAAGATCAAGGAAAAATCGAGGAAAAGGCGAGGAAAAGGCGAGGAAAGATCGAGGAAGGAAGGGAATAATAAATTTTAATAAAAAAAACGCAGGCTAAGCCAATAGAATAAATAGTAATAAATAAGGGACAGAACGACAAGGATACGGGCCACCAGGAGCCAGACAAACTCGGGCCTTCTGCGAAACGACGAGGAGTGTCGACGAGGAGACAATCAGGAGAAATAACAGAGGAAACGCATCGAGAATTATTTGGCACGGTTACCCAGGAGGGGCCGACCGCCACACAAGGACCAGTACCCAAGCCGTACTGTACTAGGACAATCCCCGACCCCTTCCCCTCGGGCAGCAAATAGAAGTTCATGCATGGGAACTACCCGGGATATAGAGGTACCCTCGACCAGTCGGCCAAACAGCTGGAGCCATGTTTTGCCTGTGGCTAACGCCACCGCCGCGCAGCGAAGTCCTTTTCGCACCTCCACGCCGAGGAAACGCCGGAGCAGAATGCGCCCCTCTGCGGCACGGTCGACTCTGTAAACTATACACCCGAGAAACCGGACGCGCCGGAATCGGGACAAGGATACCCAGAGCCCTGGGTGGAGGAATTCCTGGAACAGGAATTGGGAGAATTTGAGACTGTCCGGAGTATCCCACATCGCGGAGCACCGGATCATAATGCGCAACGACCGCCCGATAAAACAGAGGTATTTGCCACGGAATCCGGCCATGAGAGCCGTCATCGATAGGCAAATAGACGAACTTCTTAGGGATGGCCGCATTGAGCCGTCAAAGACCCCGCACAGCGCTCCCATCGTGATCGCGGCCAAGAAGAACGGTGACGCACGGATGTGCATAGATTACAGACAGCTGTGACGGTCAGGGACGGCCAGAGTCCGCCTAGTAGTGGTAGCTGTAAGAGATAGTCCCCCCGATTCCCAGTAAGAACAGTGGAGAGAATTCGCGGTGGACTCGCAAGTCTTCGGTTTGCGGGAGAGAGAGAGGGCGGACTCGTAAGTCTTCAGAGAGAAAATTCGCGGTGGACTCGCAAGTCTTCGGTTTGCAGGAGAGAGAGAGGGCGGACTCGTAAGTCTTCAAAGAGAGAGGGCGGGCGGACTCGTAAGTCTTCACCGAGAGAGAGAATTCGGCGGGCCGATTGTATTGGCAACCCAAATCCTCGGATTCTGGTCGCCTACCAAAAAGTGACTTTGGCTGCTGTCTACTAGGAGTGTGCTACTAGAGGCTTACCGCTCCCGATCGCTGTCGGCCGCTAAGTGATTTCCTCCGGCCAGCAGCTCGCCTTATATAGCGTGCAGCGAGTTTTAGTGTGCCCGCCGCGATCGGCTGCTTCCTCTTCTTTTCCCGTGTGACCGTGGCCGTTAGTGTGGCCCTTTATCGGCGCGCGCGCGCATTTAATTCAAATTCAAATTATTTTGTGCCCGTTTCAATCGTGGCGCATGATCGCCATGTGGTTTCCTCTATTGGAAACTACTCTCCACATGACGCCTTCATCCTCCTGCAGCCAGCGCTTCTGCTGCCCATAGCGTTTCCTGGCCAGCCTCTCCTTGATCGCTGCCACTCCTGCCTCGGAAATGACCGCCCTGGCCGGCACAGTCCAGCCCCGTTTATTTCCCTCCACTGGGTGCAGTTTGATGACGTCCTGATCCGGCGTCGGTGGCCGTGGTACCCAGGGTGGTGGGCCTTTCTCCTCCTGTGCTTCAGACGCCCGGCTGACCGCCCTCGGCTGAGCGGGTGCCGTCGCCCCCGAGGTGGTCGTCCCCTGCCACCTGCCGTGGGACATGCGCCATTTGCCGCCTGCCGTCGCCTCCATGGCTCACAGCTAATCCGGTCTTCGCGGTCTCTGCCGGTGCTACGCCTATCCTCCTGCCCATCTTCGCCGGCTCCGTTCGCTCCCTCCCTGCTACCGGGATCGCTGCTTCCTCCACAAGCTTGGCCCGCGTCGCCGCTGCTGCCGCCGCCACGTGCCGCTGCCTGACCTTCGCCGTGTTCTCCTCGATTATCCCCATTTCTTCAGGCTCTTTAGTAGATATCGATGTCTCGATACTTCCACATACGGTTTCGTGACTCCAATGTGTGCTACTTCCATTGCCTCGTTGTCGCTGCTCCCTGCCTCCTTTATCTCCAGCTTCAGATTCCTTGCCACGATTTGGAACCCGTCGTACGTCAAGTCGTCCCTCGGGTCTGGCCTTTGACGCGTGGCCTGAGCTGCCAGTTTTAGTTGCTCAGGCCTTGGTGGGTTGCCCCAATTGCGTGCTGCATGCCCTGTGCCACCGCATCTAAAGCACACCTCCTGCTTTATCTGTTGCTGCGTTGGTCGTATTGCGTCCTCCCTTGCTTCTATTTCCTCTACTTCCTAGGCTAATTTCAGGAACTCCGTTAAGGTGCTAAATCCGTTCATCCGCGTGTATAACTTTATTTTGCTCCTGCAATTTTTGTACACCCTGTCCAATTTTTCGCCTCCGGATAGCTTCGTGAATCGCATCAGCTTCCGTAGTTCGGTTGCGTATTCTCTTACTGGCTCGTTTTTCCGTTGTCTCATCTGGGCGATCTGTTGTTCCACCTGTTCCTCGTACCTCCGTGGCAGGAAGTACTCCAGTAACTCCTCCTTTAGCTGATTCCAGGTCCTGATCTCCGTTGGCGTGGTGTTCCACCAATCCGCTGCGAGTCCTTCCAGAATGAATGGCATGGTCTAGATTAACTGGTCCATTGCCATTTCGTACCCTCTGGCCCACTGTTCTATCTTCTCCAAGAACTCTAGTGGGTTTGATGTTCCCTGGTACCTTATCCCCCATCCTCGCACTCAGTCGATAATCTCTACTTCCACCTTCCTTCTCGGTTCCTCCATCCTGGACAAGTTCTCCTGGTCTCGGGTTTCTCCTACTACCACTCTTCCTGCTCGGGTGCCAATGTGACGGTCTGCCGCCTAGTTTCCCAGATAGCTCAAGGACGGCCAGAGTCCGCCTAGTTGTCCGAGTGGTAGCTGTAAGAGAATTCGTGTACATAAGTAGGTTTCTCGGTTTATTCAATGCTCGTGGTACAGAGTTGTCGATCTGGATCTTGGTTCCGCTGCAGCCTGGTCTTCTATGCTTCTGAACGCGCCCGCCGGTCAGTTCGGCCCGGAATACTTCGGCGCTTCGGGACGCCCGGGGCGATGGGACGCCCGACCGGTCAGCTCGGAGGGTGATGGGCCCGGGAGCCTGTGGAGAAAAGAGCAGAGAGACGGTGGGGACTCGGAAGTCTTCCCAGTGGGCGGATTCGAAAATCTTCAGAGAGTAGTTGAACGGACTCAGAAGTCTTCAGTCGCAGGAGAGAAATACCGGACTCGTAAGTCTTCAGAGAGAATTCGCGGTGGACTCGAAAGTCTTCGGTTTGCGAGAGAGAGCGGGCGGACTCGTAAGTCTTCAGAGAGAGAATTCGCGGTGGGCTCGCAAGTCTTCGGTTTGCGGGAGAGAGAGCGGGCGGACTCGTAAGTCTTTAGAGAGAATTCGCGGCGGACTCGAAAGTCTTCAGAGAGAGAGAGAGAGAGAGAGAGACGGACTCGTAAGTCTTCAGAGAGAGAGAGAGCGGGCGGACTCGTAAGTCTTCAAAGAGAGAGGGCGGGCGGACTCGTAAGTCTTCAAAGAGAGAGGGCGGGCAGACTCGTAAGTCTTCACCGAGAGAGAGAATTCGGCTTGCCGAATTCTATGTCGCGACTCGCAAGTCCTTCGACAATGTATTGGCAGCCCAAAAAGTGACTTTGGCTGCTGACTACTAGGAGTGTGCTACTAGAGGCTTACCGCTCCCGATCGCTGTCAGCCGCTAAGTGATTTCCTCCGGCCAGCAGCTCGCCTTATATAGCGTGCAGCGAGTTTTAGTGTGACCGCCGCGATCGGCTGCTTCCTCTTCTTTTCCCGTGTGACAGTGGCCGTTAGTGAGGCCCTTTATCGGCGCGCGCGCGCATTTAATTCAAATTCAAATTATTTTGTGCGCGGCACGCGTCACACAGCTCAACGAGAACTCTGTACCGGATGCATATCCGCTGCCAAGGATGCAAGGATCTTGGAGCGACTACGGAACGCCAAGTTCATCTGGTTACTGGCAAATTCCTTTGGCTCAGGAGAATCGGGAATGCACGGCCTTCACGGTTTCTGGCCGAGGCCTATTCCATTGGCGAGTTATGCCATTTGGACTCCACTCGGCGCCAGCGACGTTTCAGCGGGCATTGGACACGGTCATCGGTCCAGACATGGAACCGCATACATTCGCTTATCAGGACGACATCATCGTCATCGGGTCAACATTGTAGGAACATGTGGAAAAGCCAACCTACGGCTGAACAGGGATAAATGCCACTTCTTTCAACGGCATATCGCCTACTTGGGACATGTGATCAGCGAGGAAGGAATCCACTTGGACCCAGACAAGGTGGCCGCGATTCGTGAGTTGCAACCGCCAACTTGCTTAAAGGAACTTCGGAGATACCTGGGCATTGCATCCTGGTATCGTCGATTTGTTCCCAACTTCCGCGGCAGAATCAAGCATTCCAGGAATTAAAAACTCGAGTAACGGAGGCACCAGTCTTAGTCAGAAATTCGTGCTACAGACGGACGCCAGCGAATACGGCATCGGAGCCGTACTCACGCAGACCATCGAGGGACAAGAACGAGTTGTGGCCTACGCCAGCCGCCGCTTGAACACCGCAGAGAGGAATTACTCAGTGACGGAGAAGGAGTGCCTCGCCATCGTATGGGCAGTAAGGAAGATACGGTGTTACATCGAGGGATATCGATTCGAGGTCATAACGGATCACCAGGCCTTGAAGTGGTTGAACTCCATTGACAACCCAACCGGGAGAATCGCCCGCTGGGCACTCGAGCTGCAGCAGTATTAATATGACGTCCACTACCGGAGGGGAGCTCAAAATCTAGTGCCCGACGCCCTCTCACGCCAACCGCTGCCAGTGGCGCAGCAAGCACAGGTACAAGGGACAAACTGCAAAGTGCTCACAAGGATGCTGAAGAAGGTTCGGACCGAACCAGCCAAGTTCCCGGATTACAGGGAGGAAAGCGGAAAGCTTTATCGCCGCATCGGGCTACGGCCACAGGAAGAGGAGTACACACCATGGAAGCTGTGTGTAGGAGCAGATTATCGCCATCGGGTTCTACAGGAAAACCACGATATTCCCGCTGCCGGACATCTGGGAGTCCGGAAGACGAGCAATCGCGTGGCAGAGAGGTATTATTGGCCAGGACTTTTTCGCGACGTCGCCCGCTATGTACGAAATTGCCTAAATTGTCAAAAGTATAAGGTCAGTCAGGAGAAACCACCGGGACACATGTTTACACGCCAGGTGGAAGAGCCATTCCACGTTCTATGTGCGGATTTCCTCGGTCAGCTGCCGCGATCAAAACAAGGAAACACGATGCTTCTAGTTTTCCTTAACTCCTTCAGTAAATGGGTGGAGTTGATCCCACTACGCAAAGCCACAGGAACACATCTGGAGCGCGCATTTCGGGAACGGATCCTGAGCCACTTTGGAGGGCCATGGACATTCGTCTGCGACAACGGCACCCAATTCACGGGCCACTCATTCCGGAGCTTCTGCAAGTCTCTAGGAATGGAGTTGCAGCACACAGCCCCCTACACACCGAGACAGAATCCGACGGAGAGAGCGAACCGGACGATTAAGACGATGATCGCTCAGTATCTGGACGGAAATGAGCAGAACGAATGGGATAAGCTGCTCCCAGAAATATCGCTGGCGATAAACAGCAGTATCTCCGACACGACGGGATTCAGCCCAGCCTTTCTGGTTCAGGGAAGAGAACCTCGGCTGCCTCACGCCCTGTATGACGGTTACTCTGGGACGTGGAACCCCCGAAGTAACCCCGACGGAACGCAGTAGGCAGCTGCACCGCATCTTTAAAGTCGCCAGAAACAATGCCGACCGGGCATCGGCCGATCAGCGACGACACTACAATCTCCGCCGACGGAAATGGAAGCCGCCGGTGGGATCACTGGCGCTGGTCCGACGACACGCGTTCTCAAACGCCACCGAGGGATTCGCAGCCAAGCTGGCAGCGAAATATGAAGGGCCCTTTAGGGTCGCCAAATTCCCTTCGCCGAACATTGTGCAGCTGCACATACCGGGCAGTCGCCGACGGCGGACCGCCAGTCTGAACTAGCTGAAACCGTATCACGGTGAGGAAGCTGATACGGAGGAAGACGAGAATGAAGAAGTCGCTCCGACCGACGAGAACAACTCCGCGCTCGGAAGACCTGCATAGACGACATCACTTTCGGATACTCTGTCAGAACGGAGTCACTTGCTGACGGGTGCGCCCGTCCAACACTCCGCTCCCCGCCGGGGAAAACTAGTAAACGCGGTCAGACTTCCCATCGCGGGGAAAATAAATGGGGCTATGTATGAACTAGGTTAGGCACACCGCTAGGTAGGAATTGGGTAAAAGACATAAACTAACCATTTCTTTTCCCACAGAAAGCTACCAACGATGGCGAGACGTGGACTCCCACTGTTCCTATGGCCGGCCGGGCGCCCGCTCACACGAGTAGCGGTGACGGCCCAGATAATGGGCCCGCCCCCACTGACGGCGGCCATATTATTTTTTAATAAAAAAAAAGCAGGCTAAGACAATAGAATAAATAGTAATAAATAAGGGATAGAACGACAAGGATACAGTCACGAAAAATTTTTAAGAAATAAATAATTAAAATAAGCTATATAAACAAAAAGAAACACATAAAATAGTAATAATCCTATTGAAGTGTAATATATTTCTCGTTGACCCTTGTCGCCTTGAAGTATATCCCTCATTCACCCTTGTTGCCTCTTTGGGTAATTTAAATAATTCGTTCCATTCATTTATTTGTCATTTGTATATTAGTATTTTATTTTGATTGGAGCAGCAATGGTGCCGCTCCAACAATCGAAATGTCTCTGCTCTTTACAATATTCTTTAAGTCTAATTAGGGCTAAGTCTCGTAGCTGCGCTGCTCGCAGGCAGCGGCAGAGAGACGGCTATGTATCTATATACTTATGTATATTGCTATGCCCTCTCAAGTGCAGGCGCGAGGGGTATGCATATGCTGTCCGTTCGTTGCAGTTATGCCGACGCTAGCATTCCCCGTGTATGGGCTAAGCCATAACGATCGGATTGTATTTCGGCCACTTAGGACTTATGACCGGGACTTTGAAATATGCAAACACTGCAACAAAGTGTTACAGTGCGTACCCTTTAAGTATTTTCGGTACAGTGGGTATTCAATATATGTGCATACTACATCTCCCTCCTTTTGAAAAATAACGTAATATAATGAAGTTATTTTTATAATAAAAATTTCTAATTAATAAAATTTTTTTAATTTTTTTTTTTTTATTTATTTGTTTATTTATTTATTTTATTTTTTTTATTATATTTATATATATTTTTTTTTATTTGTTTTCGATTATCTTATCAGAATTAAAGAAAATGAAATGAAAATGAAAAAATATGTTTATTTATTTATTTATATATGTGTGACTTTGTATGGCCATACTAAGTACAATTTATGAAATAAAGATTTTTAATCTATCCTTATGAACTGTTTGTTTCCTATGTTTATTATTTGTTATTATAATGTTGTCTCTATCTCCTATTTCCGTTTCTATATACGGACCTGTATATTTAGGATCTAACTTATGACCTGTCTCGTTTTTTAATAAAACTTGGTCACCTACTGATATATCTATATCCCTTACTTTATGATCAGATAGTATTTTATTTCTATTCTTATTTCCTTCTAACATAACTCTAGCTCTTTTATAGGCTACTTCTAATCTATACTTACTCTCCTTAGCATAGTCATCTATATTATATAGTGCTTCTATACTATCTATGCTATTAAAATGTTTCGGCAAATTACTTGTTTTACCGAATACTAGCTCATATGGACAATAAGTATGTGCCATAGAGGGGGTCGTGTTGAAACAAAAGACAAAATATTGAAGCCATACGTCCCAATCAGTTTTATCAACCGATATGTAAGATCGTATGTACTCATTGAAAGTTCTATGACTTCTTTCTATTGTTCCAACTGTCTGGTGGTGGTGTGCTGTGGATGTAATATTTTCAATCTTTAAATATTTGCACAAATCGTCTATAATTGAATTCTTATATTCTGTTCCCATGTCCGTAATGAACGTCTTCATTGGACCGTACTTCAGGATAAAAGATTCAAATATTGCTTTAGCGACAGTATTAGCATTTTTATTTGGAACAGGTATGGCAACTAAATACTTAGTTAAATCACATATTAAAGTGACTGCATACTCATTGCCATTTTCTGATTTTGTCAGTGGACCAATGGTGTCCACTATCACTCTGTCGAAAGCATTTATTGGTGTGTCCGTAATTGTTAAAGGAGTCTTTGTGTGTTTAGTTATTTTGGCTTTCTGGCCTTTCCTTTCCAGTAATAGTGTCTTTTTACTTTGGCCAAAGTTTTTGATATGCCAGTATGACCTCCTTGAATTGGATCATCATGAAATGTAGACAAAATTGCTTCTTTTTCTTTTAAATTTGTAATTTGGGTCACCGGGTTGAGTAGCGCTACTCTTAATGTTTTCAAGATTTTATTGCCCATTAATTTAAAATTATCTATTGAAGTATATTCAAAGATATTTTCCCACGGTGCCACTTTGAGTTGGCTGATTTTATGTATACCGGCTTGCATTTCAAGCCTTTGGAAAAATTGATCTAAGTCAATAACTCCATTAGTATATAAATCGCTAACATCATATCTTGCAGTAATTTTTCTGCCTTGTTTAAATAAACATAACGTATTTTTTATCTGCAAGGTCACTACTTTACGTACTTCATCATTGTTTATGACGTCGTATACGTTGGGCTTAGAAGCTTTATTTAAAGATTGCATAGGCAATTCATGTTTTTGATTTTCCGCGCGGAATTTTTGTCTACTTTGATATCTGGTAGTGACTTTCAATATATTTCCGGTTATACTTTGTAGATCTTTAATGGTTATCCTTGATAAAGCATTAGCTACATAATTATCTTTTCCCTTTAAATATTCGACTGTAAAATCGTATTCTTCTAGTTCGAGCCTCATACGTGTCAGTTTAGAACTGGGATTGATCATTGAGAAAAGGTATATTAAAGGTCTGTGGTCTGTTTTTATTAAGAAATGTTTTCCATATATATATGGTCTGAAATGTGTGACGACGGTCACGAGGTGGCCGCCGTCACGATGCAAATAACAATGTAAATACTAATGTAAATAATAATGTAAATAATCTGTAAATATTATTCTTAAGATTAGGCAGTAGGGAATTAGCTATAAGGATGTATATATGGAGTTACCAATAGGCTAAGATTAGGAGATAGGCGTTAGGAGGGGGCCGGGCGCTCACCATCGGTCACACCGGACCGGACATCACGGGCAACATGACCCGCAACACCGCCCGCAACATGACCCGCAACAATTGCTCGCAACACCGTCCGCCACGTTGCCAGCAACATCGCCCGCAACACCTGCAAGGAACGGGACGAAATCGGCTGGAGGACCGGAACACGGATCCACCAATCAGCGGCCAACTGAAGAGGCCAGAGAGCGCGATCCGGGCAGAGACCCGCGGCGCAGGCGCCGGCAGAGCGCAAAGGAATGCGATGGAATTCGCACCGCTCAGAAGGGAGAGCGAGAGGGGAAGGCGCAAAGGAATGCGATGGAATTCGCACCAGCCACCCGCCGCTCAAGAGAGAGAGCGAGAGGGGAAGATCGCAGGAATGCGGGAATGCGGAACGGCGCGTGCCAGCGATCGTGGCAGCGCTGCCGCCACTGGAACCGGCAGAATTAGGTCAAGGCGGAGTGGACAATCAGAATTAAGATGACTCGTAATTTGGCCGGCCGCGGTGAAAGTTATAATCAAAGCTAAACCAGTGCAAACCCCAACGACAAAGAAACGCATCAGGAAAAAGGACAACGCAGGACCCCCCCCACGACCACGAAAGGAAAGCAGAAGGACAAGGACAAGGAGCACGACCCGGAAAGGAGACACCGGGTGAGCGATTGCGCCCGGCGCATTTAGTGGGCAGGAAAATTTATTAATAAGGAGTTAGCGCAGGCAGAACCACATAGAAAATAAAGAAACACAATGAATACATAATTTCGTCTACTCCTTACATTAACTGCCACCCTTTTCACCCCGCTGTGCCCCTCCTCCCCATCTCAGCCGCCATCGGGTAACACCAGGCGCGGATTTGGGCAGGACGGGAACAGGAGCACCCCGCTGCTGAGATTAATTCCGGGCGCGGGTGCGGGCGGCGACTCTTGGGTTCACCAGGTCGCCGGCCCGATCTCAGAATGCGCCCCCGGGATTAGCCCGGGCGCCGCAGCTGGCGGATTGCGAGTCATAGGGACATTTTAGGGGAGGGCGTCGGCCACCGTCGGGATACTACGGTGGAGCCGACGGGCCGCGGCAGCTCGGGCACACCAGCGCCGTGGTCGTAGGTCAGGGTTGAGGGCGCGGGAGCAGGCTGCCGGTATCACGGCAGCCACGGCTCCAGTCTCTAGTGGAGGGTCCGGCCGCTGGGAAACACCAGGGCCGGCAGTGGAATCCCGCCCAGCGTGGGCAATAAAATCTGGCCGTCAGAGTCGGCGAAAACCCACCCTTAAAATACTCGGCAACCTCGGCCCCTCCATTTCTTGGCGTTTCCAGACTATAAATTTAACTGGGAAGGGACTCTGGGCCGCTGAGTTCATATCTCGGCCTTTGCATCCTTACAGTTTGGCGCCCGTAAACAGGGACCGTCAGGAAATGGGGAGATGTAGGAGCCCTACTAAGGTGGATTAAAGCCCCA
Organism: Drosophila birchii; assembly: GCA_035046345.1. NCBI lineage: Eukaryota > Metazoa > Arthropoda > Insecta > Diptera > Drosophilidae > Drosophila > Drosophila birchii. Next base: position 564,103 of record JAWNOA010000083.1, on the reverse strand, counting down.
CCAGCCGATCGAGATTTTAACGGTGCGTACATGTACATATATATACATACATATATGCACATGCAAGCGACCAAAAATTGCCAGAAAATTCCATAGTAGCGACGCACGTGCAGCCGCCGTAACGGCACCTTGTTTTTTTCGGGTAGCTAAGAAGAGAAGGGGAATGAAGAAATCGCAATAGGAAAATTCCATTCAAGTCAAAGAAATACAGTCTCGGCAAAACAGGCCGCAAATTCGTAGTCAATAAGAAGAGTTACAAACCGCTGCTGCCGTTGAAGTCGGCAGAGCAGAGCAGAGCAGAGCAGCGCAGAGCAGCGCAGAGCAGAGCAGAGCAGAGAAAAAAAAAAACGTCGCTGCACGTGCAGATCACGAGTCGCGGTCATATATACACACATACATATATATATCTACATACATGAGTACTAATTTTCGCTCTTGGTTGCGCCGCCATCAGGGCGGGGACCAACTTATATAGTGGCCTTTCTGATTTAGCAACGACACTCAGAAAATATTCTTCGTCGAATACACATCGTGAAAATTAAACCAGCGAGTCCTGACCAGGTTAATAAAATCCTGCGGGAAATAAAACAACAAGTCCTTCGGCTACGAGGATACCCAGATCCTGCGCGCATTAAATTTAAATAAAGCAAATAAGACAAACGGAAATAAATCGAACGGGAGAAATAATAATTAATAAATGGCGAATAAATAATAAACGGGATAAAACCTAATGAATAAACTGAAATCATATAATAAAGGATAAAAAAAAAAAAAAATAAAATTGAATAAAATTAAATAAAAGAATTAATCGCATTGGGATCGCGCCTAGTTTTTCAAACTTAAAATACCAGTGGAGGTGGCCGATAGGAAAATCGAATACCGAGTCGGAGAAATTATCGATAAAACACGGAAAGTGACCGGAGGCAAAAAAAAAAAAATACCAAAAGGGGAGACAAGCGATTTAAGGAACGATAACCAAATACATCGGAAACAAAATTAGAACAAACACAAGTAAACTAAAATAAATTAAATAAAATAAATTGAACAAATAATTAAATAAAATAAATTGAACAAATAATTAAATAAAATAAATTGAACAAATAAATTAAATAAAATAAATTGAACAAATAAATTAAATAAAATAAATTGAACAGATAAATAAATAAAATAAATTGAATAAATAAAATAAAGGAAATAAATTGAATAATTAACAGAATCAGAACACACCGAGAGAAAATAAAACACTCAAAGGCTGGATACACCCTAAAATAAATTAAATAAGAAAAATAAACGGAATAAAATAATAAAATAATAAAATAAAGCGAGGTATTGAATTAATAAAATTAATAAAAGAAACTCAGGATACACTGAGGGAAATAAAAGACAAAAGGGATGGGTACACCCTAAAATAAATAATAAAATACAGGAAATAAATAATAAATAAAATAGAGCGAGGGAATTATATCGAAAATCGACGGCTATACTGAGGAAAAAAAAAAGGAATAAAAGTAAAGGATAATTAAATAAACGAAGGGGGAGAGAAAAAAAAAAGAGGAAAACTAAAACGAGACAATACCAAGAAAGCGGCCAGGAAAATACACGGAGAAAAATAAAATAAAATAATTAAATGATAAATAAATAATAAAGTAAAATATACGATATAAATAATAAAATACAATAAGATATAGGTTAAATAAATAAGGAAGGACAAATAGGGTAGAAGAGAAATAAGGATAGGCAAGCGAGAAAAAAAAAATAAAATAAGAAACGGATCAAATGAAATGGAATAAGGAAATAAAATTAAGGAAAGGAATTTATTTAGGACAAACGGAAAAAGCGTAAGGAAAAGAATACGGCGAGAAACGAGGAATAAAAGGAAGGAAAGAACAAAACTATAGAAGGAAAAGAAATAAGATAGGAGGACAAAGAAAAAATAAAGGTCGCCAACAAGAAGGAAAAAAAAAAAGCACACTGAGGAAAATAAATAGAAGAAGAAGGTCCAGGAGTTAGAGAAAAGAAGGAAAGAAAAGGGAAAGAAGGCGAAATCAAGGAAAGAAAAACAAGGAAAAATCAAGGAAGAAAGGGTCAAAAGCAAGGAAAGAAAACACTGAGGAAAACAAAAGAGAAGAAAAAAAAAAGAAAGGAAAAGACAAATAATAAACGGCGAAAAAGGTTTAAAATAAGAAAGGGAAATTAAGTATTAATAATCGGAAAGAAAGATAAAAAAAATAATAATAAGGCAACAATAGAAACAGAAGGAAAAGGAAATATTGAATAAATAAATAGCGATAAATACCGGAAAAAGGGAAAAATTAAATAAGGACAGTAGGATATAACAAAAGGAAAAAATAATAAAATAATAAATAATTAAATATAAATAATAAGACAACAAAAGGAGAATCATGGGCGTCACCTGGATTAGCTACAGGAAGAAGTTAGAGCTGGAGACCATACTCCTGGAATTCGGATTGGAACGAGGAGGCACGGTCGAGGAGATGCGATCGCGGCTGATTGCCTTTGTGCGTCAGCAGGACCATTCAGAGGCGGTACAGATCCGTCTGGAGGAGCTAGAGAGGAATTTTGGGAACGCTCCCACCGGGGACGCAAAGCTGCTGTCGCCCATGTATTTAGATTCGGAAGCAAACTCGCCCGGAGCTGCGGCACCGACGGCGCCTCTTACTCTTTTACTGCCTAGGAGTACTTCTCCGGCTGCAGGGAGACGCATGCCGACGAAGACGGAGGAACCCTCGCGTGCAACGAGCTACCATGGGGACCCGGGAGCCACACTATTGGATCGGATGACCAAGTGGGGACTCTCATTCGACGGGACGACGGATCCGCTCTGTTTTATAGAGCATATCGAGGAACGGGCCGACACCAGCCGGATCGATCAGAAGTATCTCGCCCCAGCTTTAATCGTGCTACTGACTGGCCGCGCTGAGAGCTGGTATAGGACAAGTGGACTACGGAACGCCACTTGGACGGAGGTTCGCAGGGAGTTTCTGGATTTCTTCCTGCCGCCGCGCTACTATCAGCGACTGGAAGACGAGATTAGGACTCACTTTCAGAGGCCCAACGAGCCCTTTAAGGAATATCTAGTGGACTTGCGATTGCAGATGCGCCGGGCCGGATTTACAGCTGAACGAGAGCTGGAAAGGATCTACGACAACATGTCGCCGGAATATCAATTATTCATAAGGAGGCAGGATTTTCGCACACTAGCGGAATTGACTCACTTAGCAGTCGATCACGAGGAGACTCGCCGAAGGAGCGGACGAGCTCAGAACTACCAGGAACCGAACTTACGGGTACCACCCACTTCGCGTACCACCACGGATGCGGACCGCACGGCCCGCAGGCCGCCGACGAACCCCATGCCGGGAAATTTTAGTAGGAACGCAAATACGAGCCGGGCAACAACGCCGGAGCAGGCACCGGTAAACGTGCGAGGAGCATGCAGGAACTGCGGCCAGCCCGGGCATTTCTCAACGGAATGCCGGAACCCAGAGATACACTTCTGCTGGGAATGCGGACGACGAGGCGTGCGGACGTTTGCATGCTGCCGACGACAGGTTTCGGGAAACGGGAACGGGCCTCGAGCGACCGGGAATCACCCGAGGAACCCGCCCAACCCGAACAATTAGAGGAGAGGACTCTCCGACAACGCCAGGGACGCATCCGAGCCACCATCACTATGGGAGGGCGAAGATTCGTGGCCACCCTGGACACGGGAGCTACACATAGCTTCATCAGCGAGGAATTGGCGAAGGAATTAGATAACAAGGAAAACACGAGGGATGTACGGACACAGGTCAAGCTCGCCGATGGGACATGCCGGGAGCTGACCAGGGCACTAGCGGCGAATATACATTGCGGAAATCGCAGCGCACCGACCATCTTACTGGTCATGGCGGATGCGCTGGACGACGTACTATTAGGAATGGACTTCATGTGTGGAATTGGAGCCACCATTCAGTGCGGGGGACAGACCCTCGATTTGATGCCAGATGAACACACGAAGCCACCGTGGGCACGGACTCAGGGAACAGGGGACGACGAACAACGCGGAATGCGACAAGGATCGCAGGAAGACGAGATGCGCGGAAGGATACAAGCAGGAAGACGACAAGGAGGATCACAAGAAGATGCCTCACGATCAGGACGAACCCCCAGGGAAGCCCTTAGCACGCCACCAGGAGTTCGTCAAGGATCGCAGGAAGACGAGATGCGGGAGAGGATACGAGCGGAAAGACGACCAGGACGAACCCCCAGGAGTTCGTCAAGGAGTCAGACTCCCAGGGAAGCCACGAGCGGGCCACCAGGAGCCGGATCCCAGGGAAGCCCTTAGCACGCCACCAGGAACCGGACTCCCAGGGAAGCTACCAGCGGGCCACCAGGAGAAGACGAGGAGACAATCAGTAGGATTAGCTGAGGAAACGCATCAAGGATTTGGCACGGTTACCCAGGAGGGGCCGATGGCCATACAAGGACCAGTACCCAAGCCGCGTACTGTACGAAGACAACCGCCGACCCCTGCCCCGCGGGCAGCAAGTAGGAATTCATGCACGGGAACAGCCCGAGATATAGAGGTACCCTCAACCAGTCGGCCAAACAGTTGGAGCCATGTTTTGCCTGTGGCTAACGCCACCGCCGCGCAGCGAAACCCTTTTCGCACCTCCAAGAAGCGTGTCCACTTCCAGGATCACGCCGAGGAAACGCCGGAGCAGAACGCGCCCCTCTGCGGAACGGTCGACTCTGTGAGTCATACGCCCGAGGAACCGGACCAGCCGGAATCGGGACAGAGGTACCCAGAGCCCTGGGTGGAAGAATTCCTAGAGCAGGAATTGGGAAAATTCGAGAATCTGGCCGGAGTATCCCACATTGCGGAGCACCGGATTGTAATGCGCAACGATCGCCCAATAAAACAAAGGTATTTTCCTCGAAATCCGGCCATGAGAGCCATTATCGACAAGCAGATAGACGAGCTGCTTAGGGATGGCCGTATCGAGCCATCGAAGAGCCCGCACAGTGCCCCGATTGTAATCGCGGCCAAGAAAAACGGTGACGCACGGATGTGCATCGACTACAGGCAGTTGAACGAGAACTCTGTACCGGATGCGTACCCGCTGCCAAGGATCCACCAGATCTTGGAGCGACTGCGACACGCCAAGTTCATTTCGACCTTGGACTTGAAGAATGGATACTGGCAAATTCCCGTAGCTCTGGAGAGTCGGGAATGTACGGCTTTCACGGTTCCTGGCCGGGGCCTATTCCATTGGCGAGTGATGCCATTTGGACTTCACTCGGCCCCAGCGACGTTTCAGCGGGCCCTGGACACGGTAATCGGTCCAGATATGGAGCCGCACGCATTCGCTTATTTGGACGACATCATAGTCATCGGGTCGACGCTGGAGGAACACGTCGAGAACCTCAGGGAGGTATTTCGCCGTTTACGCAGAGCCAACCTGCGGCTGAATAGGGACAAATGCCATTTCTTTCAGCGACACATCGCCTACTTGGGGCATGTAATAAGCGAGGAAGGGATTCACACAGACCCGGATAAAGTAGCTGCGATTCGCGAACTGAAACCGCCAACGTGTTTGAAGGAACTTCGGAGATGCCTGGGAATCGCATCGTGGTATCGCCGATTTGTCCCCAACTTCGCCGATATCGTGGAGCCGATGACGTCCTTGCTGAAGAAAGGCAAGAAATGGGACTGGACGCCGCGACAGGATCAGGCGTTCCAGGAGCTGAAAACGCGACTAACGGAAGCACCTGTCTTAGTCTGTCCGGACTTTGAGCAGAAATTCGTGCTACAAACAGACGCCAGCGAGTACGGTATTGGAGCCGTACTGACCCAGACCATTGACGGGCAGGAGCGAGTGGTGGCCTATGCCAGCCGACGCCTAAATGGCGCGGAAGGGAACTACTCGGTGACCGAGAAGGAGTGTCTCGCCATCGTATGGGCCGTACGGAAGATGCGATGTTACATCGAAGGCTACAGGTTCGATGTAATAACCGACCATCAGGCCTTGAAATGGTTGAACTCCATAGATAATCCGACTGGGAGAATCGCTCGATGGGCACTCGAGCTGCAGCAATATCAGTATGACGTTCACTACCGGAGGGGAGCTCAGAATCTAGTGGCTGATGCCCTCTCACGCCAACCGCTGCCAGTAGCGCAGCAAGCACAGGTAGAAGGATCAAACTGTAAGTGGCTCGCAAAGATGTTGTGGAAGGTTCGGACCGAACCAGCTAGGTTCCCGGATTACAGGGAGGAAAGCGGACAGCTTTATCGCCGCATCGGGCTACGGCCACAGGAAGAGGAGTACACACCATGGAAGCTGTGTGTAGGAGCGGATTATCGCCATCGGGTTTTACAGGAGAACCACGATATTCCCGCTGCCGGACATCTGGGAGTCCGGAAGACAAGTAATCGCGTGGCCCAGAGGTATTACTGGCCAGGACTTTTCCGTGACGTCGCCCGCTACGTACGGAACTGCCTAAATTGCCAGAGATACAAGGTCAGTCAGGAGAAACCGGCGGGACATATGTTCACACGCCAAGTGGAGGAGCCATTCCACATTCTCTGCGCGGATTTCGTCGGTCCGCTGCCGCGATCGAAGCAAGGAAATACGATGCTCCTAGTTTTCCTTGACTCTTTCAGCAAATGGGTGGAACTAATCCCACTACGCAGAGCCACGGGAACACACCTGGAACGTGCATTTCGGGAACGGATCCTGAGCCGTTTCGGGGTGCCACGGGTATTCGTCTGCGACAACGGCACCCAATTCACGGGTCGTTCATTCCGGAACTTCTGCAAATCCTTAGGGATGGAGTTGCAGCACACAGCCCCTTACACGCCGAGACAGAATCCGACGGAAAGGGCGAATCGGACAATCAAGACCATGATTGCCCAGTATCTGGACGGGAATGACCAGAACGAGTGGGATAAGCTGCTCCCAGAAATATCGTTGGCGATAAACAGCAGTATCTCCGACACGACGGGATTCAGCCCAGCCTTTTTGGTTCAAGGAAGGGAACCACGGCTGCCTCACGCCCTGTACGACGAAGTTACTCCGGGACGTGGAACCCCCGAAGTAACCCCAACGGAACGAAGTAGACAGCTGCACCGCATCTTCGAAGTCGCTAGACACAATGCCGACCGAGCCTCGGCTGATCAGCGGCGACATTATAATCTCCGCCGGCGAGAATGGAAGCCGCCGGTGGGATCCCTGGTGCTGGTACGACGCCATGCGTTATCGAACGCCACGGAAGGATTCGCGGCAAAACTGGCAGCAAAATACGACGGGCCATTCAGGGTCGCCAAGTTCCCGTCGCCAAACATTGTGCAACTACGCATCCCAGGCAGCCGTAGACGGCGGACCGCCAGTCTGGGTCAACTCAAGCCATACCACGGCGAGGAGGCCCATACGGAAGAAGAAGAGAACGAAGACGACAACCCGATCGCCGAGAACAACTCCGCGTTCGGAGGACCCAGATAGGCGATATCGCCACCAGAGTACTCTGTCGCAACAGACAGAATTCGTAGAGTCACTTGATGACGGGTGCGCCCGTCCAACACTCTGCCTCCCCGCCGGGGGAAAATTCGCGAAAAATATACACAGGATAGGTCAGACTTCCCATCGCGGGGAGATAGATAGGGCTACCTAGGGACCAAGATAGGCACACTATAGGTAGGGATTGGCTAGGTAAACACCAACTAACCATCCTCTCTCCCACAGAAACCACCGACGATGGCAGGACGCGGGATGCCCATTTTTTTGTGGCCACCCGGTCAACCCCTCACCCGAGCGGGAGTGACGGCCGCGCTTATGGGCCCACTGCCGTTGACGTCGGCGGTACACGCCCGTCAACCCGGAGATCCCCCAGCAGTCAGGGATTACTCCTGGCTGGCGACGGCGGTGGAGGAGCACTTCCGGGAGCTCCACCTGGATGGACGAAGGCGCCCAGTCCTCGGGGATGATCCCTTGGAGGCAGCCGCCCCCCGGGACATCTTGCGGCCCCTCACCATAGAGGTCGGCCACACCACGCAGCGGGACCCACGGCTACAGCGTGGGCCCCCTCTGATGATGACGGTGCCAGCCACTGGCGTACCACAGCGGACACCGGACGTCGTGGTGCTAAGTAGCACCTCGGAAGACGAGTGCGACGAGGAGGTGGAGCCGGACGCGCGTTTTGGCAGGGCGCGCTGGGAGGCGACCCCACCGCGGGGGGCACCAATGACCCCGGGGGAGTGGTCGACCCCGCCGTCCCCGAATTCGCCCACCCTGCTCCCGTGGGAGGCCCCACACCAGCCGGAGCGACGCCTCCGCATCACCGAGGAGCAACAGGCCGAGCTGCGGCGATGTTTCGGCGACGTATCGCCACGGACCCTGGCCGATTTAGTACCGGTCCCCGGACCATTGGGGGCCGTGTACGAAGAGGTGTCAGACGAGGACACCGGGCCCCCACCGCTGGTGGAGAGGCCGTCGACGCCGCCACGGACGCACGGGCGAGACGACATCCCGATGACTCCAAGGGTGTACGACCCGATAGCGTCGCCCGTCCCGGACTCACCAAGGGTATACGACCCTACGGCGTCGCCCACCCCGGCCGACGTATTTGGCCCAGGGCCCTTCACGGCCAGACGACCGGCCATCCGGTGTGGGTCGGCCACGGTCGGAGACCCGCAGGCACCGGCCAGGAGGAGGCGCCACGCGCCCTGGGACGACTCGCCCAGTAGCGCGTCGGAGGAGGAGGAGCCGCGGGCACGGGACGTGCCGTGGAGCCACCCGGAGCCGTGGGTGACGGCCCCGGCAGAATGGTCGACGCCGGATGGACGGCTACCGGCGCCGTTGATCAGGCGAGTACAGGAGCGGCTGCGGGTCAACATCCCAAAGAATCGCCGCTATTTAGAGGAGGAGGCGGGCCAGCGCTTCCGGGTGCAGATAAGCATCCTGGGGAAGGTGCGAGTCCTGCTCCGTTCGGCCCGGAAGTAAGCGGGGGATGTGACGACGGTCACGAGGTGGCCGCCGTCACGATGCAAATAACAATGTAAATACTAATGTAAATAATAATGTAAATAATCTGTAAATATTATTCTTAAGATTAGGCAGTAGGGAATTAGCTATAAGGATGTATATATGGAGTTACCAATAGGCTAAGATTAGGAGATAGGCGTTAGGAGGGGGCCGGGCGCTCACCATCGGTCACACCGGACCGGGCATCACGGGCAACATGACCCGCAACACCGCCCGCAACATGACCCGCAACAATTGCTCGCAACACCGTCCGCCACGTTGCCAGCAACATCGCCCGCAACACCTGCAAGGAACGGGACGAAATCGGCTGGAGGACCGGAACACGGATCCACCAATCAGCGGCCAACTGAAGAGGCCAGAGAGCGCGATCCGGGCAGAGACCCGCGGCGCAGGCGCCGGCAGAGCGCAAAGGAATGCGATGGAATTCGCACCGCTCAGAAGGGAGAGCGAGAGGGGAAGGCGCAAAGGAATGCGATGGAATTCGCACCAGCCACCCGCCGCTCAAGAGAGAGAGCGAGAGGGGAAGATCGCAGGAATGCGGGAATGCGGAACGGCGCGTGCCAGCGATCGTGGCAGCGCTGCCGCCACTGGAACCGGCAGAATTAGGTCAAGGCGGAGTGGACAATCAGAATTAAGATCACTCGTAATTTGGCCGGCCGCGGTGAAAGTTATAATCAAAGCTAAACCAGTGCAAACCCCAACGACAAAGAAACGCATCAGGAAAAAGGACAACGCAGGACCCCCCCCACGACCACGAAAGGAAAGCAGAAGGACAAGGACAAGGAGCACGACCCGGAAAGGAGACACCGGGTGAGCGATTGCGCCCGGCGCATTTAGTGGGCAGGAAAATTTATTAATAAGGAGTTAGCGCAGGCAGAACCACATAGAAAATAAAGAAACACAATGAATACATAATTTCGTCTACTCCTTACATTAACTGCCACCCTTTTCACCCCGCTGTGCCCCTCCTCCCCATCTCAGCCGCCATCGGGTAACACCAGGCGCGGATTTGGGCAGGACGGGAACAGGAGCACCCCGCTGCTGAGATTAATTCCGGGCGCGGGTGCGGGCGGCGACTCTTGGGTTCACCAGGTCGCCGGCCCGATCTCAGAATGCGTCCCAGGGATTAGCCCGGGCGCCGCAGCTGGCGGATTGCGAGTCATAGGGACATTTTAGGGGAGGGCGTCGGCCACCGTCGGGATACTACGGTGGAGCCGACGGGCCGCGGCAGCTCGGGCACACCAGCGCCGTGGTCGTAGGTCAGGGTTGAGGGCGCGGGAGCAGGCTGCCGGTATCACGGCAGCCACGGCTCCAGTCTCTAGTGGAGGGTCCGGCCGCTGGGAAACACCAGGGCCGGCAGTGGAATCCCGCCCAGCGTGGGCAATAAAATCTGGCCGTCAGAGTCGGCGAAAACCCACCCTTAAAATACTCGGCAACCTCGGCCCCTCCATTTCTTGGCGTTTCCAGACTATAAATTTAACTGGGAAGGGACTCTGGGCCGCTGAGTTCATATCTCGGCCTTTGCATCCTTACAAATGTAATATCGCCCAATGAATTGCAGCTAATTCCTGCTCAGTAGTACATTTGTTACTTTCACCTTTTGTAAATGCTCTTGATGCGTATGCAATGGGAAGTTGGAGACCATTATGGTTTTGAGTTAAAACCGCTCCACATGCTTGCTTACTTGCATCTGTTATTATACAGAATTCTTTAGTGAAATCTGTATATTGTAGCAAGGTAGGTTCCATAAGTTTTGTTTTTAAGTATTGAAATGCATTTTCACACTCATCCGTCCATTTAAAAGGAACATTCTTTTTACATAATCTTGTTATGTGCCGTGAATAGTCGGCGAAATTTTTGATAAAACGTCTATAATAGTTACAAAATGCTACGAAACGTCTAGCACTGTCCGCGTCATGCGGAACTGGGTAGTTCATAATGACATCGTATTTCTTGTCATCTGGAAGTATTCCTTTATCAGTGCATTTATGACCTAGAAAAGTCACTTCATGCATAAAAAATGAACATTTGTCAGGATGCAACTTCAGGTTGAATTTCCTACATTTCTCAAAAACATCTGTTAAGTTTTTAAGCATATGTTTTTCGGAACAACCAATTACTATTAAGTCATCCATATAAAGGAATGCTTGAGAAGGTTCTAGACCAGAGAACGCAATAGTCATCATTCTCTGAAACGAATTAGGGGCTATTTTTAGTCCAAAAGGTAATCGCGTAAAACGATATGAGCCATTGCTCGTTGAAAAAGACGTTATATCTCTTGAACTTTTTTCTAGTTCAATTTGATGGAATCCTGACATTAAGTCAAGACATGAAAAGTATTTTGCTCGACCTAGTTGATCTAAAATGTCATCAATTCTAGGTAATGGGAATTTATCAGATAGTAATTTTTTATTTATCTGGCGGTAGTCAATTACTAATCGCCATTTCTTTACATTTGATCCGGGGGATGATTTCTTAGGAACAAGTAACAATGGGCTATTGTATTCAGATACTGACGGTTCGACAATCCCGTCAGAGATTAATTTACCTACTTGCTTTTGTATTTTGTTCACCTGACTATGTGGGCTTCGATAGTTCTTTATATATACGGGTTCATCATCTTTTAATCTCAGTTTCTGTTTATAAAAATTATTTGTGGTTATTGATTCGGTTTCCAATCCGAATATATCGCTATACTGGGTGCATAAGCTAGAAAGCTGTGACTTGAACTGTGGAGGGAAGTTTTTTGAAAGTTGTGATAGTACGGATTTTTTTCTATTGTCTGAATTTGTGTTGACTACATCGTAGTTCGAAAGTGATTCATATGTTAGGTTATCAGTACTGACTACTTGGTCGGTATTTGTTGTGTTTAGTAGTCTTATGAAGGCATTATTAGATGTTGCTATAGTATTTGCAATATAAATGCCATGCTGAATTTCCTGATTTGGAATAAATACACTGTCTTCTTTTGAGTTAAGGTCAATTTTCCGAATAACTTGGGATCTTGCTGGCAGAAGTATTAAATTATTACCAGAACTATGAGTTATTGGTACATTAATTGGAAATTTTAAATTATTGGGCCTAATTATAAGCCAATCTTCAGATGGCGTGAAGTCTAATTGACAGTTGAATTTTTTTATAAAGTCGATGCCTATTATTCCATCGCATGGTATTGGGAAATGTGAATTTAGGATATGAAAATCGTATGGAATTATGTATTTAGTTGTCTGTATCTCCAAAGAAACTAAACCTTTGGATTTGGTTATTTCTTGACTTATGCCTTTTATGTCTATGATGTGATCATCTTGGATGTTTTGGAAGTTATCCGAAGTTTCTTTTAAAATGGAAATGTCTGCACCTGTATCTATTAAAAAGATAAGCTCTTTTCCAGTAGCTACATTGAAAAATGAAACGAATATATTTTGGCTGAGATTAATGGTGTAAACCCTGACTTCTTTTATTATTGAGTATTTAAAGGGTTTTGGGAGTTTCCCGAAGTGTTTTGGTTAGTATTTTGTGTAATTCTGACATTTCTTTGATTATTGCCATTGGGGCCTCGTTATGAGTTTCCACTGCCTCTATAGTTTCCTCTATATTGGCCTCGTCCTCCCCTGTTATCTTGGTTGTTGTAGTTATTGTAATTACCACGATAATTACCTCTATAATTTCCACGTCCGCGATTTGAGCCGCGCTGTGGATAATTCTTGAAATATAGGACAGTATTTGACTGTCCAGTTGCTTCAGTGCAACTATTGACAAATTTGGAAACAGCATCGTTCATAGTTCTAAAGGTGCCAGCTTGCATGATAAGTTTTACCTTATCGATTGTGCAATTTTTAGTCATTGCTTTGACTGCATGCTGTGTGGAATAACTTCTGGCTAGTTCTACAGATAAACCATCCGTTATATATGTACCTCCTAAGGCTTTCGTCATCTGCTCAATTTCTTGTGTATATTGATTAGCAGTTTTATTGCGCTGCTGTAGGTTCATCAGCTTCGCTGATAATACTTCTACAGTTTCGCCCTTGACGTTGCCTCTTAGTTTAGAAATCACTTCAGTAATTGTTTTTTCATTACCGATTAGATTTCTGGCGACACCTTTTAGCTTTGTTTTTATTATGGAGACAGCTAATTCTTCGTGCTCGCCTTTTATTGATTCTATTATTTGTAAAGCATCAATGAAACTTGTTAAATTTTCAGCCTTACCATCAAAAACTGGTATAAGCTTGGATGCTGTATTAATAAAATCAATATTTGATTGTGCCATTGTGATTATTTCGTTTTCTATTACACTGGAGGTATCTGAATCTGTTGAATTGTCCAGATCAGTGTATACCGCAGGAATAGTAAGATTATTCAAATCTTCATCCTCTATTTTGAGGTTTACTTTGGGAAGCTCTTCTGACTCTGGTTCATTCGTTTCTGTTGATTCAGGGTCAGGTGCAGTGTCAACTGCTATTGGGGTGTTTAGAACGGTTGGTACCGATATTTCTAAACTGTTTTTTGGTTTAAAAAATATTAAATTAGATCGTAGTCGAATCAAAAGCTTCGATACTTGTGACCAATGATCTTGATTTAATTTTTCCCTGTGATTATGTATTAGCATTCGTGCTAATATTTCAACATGCTTCCTAACCGTGTTCTTTTGGATAGGCCTATTCTGGGCTAACGACTTATATGATCTGTCAAAATTAGTTTTAATGTTTGATAATTCTGTGTGTAATTTGTTCCATTCTATGCCTTTAGTTTGGCCGTACTTTGTGAGAGGAATATAGTGAAAATAGTGAAATATTTTATATTTATTATTTTATTTTTATTTCATTTTCTTAGATTTTTAGGTGTTAACATTTATGCGTAATCTGTTGTGTGTGCTATATAGATTTTTATTTTTATTTATTTTGCTGCTTATATTTTATCCAGGTCATTTCCCCGGCTCATATACCTTTTTTTCAGACAATTGTTATGCAGCTTGTAAATCTTATAAAAAACACTTAATAACGACAATGATTATTAAAAGTACATGTACCCAATATAGATCAACGTTGGTAGTTTCTACCTTGTTGATGACATTGGCAGTGGAATCCACTGTTTTTATGTCCAACGTCATTTTGGTGGGTTTTGCATATACTTTTATTTGTGTTTCCTTAAAATTATGAAGGTCTTCTTTTGACAATTTACTTATCGCATTACTGCGCATTTAAGTTCACAAGCTTCCTACCTAGTTTTTTGCGTAGCTTTACAGGCTACACTTCTAATCGAGCAGAAAAGGTTCCGCTCAATTTTACAAAATATTATATTATGGATATATAAAAAAAATATGCATCGCAGTGCAATCAAAAAAAATATGCAGCGCAGTGCATGGAAAAAAAAAATTTTTTTTTTTGCTGCCAGGCCTGGTTTACTTCTTTCCTTCCACGTCAGCTGGTCGTCGCCGGTTTGGCTACGCCGACGTTCCCTCGAGGGCGCAGGTGGCGGTCGTGCCTCCCACGCTTGCTTTCTGCTGCTACTGCTCCGGGTTGGTCTTTGGCTTTACGCATGTGTAATTACATGCTGCAGAGTTGAGAGGTCCGGGGCAGTCGGTCGGGCAGACCTGTGGTCGTTTCGGCAGAGGCTTGGAAATATTTTGTTTCGTTATTTTTTTTTGTTTATCACTTTCATTTGATTTTCCGAGTGAGTTGTGCTCTGTGGTACTCTTATTTATTTTTTTTTTTTAAACCTCCACGTACCATTGTGCACACTCTACTCACTCAGACGTGTTTTTTCCATGATGTATTCTCCTTTATATATTCCTTGAAGCCATGCCATGAAGTATAATATATTCCTTTAAATCCTTTGGTTCTCTTTTTTTTTCCAAATGTCTTCAGATCCTAAGTCCTCCAGGACTTACGTCACGGTCGCCATGAAGTGTAATATATTTCTCGTTGACCCTTGTCGCCTTGAAGTATATCCCTCGTTCACCCTTGTTGCCTCTTTGGGTAATTTAAATAATTAATTCCATTCATTTATTTGTCATTTGTATATTAGTATTTTATTTTGATTGGAGCAGCAATGGTGCCGCTCCAACAATCGAAATGTCTCTGCTCTTTACAATATTCTTTAAGTCTAATTAGGGCTAAGTCTCGTAGCTGCGCTGCTCGCAGGCAGCGGCAGAGAGACGGCTATGTATCTATATACTTATGTATATTACTATGCCCTCTCAAGTGCAGGCGCGAGGGGTATGCATATGCTGTCCGTTCGTTGCAGTTATGCCGACGCTAGCATTTCCCGTGTATGGGCTAAGCCATAACGATCGGATTGTATTTCGGCCACTTAGGACTTATGACCGGGACTTTGAAATATGCAAACACTGCAACGAAGTGTTACAGTGCGTACCCTTTAAGTATTTTCGGTACAGTGGGTATTCAATATATGTGCATACTACACTATAACACCTTAAGAAAAGGAAAAAAAACTAAACCAACCATGGGCGTCACCTGGAACAGTTACAGAAAGAAGCTGGAACTGGAGACCATACTCCTGGAATTTGGTTTGGAACGCGGAGGCACGGTAGAGGAGCAGCGATCGCGGCTGATTGCCTTTGCGCGCCAGCAGGACCATCCGGAGGCGGTACAAATCCGCCTCGAGGAATTGGAAAGGAACTTTGGGAACGCCCCCACCGGGGACGCGAAGCTACTGTCGCCCATGTATTTGGACTCGGAGGCAAACTCACCAGGAGCTGCGGCGCCGACGGCACCACTTACCCTTTTGCTGCCCAGGAGTACCTCTCCTGCCGCAGGGAGACGCCTGTCAATGAAAACGGAGGAGCCACCGCGCACAACGAACTACCATGGGGACCGGGTAGCCGCACTCTTGGATCGGATGAGCAAGTGGGGACTCTCGTTCGACGGAACAACGGATCCGCTCTGTTTTATAGAGCATATCGAGGAACGGGCCGATACTTGTCGGATCGACCAGAAGTATTTCGCCCCGGCTTTGATAGTGCTACTGACTGGCCGCGCCGAGAGCTGGTACAGGACCAGTGGCCTTCGGAATGCCACTTGGACGGAGGTTCGAAGGGAGTTTTTGGATTTCTTCTTGCCGCCGCGCTATTATCAGCGGTTGGAGGACGAGATTAGGACCCATTTTCAGAGGCCCAATGAGCCTTTTAAGGAGTATTTGGTGGACCTGCGCCTGCAGATGCGACGGACACGAATCACAGGGGAACGGAAATTGGAGCGAGTCTACGACAATATACTGCCGGAGTATCAACTGTTTGTCAGGAGACAGGATTTCCGAACGTTGGCGGAGCTGACTCATTTAGTGGTCGACCACGAGGAGACTCGCCGCAGGAGCGGACGGGCTCAGAATCATCAGGAACTGCGGCCAGCCCGGGCATTTCTCAACGGAATGCCGGAACCCAGGGATACTTTTCTGCTGGGACTGTGGACGACGAGGAACACGCACATTCGAATGCTGCCGACGTCAGGTTTCGGGAAACGGGCCTCGAGTGACCGGGAATCACCCGAGGAACCCAGCCAACCCGAGCAACTAGAGGAGAGAACTCTCCACCAATGCCAGGGACGCATCCGAGTCACGATCACTATGGGAGGGCGAGGTTCGTGGCCACCCTGGATACGGGAGCTACACATAGCTTCATCAGTGAAGATTTGGCCAAAGAATTAGACAACAAGCAATACACTAGGGACGTACGAACACCGGTCAAACTCGCCGATGGGACATGCCGGGAGTTGACAAGGGCACTAGCGGCAAATATCCATTGCGGGAATCGCAGCGCACCGACCATCCTACTGGTCATGGCGAACGCCTTGGACGACGTACTGTTAGGAATGGATTTCCTGTGTGGAATTGGAGCCGCCATCCAGTGCGGGGGACAGACCCTCGGCTTGATGCCGGACGAACACACGAAGCCACCGTGGGCACGGACTCGGAGAACAGGGGACGACGAACAACGAGGAACACAACGAGGGACACAGGAGGATCAGCCACGCACGGAACAGCGGGAAGGATCGCAGGAAGACGAGATGCGAGAGAGGATACAAGAGGAAAGACGGCGAGAAGAGTTACAGGAAGGAGCCTCACGACCAGGACGAGCCCTCAGGGAAGCCCTTAGCGTGCCACCAGGAGTTCGTCAAGGAGTCAGACTCCCAGGGAAGCCACGAGCGGGCCACCAGGAGCCGGATCCCAGGGAAGCCCTTAGCATGCCACCAGGAACCGGACTCTCAGGGAAGTCACAAGCGGGCCACCAGGAGCCAGACACACTCGGGCCTTCTGCGAAACGACGAGAAGTGTCGACGAGGATACAATCAGGAGAAATAACAGAGGAAACGCATCGAGAATTATTTGGCACGGTTACCCAGGAGGGGCCGACCACCACACAAGTACCAGTACACAAGCCGTACTGTACAAGGACAATCCCCGACCCCTTCCCCTCGGGCAGCAAATAGAAGTTCATGCATGGGAACTACCCGGGATATAGAGGTACCCTCGACCAGTCGGCCAAACAGCTGGAGCCATGTTTTGCCTGTGGCTAACGCCACCGCCGCGCAGCGAAATCCTTTTCGCACCTCCAAGAAGCGTGTCCGCTTCCAGGACCACGCCGAGGAAACGCCGGAGCAGAATGCGCCCCTCTGCGGCACGGTCGACTCTGTAAACTATACACCCGAGAAACCGGACGCGCCGGAATCGGGACAAGGATACCCAGAGCCCTGGGTGGAGGAATTCCTGGAACAGGAATTGGGAGAATTTGAGACTGTCCGGAGTATTCCACATCGCGGAGCACCGGATCATAATGCGCAACGACCGCCCGATAAAACAGAGGTATTTGCCACGGAATCCGGCCATGAGAGCCGTCATCGATAGGCAAATAGACGAACTTCTTCGGGATGGCCGCATTGAGCCGTCTAGGACCCCGCACAGCGCTCCCATCGTGATCGCGGCCAAGAAGAACGGTGACGCACGGATGTGCATAGATTACAGACAGCTGTGACGGTCAGGGACGGCCAGAGTCCGCCTAGTAGTGGTAGCTGTAAGAGATAGTCCCCCCGATTCCCAGTAAGAACAGTGGAGAGAATTCGCGGTGGACTCGCAAGTCTTCGGTTTGCGGGAGAGAGAGAGGGCGGACTCGTAAGTCTTCAGAGAGAGAGAGAGCGGGCGGACTCGTAAGTCTTCAGAGAGAGAGAGAGAGCGGGCGGACTCGTAAGTCTTCAGAGAGAGAGAGAGAGAGCGGGCGGACTCGTAAGTCTTCAGAGAGAGAGAGGGCGGACTCGTAAGTCTTCAGAGAGAGAGGGCGGGCGGACTCGTAAGTCTTCAGAGAGAGAGGGCGGGCGGACTCGTAAGTCTTCAAAGAGAGAGGGCGGGCGGACTCGTAAGTCTTCACCGAGAGAGAGAATTCGGCGGGCCGAATTCTATGTCGCGACTCGCAAGTCTTTCGACAATGTATTGGCAACCCAAATCCTCGGATTCTGGTCGCCTACCAAAAAGTGACTTTGGCTGCTGACTACTAGGAGTGTGCTACTAGAGGCTTACCGCTCCCGATCGCTGTCGGCCGCTAAGTGATTTCCTCCGGCCAGCAGCTCGCCTTATATAGCGTGCAGCGAGTTTTAGTGTGACCGCCGCGATCGGCTGCTTCCTCTTCTTTTCCCGTGTGACCGTGGCCGTTAGTGTGGCCCTTTATCGGCGCGCGCGCGCATTTAATTCAAATTCAAATTATTTTGTGCCCGTTTCAATCGTGGCGCATGATCGCCATGTGGTTTCCTCTATTGGAAACTACTCTCCACATGACGCCTTCATCCTCCTGCAACCAGCGCTTCTGCTGCCCATAGCGTTTCCTGGCCAGCCTCTCCTTGATCGCTGCCACTCCTGCCTCGGAAATGACCGCCCCGGCCGGCACAGTCCAGCCCCGTTTATTTCCCTCCGCTGGGTGCAGTTTGATGACGTCCTGATCCGGCGTCGGTGGCCGTGGTACCCAGGGTGGTGGGCCTTTCTCCTCCTGTGCTTCAGACGCCCGGCTGACCGCCCTCGGCTGAGCGGGTGCCGTCGCCCCCGAGGTGGTCGTCCCCTGCCCTCCGATTTCCACCTGCCGTGGGACATGCGCCATTTGCCGCCTGCCGTCGCCTCCATGGCTCACAGCTAATCCGGTCTTCGCGGTCTCTGCCGGTGCTACGCCTATCCTCCTGCCCATCTTCGCCGGCTCCGTTCGCTCCCTCCCTGCTACCGGGATCGCTGCTTCCTCCACAAGCTTGGCCCGCGTCGCCGCTGCTGCCGCCGCCACGTGCCGCTGCCTGACCTTCGCCGTGTTCTCCTCGATTATCCCCATTTCTTCAGGCTCTTTAGTAGATATCGTTGTCTCGATACTTCCACGTACGGTTTCGTGACTCCAATGTGTGCTACTTCCATTGCCTCGTTGTCGCTGCTCCCTGCCTCCTTTATCTCCAGCTTCAGATTCCTTGCCACGATTTGGAACCCGTCGTACGTCAAGTCGTCCCTCGGGTCTGGCCTTTGACGCGTGGCCTGAGCTGCCAGTTTTAGTTGCTCAGGCCTTGGTGGGTTGCCACAATTGCGTGCTGCATGCCCTGTGCCACCGCATCTAAAGCACACCTCCTGCTTTATCTGTTGCTGCGTTGGTCGTATTGCGTCCTCCGTTGCTTCTATTTCCTCTACTTCCTAGGCTAATTTCAGGAACTCCGTTAAGGTGCTAAATCCGTTCATCCGCGTGTATAACTTTATTTTGCTCCTGCAATTTTTGTACACCCTGTCCAATTTTTCGCCTTCGGATAGCTTCGTGAATCGCATCAGCTTCCGTAATTCGGTTGCGTATTCTCTTACTGGCTCGTTTTTCCGTTGTCTCATCTGGGCGATCTGTTGTTCCACCTGTTCCTCGTACCTCCGTGGCAGGAAGTACTCCAGTAACTCCTCCTTTAGCTGATTCCAGGTCCTGATCTCCGTTGGTGTGGTGTTCCACCAATCCGCTGCGAGTCCTTCCAGAATGAATGGCATGGTCTGGATTAACTGGTCCATTGCCATTTCGTACCCTCTGGCCCACTGTTCTATCTTCTCCAAGAACTCTAGTGGGTTTGATGTTCCCTGGTACCTTATCCCCCATCCTCGCACTCAGTCGATAATCTCTACTTCCACCTTCCTTCTCGGTTCCTCCATCCTGGACAAGTTCTCCTGGTCTCGGGTTTCTCCTACTACCACTCTTCCTGCTCGGGTGCCAATGTGACGGTCTGCCGCCTAGTTTCCCAGATAGCTCAAGGACGGCCAGAGTCCGCCTAGTTGTCCGAGTGGTAGCTGTAAGAGAATTCGTGTAAATAAGTAGGTTTCTCGGTTTATTCAATGCTCGTGGTACAGAGTTGTCGATCTGGATCTTGGTTCCGCTGCAGCCTGGTCTTCTATGCTTCTGAACGCGCCCGCCGGTCAGTTCGGCCCGGAATACTTCGGCGCTTCGGGACGCCCGGGGCGATGGGACGCCCGACCGGTCAGCTCGGAGGGTGATGGGCCCGGGAGCCTGTGGAGAAAAGAGCAGAGAGACGGTGGGGACTCGGAAGTCTTCCCAGAGGGCGGATTCGAAAATCTTCAGAGAGTAGTTGAACGGACTCAGAAGTCTTCAGTCGCAGGAGAGAAATACCGGACTCGTAAGTCTTCAGAGAGAATTCGCGGTGGACTCGAAAGTCTTCGGTTTGCGAGAGAGAGCGGGCGGACTCGTAAGTCTTTAGAGAGAATTCGCGGCGGACTCGAAAGTCTTCAGAGAGAGAGAGAGAGAGAGAGAGAGACGGACTCGTAAGTCTTCAGAGAGAGAGAGCGGGCGGACTCGTAAGTCTTCAAAGAGAGAGGGCGGGCGGACTCGTAAGTCTTCAAAGAGAGAGGGCGGGCAGACTCGTAAGTCTTCAGAGAGAGAAGGCGGGCGGACTCGTAAGTCTTCACCGAGAGAGAGAATTCGGCGGGCCGAATTCTATGTCGCGACTCGCAAGTCCTTCGACAATGTATTGGCAGCCCAAATCCTCGGATTCTGGTCGCCTACCAAAAAGTGACTTTGGCTGCTGATTACTAGGAGTGTGCTACTAGAGGCTTACCGCTCCCGATCGCTGTCGGCCGCTAAGTGATTTCCTCCGGCCAGCAGCTCGCCTTATATAGCGTGCAGCGAGTTTTAGTGTGACCGCCGCGATCGGCTGCTTCCTCTTCTTTTCCCGTGTGACAGTGGCCGTTAGTGAGGCCCTTTATCGGCGCGCGCGCGCATTTAATTCAAATTCAAATTATTTTGTGCGCGGCACGCGTCACACAGCTCAACGAGAACTCTGTACCGGATGCATACCCGCTGCCAAGGATCCAAGGATCTTGGAGCGACTACGGAACGCCAAGTTCATCTGGTTACTGGCAAATTCCTTTGGCTCAGGAGAATCGGGAATGCACGGCCTTCACGGTTTCTGGCCGAGGCCTATTCCATTGGCGAGTTATGCCATTTGGACTCCACTCGGCGCCAGCGACGTTTCAGCGGGCATTGGACACGGTCATCGGTCCAGACATGGAACCGCATGCATTCGCTTATCAGGACGACATCATCGTCATCGGGTCAACATTGTAGGAACATGTGGAAAACCTTCGAGAGGTGTTTCGCCGGCTACGCAAAGCCAACCTACGGCTGAACAGGGATAAATGCCACTTCTTTCAACGGCATATCGCCTACTTGGGACATGTGATCAGCGAGGAAGGAATCCACATGGACCCAGACAAGGTGGCCGCGATTCGTGAGTTGCAACCGCCAACTTGCTTAAAGGAACTTCGGAGATACCTGGGCATTGCATCCTGGTATCGTCGATTTGTTCCCAACTTCCGCGGCAGAATCAAGCATTCCAGGAATTAAAAACTCGAGTAACGGAGGCACCAGTCTTAGTCAGAAAATCGTGCTACAGACGGACGCCAGCGAATACGGCATCGGAGCCGTACTCACGCAGACCATCGAGGGACAAGAACGAGTTGTGGCCTACGCCAGCCGCCGCTTGAACACCGCAGAGAGGAATTACTCAGTGACGGAGAAGGAGTGCCTCGCCATCGTATGGGCAGTAAGGAAGATACGGTGTTACATCGAGGGATATCGATTCGAGGTCATAACGGATCACCAGGCCTTGAAGTGGTTGAACTCCATTGACAACCCAACCGGGAGAATCGCCCTCTGGGCACTCGAGCTGCAGCAGTATTAATATGACGTCCACTACCGGAGGGGAGCTCAAAATCTAGTGCCCGACGCCCTCTCACGCCAACCGTTGCCAGTGGCGCAGCAAGCACAGGTACAAGGGACAAACTGCAAAGTGCTCACAAGGATGCTGAAGAAGGTTCGGACCGAACCAGCCAGGGAGGAAAGCGGACAGCTTTATCGCCGCATCGGGCTACGGCCACAGGAAGAGGAGTACACACCATGGAAGCTGTGTGTAGGAGCGGATTATCGCCATCGGGTTCTACAGGAAAACCACGATATTCCCGCTGCCGGACATCTGGGAGTCCGGAAGACGAGCAATCGCGTGGCAGAAAGGTATTATTGGCCAGGACTTTTTCGCGACGTCGCCCGCTATGTACGAAATTGCCTAAATTGTCAAAAGTATAAGGTCAGTCAGGAGAAACCACACGCCAGGTGGAAGAGCCATTCCACGTTCTATGTGCGGATTTCCTCGGTCAGCTGCCGCGATCAAAACAAGGAAACACGATGCTTCTAGTTTTCCTTAACTCCTTCAGTAAATGGGTGGAGTTGATCCCACTACGCAAAGCCACAGGAACACATCTGGAGCGCGCATTTCGGGAACGGATCCTGAGCCACTTTGGAGGGCCATGGACATTCGTCTGCGACAACGGCACCCAATTCACGGGCCACTCATTCCGGAGCTTCTGCAAGTCTCTAGGAATGGAGTTGCAGCACACAGCCCCCTACACACCGAGACAGAATCCGACGGAGAGAGCGAACCGGACGATTAAGACGATGATCGCCCAGTATCTGGACGGAAATGAGCAGAACGAATGGGATAAGCTGCTCCCAGAAATATCGCTGGCGATAAACAGCAGTATCTCCGACACGACGGGATTCAGCCCAGCCTTTCTGGTTCAGGGAAGAGAACCTCGGCTGCCTCACGCCCTGTATGACGGTTACTCTGGGACGTGGAGCCCCCGAAGTAACCCCGACGGAACGCAGTAGGCAGCTGCACCGCATCTTTAAAGTCGCCAGAAACAATGCCGACCGGGCATCGGCCGATCAGCGACGACACTACAATCTCCGCCGACGGAAATGGAAGCGCCGGTGGGATCACTGGTGCTGGTCCGACGACACGCGTTCTCAAAAGCCACCGAGGGATTCGCAGCCAAGCTGGCAGCGAAATATGAAGGGCCCTTTAGGGTCGCCAAATTCCCTTCGCCGAACATTGTACAGCTGCACATACCGGGCAGTCGCCGACGGCGGACCGCCAGTCTGAACTAGCTGAAACCGTATCACGGTGAGGAAGCTGATACGGAGGAAGACGAGAATGAAGAAGTCGCTCCGACCGACGAGAACAACTCCGCGCTCGGAAGACCTGCATAGACGACATCACTTTCGTATACTCTGTCAGAACGGAGTCACTTGCTGACGGGTGCGCCCGTCCAACACTCCGCTCCCCGCCGGGGAAAACTAGTAAACGCGTATACCGAGCAGGGTTGTGGGTCAGACTTCCCATCGCGGGGAAAAAAATGGGACTATGTATGAACTAGGTTAGGCACACCGTTAGGTAGGAATTGGGTAAAAGACATAAACTAACCATTTCTTTTCCCACAGAAAGCTACCAACGATGGCGGGACGTGGACTCCCACTGTTCCTATGGCCGGCCGGGCGCCCGCTCACACGAGTAGCGATGACGGCCCAGATAATGGGCCCGCCCCCACTGACGGCGGCCATATTATTTTTTAATAAAAAAAAAGCAGGCTAAAACAATAGAATAAATAGTAATAAATAAGGGATAGAACGACAAGGATACAGTCACGAAAAAATTTTAAGAAATAAATAATTAAAATAAGCTATATAAACAAAAAGAAACACATAAAATAGTAATAATCCTATAACACCTTAAGAAAATGAAAACAAACTAAACCAACCATGGGCGTCACCTGGAACAGTTACAGGAAGAAGCTGGAACTGGAGACCATACTCCTGGAATTTGGTTTGGAACGCGGAGGCACGGTACAGGAGCAGCGATCGCGGCTGATTGCCTTTGCGCGCCAGCAGGACCATCCGGAGGCGGTACAAATCCGCCTCGAGGAATTGGAAAGGAACTTTGGGAACGCCCCCACCGGGGACGCGAAGCTACTGTCGCCCATGTATTTGGACTCGGAGGCAAACTCACCAGGAGCTGCGGCGCCGACGGCACCACTTACCCCTTTGCTGCCCAGGAGTACCTCTCCTGCCGCAGGGAGACGCCTGTCAATGAAAACGGAGGAGCCACCGCGCACAACGAACTACCATGGGGACCGGGGAGCCGCACTCTTGGATCGGATGAGCAAGTGGGGACTCTCGTTCGACGGAACAACGGATCCGCTCTGTTTTATAGAGCATATCGAGGAACGGGCCGATACTTGTCGGATCGACCAGAAGTATTTCGCCCCGGCTTTGATAGTGCTACTGACTGGCCGCGCCGAGAGCTGGTACAGGACCAGTGGCCTTCGGAATGCCACTTGGACGGAGGTTCGAAGGGAGTTTTTGGATTTCTTCTTGCCGCCGCGCTATTATCAGCGGTTGGAGGACGAGATTAGGACCCATTTTCAGAGGCCCAATGAGCCTTTTAAGGAGTATTTGGTGGACCTGCGCCTGCAGATGCGACGGACACGAATCACAGGGGAACGGGAATTGGAGCGAGTCTACGACAATATACTGCCGGAGTATCAACTGTTTGTCAGGAGACAGGATTTCCGAACGTTGGCGGAGCTGACTCATTTAGTGGTCGACCACGAGGAGACTCGCCGCAGGAGCGGACGGGCTCAGAATCATCAGGAACTGCGGCCAGCCCGGGCATTTCTCAACGGAATGCCGGAACCCAGGGATACTTTTCTGCTGGGACTGTGGACGACGAGGAACACGCACATTCGAATGCTGCCGACGTCAGGTTTCGGGAAACGGAAACGGGCCTCGAGTGACCGGGAATCACCCGAGGAACCCAGCCAACCCGAGCAACTAGAGGAGAGAACTCTCCACCAATGCCAGGGACGCATCCGAGTCACGATCACTATGGGAGGGCGAGGTTCGTGGCCACCCTGGATACGGGAGCTACACATAGCTTCATCAGTGAAGATTTGGCCAAAGAATTAGACAACAAGCAATACACTAGGGACGTACGAACACCGGTCAAACTCGCCGATGGGACATGCCGGGAGTTGACAAGGGCACTAGCGGCAAATATCCATTGCGGGAATCGCAGCGCACCGACCATCCTACTGGTCATGGCGAACGCCTTGGACGACGTACTGTTAGGAATGGATTTCCTGTGTGGAATTGGAGCCGCCATCCAGTGCGGGGGACAGACCCTCGGCTTGATGCCGGACGAACACACGAAGCCACCGTGGGCACGGACTCGGAGAACAGGGGACGACGAACAACGAGGAACACAACGAGGGACACAGGAGGATCAGCCACGCACGGAACAGCGGGAAGGATCGCAGGAAGACGAGATGCGAGAGAGGATACAAGAGGAAAGACGGCGAGAAGAGTTACAGGAAGGAGCCTCACGACCAGGACGAGCCCTCAGGGAAGCCCTTAGCGTGCCACCAGGAGTTCGTCAAGGAGTCAGACTACCAGGGAAGCCACGAGCGGGCCACCAGGAGCCGGATCCCAGGGAAGCCCTTAGCATGCCACCAGGAACCGGACTCCCAGGGAAGTCACAAGCGGGCCACCAGGAGCCAGACACACTCGGGCCTTCTGCGAAACGACGAGAAGTGTCGACGAGGAGACAATCAGGAGAAATAACAGAGGAAACGCATCGAGAATTATTTGGCACGGTTACCCAGGAGGGGCCGACCGCCACACAAGTACCAGTACCCAAGCCGCGTACTGTACAAGGACAATCCCCAATGCATGGGAACTACCCGGGATATAGAGGTACCCTCGACCAGTCGGCCAAACAGCTGGAGCCATGTTTTGCCTGTGGCTAACGCCACCGCCGCGCAGCGAAATCCTTTTCGCACCTTCAAGAAGCGTGTCCGCTTCCAGGACCACGCCGAGCAAACGCCGGAGCAGAATGCGCCCCTCTGCGGCACGGTCGACTCTGTAAACTATACACCCGAGAAACCGGACCCGCCGGAATCGGGACAAGGATACCCAGAGCCCTGGGTGGAGGAATTCCTGGAACAGGAATTGGGAGAATTTGAGACTGTCCGGAGTATTCCACATCGCGGAGCACCGGATCATAATGCGCAACGACCGCCCGATAAAACAGAGGTATTTGCCACGGAATCTGGCCATGAGAGCCGTCATCGATAGGCAAATAGACGAGCTTCTTAGGGATGGCCGCATTGAGCCGTCTAAGACCCCGCACAGCGCTCCCATCATGATCGCGGCCAAGAAGAACGGTGACGCACGGATGTGCATAAATTACAGACAGCTGTGACGGTCTGCCACCCAGTTTCCCAGATAGCTCAGGGACGGCCAGAGTCCGCCTTGTTGTCCGAGTGGTAGCTGTAAGAGATCTTTCCCCCGATTCCCAGTAAGAACAGTGGAGAGAATTCGCGGTGGACTCGCAAGTCTTCGGTTTGCGGGAGAGAGAGAGGGCGGACTCGTAAGTCTTCAGAGAGAAAATTCGCGGTGGACTTGGAAGTCTTCGGTTTGCGGGAGAAAGAGAGGGCGGACTCGTAAGTCTTCAGAGAGAGAGAGAGAGTGGGCGGACTCGTAAGTCTTCAGAGAGAGAGAGAGGGCGGACTCGAAAATCTTCAAAGAGAGAGGGCGGGCGGACTCGTAAGTCTTCAGAGAGAGAGAGCGGGCGGACTCGTAAGTCTTCAAAGAGAGAGGGCGGGCGGACTCGTAAGTCTTCAGAGAGAGAGGGCGGGCGGACTCGTAAGTCTTCAAAGAGAGAGGGCGGGCGGACTCGTAAGTCTTCACCGAGAGAGAGAATTCGGCGGGCCGAATTCTATGTCGCGATTCGCAAGTCCTTCGACAATGTATTGGCAACCCAAATCCTCGGATTCTGGTCGCCTACCAAAAAGTGACTTTGGCTGCTGACTACTAGGAGTGTGCTACTAGAGGCTTACCGCTCCCGATCGCTGTCGGCCGCTAAGTGATTTCCTCCGGCCAGCAGCTCGCCTTATATAGCGTGCAGCGAGTTTTAGTGTGACCGCCGCGATCGGCTGCTTCCTCTTCTTTTCCCGTGTGACCGTGGCCGTTAGTGTGGCCCTTTATCGGCGCGCGCGCGCATTTAATTCAAATTCAAATTATTTTGTGCGCGGCACGCGTCACACAGCTCAACGAGAACTCTGTACCGGATGCATACCCGCTGCCAAAGATCCAAGGATCTTGGAGCGACTACGGAACGCCAAGTTCATCTCAATGTTGGACTTTAAGAATGGTTACTGGCAAATTCCTTTGGCTCAGGAGAATCGGGAATGCACGGCCTTCACGGTTTCTGGCCGAGGCCTATTCCATTGGCGAGTTATGCCATTTGGACTCCACTCGGCGCCAGCGACGTTTCAGCGGGCATTGGACACGGTCATCGGTCCAGACATGGAACCGCATGCGTTCGCTTATCAGGACGACATCATCGTCATCGGGTCAACATTGTAGGAACATGTGGAAAACCTTCGAGAGGTGTTTCGCCGGCTACGCAAAGCTAACCTACGGCTGAACAGGGATAAATGCCACTTCTTTCAACGGCATATCGCCTACTTGGGACATGTGATCAGCGAGGAAGGAATCCACATGGACCCAGACAAGGTGGCCGCGATTCGTGAGTTGCAACCGCCAACTTGCTTAAAGGAACTTCGGAGATACCTGGGCATTGCATCCTGGTATCGTCGATTTGTTCCCAACTTCCGCGGCAGAATCAAGCATTCCAGGAATTAAAAACTCGAGTAACGGAGGCACCAGTCTTAGTCAGAAATTCGTGCTACAGACGGACGTTAGCGAATACGGCATCGGAGCCGTATTCACGCAGACCATCGAGGGACAAGAACGAGTTGTGGCCTACGCCAGCCGCCGCTTGAACACCGCAGAGAGGAATTACTCAGTGACGGAGAAGGAGTGCCTCGCCATCGTATGGGCAGTAAGGAAGATGCGGTGTTACATCGAGGGATATCGATTCGAGGTCATAACGGATCACCAGGCCTTGAAGTGGTTGAACTCCATTGACAACCCAACCGGGAGAATCGCCCGCTGGGCACTCGAGCTGCAGCAGTATTAATATGACGTCCATTACCGGAGGGGAGCCCAAAATCTAGTGCCCGACGCCCTCTCACGCCAACCGCTGCCAGTGGCGCAGCAAGCACAGGTACAAGGGACAAACTGCAAAGTGCTCACAAGGATGCTGAAGAAGGTTCGGACCGAACCAGCCAAGTTCCCGGATTACAGGGAGGAAAGCGGAAAGCTTTATCGCCGCATCGGGCTACGGCCACAGGAAGAGGAGTACACACCATGGAAGCTGTGTGTAGGAGCAGATTATCGCCATCGGGTTCTACAGGAAAACCACGATATTCCCGCTGCCGGACATCTGGGAGTCCGGAAGACGAGCAATCGCGTGGCAGAGAGGTATTATTGGCCAGGACTTTTTCGCGACGTCGCCCGCTATGTACGAAATTGCCTAAATTGTCAAAAGTATAAGGTCAGTCAGGAGAAACCACCGGGACACATGTTTACACGCCAGGTGGAAGAGCCATTCCACGTTCTATGTGCGGATTTCCTCGGTCAGCTGCCGCGATCAAAACAAGGAAACACGATGCTTCTAGTTTTCCTTAACTCCTTCAGTAAATGGGTGGAGTTGATCCCACTACGCAAAGCCACAGGAACACATCTGGAGCGCGCATTTCGGGAACGGATCCTGAGCCACTTTGGAGGGCCATGGACATTCGTCTGCGACAACGGCACCCAATTCACGGGCCGCTCATTCCGGAGCTTCTGCAAGTCTCTAGGAATGGAGTTGCAGCACACAGATCCCTACACACCGAGACAGAATCCGACGGAGAGAGCGAACCGGACGATTAAGACGATGATCGCTCAGTATCTGGACGGAAATGAGCAGAACGAATGGGATAAGCTGCTCCCAGAAATATCGCTGGCGATAAACAGCAGTATCTCCGACACGACGGGATTCAGCCCAGCCTTTCTGGTTCAGGGAAGAGAACCTCGGCTGTTACTCTGGGACGTGGAACCCCCGAAGTAACCCCGACGGAACGCAGTAGGCAGCTGCACCGCATCTTTGAAGTCGCTTGCTGACGGGTGCGCCCGTCCAACACTCCGCTCCCCGCCGGGGAAAACTAGTAAACGCGTATACCGAGCAGGGTTGTGGGTCAGACTTCCCATCGCGGGGAAAATAAATGGGGCTACGTATGAACTAGGATAGGCACACCGTTAGGTAGGAATTGGGTAAAAGACAAACTAACCATTTCTTTTCCCACAGAAAGCTACCAACGATGGCGGGACGTGGACTCCCACTGTTCCTATGGCCGGCCGGGCGCCCGCTCACACGAGTAGCGGTGACGGCCCAGATAATAGGCCCGCCCCCACTGATGGCGGCCATATTATTTTTTATTAAAAAAAAGCAGGCTAAAACAATAGAATAAATAGTAATAAATAAGGGATAGAACGACAAGGATACAGGCACGAAAAAATTTTAAGAAATAAATAATTAAAATAAGCTATATAAACAAAAAGAAACACATAAAATAGTAATAATCCTATAACACCTTAAGAAAAGGACAAAAACTAAACCAACCATGGGCGTCACCTGGAACAGTTACAGGAAGAAGCTGGAACTGGAGACCATACTCCTGGAATTTGGTTTGGAACGCGGAGGCACGGTAGAGGAGCAGCGATCGCGGCTGATTGCCTTTGCGCGCCAGCAGGACCATCCGGAGGCGGTACAAATCCGCCTCGAGGAATTGGAAAGGAACTTTGGGAACGCCCCCACCGGGGACGCGAAGCTACTGTCGCCCATGTATTTGGACTCGGAGGCAAACTCACCAGGAGCTGCGGCGCCGACGGCACCACTTACCCTTTTGCTGCCCAGGAGTACCTCTCCTGCCGCAGGGAGACGCCTGTCAATGAAAACGGAGGAGCCACCGCGCACAACGAACTACCATGGGGACCGGGGAGCCGCACTCTTGGATCGGATGAGCAAGTGGGGACTCTCGTTCGACGGAACAACGGATCCGCTCTGTTTTATAGAGCATATCGAGGAACGGGCCGATACTTGTCGGATCGACCAGAAGTATTTCGCCCCGGCTTTGATAGTGCTACTGACTGGCCGCGCCGAGAGCTGGTACAGGACCAGTGGCCTACGGAATGCCACTTGGACGGAGGTTCGTAGGGAGTTTTTGGATTTCTTCTTGCCGCCGCGCTATTATCAGCGGTTGGAGGACGAGATTAGGACCCATTTTCAGAGGCCCAATGCGCCTTTTAAGGAGTATTTGGTGGACCTGCGCCTGCAGATGCGACGGACACGAATCACAGGGGAACGGAAATTGGAGCGAGTCTACGACAATATACTGCCGGAGTATCAACTGTTTGTCAGGAGACAGGATTTCCGAACGTTGGTGGAGCTGACTCATTTAGTGGTCGACTACGAGGAGACTCGCCGCAGGAGCGGACGGGCTCAGAATCATCAGTAACTGCGGCCAGCCCGGGCATTTCTCAACGAAATGCCGGAACCCAGGGATACTTTTCTGCTGGGACTGTGGACGACGAGGAACACGCACATTCGAATGCTGCCGACGTCAGGTTTCGGGAAACGGAAACGGGCCTCGAGTGACCGGGAATCACCCGAGGAACCCAGCCAACCCGAGCAACTAGAGGAGAGAACTCTCCACCAACGCCAGGGACGCATCCGAGTCACCATCACTATGGGAGGGCGAAGATTCGTGGCCACCCTGGATACGGGAGCTACACATAGCTTCATCAGTGAAGATTTGGCCAAAGAATTAGACAACAAGCAAAACACTAGGGACGTACGAACACCGGTCAAACTCGCCGATGGGACATGCCGGGAGTTGACAAGGGCACTAGCGGCAAATATCCATTGCGGGAATCGCAGCGAACCGACCATCCTACTGGTCATGGCGAACGCCTTGGACGACGTACTGTTAGGAATGGATTTCCTGTGTGGAATTGGAGCCGCCATCCAGTGCGGGGGACAGACCCTCGGCTTGATGCCGGACGAACACACGAAGCCACCGTGGGCACGGACTCGGAGAACAGGGAACGACGAACAACGAGGAACACAACGAGGGACACAGGAGGATCAGCCACGCACAGAACAGCGGGAAGGATCGCAGGAAGACAAGATGCGAGAGAGGATACAAGAGGAAAGACGGCGAGAAGAGTTACAGGAAGGAGCCTCACGACCAGGACGAACCCCCCAGGGAAGCCCTTAGCATGCCACCAGGAGTTCGTCAAGGAGTCAGACTCCCAGGGAAGCCACGAGCGGGCCACCAGGAGCCGGATCCCAGGGAAGCCCTTAGCATGCCACCAGGAACCGGACTCCCAGGGAAGTCACAAGCGGGCCACCTGGAGCCAGACACACTCGGGCCTTCTGCGAAACGACGAGAAGTGTCGACGAGGAGACAATCAGGAGAAATAACAGAGGAAACGCATCGAGAATTATTTGGCACGGTTACCCAGGAGGGGCCGACCGCCACACAAGGACCAGTACCCAAGCCGCGTACTGTACAAGGACAATCCCCAATGCATGGGAACTACCCGGGATATAGAGGTACCCTCGACCAGTCGGCCAAACAGCTGGAGCCATGTTTTGCCTGTGGCTAACGCCACCGCTGCGCAGCGAAATCCTTTTCGCACCTCCAAGAAGCGTGTCCGCTTCCAGGACCACGACGAGGAAACGCCGGAGCAGAACGCGCCCCTCTGCGGCACGGTCGACTCTGTAAACTATACACCCGAGAAACCGGACCCGCCGGAATCGGGACAAGGATACCCAGAGCCCTGGGTGGAGGAATTCCTGGAACAGGAATTGGGAGAATTTGAGACTGTCCGGAGTATCCGACATCGCGGAGCACCGGATCATAATGCGCAACGACCGCCCGATAAAACAGAGGTATTTGCCACGGAATCCGGCCATGAGAGCCGTCATCGATAGGCAAATAGACGAGCTTCTTAGGGATGGCCGCATTGAGCCGTCTAAGACCCCGCACAGCGCTCCCATCGTGATCGCGGCCAAGAAGAACGGTGACGCACGGATGTGCATAGATTACAGACAGTTCAACGAGAACTCTGTACCGGATGCATACCCGCTGCCAAGGATCCAAGGATCTTGGAGCGACTACGGAACGCCAAGTTCATCTCAACGTTGGACTTGAAGAATGGTTACTGGCAAATTCCTTTGGCTTCACGGTTTCTGGCCGAGGCCTATTCCATTGGCGAGTTATGCCATTTGGACTCCACTCGGCGCCAGCGACGTTTCAGCGGGCATTGGACACGGTCATCGGTCCAGACATGGAACCGCATGCGTTCGCTTATCAGGACGACATCATCGTCATCGGGTCAACATTGTAGGAACATGTGGAAAACCTTCGAGAGGTGTTTCGCCGGCTACGCAAAGCCAACCTACGGCTGAACAGGGATAAATGCCACTTCTTTCAACGGCATATCGCCTACTTGGGACACCAGTCTTAGTCTGCCCGGACTTTGGGCAGAAATTCGTGCTACAGACGGACGCCAGCGAATACGGTATCGGAGCCGTACTCACACAGACCATCGAGGGACAAGAACGAGTTGTGGCCTACGCCAGCCGCCGCTTGAACACCGCAGAGAGGAATTACTCAGTGACGGAGAAGGAGTGCCTCGCCATCGTATGGGCAGTAAGGAAGATACGGTGTTACATCGAGGGATATCGATTCGAGGTCATAACGGATCACCAGGCCTTGAAGTGGTTGAACTCCATTGACAACCCAACCGGGAGAATCGCCCGCTGGGCACTCGAGCTGCAGCAGTATCAGTATGACGTCCACTACGGAGGGGAGCCCAAAATCTAGTGCCCGACGCCCTCTCACGCCAACCGCTGCCAGTGGCGCAGCAAGCACAGGTACAAGGGACAAACTGCAAAGTGCTCACAAGGATGCTGAAGAAAGTTCGGACCGAACCAGCCAAAAGGGAGGAAAGCGGACAGCTTTATTGCCGCATCGGGCTACGGCCACAGGAAGAGGAGTACACACCATGGAAGCTGTGTGTAGGAGCGGATTATCGCCATCGGGTTCTACAGGAAAACCACGATATTCCCGCTGCCGGACATCTGGGAGTCCGGAAGACGAGCAATCGCGTGGCAGAGAGGTATTATTGGCCAGGACTTTTTCGCGACGTCGCCCGCTATGTACGAAATTGCCTAAATTGTCAAAAGTATAAGGTCAGTCAGGAGAAACCACCGGGACACATGTTTACACGCCAGGTGGAAGAGCCATTCCACGTTCTATGTGCGGATTTCGTCGGTCAGCTGCCGCGATCGAAACAAGGAAACACGATGCTTCTAGTTTTCCTTGACTCCTTCAGTAAATGGGTGGAGTTGATCCCACTACGCAAAGCCACAGGAACACATCTGGAGCGCGCATTTCGGAAACGGATCCTGAGCCACTTTGGAGGGCCACGGACATTCGTCTGCGACAACGGCACCCAATTCACGGGCCGCTCATTCCGAAGCTTCTATAAGTCTCTAGGAATGGAGTTGCAGCACACAGCCCCCTACACACCGAGACAGAATCCGACGGAGAGAGCGAGCCGGACGATTAAGACGATGATCGCCCAGTATCTGGACGGAAATGAGCAGGGAAGAGAACCTCGGCTGCCTCACGCCCTGTATGACGAAGTTACTCTGGGACGTGGAACCCCCGAAGTAACCCTGACGGAACGCAGTAGGCAGCTGCACCGCATCTTTGAAGTAGCTAGAAACATTGCCGACCGGGCATCGGCCGATCAGCGACGACACTACAATCTCCGCCGACGGAAATGGAAGCCGCCGGTGGGATCACTGGTGCTGGTCCGACGACACGCGTTCTCAAACGCCACCGAGGGATTCGCAGCCAAGCTGGCAGCGAAATATGAAGGGCCCTTTAGGGTCGCCAAATTCCCTTCGCCGAACATTGTGCAGCTGCACATACCGGGCAGTCGCCGACGGCGGACCGCCAGTCTGAACTAGCTGAAACCGTACACGGTGAGGAAGCTGATACGGAGGAAGACGAGAATGAAGAAGTCGCTCCGACCGACGAGAACAACTCCGCGCTCGGAAGACCTGCATAGACGACATCACTTTCGGATACTCTGTCAGAACGGAGTCACTTGCTGACGGGTGCGCCCGTCCAACACTCCGCTCCCCGCCGGGGAAAACTAGTAAACGCGTATACCGAGCAGGGTTGTGGGTCAGACTTCCCATCGCGGGGAAAATAAATGAACTATGAACTAGGTTAGGCACACCGTTAGGTAGGAATTGGGTAAAAGACATAAACTAACCATTTCTTTTCCCACAGAAAGCTACCAACGATGGCGGGACGTGGACTCCCACTGTTCCTATGGCCGGCCGGGCGCCCCCTCACACGAGTAGCGGTGACGGCTCAGATAATGGGCCCGCCCCGCCCCCACTGACGGCGGCCATACACGTCCAGCAACCCGGGGATCCTCCAACGGTCAGGGACTATTCCTGGTTGACGGCGGCCGTGGAGGAAAGCTTCACGGAGCTCTATCTCGACGAGCGGAGGCGCCCCGTCCCAGGAGACGATCCGTTAGAGGTGGTCGCCCTTGCAGGATCGGGACGGCCCCTTTATGTTGACGTGGGCAGTGCCCCGCAACGGGACCTGCGGCGACAACGTGGGTCCCCATTAATGACATTAATGAAACCGACACCGGAGGTGATTGAACTCTCGAGCGAGAGCGAGGAGGAAGTGAAGCCCGACGCCCGCTTCGGTGAAGCCAGGTGGGAAGCGACCCCACCGCAGGAGGCAACGACGCCCCCGTGGGGACAGCAACACCAGGTCACGGCCGAGGAAGAGGCCGAGCTGAGGGCCTGCTTCGGCGAGGTATCGCCCCGCACCCTGGCCGACTTGGTGCCGGTCCCCGGACCGCTGGGGGCCGTATATGAAGAAGTGTCAGATGAGGACACGAGACTCCCACCGCTGGTGGAGAGACCTGCGACGCCGCCACGGACACCCGGGCGGGACATCACCCGGAGCTCTACAGGGGTATATAGCCTCGCCCCGGCTGAGATACTTGGCCCATTCCTGGCCAGACGCCCGGCCACTAAGTGCGCGTCCGCCACGGTACGACGACCTACGGACGCGGAGGCACCTGCCCGACACCACCGGCCGAGAAGACGATCCGCCCCCTGGGAGGACTCCCCAAGCAGCGCATCGGAGGAGGAAGAGCCGCGGGCGCGACGGGCGCAATGGAGTCGCCCGGAACCATGGGTGGCAGCTCCGGCCGAATGGTCAACCCCGGACGGACGGCTGCCGGAGCCCCTGATCCGACGGGTGCAGGATCGCCTACGGACGCGCATCCGGAAGAATCGCCGCTACCTAGATGAGGAGGGTGCGCAGCACTTCCGGGTGCAAATCAGCATCCTGGGCAAAGTAAGGGTGTTCCTCCGCCCCACCCGGAAGTAGGCGGGGGGTGTGACGACGGTCACGAGGTGGCCGCCGCCACGAGTAGAAATAAACCTCGATGTAAATATGAAATATGAACAAAACACGATGTAAATAGTAGGTTAAGATTAGGTATAAGAGTAGAATAGGTGTAAATATCAGTTAGGGCCATAGGCGTTAGGGAATCATAGGGCCGGGCCCACACCTCGGCCACACCAGGCCTGACGTCACGGGCAACATTGCCCGCAACCCCGTTAGGAACATCTTCAAGGAACGAGAGGAAACGGCGATGCGACACGATATCCGCCAATCAGCGGCCGGCAGAAGAGGCCAGAGAGCGCGGTCCGGGCAGAGACGACAGAGGCGACAGGCGCCGACAGAGCATCGGAATGCAAAAACTGAATTTGCATTGACCACCTGCAGCCCAAGAGAGAGAGCGAGACGGAAAGCTCGCCATGCAAAAGAACGCATGGAATGCGGAACGGCACGTGCCGTGGATCGTGGCAGCGCAGCCGTTAGAGGAGCGGGCAGAATTGGGTCACGCGACGACTGGAAACAGAAACGAGGATCACTCGTAATTAGGCCAGCAGCGAATTAAGAAGTGAAAAATAATTGAGATCAAGTGACCCCCGCGGAAAATATATATAAATCAGGACCCAAACCCAGGACGACGAGGACCCCCCCCACGACAAGGATAACGAAGACACGGAAATTTGGACAATTGGAAAGACATATATCGGGAGAGCGAACCGCGCCCGCCGCAATTAAATTATGAAATAGCTCCGAAAGGTGTGAACAAGAAAAACAGGGCGAAAACATAGAAAAGGATAGGAATAAAACGAAATACTTTTACGAGCATATGAGGGGCAAGCACAGATGAATAAACATGGAATAAAAAACAGGATGAACACGTTAAAAAATAGTATTATTATTCTTCCTATCCCAAATCGACCCCTCACACCACCCACTGTGCCCCTCCTCCCCACCTCGGTCGCCGTTGGGTAATTCCAGGCACTGATTTGGGCAGGACGGGGACAGGAGCGTCACGTCGCTGGGGTTAAATTCCGGACGTGGAGCCGCCGGGCCGCGGCAGCTCGGGCACGCCGGCGTCGCGGTTTTAGGCTTGGGTCGCGGGCGCGGGAGCGGGCTGCTGGGTCACCCCGGGCCTCTGCTCCAGTCTTTAGTGGAGGGACCGGCCGCTGGGAAACTCCAGAGATGAAATGGAGAAGAAATAATTGAACGGGCTCTACAGTTTGAATTTTAAAGGGTGCGCGCGAAAAGAAAGGACGAGAGAAAGAGCGGAGAGAAGGGTCACACTAGAGAGAAAGGGTCAAAGCCGACTTTCAAGTCCGAGTCATTCTCTCTATCTGACGACTTACGAATCCAAACCATTATCTTTCGAAAGACTTTCGAGTCCGAACCACATACTCTGAAGACTTTCGAGTCCAACCCATTGTCTCTATGAAGACTTTCGAGTCCGAAACATTCTCTTTGAAGACTTTGGAGTCCACATTCTCTTGAAGACTTCCGAGTCCACATTCTCTTTGAAGACTTTCGAGTCGATATTCTCTTGAAGACTTTCGAGTCCACATTCTCTGTGAAGACTTTCGAGTCCCCAGCAACATTCCTACGAAGACTTGCGATTCCGAGCCTATTTCTTTCTTCCCCAGGGTACCGAGGGTCTCGACGCGAAAAGCCACGATGCGAGAGGCCAAGAAGACTTTCCCCGGCCGACCTAGGCCCATCGGAGGCTGCTTAAAACCTTAAACTCTGTGATTAAGCCAAATAAACAACCTAACAAACATCACTGCGCTACCTGGGAGCGACAGACCGTCACAGCTGGAGAGGACCGACACCAGGAAAGAATGTCCAGCTGAGTATACATGTGTGACGAAGTCACTGTATTTTACATGTAAATAGTAGGATAGGGACAGGTTAGGTTGTAATTAGGTAGGGAATAGGGGAGTAGGGAGTAGGGACGTAGGCGTTGGCCGCCCACCGGCCACGCCAACACCGGCCACGCCCACACCGGCCACGCCCACACCGGCCACGCCCACACCGGCCACGCCCACACCGGCCACACACACCGGCCACATACATCGGCCACACACATCGGCCATACACAACGGCAACGCTTCCCGGCAACATCAGCCGGCAGCATCGCAGCATCAGCAACATTGTTGCGGAAGAACGGCCCGGGAGCGGGTCGGAACGGTCCGCATCCCGAAGGACCGATGGAAGCCGCGGGATAAGAGCGGCCGAGAGAGAGAGAGATCGTCGGGGGCAGAAGCCTACGACGCGGGCAGCTACAGAGCAGCAGAATGCAGATCCGCTACCTGCCCGCTCAAGCTAGAGCGAGAGGCAGATAATGTCTGCAAAAGAACGGGTGGAACCCGGAACGTCGCGTGCGAGCGATCGCGGCAGCGCTGCCGCCACGGGAGAGGCAGAACTAGGTCAGGGCGAATTATGCAATTAAATTCGCAATTACTCGCGGTTTGGCCTTTAATAGGAGCAGCAGCAAAAGTAAGTATTTCGGTAAGCAAATATCTATGCAAATATATTTGCGGGTGTGAATATTTGGTTAATTTGGAATCTAAGGAAAGGAAAGAGTGGGAAAAATATAGCGAAAGGAAGTTAATTAAATTTTAAGAAATTATAGCGGTGTAGATAAAACGACAATGAATTACTTGTTACTGAATATTTTCTGAATTCATTCGCTGCCACTCCTACCACCCTCTGCTCCCCTCTTTCCCATGTCGGCGGCCGTTGGGGCGCGGGCGGCGACTGTTGGGTTTCCCCAAGCCGCTTGTCCAATCTCAGGGAGCGTCATAGGGATTAGTATTGGAAATACAATTGGCAGCACATTAATCGTATCCCACTTATCTTTCATATACTTTGTTATCGTATAAGATTTCTCCCTAAGTTGCTTTTGTATGTCATCACTATCTGTCAACTACTATATACATATATATCTGAAGAAATGTGACGCGTGCCGCGCACAAATGGAAATGTAAATAATGTAAATAAAAGTAAAGCGAGATTAAATGAAATGAAGTTGCACAGTAGAATTAAATTTAAAGCAAATGCGCGCGCGCGCGCCGATAAAGGGCCGGACTAGCGGCTACGGGCACACAAGAAAAGAAGAGGAAGCAGCCGATCGCGGCGGGCACACTGGAATCCGCGGCCCGCTATATAAGGCGAGCTGCTGGCCTAAGAAAATCACTTAGCGGCCGACAGCGATCGGGAGCGGTAAGCCTCTTGCAGCACACTCCTTGTAGTCAGCCGCCAAAGTCACTTTTTGGAGGCGACCCGAATCCGAGGATTTGGGTTACCTATAAATTGTCGAAAGACTTGCGAGTCGCGACAAGCGAATTCGGCCCGCCGGATTCTTTTCTCCCTGAAGACTAACGAGTCCGCCCGCCCTCTCTCTCTGAAGGCTTACGAGTCCGCCCGCCCTCTCTCTCTGAAGACTTACGAGTCCGCCCGCCCTCTCTCTCTGAAGACTTACGAGTCCGCCCGCCCTCTCTCTCTGAAGACTTACGAGTCCACCCGCTCTCTCTCTCTGAAGACTTACGAGTCCGCCCGCCCCTCTCTCTCTCTCGCAAACCGAAGACTTACGAGTTCGCCGCGCATTCTCTCTCTGAAGACTTACGAGTCCGCCCCCCTCTCTCGCTCGCAAACCGAAGAGATTACGAGTCCGCCGCGCATTCTCTCTTTGAAGACTTACGAGTCCGCCCCCTCTCTCTCTCGCAAACCGAAGACTTACGAGTCCGCCGCGCATTCTCTCTTTGAAGACTTACGAGTCCGCCCGCTATCTCTCTCCTGCGACTGAAGACTTCCGAGTCCGCCGCACCTACTCTCTGAAGATTTCCGAATCCGCCCTCTGGGAAGACTTCCGAGTCCCCACCGCTTTTTCTGTTCTTTTCTCTCTCCACAGGCTCCCGGGCACATCCCCATCCGAGCTGACCTGTCGGGCGTGCCGAAGCGCCGACGGATTCTGGGCCGAACTGACCGGCGGTCGCAGCCCGGAGCATCGAAAACGCGCTGCAGCAGAACCACGAGCCAGACCATAAACTCTGTACTTTAAGCATTGAATAAACAGAAACCTACTTAAGTCACCGAATTCTCTCCATCTGTTCTTACTGGGAATCGGAGGAAATATCTCTTGCAGCTACCACTTGGACTACTAGGCGGACTCTGGCCGTCCCTGAGCTGTCTGGCAAATTGGGCGGCAGACCGTCACAGAAACTTAATCTCACATTATAAATACTTTCAAATAAAACTATTTGTGCCATCAACCTAAAATCACAACAGGTTATGGGCCCAGCACGCTTCCACTGCGCCAGGAAATAGTTAGTACGTGGATATTGAAGGACTACCGAGATTAAGTGGCAAATTTCAATTTGTGGTGAAATTGCCGACACAATAGTATTGGTGACATTGAAAAGAATCGTGTTCGTTGCTTGTGTAGCTTCGATAAATGGTTGCTTGTGTAGCATAACTAAACGCAAAAATTAAAAATGAGTATTGCTAGTATACGTATAGAGCCTTTGGGCAAGGACAATTACGACACCTGGAAAATACAAATGCAAGCCTTATTAATTAAAAACGACTCG
Organism: Drosophila birchii; assembly: GCA_035046345.1. Classification (NCBI taxonomy): domain Eukaryota; kingdom Metazoa; phylum Arthropoda; class Insecta; order Diptera; family Drosophilidae; genus Drosophila; species Drosophila birchii. The sequence continues at coordinate 523,665 of JAWNOA010000083.1, read as the reverse complement.
TGGAAATATGTCAACGGGACACATTTAAAACCCGAAGGTGACGCCGCGCTGTGGAACAGCGAAGATGCAAAGGCCAAGTCCGATCTCATTTTGGCCATGTCAACATCGGAACTAAGGCATACCAAAAACTGCGAAACTTCAAACGACGTATGGAGAAAGCTGCACAGCACTTACCAGTCTACAGGACCACCCGTAAGGCCGCGCTATTGAAGTCCCTGATTCTACTCAAAATGCAAGCAGGCACAGACATGAGGAGTCACATAGATAAGTTTTCCGATTTAGTAGACAAAATAAACGAAGTTGATGTCATGAATATAGACAATCTGTTAACCATTCTGCTATTATACAGTATCCCAGAAGAATACGAACAGTTCCGTAAAGCGATTGAAACTCAGGAAAACTTAATCTCAACGGATGCGCTTAAAATAAAGTTATTAGACGAGTACGAAGCAAGAAACAGAAATCTGAGCGAGTCGAAGCCTGGAGCATTATTGGTGCATAAGAAGTACAACCCAAGCAAACCAAAGCAGCCTAACAATAATCAACAATTTAAGTTTAAATGTTACAGCTGCGGTAAAGTCGGTCACCGTGCAGCTGAGTGCAAGTCAAAGCCAAGAGCCAGAATGATAGCATGTACATTAACATAGCTAATTATACAAACAATGATGGCAGTAACTGGTGTCTAGACTCTGGAGCAGCATCCCACATGTGCTCACAGCAAAACACGTTTGAGGACATGGATCCTGCCCGATGCTCAAACTGGCAAATGATGAGGCCACTGAAATAAAAGGATATGGAACCGTGCAGTTCTCCCCAAACAACAAGTTCACCGCCAGCCTGAAAAATACTCTCTACGTACCGGATTTAAGAACCAATCTCTTATCGGTTTCAAAAATATGCGATCACGGCTTAAATGTAATTTTCAAGAAAGAGAAAGCTGAAATATGTAGAGCCAAAGGAGGAGAAGTAGTTTTTTCTGTTCCCCGCAACATGGACTTGTACCAGATCAAAGAAATGCACGAAAGCAGCCAGATCGCGGCAGGGAAGCAAAGCAGCATAAAAGATTGGCATGAGCTTTTCGCTCATCTGAATGAGCAGGACCTCAAAGAAGTGATCAGAAAAGGCAAAGTACAAGGAGCCAGGGTAAACTTAAACGAAAATCTCCCTATCTGCGAAATATGCATCAAGGGGAAGCAGTCCCAGAAACCTTTTCCCGTATCAAATTCAAGAGCAAGTGATGTGCTAGAATTAATCCACAGCGACGTTTGCGGGCCAATGCGTGTAAGCAGCCACGGAGGCAGCCGTTACTTTTTGACATTTATAGATGACTTCTCAAAATGGTGCGAGCTTACTATAAAAAGTAAATCCGAAGTTTTCCAGAAATTTAAGGAATTCAAAAATTACGTTGAATGGCGAACTGGGAAGAAGCTAAAAACAATTAGATCAGATAATGGCACAGAATACACTAACAATGACTTCAAAAATGATCTTGCAGCCCAAGGAATAAAGCACGAGTATTCCGTTGAATATACCCCTCAACAAAACGTAAAAACCGAACTCTTGTAGAAATAGCTCGCTGCCTGATGTTACAGGCTAAATTACCTGCGAGTTACTGGGCCGAGGCGGTAAACACAGCAAACTACATAAGAAATAGATGCCCTTCAAGAAGCCTATGTGGAGAAACACTTTTCAAACTGTGAAACAATCGCATCCCAATGGTGAAGCATAGCAGAAGTTTGGTCAAATTGCGTACTGCTTGAACAAACGATCGAAGAGCAAGTTTAGCCCAAAATCCAAGAAGTGTATATTCGTTGGATACTGCCAAAGCTTATAGGCTGTATGACGTGACAAACCGAATATTAATCAAAAGCAGAGACGTCGTTTTCACAAATTTATTTGGATACGACTACCAATACGAAGAGTTCCTTGAACCCACGATTAATATCAACATTGAGCCGGCAGCAGTCGATCGACCAGATGATGACTGCCCAGACGACATCGAAGCTATCGAACCAGACGAGCAAGAGGATCCTGAAGCGGACGATTCACAGCCGGAACCGGAAGTGTCAATGAAGCGTGGTCCTGGAAGACCACAGAAACTTTTAACAGGTATACCTGGAAGGCCAAAATTAATTTACAACCAAATATTTACAGACCAAAGCGACAACAACGGCCAACACGATTCCGACCAAGACGATGTCTTCTATGAAGCCACATCATATTCTATAAACCCAAAGGAACTAACTGCAAGCGAAGCCTTAAAAGGTACAAATGCTATCGAATGGAAGGAGGCATTGATAAACGAGTTCAAGTCATTGAAGCAGAACAGCACTTGGGAAGTAGTTGATCGTCATAGAAATCATAGGGTTATCGAAACGAAGTGGGTACTTCGCACAAAATATTTACCAGACGGAAAGATTAGCTGTCGAAAAGCTCGGCTAGTCGCAAAAGGATTTACCCAACGCGAAGGCATCGATTACGACGAGACTTTCTCTCCAGTGTCCCGAATAAGCTCAATAAGAATCTTAATAGTTTTAGCTGCAGAGTTCGGTTTGGATGTTCATCAATTCGACTTCAACAGCGCCTATTTGAACGGAGACATTGAGGAAGAGCTTTACATCAGTGTTCCACCTGAGTTCCGAGAAATTTTGACAGCAAAAGAGAGAAAAATATATGGACCAGAGAAGATGTGCAAGTTAAGGAAGGCCCTATACGGTTTGAAACAGAGTGGACGCCAATGGAATAAAAAAGCTGGATTGTCAACTCAAAGAATTAAACCTTAAGCCACTTGCCGCCGACCAATGCGTGTATTTAAAACGTGAACGAAATGGAATTATGATCATATCACTTTATGTGGACGACCTCATAATAGCTACCAATATCACCCAAATGCTTTCGCAATTGAAGTATGAGTTATCCAGCAAGTTCCAAATGAAAGATTTAGGCAAGGTATCGTATTGCTTGGGCATAGACTTTAAACAAAGCACCGATAAGACAGAGTTCACCATGTCTCAACCAAAATATATAGCAGACATCTTAGAACGTTTCAACATGACTAACTGCAAGCCTGTAGATACGCCAATAAACACAGGTGAAAAATTATCAACCGAAATGTGCCCAACCACCGAAAGCGAAAAGGAAGAAGTTTCCAGCATCCCATACAGAGTCTAATAGGAGCCCTAATGTGGTTGGCAGTATCAACGCGCCCCGATATTGCATTTGCAGTGAGCGCAGTAAGCCAATATAATACCAATTTTAGGAAACAACACTGGATTACTGCAAAAAGGGTATTACGCTATTTAAAAGATACTCAAAACCATTGCTTGTTGTACAAAAGAAGTGGCCAAGACCTAGTAGGCTATGCGGATGCTGACTGGGCCGCCAACATCGACGATCGCAGATTCTTTACAGGTTTTGCCTTCAAGCTCGCAAGTGCAGAAATATCCTGGGAAAGTAGGAAGCAACGAACCGTTGCTGGGTACATGGCCCTTTTCGACTCCTCTAAAGAAGCAGTTCATCTTAGAAGCTTTCTAGAAGAAGTTTTGGGCGAATTGAAGACGACTGTCATCTACAACGCAATCAAGGAGCTGGTCAACTTACACGCAATCCTGTATTCCACAAGCGCACCAAACATGTTGACATTCGCCACCATTTTATCCGGGAGCTGGTGGAAGAAGGAACTATAGCCGTGAACTACATCCCAACGACCGAGATGCCTGCAGACATTTTGACGAAAGGCCTTGGGGCCTCAAAACACAACACCTGCAAGACATCCCTGGGTATACGCTGCGTCGATCAACACCTTACCAATTGAGGGGAAGTATTGGAAATACAATTGGCAGCACATTAATCGTATCCCACTTATCTTTCATATACTTTGTTATCGTATAAGATTTCTCCCTAAGTTGCTTTTGTATGTCATCACTATCTGTCAACTACTATATACATATATATCTGAAGAAACTTAATCTCACAGTTAGGTTTGGGTTGTTGTGGGGCGCTGGAGCAGGCCGCTGGGCGATCCCGAGCCGGTTCCAGTCTCCAGCGAAGGGTTCAGGCCGCTGGAAATTCCCAACCGGTAGAAGTTTTATCCCGCCCGCAATTGGAGATCGCAGTTTCTAAGCCGAAAACCCACCCTTAAAAATTCTTGCAAAATCTCGGCCTCGCTCATGTTCTGGCGTTTCCAAAATATAAATTATTCTGGAAGGGACTCTGGGCCGCTGAGTTCATATCTCGGCCTTTGCATCCTTACAGATGGCGCCCGTCATCAGGGACTCATCAGGACATGGGGAGATGTAAGCATCTTTACTAAGGCGGATTAAACCTCCCCAGCCGAACAAGAGATTTTTAGCGGTGAAAAACATATACATACATACGCATATGCATGCATATGTAAAGGCTAGAAATTGCCAGAAACTTCCAAATTTGCCACGCACATGCAGCCGCCACAACGGCGCCTCGTTTTTTTCGGGCCGTCAACGAAAGACAAGGGGAAGAGGAAAAGGTGATAGAAAATTCCATTCAGGGGACAAATAGTACAGCTTCGGCAAAAACAGGGCACCAAAGTTGCATTTTTTAGTCAATAAGAAAGATTTTGTGTCGCTGCCTGTGCCGACGTCGGCAGAGCAGAGAGAACCGCCGCTGCACGTGCAGATCGGACGATCGGGTTGTACATACATACACATGCTTAGACATATTTTCTCTTATTAATAATTTTTCTCTCTTGGTTGCGCCGCCATCAGGGCTGGAACCAATTTATATACTGGCCCTTTTTATTTCTATGAACACACTCAGAGAATACTCGTCGTTGAATAAACACCGGAAATTAAGAAAATTAAATCGCCGCGAAATTAAATAGAATCCTGTGAAAAAAAAGAAGGAGGTCCTGCGCAAATTAAATAAATATATCGAAAGATAAAATAAACTGAAGAAAATTAATAAAATAAATAACGGAATTAAATAAAATAAATTAAATAATAAAATCAAATAAAGGGAAAATAAATTAAATAATAAAATAAAACAACTAAATTAAAATAAAATAAATTAAATTATAAATTAAATAAAATAAAAAAGGCAAATAAATTAGAATTAGATTTAGAATTAGAATAATAAATAATAATAAAATAAAATAAATGAATAACAATAATAAAATAAAAATAAAGCAAAAGAATAAATAATAAAATAAAATAAAGGAATTAATAAATTAATAAACTCAGGGAAATAAAAAGACAAAAGGCTGGTTACACCCTAAAATAAATAATAAAAATACAATAAATAATAAGATAAAAACACAGAGCGAAGGAATTATATTGGAAATCGTCAGACTACACTGAGAAAAAAAGAGGAAATAAAGGAAAAATAATTAAACAAACGAAAGGGAAGAGATAAGAAAAAAATAAAACGCGATAAAAACGAAGAAAAGCGGCCAGGGAAAATACACGGAGGAAAATAAAATAAATAAAATAAAAACAATTAAATAATAAATAATAAAACAAAATATACGATAAAGAATAAAATACAATAGGACAAAGGTTAAATAAATAAAAAAGTATAAATAGAAGGAGACAAAGAAATTAAAAAATAAGAAAACAAATAAAAGGAAAAGGAAAGAAAAGAACGGATTGAATGAAATGAAATAAGAAAATAATAAGGAAATAAATAAAAGGAGGATAAAAGTAGGAAAAGAATTTAATTAATTGAGTTTAATTAATTAAGGTTAAGAAAGGAAATTTAAGCAGGGGGGAAAAAAGAGAATAAGGAAAAGGATAAGGAAAAAGAAATAAAAGAAAAGAAAAAAACGAAGGAAAGGAAAAGGAAAGAATAAAGGTCGAAAGCTAAGAAAAGAAAGGCACACTGAGGAAAATAAATAGAGAAAGAAAGATGAGGAAATAAAGAATCGAAAATAAAAGAGTCGAAAAGAGAAAGAAAAAAAATTAAAAGGAAACGAAAATCCAGTATAAATAACCAGAAAGAAAAATAAGAGAAATATAAGGAAAAAAAGGAAAATAGATATATATACCAACAAGGCAAAAATAAAAGAAGAAAAGGCTAGAAGATTAAATAAAGATAAATAGTGGTAAAGGAAAAATTTTAATAAGGACAGAAGGTTATAGGCGCCAAGTGGATCAGTTATCGCAAGAAGTTGGAGTTGGAGACCATCCTTCTCGAGTTTAATTTCGAGCGCGGAGGCACAGTGGTGGAAATGCGATCGCGGCTGATTGCCTTCGCGCGTCAGCAGGACCATTCGGAGGAGGTTCAGATCCGTCTGGAGGAGTTAGAGAGGAATTTTGGGAACGCTCCCACCGGGGACGCAAAGTTGCTGAGGCACCGACGGCGCCTCTTACGCTTTTACTACCTAGGAGTACATCTCCGGCTGCAGGAAGACGCATGCCGACGAAGACGGAGGAACCCTCGCGTGCAACAAACCACCATGGGGACCCGGGAGCCGAACTATTGGATAGGATGACCAAGTGGGGACTCTCGTTTGATGGGACGACGGACCCGCTCTGTTTTATTGAGCACATTGAAGAACGGGCAGATACTTGCCGGATCGACCAGAAGTATCTCGCCCCGGCTTTGATAGTGTTGTGTGGACCAGTGGTACGGAACGCCACTTGGACGGAGGTCCGAAGGGATTTTTTAGATTTCTTTTTGCCGCCGCGCTATTATCAGCGGTTGGAAAACGAAATTAGGACGCATTTTCAGCGGCCCAAAGAGCCGTTTAAGGAGTATTTAGTGGACCTGCACCTGCAGATGCGACGGGCAGGAATCACCGGGGAACGGGAATTAGAGCGAGTCTACGACAATATGCTGCCGGAGTATCAACTGTTTGTCAGGAGACAAGATTTCCGCACGTTGGCGGAGCTGACTCATTTAGTGGTCGACCACGAGGAGACTCGCCGCAGGAGCGGACGAGCGAGGAATCAGCTGGACCCGAACCCACGAAAAGTTTTAGTAGGAACGCGAATACAGGTCGGGCATCGACACCGGAGCAGACACCAGTGAGCGTGCGGGAGGCATGCAGGAACTGCGGGCAACCGGGACACTTTTCGGCGGAATGCCGGAGCCAGAGATTAATCCACTGCTGGGATTGTGGACGACGAGGAGTACGGGCATCTGAATGTTGCCGAAGACAGGCTCCGGGAAACGGAAACGGGCCTCGCGTGACCGGGAATCACCCGAGGGACCCGAACAACCCGAGCAATTAAGAGGAGGAACCCTCCACCAACACCAGGGACGCATCCGAGCCGCCATAGAGATAGAAGGGCGACGATTGATGGCCACCCTGGACACGGGAGCTCCGCATAAGTGAAGATTTGGCCAAGGAGTTAGACAACAAACTGAATGTGAGGGACATAAGGACACAGGTCAAGCTCGCCGACGGGACATGACGGGAGCTGACGAGGGCGCTAGCAGCAGTCATCCACTGCGGGGATCGCAGTACGCCGACCATCCTGCTGGTGATGACTGACGTTTTGGACGATGTGCTGCTTGGCATGGATTTTTTGTGCGGGATCGGAGCCACCATCCAGTGCGGGGGACAAGCCCTCCACTTGATGCCGGCTGAGCACACCAAGCCGCCATGGGCGCGGACACGGGGAACGATAGGCGCTACGGGGCTACGCGCGGAGCAGCAGGCCGAGCCACGCTGGGGAAGACGCGGGAAATGTTGCAAGAAGAAAACGTGAGGGTAAGGTCACGGCAAGAAGAGAACGTGAGGAAAAGGTCACGGCAAGAAGAGAACGTGAGGGAAAGGTCACGGGAAAACGTGAGGGAAAGGTCACTGGAAAAGGTGAGGGAAATGTCACCGAAAAAGGTGAGGGAAAGGTCACCGGAAGAAAAGATGGAGAAAAGATTACAGGAGGAAACCTCACGACTGGGACGAACCCCCAGGGAAGCCCTTAGCAAGCCACCAGGAGTCAGGAGCCTTCTGCGGAACGCCGAGGAGTGTCATCGAGGAATCATGTAGGAGAGATAAGAGAGGAAACGGATCAAGGATCATTTGGCACGATTACCCAGGAGGGGCCAGCGGCCACACTAGGACCAGTACCCAAGCCGCGTACTGTAGGAAGACAATTGCCGATCCCTGCCCAGCGGGCAGCGAGTCGAAATTTGAGCATGGGAGCAGCCATGGATACCCACGGCTAGTCGAGCTAGCAGTCGGAGCCATGTTTTGCCTGTGGCTGACGCCACCGCCGCGCAGCGAACCCCTTTTCGCACCTCCAAGAAGCGTGTCCACTTGGAGAAATTCCTGGAGCAGGAATTGAGGAAATTTGAGGAAATTTGGGAAGAAAGCGGACAGCTTTATCACCGCATTGGGCTACGGCCACGGCGCGACCGGTGGAAATGACTCCACGCTCGGCGGACGGAACTAGACGGTATCACCGTCGGGTACTCTGACAGGGTCAGAGTTCACGGAGTCACTTGTGGACGGGTGCGCCCGTCCAACACTCCGGCCCCGCTACGGGAAAAATAGGCATCGCGGAAAGAGAAACCCGAGATGGGTTAGGTGGATAAGAAAGGCAGGTCCGGAATAGGTTAAGGAAAACACACCGTTAGGTAGGGATTTCTGGTAAACTGAGTATTAATCCCATTTCCTCCACAGAACAACGAAGACAGCAACCATGGCAGGACGAGGCTTACCAATCTTTTCGTGGCCTGAAGGACGTCCCCTCACCCGAGTGGCAGTCGCGGCAGAGTTAATGCCGCCCCCACTCACTCAAGCCCGACGAGTCGGCGACCCACCCATGCGCTAGGACTTGCCGTGGCTGACGGAAGCCGTGGAAGCGGGCTTCCAGGGCCTGTACCTGGACGGCAGACGCCGCCCAGCTGCCAGGACCGTGGGGCGAGGCCCTGCAGGAGGAGTTTGGGCTGCCACCGTTGGTGGTGCGGCCAAGCACCCCGCCAACGGATACGACGCCGGGGATAACCGGGCAATGCAGGAGCAGACGGAAATACCGAGGAGCGGCGTTACCTCGACGAGGAGGATGGAGAGCGATTCCGGGTGCAGATCAGCACGACCGGGAAGGTTCGCGTCTTCGTCCCCCCCCCCCCCGAAGTAGGGAGGGGTTGTGACGAAGTCACTGTATTTTACATGTAAATAGTAGGATTAAGTTGTATATATTAGTTTAAGATAAGATAGGGACAGGTTAGGTTTTAATTAGGTAGGAAATGGGGGAGTAGGGAGTAGGGACGTAGGCGTTGGCCGCCCACCGCCACGCCCACACCGGCCACACACACCGGCCACACACACCGGCCACACACACCGGCCACACACATCGGCCATACACAACGGCAACGCTTCCCGGCAACATCAGCCGGCAGCATCGCCGGCAGCATCGCCGGCAGCATCGCCGGCAACATCGGCTAGCGAATTGGCTAGCCGGGATCAGCAACATTGTTGCGGAACAACGGCCCGGGAGCGGGACGGAACGGTCCGCATCCCGGAGGACCGATGGAAGCCGCGGGATAAGAGCGGCCGAGAGAGAGAGAGCGTCGGGGGCAGAAGCCTACGACGCGGGTAGCTACAGAGCAGCGGAATGCAGATCCGCTACCTGCCCGCTCAAGCTAGAGCGAGAGGCAGATAATGTCAGCAAAAGAACGGGTGGAACCCGGAACGGCGCGTGCGAGCGATCGCGGCAGCGCTGCCGCCACGGGAGAGGCAGAATTAGGTCAGGGCGAATTATGCAATTAAATTCGCAATTACTCGCGGTTTGGCCTTTAATAGGAGCAGCAGCAAAAGTAAGTATTTCGGTAAGCAAATATCTATGCAAATATATTTGCGGGTGTGAATATTTGGTGAATTTGGAATCTAAGGAAAGGAAAGAGTGGGAAAAATATAGCGAAAGGAAGTTAATTAAATTTTAAGAAATTATAGCGGTGTAGATAAAACGACAATGAATTACTTGTTATTGACTATTTTCTCAATTCATTCGCTGCCACTCCTACCACCCTCTGCTCCCCTCTTTCCCATATCGGCGGTCGTTGGGCAATCCCAGGCGCCGAATTGGGCAAGACGGGAACAGGAGCGCCCCGCTGCTGAGATTAATTTCGACGCGGGCGCGGGCGGCGGCTGTTGGGTTTCCCCAAGCCGCTTGTCCAATCTCAGGGAGCGTCATAGGGATTAGCCCGGACGCCCTCAGACAAATCGCGAGTCACGGGGGAATCTCATGGGAAAGGGGCGACGGCCGCCGGGAATTAATTCCAGGCGAAATCGGCGCGCCGCGGCTGTTGGGTTCGGACCAGGCCGCGGGGTTAGGTTTGGGTTGTTGTGGGGCGCGGGAGCAGGCCGCTGGGCGATCCCGAGCCGGTTCCAGTATCTAGCGGAGGGTTCAGGCCGCTGGAAATTCCCAACCGGTAGAAGTTTTGTCTCGCCCAGCGTTGGCAATTGGAGATCGCAGTTTTTAAGCCGAAAACCCACCCCTAAAAATTCTTGCAAAATCTCGGCCTCTCTCATGTTCTGGCGTTTCCAAAATATAAATTATTCTGGAAGGGACTCTGGGCCGCTGAGTTCATATCTCGGCCTTTGCATCCTTACACATGGCAACAAAACCCGAGTTGATAGAATACGCTAGACAATTCGAGTTAAACCCGTTAGGCAAGACGGAAGAGTAAAGGAAGGTACTATCAGCATTTTCAAAGAGTACAGACCACACAGAAAGCGTGAAACAGAAACTGACGCTCTTGGTGGTGAAATATTAGAGGGAAAAAAGCCCTGCAAAGGCACCAGTAATCATAGTAACGGCAACGGAAAACAACGAAATAGAGACAAAGCTGGAGAAAAAAGTGGAGACGGAAATCATCGACCGGGTACGGGGATGGGGAGTCAAGTACCAGAGGACAACAAATCGGCTGGAGCTCTAAGAGAAGCTGGAGCAATAGGCAACGGGATACGGCATGCGAAAGGATCAATTAATTCAGACGATGACGTTCATCCTAGAAGGACTCGAGGCTGATTGGTGGAACACAACACCGACAGAGACGCCATGGGACTAAGAAAATTGATGCGGCTTACGAAACTCTCGGAAGTCAAGAAACTGGACCGGGTGTACAAAAACTGCAGGAGCACAATAAAGCTTTACACCAGACGGAACGAGTTCAAGACGTTAACCGAATTTCTGAAACTGGCAGAGAAGGTCGAGGAAATTGAGTCCATGGAAAACACAACACGACTCGGGCAGAGAACACAAGGACAGTTAAAGCCAGAAATGTGCTTGCGGTGCGGAGGTACCGGGCACAGGGAAACGCGGGAGACCTGAGCAGGTAAAGCTAGCGGCTCAGGCGACGCAAATAAGGCCAGACACAAAGGAAAACCTGACCTTCGACGGGTTTCAAATAGTGGGATATGGAGAGCGAACGGCAAAAGGAATTGTGGACACCGGGGCGTCAAGAAGCGCGATCAGTTGAAACACGTACCAAGACCTTCGGGAACGCGGAAGATGGAACGGAACAAGGGCTGAGATGACGCTCGCCAACGGGACGCGACAGAGATCAATAGGGGAGTTCCATGCAAAAATCACCTTCGGAGAAGCAACGTTCATGGTGTCATTCATGATCATGATAGAGACGCCGAGTGTATTACGGTGCGGAAACCTGGAACTGGAAATAAAAAAAAAGCGGAGGACAGGGAAGAGAAGGAAAAAGAAGTCAGGCCATCCAGAACAGAGGAGTGAGACGATATACAGGAAAACAGAATACAGGAGATCCTGGAGGAAAACAGGCATGTATTCGAATAATAGGGAACCGGTATTTCTGGCCAGGGCTATCCCGGGATACAAAAAATATTTTAAGATCGTGTGAGAGGTGCCAGAAGTACAAGTACAATAGAAGGCAGCTGGCACACATATTAACATAGGCCCACAGCAGCACATATTAACATAAGCACACATAACATAGGCCCACAACGGCAAGCTTTAACATAAGCCCACAACGGCATTAGTTAACATAAGCCCACAGCGACAGACGCGCTCGACAGAGCAGAGGCAGCGCCCTGACCCAGGCCGAAATCACAACATTCGTACATCGATGTCGTTCTGGCAGAGCGAATCCCATAAACGAAGCCCATAGTTCGATTCAAGAGTTACAAGCAGCTCTGAGCTCTGCTGGTTTCTCCTTGAGAAAGTTTACTTCGAACCACATGAGCATACTGAAACATATTCTAGCCGAATATCTCCTTCATAGCGAGTTCATCGACATTGATACCGATAGCAGACAAAACGCTCAGTATTCGATGGAGGGCTAAGTCCGATGAATTCTATTTTGTGCCACCAGAAATAGCATTGGAACCTTATTACACGAAGCGCGAGGTTATATTCCAAATCGCGAGGTTGTTTGAACCAGCCGGATGGCTTGTTTCATTTATCATAAGGATAGACTAAAACTTTTTATTTTATAACTACATTTAGTATGGCCATACATAAATAATAACATATATTTATAAATATTTTCGATATATAAATATCTTAGATATATAAATATTTTTGATACTATATATGAATATTTTTGATCATTTCATTTTCTTTATAGTTATTAAGAACAATAAGAAATATAAAAAAAAAACAAAACAAAAAATTTATTTATTTATAGATAATAAGAATTTAAATAACTCATTAAATTACGTTATTTTTCAAAAGGAGGGAGGTTTAGTATATGCATATATGAGTTCTTATTACTTAACATAAATATTGAGCGGCAACACTTTGTTAGCCGAAGTCACAACACTTTGTTGTTATAACAATAATTTACATAGGGCATTACCTTTGTCATTCAGCGACAGCGTGTCAAGTGCACATTTCAAACACATTTTAAGTGCAAACGTAATATGATATGCACTCATTGCATTCACCGCTTAGAGCCGAGTCAGCATGGCTCCCATGCTGACCGCTTATACACATACGTAGCACAACACTCGCTCTCTGCCCGTTTCACATATTTTTACTTTACTTATATATAATATATAAAACGGCTGCTCTGCCTTAGTTCAAAAGAACTAAAGAACATTCGAATAAAGACGATCAAACCGATCACATGAAATGCTTTATTTTACTTTAATACAAATTGGACCATTCTACAGTGGACTTCAAACCACACTACCGTACTAAAAAATATCGAAAACACGGCCTAAACGGTCGGGATTTGATGGAGGGCCAAGTCCGAGGAATTCTATTTTGAACCCTTTAACACAAAGCGCGAGGTGTTATTCCTAACCGCGAGGTTGTTTCATCATAATACGTTCCAAAACTTTCATGCAGGAGATTTGGCTGCAAGATTAAAGGTGGATGATGAGCTTCCCAGCGAAATGAGTCAGAGGAGGCAAGCGTTCCTCCATGAGTCTACTGGGTCAGAGTGGCTGCAAGGGCCAAAAGAGCTATGTCCAAGTGAAGGTTCATTTCAGTCACGGTATCTCTGACGAATTTCTAGAACGCCTCTCTAAGCTGGACAAAGCACTGCGAGTCCTGGCGTATGTTTGACGGTTCCTTAGTCCCAAGGGCTTAATCTTCTCCACTTCCCGACCCACGAGTGAGGAAATCAGAGATGCAGAACGAGCGCTGATTTCCATTGCGCAGCTTAGAGCATACGGCTAAAAGCAGAAGCCCGAAATATTAAAGTGGACGATATGGTAGTAGTCAAGGGGAACAATTTGCCATCGAAAGAATTGCGGGTCGGCAGAATTGTTTCTGTTTTCCCCGGAGCCGACGACTGATTTCGAGTTATTGAAGTCCATACGGCGCGGGAAATAATAATATTCAAGTACTTCTCGAGTTGTCTTGCCCATCAACATTCGGAGGGGACCTGCCGCAGTATCGATGGCTGCATGACGTGTGGAGGGGCCCACCACACAGTTCTAAACATGCACGAGGAGCGGCCACTTCGCCATCATCCTCCGTGGCTGCGTACCTGCAGAAGAAGGTTGTCCACATCCTTCTGTCCGCCTAATGGAGGCCATGATCGATCCATACATGGCAATCAGCAGCATTGACCGGTCGCTGGCGGCCTCCTATCGCCTGCCCATTGGGCAGGCAGGAGAGGACGAGGTCTGCACGGCGACCCTTCGGTCCCGCACGGGCGATTTCCAACTCGACGTCGTCCTGAGGCTTGATCAAAATCAGAACGCTTGTACCGGCTCTGAGTGACACCATCCGGGCAAGATACGACGACTTCAGTCTCGCGGATGAGCGTGTGACGGTCTGCCGCAGGTTCCCAGATAACTCAGAGACGGCCAGGATCCGCTCAGTATGAGTCTTCTTGCGTCTATGGCTTCTCGCGTCTGGGCCTCTCGCGTCTCGATGCGCCTCGGTGGATGGACTCGGAAGTCTTCTGTGGCGGACTCGCAAGTCTTCAGTGGATGGACTCGGAAGTCTTCGGAGAAAGGTGGACTCGCAAGTCTTCGGTGCGCGGATTCTTAAGTCTTCTGAGAGAAGCGGACTCGTAAGTCTCCTGTTTGCGGACTCGTAAGTCTTCTGGTTGCGGACTCGTAAGTCTTCTGAGAAGGGCGGACTCGTAAGCCTTCTGGTTGCGGACTCATAAGTCTTCTGAGAAGGCGGACTCGAAAGTCGACTGGCGGACTCGAAAGTCGACTGGCGGAGTCGAAAGTCGTCGGGCGGACTCGAAAGTCATCTGGCGGACTCGAAAGTCGTCGGGCGGACTCGAAAGTCAACTGGCGGACTCGAAAGTCGTCGGGCGGACTCGAAAGTCATCTGGCGGACTCGAAAGTCGACTATGTATTTGCAATACAAGTCCTAAGATTCGGTTTTTCGGAAAAATGACTTTGGCTGCTGACTACTGGAAGTGTGCTCCTAGAGACTTACCGCTTCCGATCGCTGTCGGCTGCTAAGTGATTTGCTACGGCTGGTGGTCCGCTTTATATAGGGCCTGGCTCGATCTAGTTTAATTCAAAAGTTGGTGAAAGTTTACGTTGCCTTTTTTATTATTTCATTTGTGCTCGTTTCCTTATTTCCTATTTTACATTGTTTCATTTGTTGTCCTTATTTCTTAGTTTTTTCTTCGTGCTTACATAATTTCTTATTTTTCTTATTTTCTTCAGTTTGTATCTCTTCGTTTTTACATACTTTCTTAATTCTTATTTTCTTCATTGTGTTTTTGTTTTTACATTATGTATTTACATGTTTACATTGTGCGCTAGCCGCGTCACAATAATATTAGTTTATGTTTGTGCAATGTTACGTTAATTCTTTTCTACAATCGCCCATGTTGTGTTAGAAATTAACTTTAGTGTGGCCACCCGCCCCATGTCTATCGATGTATCGTGTGTATCGTGAAAGGTAATCGGTGTATCGTATGTATCGTGTGTGTCGTGTGTATCGTGTGTCTGCGATATTTCGTTCGTGTTTACATACGGTCACATGTCACTTACGTGGGCTCGCTTTATTTTTCGTGCCTATTTATGCTTCATCGTCACGATTACTGGGGATGTGAATTCAACTATTCGCCATGGGCCGTCGCATTTCGGTGCTAGTTTGGCATTGAATTTGTTAATTGCCAGATGGTGTGTCTCGCATAGTACCCAATCTCTCACCCTTGGCTTCCATTCTCTTTTTCTCAGGTCGTGGTGTCTTCTTTGTTGTTCCGCCGCGCTGATCATATTGCCGATTGCCGATTTTCTTTGTTCTTCCATCCGCTTCAATCGCTCCTCAAGTTTTTCTTCCTGCACCCCAGACCCTTCGGTAGTCTTATCGAACACTGCTCCTGGTAGCCGCAGTTCCCTACCCAACACTAGTTGCGCGGGGCTATATTTTGTTGCTTCTGAAATGCTGCTGTTAAATGCTAACATCAGTTCTGGCAAATGTTCGTCCCATTTTGTTGATCTTCCCCTGTTATTTGTGCCATTATTGTTTTGATTGTTCTATTGGTTCTTTCCGTTGGGTTTTCCTGGGGTGTATACGGAGCCGTGAATTGCTGTCTTATGCCCCATTTTTCCATCGCCTGTTGGGTTTTCCTACAAAATCTAAACACACCGTTTCCCAGGGTGTTTCTGCAACTTTTGTCAGCATTTTTCCGGCGGTCTTCTGTTGTGACACTTTATATTTTTGGCAACTGTCGCACGCTCTTATAAACCGTTTTGCATCTCTTTGAATGTCCCTAGGTGTCCTGCATCTGCTATACTGTGGGTTTCTGACAGGATTTGTGGTATTTCGCTCGCCGTGACACATAGCTTCCATTTTTGCTTGTCGTTCCCTTTTCCGATCCGTTTATACAACCTGCCCCCAGACATTTGGTATTCCTCGTTATTGGGTTCCCTTCGTAATTCGTCCATCTTCTGTTTTATCTGTTTATCCAATCATCCTGGTGTTTTAGTCCCTTAACTTCTGTTTGGGGTAGTCTTGACAGTGCATCCGCCACCACGTTGAATTTCTCTTTTCTGTATTGGACCTCGAACTGATACGGTTGTAAGCTTAGTGCCCACCTAGCCACTCTTCCTGTGGGGCTTTTAATTGAATAATAAGCTAAGCTAAGAAGCTGTGAACCCCTTTGGTTGACTTTGACGCGGGTAGTTCTCGAATTGCTGCAACATTTTCTGGGTCTGTTCGGATGCCTTGGTTGCTCACCACGTGCCCCAAATATTTTAGTTCTTCCTGGAAGAAGTGGCATTTATCCGCGTTTATCCGTAAATTCCCCTTCTGTAATCGTCTGAATGCTTCTTGTAAACGTTTTAGGTGCTCTTCTTTAGTCCGTCCTATTACTATGATGTCATCTAAGTATGCGAAGGCGTAGGGTTCCATCTCGGGTCCGATAATCGTGTCTAGCGCCCTTTGGAATGTTGCTGGTACCGTTGTTAGCCCAAACGGCATTACTTTTTATTGAAAAAGTCCGCGTCCTGGTACCGTGAATGCCGTATATTGTTTGCTTTCACTGTCCATCGGGATCTGCCAGTATCCTGATTTAAGGTCTATCGTGCTGATATACTTAGCCTCCCGCAGTTGGTCAAGGATGAAGCTCATCCGTGGCACCGGGTATGCGTGTTTCTCTGTTTTGTCATTTAGTAGTCGATAGTCGATTCGTTGTTCTTCTTCCTAACCATTCCGCTCGTACTCCGATCCACCGACTGTGTTCTCTCAGGTCTTGGTATAAGTTTCTACTGATCGCACTTCTCGACGCTCCTGTATCTACTAATCCTTTCACCGTTCTTTCGCCGACTCCTATTCTTGCCACAATTTGAAATCCGTCGCACGTTAGGTCGTCCCTTTCTTCTGGCTAATTCTGTTTGGCCTGAGCCGCCAGTTTTAATTGCTCAGGCCTTGTCCGTTTCCCGCCGGTGCCCTACAGCATTCGGTTGTTCTTACTCTGTTTTTCCCACAGACCCAGCAGAACAGTCTTGGTGGATTCCCACAACTGCGGGCTGTGTGTCCTGTGCCCCCGCATCGTAGGCATGTCTCCGGTTTTATCGGTTGTAGTCTTCCGGATCGAATTACGTTCTTCATGTTTCCGAGATCTTCCACTTCCTCTGCTAGTTTTAGGAACTCCGTTAACGTCTTGAATCCGATTCTCCTTGTGTACAGCTTGATCTTATTTACAGTTTTTGTACACCCGATCTAGTTTTTCCTCTTCGGAAAACTTTGTGAACCGCATTACTTTCCTCAGTTCTGTGGCATACTCCCTTACCGGATCATCCTCTCGTTGTCTCATCTGGGCGATGTGATGTTCCACCCGTTCCTCGTACCTCGGTGGCAGAAAGTATTCTAGTAACTCTTCTTGCCGCTGTTCTCAAGAGTTGATCTCTGTTGGCTTTGTGTTCCACCAATAAGCTGTCAATCCCTCGAGGATGAGTGGCATTGTCTGAATCAACTGGTCCATTTTCATACCGTATCCTTTTGCCCACTGTTCTATTTTTTCTAAGAACTCTAGTGGGTTTGCTGTCCCTTGATATTTGAACCCTCATCCTCGTACTCGGTCAATGATCTCCGTTTCCACTTCTCTCCCCTTTTTCTCCTCCCTTGGGTTTCCATCGCTTCTCCTCTGTTACTACGAAGAGTGGTACTCTTGTCGGACTTCTTTCTCTTCTATATTTTTCCGCTAAGAGCGTTAGTTTCTATTTCACGCTTTCTGTATGATCTGTTCTTTTTGAGAAAGTCGACAGTTCCTTCCTAAGTCTTCTAGCCTGCCTAATGCGTCTACCTCGAATTCTTCTGCGTACTGGATCAACTCGTTTTTTGTTGTCATGTACACCCAGCTGGACATGCTCTTCCGGTTACGGGTCTTCTCTTACTACCACTCTTATCCGTTCGGGCGCCAACTGTGACCACAGTTGACCAACAGATAACTCAGGGACGGCCAGGATCCGCTCAGTATGAGTCAGTCCGAGTGGTAGCTGTAAGAGAAGTTCGCCCGCTTCCCAGTGAGAACAGTAGATAGAATTCGGTAAACTTTAATATAGCTTTATAGACGAATTCTGACAGAGTTTGTGTACTCCACGGGTGCCGGATTTCGGCCGCCTGGGCTTCTCGCGTCTATAGCTTCTCGCGTCTGGGCCTCTCGCGTCTGGATGCACCTCGGTGGATGGACTCCGAAGTCTTCTGTGGCGGACTCCCAAGTCTTCAGTGGATGGACTCGGAAATCTGCGGAGAAAGGTGGACTCGCAAGTCTTCGGTGCGAGGACTCGTAAGTCTTCTGAGAGAAGCGGACTTGCAAGTCTTCGGTGCGCGGACTCGTAAGTCTTCTGTTTGCGGACTCGTAAGTCTTCTGAGAGAAGCGAACTCGCAAGTCTACGGTGGGCGGACTCGAAAGACTTCTGAGAGAAGCGGACACGCGAGTCTTCTGTTTGCGGACTCTTAAGTCTTCTGAGAGAAGCGGACTCGCAAGTCTACGGTTGGTGGACTCGTAAGTCATCTGAGAGAAGCGGACTCGTAAGTCTTATGTTTGCGGTATCGTAAGTCTTCTGAGAGTAGCGGACTTGTAAGTCTTCTGTTTGCGGACTCGTAAGTCTTCTGAGAAGGACGGACTCGTAAGTCTTCCGGTTGCGGACTTATAAGTCTTCTGAGAAAGGCGGACTCGTAAGTCTTCTGGTTGCGTACTCGTAAGTCTTCTGAGAAGGCGGACTCGTTAGTCGTCGGGCGGACTCGAAAGTCGTCGGGCGGACTCGAAAGTCAACTGGCGGACTCGAAAGTCATCTGGAGGACTCGAAAGTCGTCGGGCGGACTCGAAAGTCGACTACGTATTTGCAATCCAAATCCTAAGATTCGGTTTGCGAAAAAATGACATTGGCTGCTGACTACTGGAAGTGTGCTCCTAGAGACTTACCGCTTCCGATCGCTGTCGGCTGCTAAGTTATTTGCTACGGCTGGTAGTCCGCTTTATATAGGGCCTGGCTCGATCTAGTTTAATTCAAAAGTTGGTGGAAGTTTACGTTGCCTTTTTTATTATTTCATTTGTGCTCGTTTCCTTATTTCCTATATTACATTGCTTCATTTACATTGCTATATTTATACATAATTTCTCATTTTTCTCACACCTGAACCCGAAGCGTCCGTCCGGCACTACGTCCTTATCGTCGTCGTCACTGCTCAATTCATCGATGAGCATCGAGCCTGGGTTTGGGTGGGGCGCCCGCTGCGCGGGCGTGGGTCCTCAGGGCGGGATTGGCCCACGTCCACGACTAGCGGCCGCATCGGTTCGGCGGGTACTGCCATCTCCAGTGGGTCGTCCCCTAGCACTGGACATCTCCGATCGTCCAGATATAGGCCGAAAGAACTTGGCGGGTCCCCTGCCCTGCGGGCGTGGATGGCCGCCGTCAGTGGGGGTGGCCCAAAGAGTTGGGCTGCCACCGCCACTCGTGTGAGCGGGCGCCCTGCCGGCCACAGGTATGCAGGCAGTCCGCTGTCCATATCCTGTTCCTCGGTCATAGCGCTGTTTTACTGTGGGGAGAAAATGTGATTAGTATTGTTTCCAACCCTGGTGTCCTACCTAGTAGTGTGCTTGAGTTTAGTCCCTATGTATGGTATATTTCCCGCGATGGGAAAGGACGGCCTACTGCGTTTGCTATGTTGACCTGTATATTTCCTATGTTGTCCCTATTTTCCCCGGAGGGGCGGAGTTTTGGACAGGCCCAGATCCGTTCGTTGAATGTGGAATTGTTTCCATCGTTTGGGGTGGTCTCCCCGTGCTCCGTGCTCGTCTGTTTCCTCGCTGCGATAAGGCTTCAGTTGGTTCAGACGGCTGTCCGCCGTCGACGACTGCCAGGTATGTGCAGCTGCACAATGTTGGGTTACGGAAACTTGGCGACTCTGAACGGTCCCTCATATTTCGCCGCCAGCTTTGCTGCGAATCCTTCGGTGGCATTCGACAAGGCGTGGCGTCGTACGAGCACTAACGATCCCACCGGCGGCTTCCATTCTCGTCGGCGGAGATTGTAGTGGCGATGTTGATCAGCCGATGCGCGGTCGGCATTGTTCCTCGCGATCTCGAAGATGTTGCGTAGTTGCTTACTGCGTTCTGGCCTCGGGGATTCCGCGTCCCGGTGTAGTTCATCGTAGAGGGCGTGGGGCAGCCGAGGTTCTCTTCCTTGGACCAGGAATGCTGGACTGAATCCCGTAGTGTCGGAGATGCTACTGTTGATCGCCAGCGATATCTCCGGGAGCTGTTTATCCCACTCGTTTTGCGTGTTCCCATCCAGATACTGGGCGATCATTGTTTTAATCGTCCGCTTTGCCCTCTCTGTTGGATTTTGCCTCGGCGTGTATGAGGCCGTGTGCTGCAGCGCCATTCCCAGGGATTTGCAGAAGTTTCGGAACGATCGACCTGTGAATTGCGTGCCGTTGTCGCAGACAAACGTTCGTGGCACTCCAAAACGGCTCAAAATCCGTTCCCGAAATGAGCGTTCCAGATGTGTTCTCGTGGCTTTGTGTAGTGGAATTAATTCCACCCATTTGCTGAAAGAATCGAGAAAGACCAAGAGCATCGTATTCCCTTGTTTTGAACGCGGTAGTGGGCCGACGAAATCCGCGCAGAGACCGTGAAATGGCTTCTCCACTTGGCGTGTAAACATTCGTCCCGCCGGTTCTCCTGGCTGACCTTATACCTTTGGTAACTCAGGCAGTGGCATACGTACCGGGCGACGTCGCAAAAAAGTCCCGGCCAATAATATCGCTGGGCTACGCGGTTGCTCGTCTTCCGGACTCCCAAATGTCCGGCGGCGGGAATATCGTGGTTCTCCTGTAGAATACGATGGCGGTAATCCGCTCCTACACACAGCTTCCATGGTGTGTACTCCTCCTCCTGTGGCCTTAGCCCGATGCGGCGATAAAGCTGTCTGTGATTCCTCTCCGCGCTATTTAAGCGGCGGCTGGCTTGCTCCTCGGTGGTCTGCGTGACGTATTCGCTGGCGTCCGTCTGTAGCACAAACTTCTGCCCGAAATCCGGGCAGACTAAGACAGGTGCTTCCGTCAGTCGCGCCTTAAGCTCCTGAAATGCCTTATCCTGCCGCGGTGTCCAATCCCATTTCTGGACCGTCTTTAGCAGTGATGTCATCAATTCCACAATGTCGGCGAAGTTAAGAACAAATCGACGATACCAGGATGCAATGCTCAGGCATCTGCAAAGTTCCTTTAAGCAAGTTGGCGGTTGCAACTCACGAATCGCGGCCACCTTGTCAGGGTCCGTCTGGATCTCTTCCTCGCTGATCACATGTCCCAAGTAGGCGATGTGCCGTTGGAAGAAGTGACATTTATCCCTATTCAGCCGTAGGTTGGCCCTGCGTAGCCGGCAAAACACCTCTCGAAGGTTTGCCACGTACTCCTCCAATGTTGACCCGATGGCGATGATGTCGTCCAGATAAGCGAACGCATGCGGTTCCATGTCTGGACCGATGACCGTGTCCAATGCCCGCTTGAACGTCGCACAGTGGAGCCTTTCTGTCATTTGGCGTTGCAAAAATCATAACTTTTGAACCAATAAGATAATCGAAAATTTTAGACGGCATTTGACAGTGAATTGATGTAAAATTTATATATCTAGTGGACAATGTGCCACGCCCACCCATTCACCCATTTATAGCGTATCAAAGTGAAAAAATTGAATTTTCACATAGAAAACGAATTTAAAAAAAAAATTTTAAGTTTTTAGCTTTATTTTTATTGATTTGCTCAAATAAAAATATTTGAATAAATGTAAAAAAAAATAGTTTAAACAAAATTTATTTTTTTAATTTCGATTTTTTGTATGTTCTGATCATTTTTCTAACATTTTGACTAACAATAAACCTATATTGAGGGAATTTTTAATAGCTGAAACATTTCTGGTCTATAAACATTTGATTCCTTACCCTTTCGCGTCTTAAAATCATTCAAAACAAAAAAATTACGATTTTATCACTGCAAATGCCCTTGCGCGCTGCCGGTACCCCTGAAGCGTTTTCACCCATATTTCGTGTTTTTTGACCCTGAGTTGTTTCACTAAAATCGCTGCCAAAGGTGGAGTCGCAGATGCAGACTATCTAAACGGATTCTGGTTCAGGAAAGATACACGGAACTGACCTATATAGTGTAGTTGAGTGCTCCGTGGTGCTTCAAAAGTTCTAGACTACTTTAGGCAGAACAAGTAAGAAAGCTACAGTCGAGTGAGCTCGACTGTGAGATACCCGCTACCCATAATAAATAGTTAATACATTTTTGAACGGCTAATAATTATTACCATATATTAAAATTGCTTCTCGAATTCTTATAAGATTCTTTTCCGATTTCAATCAAGAACTGGTAAGAATATTTAGTTGGTCTAGTTGGTCAACCAAATGAGGCATGCTGCAGCGGCCGTTTGTGGCCATACAAAAATTTTTCTTTAATAACTTCAACAATTTTTATCTGATCGAAACCAAATTTTCAGGAATCACACCGACTATAGTTCTTAATGTACATACCCAAATTCGATTCTAGCTTTAAAATTATGAAAATGATACGCTTTTTGATGATTTGCGGGGACGGAAGTGGGCGCGGTAAAAATTTGAAACAAACTTGATCTGCGTGCAAACATAACAAAAACTGTCGAAAAAAAATTACTGTTCTATCTCTTATAGTCTCCGAGATCCAGTGTTTCATACGGACAGACGGTCAGACAGACAGACAGACAGACGGACAGACAGACAGACGGACATGGCTAGATCGTCTCCGCTGTTGACGCTGATCAAGAATATATATACTTTATAGGGTCGGAAATGATTCCTTCTACCTGTTACATACATTTCCTGCCGGCACAAAGTTATAATACCCTTCTACCCTATGGGTAGCGGGTATAAAAAGGTGTTAAAAATGGACACCTGGCAGGTAACGATTTACCTGTACAAGCCAAACCAAACTGCCGTTATTTTTTGCTTTAATTTACAGTTTATGAATGTATCTATAATTTAAAACCAAAATCAGTCCGATTGGTTGTCTAGTTTTTGTGTAATATTACCTGAAAGTCACCAAAATACTCTTTCTTTTTTTGAGTGTCGCAAAAACCGAAATATAATATTTTTCAACTTGGAATGCTCATAACTTATAGAAAAATGGTTGTTTTCTCAACGGATTTGGAATCGTTGTGAAATCCTCTCTCGATTAAGTATAGTTGAAATCGTTCTGCGACTATGATTTTTTGATTTATGCAACGCCAAATATGCGAATGGCGCCACTGTGCGTCGTCGATGGCCTCCAGAGTGCGATGACGCTCTGTCAGGAAGTTATCTAACTCCTTTCATGTTGGAATTTCGGCCTTATTATGTACCGATTGCTCCCACAACATTGATAGAGGACATCTCTAGGGCTGTCAAACAACTCTAAATGGTGGCTTGCTGCTCCTTCAGCGCGACTCCGGACTTTTGAGGAACAGCCTGGATGGTTTGTTGTGATTGTTGGAGACACGAAAAATGAAAAGGTATCGGAAAGTTCGTGCTCGTTCAGAAAAAATGGATGACAATCTATATATATATATTTATATTTATTTTTATATATATGGCACGTACGTATATATTGTATTCTTAACTGACTCGGCTTTACAGGGGCCTTCGAATAGCTAATTTTTTGGTTTTTCGCAATAAAATAATTAATCCTTAACTATTTTCGAAATTAAATGATGCGGACATTTGGGATTAACCTTGGCTTGAATTTGACAAAAAAAAAAATAATTAATAATAATTAAATTTTTGATTAATCGTTGTCGGAATTACTTTCATGGAGCCGGAAAGGTGGAGTTGAAACCTCGGCTTTTGTTCGGACGGAAGTTATTATTTAAAATAATTAATAATTTTCGAATTTAATTATTACGTGGCCGGAAAGGTGGAATTAAACCCTTGGCTGCTTCCCGAGCGAAAATATAATAATTAAATAATTTGTAGCATTTGTTCCACTGAATTGTTTTAAATTTACTTAGCCGGACAGATGGAATTAAAAACCCTGCATTTTGTTTGGGCCGAAAAAATGTTCACTGGGCTACGCCGACGGCAGAGCAGTGCGTAAGTCACCCAAGGAAAAATAAAACAGCTGCACAAAAAACAACACGGTGCAGCGGCGGCTGAAATTAATCTTAAGAAACACGGATTTTAAGTGAAGTTGCGCTTTTATATTTCTGTTTTTTTATTAGTTTTATTAATTTCTGAAATAGGAGGCAGAAAATATATTGGAATATATTATATATGGGCATGTATTTAATACGGAGATATGTATAAGTATTTATAAATTTCTGAAATCGGAGGCAGAAAATATATTGGAATATATGTGGGCATGTATTTAATGCGGAGATATGTATATGTATTTATTCATTTCTGAAATCGGAATATTGGAATATATGTATGTACATATGCATATGGGCATGCATTCACAGCGGAGCGTTGATAAGAAGAGTGTATATAACTGGGGGAACAGAATGGTTATGTGGTGCAATAAATGACACTGATTGCGAAAAGAATATTACGACAGCGGCGGACTGTTCGGCTAATTTCCGGAACTAATTCACACTGGCTGGTTAATATTAATTATGCCTTCTTTTCGGCACCACACAATTTCACTGTTCACTTGCGAATTTTTCGCGGATTAATTGCACCAAAAAAATATGTGCACAATTGTCATGAGTGTATGTGTGTATGTACATATATATATGGATATGCCTCGACCTCGTTGGCAAGCGATTGGGTAACGGGGAGGCCGAAACCGGCGAAGAATATGGCGACGCGAACAAAACGGGGACAAATGTACAATTTTGCAAAATTTGAAGGCGAAGACGAACAGAAATTATCAAACTGCAGTTGTGTCGAAAAACTCGGACTTGGAGTTGATACGAAAGGAGAAAAAATCTTGCCGCAGTGTGAACGAAATTTTATGCTGAAGACCGGCAGGGAGACGGAAACGGAAAAATGTCGTACTTATCTTTTGGCGGAACAATGCCGGGAACTGCTGGTAGCAGGCTGCCCCTGGGGCCTCCACAAATTTAAAAAATCGAATTTTGTACTACATAAAGGGCCCTCACAAGTCTTTTGCCCCCGGGCCCCCACACCCCTTAATCCGGCTCTGGCTGGTAGAAAATGATGGACCAAAATGTGTAGTTGGGCGCTTCTGCCGCAAAAAGATATCCAGAAGTTGTTGACGATAAAACGGGCCATTGGTGGCACCCAGAGAAATCCCACTTCGCAAACGTAGAGAACCGGGGGGCGGTGCAAAAGAAATAAGTCGGGGACGTCGTAGTAAATTCAAGGGCCCAATAGCATCAGCTTTATTCAACTCCATACATGGAACTAATTCGACTTAAACTAGAATTGAGCCGCGCTTCCTCCCGCTTTACTTGGCTAAAGTGAGAGCGGGAGATCGCTGATAGCAAACCGCTGCATTCGGAACCAAGAGAGAATGTAAAAAGCCGAGCACAGCATTGTGCATAGAGTGGCGAGCGCGGATGTGCTCTTAAGTTCAAATGAGCGGCGGCGCAATGGGCCCCTAACCTAAACAGAGGCAAAGCAAGAGAAAAGAATTAGAAACGTAAATCATCGACCGAGTTCCTGCTGGAAAACAGGCAAGCATTCGAGAACATGCGAGGGGTTAGCACCGCCGCAACTAACAAGATTTACCTGAAAGACGATAAGCCGAACAAGTAGAGGTACCAAAACAACAGGCGATAATCAATGAACAAATAGACGAGTTACTGGCTCTAGGACTCATAGAGAAGGCACAGGTTCCATACAGCGCACCCGTGGTATTGGTTAGGAAAAAAACAACGAATGGCGAATTTGCATCGAATGTATATATGAACTTCATCCTGGACCAGTTACGGGAGGCAAAGTTCATCAGCACTATACCCTCAAATCGGGGTATTGGCAGATTCCGATGGATAAGTCAGCAAACAATATGCGGCATTTACGGTGCTGGGGCTCGGGCTATTCCAATGGACGGTGATGCCGTTCAGGGTAACAAAAGCACTTGCGACGTTCCAGCGGACACTTGATACTATAATCAGGACCGAGGCGGAACCTCATGCGATTGCATTCTTGGACGACATCATAGTGATAGGTCGGACCAAGGAAGAACATCTGGAGAAGCTGCGGGAGGTATTCAGAAGGCTACCACAAGCGAACCTGCAGATAAACCCGGACAAATGCCACTTCTTTCAGGAAGAGCTGAGGTACCTGGGGCACGTCTTGAGCATCCAGAGAATACGAACAGAGCCGGAGAAAGTGGCAGCAATTTTGGACCTACCGGCGGCGAGATTAACAAAAGAGGTGCATAGTTTCCTGGGAATGGCCTCCTGGTATTGGCGCTTTGTACCGAACTTTACGGAACAAGCAGGACAACAGGAGCTGATTAGGGAGGGGTAGAAGTGGTAAGAAAAACACCAGAGCGCATTCGAAAGCCTGACGGAGAGCCTGACTCGAGCACCGCAAGACGTAAGACGCCGAAGACGGGGAACATGTAAGCTCGTTTGCGAGCAGGAAGTTGAGCAAGGTAAATCAGAAATATAGCGCAACGGAGAAGGAATGCCTGGCCATTTATTGCGACATAGAGAAGTGCAAAATGTACCTAGAAGCTATGCGTCACAGCAATGGAACTTTCACAAATACAGTCAAAACAATAAAAAGGATAAGAAACCGATATTTCTGGCCAGGGTTAATTCGAGATACGAAGAAATTTGTAAGATCGTGTGAAAGCTGCCAGAAGTACAAGGTGGCACAGCAGAAGCCAGCAGGGAAAATGCTCATCAGAGTAACTTGGACTTGTTGCCACTGCCGCGAACCGCACACGGAAATACAATGTTACTCGTGATTGTAGATAAGTTCTGGAAGTGGATGGAGTTGGCGGCGATTTGACAAGCAACGGCGGATGCATTCCTAAGGGTATTCCGGGAACGGATAATATCGAAATTCGGAGCCCCGAAAATCTTGATATCGGACAACGGAGTCCAGTTCGCGGGACGAAAAACAAAACAAGCGATGTAAAAATGGGGCATAAAACAATTATTCCCGGCTCCGTACACACCGAAGGAGAATCAGACGGAACGAAATAACAGAACAGTAAAAACAATGATAGCACAACTGACGGGGACCGACCAGACAAAGTGGGACGAAAGCCCACCGGAGCTAATGCTAATGTTCAATAGCAGCACTTCCGAGTGCCTTTCTAGGTTTCAGTTTTCTCGCCGTTTGGAGTACCTCAGCCTCCGTTCTGCCTCCCAGTGGTCGTCCCCTGCATCCTTGCCTTGTGAAGTCCGCGATCTGCCGCCCCGTCGGGAACAGGACTCTGACAATCCCCTCCGCGGATGCACCATGGGAAACGGTGTGCGTGGACTTTGTGGGACCGCTTCCGCCAACCACACACGGGAATACCATGCAACTATGACTGCTCAAAATGAGTGCAGTTGGTGGCGATCCGACAAGCAACAGCGAAGGCGTTCCATCTAAAGGTGTTCCGTGAACGAATAATATCGAGATTCGGAGCCCAAAAAATCCTTATATCGGACAACGAAGTCCAGTTCGCGGGACTGAAAACAAAGAAACAGTTTACGGCGCTATACACACCGCAAGAAAATCCTACGGAACGGTCGAACAGAATAATGATAGCACAGCGCCGAACGTCTGCCAGAACTGATGCTAGCATTTAATAGTAGCATTTCTAAGTCAACCAAATATAGTCCTGCTCAACTGGTATTGGGCAAGGAGCTGAGACTATCAGGTACAGTGTTCGATAGGACCACTGAAGGGTGCGTGGGTGCGAGAAGAAGGCGTCGAGGAACACCATCGACCAGATGATCGGTGCAGCCAAGCAGCAGAAGAGACAATATGACCTAAGGAAGAGGGAATGGAAGCCGAAAGTTGGGGACTGGATTTGGTGCAAAACTCATCATCTGTCAAACGCGTTGATCGAATTGGCCCAAGGAAAATAGTGGAGTTCACATCCCTGCTGATCGTGACGGTGAAGAACAAGCAGACACGGAAGACGAAAAGGGCACAAATCGGTGATGGTATGATTGGTATGTAGGGGCAGATCATCACTAAGGGTAACCATGACATATCACTACATGCAGTGCAGGTGGCCACAGTAACTGGGGCCCTAACCCAACACTAAACTTTACGCATAATTCGAGCGGTTCCCTAATGTGATGGCCCGAAGCCTGAAGCTACACCCGGAGGAGCGGAACGAGTGGGGCTGGGTGATGCCCGGGTACCCGGCTCTCATAAGTAGCGGTGACAGCAGAAACTAGCCTCTAAAGGATTCGGACGGCAGAAACGTTGACTGCAGGAGGACGGCGGCGTATTTTGGCGGGGGAAACCATGTGGTGATCTAGCGCCACTGTCCAAACGAGGGGGGTGTCACGCGTACCGTGCACAAAGCATTGTAAATAAAGAAACAAATATAAATAAAGGAACTTGTAAATAGAAAGAAATGTGGGCCGCTGGCCCTCAGAAAGGCACCTAGCAGCCGACAGCGTTTGGTAGTCAGCCAGCGAAATAATTTTTTGAGCAGACCGGATCATTCGATCTGGTTTGCGATATACATTTAACTTAGTTCTAATTTATTCTGTCTCTTTCGAGTCCACATTAATATTCTATTTGAAGTCTTTTGAGTGCCAAATTAGTATTCTCTGCGAAGACTTTCGAGTCCTAAATAATATTTTCTGCGACGATTTTCGAGTCCAATCGCTTACGAAGACTTGCGAGTCCGTGCCTCTTTATTTCTCTTCCCCAGGGCATCGAGGTCCCCGACCTGGCATACCGACAGACCGCCACAATTTTCATATATGATTCAGAGATCGGCAGCGGTGCCTGATTTGATTATTTATTTAGTTGGTATTCTTAAACCGCGTAACAAATGACCAAGGCCAATGCCATATACATATACACAGAAAAAGTGCACAAAAGAAACGAGTAAAAAATATCGCATCCCTTTTTTGATACGGTAATATACAAAATACATTGTGTGCGTATGGCGTACTTGTAATTGCGGTGTGGTACTTTTATATGAATGTATTATTATTTTTTATTTATCGATGATTCATCGAAGACATGTTGATTAAAGGTGGATTAAATGTTGATGAGGGGTTGATGAAAGGTTGATAAAAGGTTGATGAAATGTTGATGATTCATCGATGAAATGTTGATGAAAGGTCGATTAATCATCAACATTTTATCAACCTTTCATTAAAATTTTATCAACATTTCATCGATGAATCATCATTTCATCAACCTTTCATAAACATTTCATAAACTTTTCTTCAACAATTTATTTCAAATTAAATTCCTACAAATTTGATTAATATTTTTTTTTTTTATGTATATACTAAAACGACATAACAAATATAAACATTTAACATTAAATATTAATCTTTATATCAAAGGACTCTTCAATGTCTGTTTGCTTCTCAGTGTTGGGCTTCACAAATTTTTGGCACACCTTAGACTATTGGCCAGTATCTTCTCTGGAGGCTCAGATTTATTCACTTGGGTAATTGCATCTATAGAAACAAGTATGCAAGCTACAGTTAAGTGCGCTCGACTGAGATACCCGCTACACATAGTAAATAGTTAATACATTTTTGAACATAACGGACAAATACAAATGCAAGTGTAATATATCCACAAGCATTCAAAAATACATACACATGTATCTATATGTGTAAAAACGCGTTATTATTGCATTAAAGCGGCTAATAATTACTACCATTTATTATAATTGCTTCTCAAATATCTTATAAGATTCTTTTCGGACCACAATCAAGAACTGGTAAGAATATTTAGCTGGTCTAGTTGGTCAACCAAATGAGGCATGCTGCAGCAGCCGTTTCTGGCCATACAAAATTCTTTCTTTAATACCTTCGACATTTTTTATCTGATCGCAACAACCGGAATCACACAGACTAGTTCTTACTGTACATACGAAAATTCGTAAATTACGCTTTTTGATGATTTGCGGAGACAAAAGTGGGCGTGGTAAAAATTTGAAACAAACTTGATCAGCGTGCAAGCATAACAAATACTGTCGAAAAAAAATTATAGCTTTATCTCTTATAGGCTCTGAGATCCAGTGTTTCATACGGACAGACACACAGACAGACAGACGGACATGGCCAGATCGTCTCGGCTGTTGACGCTGATCAAGAATATATATACTTTATAGGGTCGGAGATGCTTCCTTCTACCTGTTACATACATTTCCTGCCGGCACAAAGCTATAATACTCTTCTACCAAAGACATTAGAATATATAAGATGCTTTATGCCATATGACTTTTTTGCACACGATTTTTTCGTGCTGGCTTTTAAACTGGCTCCAGGCTCTCTTAAATTTTGTTAAAAAACCAGTGATAGAGATTTCTAGAGCCAGCAGCTCTCTTGTACGAATACAAAGTGCGCTGATGCAATATGCATGTATATGCATATCGCCATCGTTATTCAATTTGGCTACGTGGCGCGATGTGTAAGCGGCTGACCTGAGAACCACGTAGTCAAGGGATCGAATCCCAGTCCAGTATTAACTTTTTTGCTATTATTTTTATTTTATTTTACTTAATTTTTAATATTATAAATAAATAATAAATAAATCAAATATTTTGAATTATAAATATATTTTTAATGTATAGTATATAAAAACAATGAAAAAAGAAATGTACAGGCATTCAAGCACTCGAAAATGTAAACAAGCTCAAATCAAAACAACGACATTGTATACAAATAAAGTGCAATACAAGTTTGAGATCAGCTGTTTCTGCTGCCACCCTCGGTCCCCTTTCTACCCAACAAGCGGTCGGCGGCACAAAATATAAAAATTCAATTTTTGGTGCTTCCCAACAGAAGCGCACACATGTTAACGCACACATACGCACTTGATTGTTGTGTTAACTTATACAAACAAGCGCATTCTATTTTAAGAATTTTACGCTCTCAACTTTATGAGAGGGGATAGAGAGCGATTGTCGTTGCCATCAAAAAAGCAGCTTCATATTGCAAAACGATTGTATGGACGTTCTTCATCTGTGTGTTTATAATGTCTTTGCTTCTACCCTATGGGTAGCTGGTATAAAAATAATAATTAGTCAAGGGAAAAAATATTTATATTAAATACAAATTTGCCAAAAGAGCCATGTAGAACTTATCATGATTCCGCATGTTTTTGCTTTTAGCGCCTTCACGGTTGTGTTACAGTCCTTGATTGTTTTATAAATCATTCCTTGTTTCAATATATTGACCATTACTGCAGTCTGAAAAGAGAAGTGCGCAAATGAATTTATTTAATTAAAAAACAGTCACTTTACTCTCATTTTTATATATTCAAATAAGGCCCAGAAAGTATTTATAAATACTTAACAAGATATTTAGTTATTTGATTGATTAACACACTTCTTATATCCACTGCACTTAACCTTCAAATGCGAAGGGAATGCACAGTGGTCGGGCCCATAGGCCAAAAATAAAAAAACAATTTCAAAATAACTGTACGAAAAGTAAACAGATTTCTTCTAAAATGTTTAGGCTTCTTTGTGGCATACCAGATTTTTGGATTAACCTAACGGTACTTTCGAAAAATAGAATTAAAGATGTAAACAAATGTTCACTTTCAGTGCGCAGCCGCGCCGATCGCGAATTTGTCACAACAAAACCGAACTTCAAAGTGGTGTGATCAATTATTACGCGTCCAAATTAAAATTGTTTATTATGAATTTTGTAGTTGAAGGTATTTTCTATAAAAATATTGATTGATATATTAATAACATTTATTGTTTTTATTATATTCATTTGAAAAATACATGTTTTTTTTACTATATTTTGAACGTCTTTTATGTGTTTAGCTAAGGTTATAGTTGTGACTCCACAAAAATCCACACTTCGTTTGTATTCCAATGTGTTTGTCGGGCTTTAAAGGTAAGAAATATGACAAAAAATTCTGCCGAAATTTGCCCATTTGCCTTACATGATAAAAACACCAAGAACACCTTAAGAGAGGGGGAGGGGGTGGGGGTAAGGTTAATTTTGTGAAAAACGAGCCACTTATTAAAAATTTGTTGTGGCGAAACGGCTAAAGTTAGCTGATTTAAATAAATAACATATAAACCCTCTTTTTTGACTAACAAACGTAATTTACGTTGTTAAGTTTAAAATATAATAAAATTATTTTAAAAAAAATGCACTACGTAAGTACTTAAAGAATCAGTTACAGAAGTTATCATATAAATTTCAAAACGATCGGTGCTGTAGATTTTGAGTAATCGGGTAAACCGATTTGGAAAATTAAATTTTTCAGGAGAGCGTTTTAAAGTTACTGATGCTCAAGTGTTTGACAGCAAACGACCTCCGCTTAACTAACCATATCTTCGATAACTTTGATATGATCGATGTTAAACTTTTACACAATATTTTTAACATATTTCACATTGGAAGAACAAAAAAAAAAACGAAAAAAAAATGTAATACCCTGTTAACATATATTTGGGTTCGTTTTGCTGTTATTTATTAGTTATGTTTTTGCTCTGTCTTCTTGTGTCATGCTTGTGTTCAATTATTCAAAGCCATATATTTATTAATAGCTTCTATTATTTTTTATTTCATTGCATTCAATTTAAATAGGTTCGTCTTATAAGTGTGTGTTTGCACGATCAAGCGCTGTTCATTTGTTGTTAGACGAATAAAATAATATAATTATTTTCTTATTGTTTTTATTTTTGGGGACTAAGATTCCACCAACATTCTCATTAAGGGGACAAATAAATAATATAGGTATTGGAAAAAAATAATTTTATTCAAAATTTGACCATCCTTTGTATGGGAGCTATAGGATATAGTTATTCGATATTATTCAAAATTGGTAGGGATATATAAACCTACATAAAACACCTAATCTGTTATATTGGTTATGATATCTTGAAAAACAAAAAAGTTTTTTATACTAGATGTCGTTTTTAAACCGATCGTTCCCATGGCAGCTATACGATATAGACGAACTATGAAACCAATTTTTTTACAGTATACTTAGAATATTTTTTTAGATTTTTGGTGTAAATTTCATAACGGCCACTAGAAGTATTTTTGGCCGCGTCTCAATACAAGCCCGACCACTGTGGAATGGGGAGAAGCAAGACGAAACCGAAACCCGATGACCGAAAATTTTAGCGTTTGCCAGGGTATAGCCGGCTAAAGCAATACCTTGCAATTAAAACTACATAAAGGAGCCCATCCACAGTAGAACATGTTGGCCGAGCCGCTCGTCGTGCAAAAATTTGTTTGTCCACCAACTAATGCCAACATGCTTGCAAACATCAGTTGCCGGCAAATCTTTGAGCAGTCAACATGGCGACGGAAAACTATAGCGCCGCTATAATTTCACTTTTGGCAATTAATGTTTGTTTAGAAAGAAGCACTTCCCACGCAGCGGTTCTTAAATTTTTTTTCTTATATAAATCACTTTTTGCGTGCCACAAAGGTGACTCATTTTGCAAGCAATAAATAAAATCTTGCATAAATTTCTTTGACATTGTAAAGCTGCGCTATTACTTGTTGTCGCTACAAACGTTTTCCCAAAATATGTTCGTGCTAACGTTGCCATCCATTGTCAAGCATGTTGCTACCAACACAAGCAAGATAAAATGATTTCTATCTCGTTCGAGCGGCTCGGCGAACACGAAATTTGTACGCGAACACTACCACTAACGATGAAAATTTCGTCGAGCTCAACATGCTCGACCAACATATTCTACTGTGGATGGGCCCCTTAAGGCAAATCATGCAACAGTAACATATTGGATATGGCCAAAGCAATTAATTAACATATGTCAATATACCATAGATTAAGAAAGTCAAAATTAATTAAAGATAATCTTAAATATTTATAAATTTCCAATTTATTTTAATAAGAGTGTTCCGATGACGCTGCCACACAATTGGTTTTCACCACAGTTTTTCCCCCCTCCCTTCGCTCTATAACCATCTCTATCTAATTTTCATGACTTTCGGTGCTCCGAATCATGATACAATCATAATTGTATCATGCTCCGAATATATGCAGTCGAAGTTTCGAGAATCAACGGTCGCAACCTAAGCGAAATGAATGGGATTTGTTTTTGTTTTTTTTTTAATGCACGGATGAGTCGGACCCGAAGGCAGTTCGGGTTCAAGTAGCAGTCGGCAGAGTGTCGATTCTGCCGACGTCGCAGTCGGCACGTTGATGACATGTTTATGACAGAGACCTATTGATGACATGTGGCACTGCAGGGTAGTTACGGAGAACCACTACAGAGTAACGGTATCTATTGATCAAAAGTTTTTATAGTTTTAGTTTTTTTTTAATTGAACATCGTTGTGTTTGATTTTACTACATAAAACGGCTTGACCAGTAACAAACAGATAAAGCATTTATGTGCCAAATATAACCAGAGTTTAGGGACAATAGAGTGCTTAAAACTTAACAACTATTTAGATATACATATGAAAAATGTGTCAATGTTGAAATGTACATATAGGAAAATTTGTCATTATTTTAAATCATCGTTATATTGTACAGCTACGAAAGCAGATAAGATTCCTCACAAAATCGTGGTCTACATTATTTCTCCCGTTTTGGTTTACTAAAAGAGAAGTAAATTTATGTTTATTAAAAATAAACATTATTAACTTATATAAATTTGATATCATAAAATAAATACATCGTGATCCGATTTACTAATTAAATAAAAATAACATTTTTTTTACTTTCTAGCCATGGCAATTCCTAGTCCCAATATTCCTCCAAGTACTAGAGCGGCTCCTCCAGCAACGGCCATACCCTTAGCAATTTCCTTATCACTTTGTTTTTTTATATATTCCTGAATTGAGAAATAAGGTAATAGCAACATGTCGGCAATTTTCGACATTGTAATGTTTACCTCCAAGGAGCGCACTTGATCATTTGATTCGATATCCAGAAAAGCTCTGCAGTATTTTAAGCCCGATGTGTACTCCTTAATACGAGCATTTCCAAATGCTAAATAATAGATGTAATCACGTCTGCCATCTGGATGTGTACGGGCCAACTCCTCCAAAATCATGATTCCCTAGAGAATACAGAACAATTATGCACTTGCGTAGATGTTTGGGGTATTATTAATAATGGCTCACCTTTTTGATATCATTTGTATAGCGACTGCGAACCAAGCAGAATGCATACCTACCATATTGTAAAGAAAAAATATTAAGATTTGAATATTAATATAAAAATTGCTTACTCAAACTTTGTCTCAGTAGTGACTTCTCCATCCAACTCAAGCTCGTGATGATATTTTTTTTCAAATTTCTGAAAGAAGGACATTTTTTACAGCTCTAATAAAACCCTGTTTCTCAACTCGGAACCTCTAAATCTTCCTGTGGTACCACGTCGTTTAACAACTCGTCCATTGTTTAAATTGTTTTTTTCTTGTTCACAAATATTTGTATAGAATAACAAAGCCAGAGTTACCGACGATATAGTGACATATTAAATCTTGGAGCAGAGCTGGGAAAAAATTGATATCAACATCGATAACATCGATTTTTTCTGTTTTGGTATATAGGACAGTACCCATACAGTAAAACGTTTCGCAACGGAAAAAATGTTTAATCTTTTAAAGATTAAAGATTCGACATTTTTGGCGGCAATTGATGCGGGCATATATGCTTGTTTACAATATTTTTAAAATGTCGATAAAAAAATTAAAAATAAGATCAAAACGACTATTTTTATGGCAGTAATTATTGCCGTAATGGATGAGGAAGATTTTAAATCAAATGGCAAGCGATCCAAGTATTGGGTGAGCCCATACCTGCGGAGAACAATTAAAGGGTGATATTCATTCAATGAAAGCATTGCTTACATTTTTTATATCAATAATAAACATTATTATCATTTTCTTTTGTTTGTATTCTAGTTCGTAAATCTGCACCAAACTCCTAAAATGTATTTTTGAAAATTTAACGGATTTACGGAATTGTAGAAGGCACAGCGAGGAGGGAAACGGTCGAGAACAGTCTGTTTTTTTATTTATTTTATTTGCCATTCTTTTTCGCACCCCCTTGGCAAATACTAAACACACTTTTCTAGTATATTGTTTTCATGTCTGGATACCGACATATAAAACGGCCGCTCACGAAAAACCGTTCTCAACTATTTGCCTCTCGCTCTCTCTTACTGCTTAAAGATGGTTTTCTACTGTCTGGGTACTATGCTTAAACATGTTTTCCGGTTCGAAACGTTTTACATTATAGATACTATCCTTAAAAATAACAGCTGCCATACTAAAAGCACTAATCAAGCACAAGCACTTATTACAGAGCTAGGCAAAAAATTTTTAAAATTACTACAATGTTTGGCCAAAAAACCCATATAAACCCCCAAATAATTGTTTATAGATGCCCTGCAGTACCAGTCATCAACGTTTAATCAACAATTCATCAACAGCCGAAGGGGTGTTGTTGATGAATCATCGATGAATTGCCATACAAATTGTTGATGAATTTAACATGGGCATGTCCTAGGCTGTCATCAACAACATTTCATCAACAATTAATCGATGAAAAGTTGATGAAAAGTTGATGACATGTTGATGAAAAGTTGATGAAAAGTTGATGAAAAGTTGATGAAAAGTTGATGAAAAGTTGATGAAAAGTTGATGACATGTTGATGAAAAGTTGATGAAAAGTTGATGAAAAGTTGATGACATGTTGATGAAAAGTTGATGAAAGGTTGATGAAAAGTTGATGACATGTTGATGAAATGTTGATGAAAAGTTGATGACATGTTGATGAAAAGTTGATGAAAAGTTGATGACATGTTGATTAATTGTTGATGAATTGTTGATTAAATGTTGATGACATGTTGATTTCTATATAATTTCACATATTTTTATATAATCGCACTGTATTTAATATAATTCCATTGTTTTCCATATAATTGCACTAACACTAACACAATTGCTACAAACTTTTAAACTAAAAATTTAATTTTTAAACAATTTAACTTTAACTTTCACTTGTGCCATCTAAGATGTTTTACATCTAACTTATTCAGAAGCTAAAACGCAAACTAAAAAACCCACCCCGCTTATATTAATGAGAGAGCGAGAGTGCATGTCAAATTTGTAATCAACAATTCATCAACAATTCATCAACAGAGAGGAAATGAGAGCGCGAGAGAGTCGGCTTCGACACGATTGCCGACTGAGAGTGTCGATTCTGCCGACGTCGCAGTCGGCACGTTGATGAATTGTTGATTACAAAGGTCTATTGATGACAAGTGGTACTGCAGGGTGTCCATAGGATTGTTGTGTGTTGGTGGATCTGGGTATTATGGATGTACGATAATTGATAGAAGCACATCGTTAAAACCTAACACTGTTAAGAAGCTATTGGTTTTGATATCATTAAATTCAAAATTTATATTTGTGTTTTTGATTTATTCTATGTTTTTTCCCAAAAATCGAAAAAGTCGATGCACTCAGAACTGATTTTGTACCAGTTCCACCGTTTAGCACTAAAAAGAACCATGTGACTATTTTGGTATAAATTATACATATTTATAAATATTCTTACATAAAATATGGTAACGAACAGGCCTTAAATTGTTTTATTAGTATTATGGACGTTGATCCAGGCGCGTGCCTGTTATGATTAGATTTCTCCGTACATCGATGTTTTAAAACATTACAATAATATTTTAAAAAAAAATACTAAAATTCACACCTATAAAAAACAAAAACACAATATTTATTTACTGGGTTTCCTAAAATATACGTACAAAATTAAAGCCGTCGTGGGACGCCCGAGAGAAGCAATGCTTTTTTTTTCCATTTTATCAATTTAAATCTCAATTTTGTCACCCATTACACAGGTCTACAAACATAGCGTTTCGTGAGTTGTTGGAAAGATGGAGTTCTTTTCCGAAGAAATTGTGTGCGTTATATCCGAATGCTGCTTCAGAATTTGACCATTACGTCCGGATTTTCAGATGTTTGATGTTTTGATGTTTTTGATGAAACCAAAAACAAACAATTAATAAATGAATAATAATTAATTTTCTTTGAATACATACTGAAAATCTAGCGAAATTAATCCTAAACAATTGCCAAGTTCGATTCCGCCCTAAATTTGTTCTTTTGCCGTTTTGTTTGTTAGACTCTCGGTACGTCAAAGATCAGCCAAAATAGGCCTTAAATTATTTGTATATTTATCAATTGCATGTTTATGTCATATTCATTTATATTTATATTCGTCTCTTAGGTTAAGCATGATTTTATATATTTTTTCTGCGGCAATGCCAGCGTTTTATTCGAGGGGCAAGCGCGAGAATTTTACTGGCGTTTTCACCAAAGATCAGATAGCTCCAGGTGGGATTTGCTTGCAGAAGCTTTACGTAAGCAATTCCGAGATACGCGCACGGATGTGGATCTGAGAGAATCGATCCGAGATAGGAAGCAGAAAGAGAGGGAAAGCTTTGACTCTTTCTATGATGCCGTAGTTCAGACTACAGACTGTTTGAAGGTTCCCATGCCGGAGAGAGATCTCATAGAAACCCTTCGCCGGAACTTGCGTCCGGAAATAAGGCACGAGCTGTTGAATGTAGGCGTAGATTCGGTTCAGCAGCTTCGGGATATCTGTAGGCGTAGGGAAGGCTTCCTTGAGGAGGTGAAACGGACATATGGTTATCAGAAACCTGCTCCTTTTCGGAAGCAAGTATCTGAACTTGTGCAGGAGTATCTGTCGGATGACGCGACTGAATTTTCTGATGTGGAGCAAGTAGTAGAAATAGATGCTCTAGCGTTGGTATGTTGGAATTGCAGAAAGGAAGGGCACCGGTATCACGATTGTGAGGAGAAAAGGAAAATTTTTAGTTACGGATGCGGTAATCCAAACTCCTACAAGCCATCTTGCCACAAATGCCAAAAAAACGCGAAGATGAACACACGACCTCGACAACAGTCGTGTGTTCCCCGAAGCAAATCAGCGAATCCCGATGTCAGTCAATAGAAAAATCTAACGTAGATGAAGCAGTCACGGAAGCGACTGTTTTATGGCCGCAGCGACTGCGAAGCAAACGATTACCGGATGTATCTATAAACCCTGCTAGGACTCAGTCGCGAAATGCGAAAAGGATGAGGGATTTTAGGCGAGTGGCGGACACGATAAACGCCAACAGACACAAAAACATGGATAGGCGGCCGTACGCAGAAGTGCGGATTTTAGATAGATTGGTACTCGGTCTTTTAGATACGGGTGCATCGATGAGCGCTATAGGAGGAAATTTGGCCGATCAGATTATTAAACAGAAGATGCCGTTTAAGAGGGTGGTAACCACAATAAATACAGCCGATGGTCAAAAGCAGAAAGTAATAGGTCGATTTAGGACTCCGATTCGGTATGAGGAAAAGATACAGGAGCTTGATTTGTACATCGTCCCTTCGCTTAGCCAGGACCTGGATTTGGGTATCAATTTTTGGACCAATTTTGATCTATTGCCCCCTGAAATGATATATATATATAAATAAAGTAGCCAGCGATGCTCATATTTTGTCGGATATTCAGAAAACTAATCTGCAGGCAGTCATCGATCAGTTTCCATCTTTTGCGGTTTTAGGATTGGGGAAAACAAGTCTGCTGTCGCACTCCATCGATGTTGGAGAGGCCAAGCCTGTGAAGCAGAGACATTTTCCTGTTTCGCCAGCTGTGGAGAAGTTGCTCTATGAAGAGGTCAATCGTATGATCCAGCTTGGCGTGATTGAGGAATCGGACAGTCCTTGGTCTTCGCCCGTCGTGTTGGTGCAGAAGCCAGGAAAGGTGCGGCTCTGCCTCAATAGCAGGAATGTGAATGCGGTAACCAAAAAGGACGCTTATCCTCTGCCACAAATCGATGCCATATTGAGTCGTCTTCCTAAGGCAAATTATATTTCCAGCCTAGACTTGAAAGATGCTTATTGGCAAATCCCCTTAGACCCACAATCGCGGGATAAAACAGCATTCACGATTCCTGGCAAGCCATTATACCAGTACAAAGTGATGCCCTTCGGCTTGACAAATGCTTCCCAGACGATGATCAGACTTATGGACAAAGTGATTCTAGCGGAACTCAGAAATGAGGTTTTCGTGTATCTGGACGATCTTCTGATTGTCTCAGATAGCTTTGAGGGTCATCTAAGGGTCTTGAAGACGGTCTCTAGTCACATACGGGCCGCCAGCTTAACGTTAAACGTGGAAAATAGCAAGTTCTGCATGAAAACCGTCAAGTATTTGGGCCATATTGTGGGAGAAGTAGTGGGTCGCACGGATCCAGATAAAATATCTGCGATACAGATTTCCCACTGCCAAGATCGTTGAAAGCGTTGAGAAGATTTCTCGGAATGGTTGGTTGGTACCGAAAATTTATTAGCAACTTTGCAGCCGTTTCAGCTCCTTTGACAGATCTGTTAAAGCCTAGGCAGAAATTCGTAATGACTCCTGAAGGAGAAGAAGCGTTTGCGATGCTTTGCTCGGCCCCAGTTCTTCGCAGTCCGGATTTTTGCAAGCCCTTTTATATTCATTGCGATGCTAGCAACTCCGGAGTCGGAGGAGTGTTAGTGCAGAAGTCTGAGAGTGGAGAGGAATGTCCAAAAGCTTTTGTCTCAAAGAAATTAAATAAGGCTCAAAAGTCGTACACGGTTAGCGAGAAGGAGTGTTTGGCAGCGATCATTTGCATAAAACGTTTTCGGGCATATGTAGAAGGCCATGACTTTACGGTCATCACCGACCACGCGTCCCTTAAGTGGTTGATGGCCCAAACGGATTTAAATTCGAGGCTTGCTCGGTGGGCGTTGAAGCTTCAAGGCTTCACTTTTAAAATTGAACACAGAAGTGGCAAGTTGATGCGTTATCACGAGTGAATGAGGAGGAGATAGCAGCGGTCGATGCAAGTCATGGGCTGTTAGTTGATTTGGATTCTATACATTTTCGCGATCCCAACTATACAGAATTGGTCGAAAAGGTCAAGGCAAATGCAAGTAATCTGCCAGATCTAAGAGTGGTGGATAGATTCCTCTATAGGAAAACGGACCATTTGACTGGTGAGGCCAAGCATGATAGTTTTTGTTGAAAGCTATGGATCCCTGCTGGCTTGGTATCCGAAGTTCTCAAAAATGCACACGACGATCCGTTAGCTTCGCATGGGGGTGTCCATAAGACTCTAGAGAGACTGAGAAGGTACTATTACTGGCCATAAAGGAATATATTCAGCCATGCGACACCTGCAAGATGACCAAGGCTCCTAATAGCACATTGAGACCACCCATGGGAGTAGCTCCGGAGTCCGCCAGGCCTTTCCAAAAACTATATGTGGACTTTTTGGGTCCGTATCCTAGGTCGAGGAGTGGAAATGTTGCTATATTTAGTGTTCTAGACGATCGTATGTGCGCAGCGATCAGAAGGATTGGGATGAGCAGCTAAGCAGCATTTGCTGTGCCCTTAGGACAGCGGTGCACTCAAGTCTGGGTACTTCGCCCTATTATATGATTTTTGGGCAGCAGTTCATCTCATCTGGGGCAACGTATAAGTTATTGCGGGCTCTGAATCTGCTCGAAGATAGGTCAGTGGCATTCTCGAAGAAAGATTCCCTAGAACTTGTTCGTAGCAAGGCATTAGAAATAATGAAAAATCAGTTCGAGAAGAACGAAAAGAGATACAATTTGCGATCAAGGGAGGTGTCTTTCGTTGAAGGCCAGGAAGTCTACCGAAGAAAATTTAAGCAGAGCAATTTCCCAGCAGGGTATAACGCGAAGTTAGGTCCGTCCTTCATAAAGGCAAGGGTAAAGCGAAGGATTGGTCGGTTCCATGCCAAGGATATAAAGCAGTAGCCTCGCAAGCTGTTTTGTCAGTCTTGGAGAGTTGATCCCCAAGTCTGATCTTGCTAGGGGGGTATTTTGTAGCGCTTGCTCGTCTACAGATACTTTCGTCAGCGCCATCTGTGGGTGAGGTGGATGTAAAGAAGCCGCGGGGCTGCTATGTCTAGAAAGGGTAGCATTGGCATGGTCGGATAGTTAGGGGAGAGCAACAGCGGCATATGTCAACGGTTCCCCTTTCTCCCGCTTTCTCATGTGGGTTACCGCCACTTTCTAGGCGTCATCATCGTTCTTTCCATCTTGGGCCTTCGTGGAGTGAAGTCAGAATTTTTGCCAAATGCGATAAAAGTGAAACGAAAAGTAGTCGCGAGTCCTAAAAGTGCCAAAAAAAGGAGTGTTTGCTGGCTATTGAGCCGCAAGAGCAAAGGTGAGCGGAGGTAAAGGGGGTGGCGAATTGGTTAGTGAAGCTTACGGATTTTGCAGGGAGCGTGAGCATTATCCGACGACCCCAGGGAGGAGAGGGGTGATCCGAGAACGGAACGACGCCGATGCAGCAGCAGCCGGCCAACAGCGGAACGTTTGCGGCGGCCAGGGAATTGCCCCTGCATTTTGAGCAGCAAGGAAGGAAGCAAAACCGAGAATCTAGCCACGGATAGTTGTAGAAAATCCTGACCTTTGCCCCCATTGTGTGCAGCAGGCAGAAGTAGGGAATAATCGAATGAGCTCCCAATTGCCGTGAGAGTGGCGATCGAGCTTTCGGGTTAGGCAGAAGAACAAAGGTACCGGCGGAGCGGATCATTTAGTTCCTCTTGTACCGCCGCCGCCGAAAGACCGCGCAGAGCCGCCGCCAAGCGACGGCGCAGAGCAGCTGTCGGGTGACCGCGCAGATCCGCCGCCGCGCCGACAACCAGCCGGGAAAGCTATCCCGGATTTTCCGGGAGCAGAAAATTAAAAGAGCCGAAAACTCCGCGTGAAAGTCCGTAGTGGATTCAGAGAGACGGGCGGAGAACTAGTATAAGAAAAATAGGTTAGTGCGTTAGGTTAAATTGAAAGAAAAAAAAAGAACAACAAAAATAATGAAAAAAAAGTAGTTTTAAGAAGGTTAATAATAATTGTTCGCAAATCGGACAGAGTCATGATTTAGTGAAGCGGAAGTGGCAGGAGCAATTCAATGAAGTGCGCGCGGAGGCAATCGCCTAGAACTTTTCGCAGCGTTTGAATTTGTTTTCCTCTTTTCGTTGTCCCCCTCTCGATGCTTTTCTTTTGTCCATGATTTTCGTTCCCCCCCTTTTCAGCTAGCATTTTCCGAAGAATGTGGATGTAAGGTGGATGTAAGCCTCAGGGTCGCTAATTAGCGAAAATTTAAAATTATAATTGTAAAAAAAAAATATATATATGATAAATCGAGAAATCTGAAATTTTAAATGAAAAGAAAAAAAGAAAAGAGGGAGTAAAAGTTTGCGCACATGAAGGAAAACAATGAAACCAAAAACAAACAATTAATAAATGAATAATAATTAATTTTCTTTGAATACATACTGAAAATCTAGCGAAATTAATCCTAAACAATTGCCAAGTTCGATTCCGCCCTAAATTTGTTCTTTTGCCGTTTTGTTTGTTAGACTCTCAGTACGTCAAAGATCAGCCAAAATAGGCCTTAAATTATTTGTATATTTATCAATTGCATGTTTATGTCATATTCATTTATATTTATTTTCGTCATGATTTTATATATTTTTTTAGCATTTAATAAAATTTTTATAATGTTTTAAGAAAATCGAAAGTGGCCGCAGCTAG
Source organism: Drosophila birchii (assembly GCA_035046345.1). Lineage (NCBI taxonomy): Eukaryota > Metazoa > Arthropoda > Insecta > Diptera > Drosophilidae > Drosophila > Drosophila birchii. Next base: position 479,614 of record JAWNOA010000083.1, on the reverse strand, counting down.
TAATGCGATGTGAGTTGGGATAGCAGTTGGAAGAGGGGTCGCTGGGACTATGTAACATAAAAGGGAAGCAGTGACCAATTGGAAGGGCGGGCGAATCGAGGCCTCCAGGTCACCAGGAGGTCGGAGATAGGTCGATCGAGTGAGAGGAGAGAAACCATTGCCTTTGTTTTACCTTTAGCTATGGACGTGTGTATCTTTAATCCGGCAGTAGCTTAATGCACGCAAATTATCGTATTTAAAATTATACATAGGCAAGCCGAGCCCTGGCAAGACCATCACCCCCGTAGCCGACGAGCCGAAGCCGGATGAATGCTTTGCGTGCGCTTAGGGTTCGAGGCAACATCTAGCCTGGAATAGTTATTTTGACATAGGAGTGTGGCGAGTCGTTACACGCTGCATAGCTATAACGAGAACGTTGTATCAGTTTACCCCCCATATATGATATTTTGCAAGAACAATCGTAAAAAAGGTTTGCTTCAAAACTGAAAATGGTTTTCATCGATGGTTTTGGACCTCTAAAAAATATATGAAGAAATAAACTACTTACGTACTGCCTGAATGTTTGCTTGCATACGTCCTATGTCAATTAGGTTTAGAATTTTTGAATACTATCTACGTGTGATATTATTCTTATATTACACTTTGCACATAATACTGTAAAGGGTTAACAGTGGCAGAAAACTAACGGTGTATAAGACCTTGTAATTCTACTCGGCATGTGGAAATTGAGCAGACCTAACAAGTCAGCACATTCGACGACCTTATAAATTAGGTTATATATGAAGGTAGAGCCTAAATGACACAGTAATGCACTTTTCATTATTTATACTGTATGATACTATTATGTCACTACCGCATCTATTAGAACCTTAATTAGGTTAGGTTGATTATATGGGACTTCTAATGCATTGGCTAATGCATTAGCCACGAAAACCAATTGATCTACATGAAATATACTAGAGTAAGGGACAAATAACTCGCACCCTTAACATCGGTTCAGAGTTTTCACAGAAATGTGATAATGTGGAAACATTGCAAGTGAAGCTGACTCGTTTAGTAGCAACTTTTGAGCACCTTATGGATCTCTCCGAGGACTTAGTAGCATTCAACATGGAGAAGGGATATGAAGACCCTGGCTTGGATATACCCGAGTACGAAGACAAGTTCTACAGCGAGCATGCTATTTTTAGTAAAGGCATAAAGGAGATGGGAGGGCAAGATCATGGATAAGACCAGTCTAACATTTTGCTCTAAAGTACAGTTGAACGTCTATTTCAGGGACAAAACCATCTTTTGGAAAAAATGTATTCCTCATCGGCAGCAACTGATTTAAGGTTCTAGAAAATACGAGGATTGGAGCCAGTTTAGCCAGTTGACATAACGACAAGCTTTCCAAGTGCCAAAAGTTTCATTACCTGAAATCTTATTTGGATGGTGTAGCTCAGTTTCTAATTAAACATATTTCTGTATGCGGAAATTAAAAAAAAATGTATAATAAGAAAACGATGTTCTCGCAATCTTTTGTTCAGAATTGTTTGTTGTTGCCTACCGCTTAAAATTCGAATATCTCTGAGTTACGTAAGGTAAATGATACCATCGACGAATGTTGCTTACACGCGCTGAATTGTCACAGCCGCGATATGTGGCTATTTTACTTTCAAAGTTACGCTCTAAAATCAAACAAGCTTTGGCTTATCACCATAAATGATTTATTCATTTTCATTTTTACTCATTGTGATACTTTGGAGTCTTGTCAGGATTTACGCGTAATAAAACTGTCAATTCCAAGCGAGAGTAAACACCGCCAAGCCGCCTATCATGCAAGTGGATCAAATCAGCAGTCCCGCGAATGTATTTATTGTCAAGGATGTAATAAACCGCCGCACCTTCGCCAGAGATACTTAACTATGTTTTGATTGCCAAAGTCGATCGCACCAATACTTGTCGTCATTGCAACGATAAGCACCACACATAAGTCCACCCGGTTGAGTTAGGATCGGTTCCTTTGTCACTGATGCTGCCGCTGTTAGTCATCACACTCTGGAGAGGACCAACAATCAAGCTTTACTAACAACGATTCTTGCCAATGTAATTGACGCATGGGGCAACAGGACCACATGTCGGTTATTGCTGGATCGCCTATAACTAAGATAGCCCACTCTTTTATCCAAAGAATAGGAATTTTAGGCACGCATGCTCGTATCTCTGTGGTTTGTTTAGGTGCTAACCCGGCTGGTGTTAGCCGAGGACGTGCAAGCTTCACCCTGCACTCAGAAACCACTACTGCAACATTGGAGGTCTCTGGTCTAATTATGATTTCTCGGATTTCTTTGATTCCAGCTCAACATGTCAAGTCAAGCTCGTTTATCTGGAACAAGATTCGGAGCCTTCCAACGTTTGGAGCTCCGGGAAAAATCGAAGTTATTCTGTGGAACATATAAACTGGAAATCGCCGACAGTTTGGTATTGAATACCCTATTGACTACATACTAATTTCGGTTGGGTTATTACAGGCAGCTTCAATGATTATAACTGTTTGGGGGGCGCGTCTGCCGCAAAAGATTCCAGATGTTGACGAAGAAATACCCAAAAGTTGGCGCAAATAGCATCAGCTTTATTTTTTCTGCTGCATACATAGAACTACCCTTAACTAAACATAGGGGCCGTGCTCCCTACCGATAAGCTGAGATTAACAGTGCGGGAGCGGGCCCGAGTGGCGAAAAGCGTGGCAGCCATCGCCAGCTCGACTCACAATGATCGCAGATCGGGAATGCCAAGGACCGTCATGAATATGCAACAAGTTCATCCGAGTAAAGTAACGATTGACTCCAGTGATCCAACAGCAGCACCACATTAATCGATTGAACTGCATGGATTTGCGGATGCCTCATCTCAGTCATATGCAGCCGTAATCTACAGCCGCGTCGAGGTCAATAATGATAATGGCAAAAACTCGCGTGGCACCTATTAAGCCTATTTCCACGCCTTGTATTGAGTTAAACGCATCTCACTTAGTCTCGAAATTGATTTCACTGGTCATCACTAACTATTCCTTTTTTCCAGAATCAATTGTTGGTCAGACTCTGAAATAGTCTTATATTGGCTATCAGCATCTCGACAAACTTGCAATCGCACTGCTGAGATTTTAAAGGCATGACCTCGAAGCTGCTGGCAACATATAAGAAGTGGCGATAATCCTGCTGAATGCGGATCGCGAGAAATACTTCCAAAAGACATCCTTGACGATAAAATCTGGTGGAATGGACCAGCTTGGTTATCTCAATCACGTTTAACTTGGCCACCCGTTAAGGCCAAGTTCGTTTTGTCGACAGAAGAACAGGCATGCTTAGAGGTGAAGGTCGAACCAAAAGTTAATTTACACATTTCCGAGTGCGGAAATACGCTAACATTATCAACAAAACCTCTTAATGGTCTCGTTTATTGAGGATACTCAGCTACTGCTTTATGCACGATCTAGGATATTCACAAACGTTCAGAAGGAGTTCTTTTAAGTGGAATATAAGCAGTTAACCACCGACCAGCCATTACCAAAGAAATCAAAGTTGATCCGATGCAACCCTTTTTTCCAAAAGCAGAAAGTAATGCGTGTTGGTGGTCGCATAGACAATTTTATATCTAATTATGACGCTAAATATCCCATAATCCTGCCATTGCTGCTTTACTAGTTCGATATCAACATGCTGCGTCGTTACACGCTGGAGCTGAAAAGCCGTTTCATAGTCTACGACAAAGCTATTGGCTTTTAGGAGCCCGAAATCTTATCCGCAAAACTGTATTTAATTATAGAACTTACTTTTGGAAGCGAAGACATACGAGTTCTGAGCTTATGGTGGATTTACCTAACTTTCGAGTTGAACCCGCCCGCACTGGCTAGACCTTTAACGATCAAAGCATCGACAGGTCGGACACCAAAATTTGAAAAGGCTTTATTTCAATATACATTTGTCTATATACAACAGCGATATATATTAAATTGGTGTGATGATTTGACAAAATCAGTCTTTAGTTTTTCTTCCCTATCTCTTTTACAGCGCAAATCGGTGTAAATCGATCCGCCAAATTTGCGCTTGTGATTTAGTGGGGTCGAACCACATAAACCTCAAATCCATCCTCAATAATACTGACTTCTAGCGGCGCTAAGTTTAAACTTGACTAACTATCGATAGTCCTAATCCGTTCCGCGACATCCCCACACCTCTTAAGCAGCCCCATTCACCATATCCGGGACAGCTAGCTTCGAAGCGGAACGCATTGTCGACTTGGCTCGATCGTTAGTCCGCACCGTCGCTCGTCGAGGTACCCCATCTCTTCCGGTGAACACCTCTTCCACGACGGCTTGTTTCCCTTCGCGGTATGGCCGGATCACATATGAAAACCAGGTCTCTTCGACGAGTGGGCTCAAAGTGCTTGCACCATCTCTCCCTGCGAACAAGAGTCGGCAGGTAATGTTGCAGCCACTGCTTCCAGATTCAATCCCGCATAATTCTCGCTTTGCGCCACTGCTTCCTTCGTTTAAACTTTAACGCATTGCAATATCGGCGTTACGTACACTGGTGAATACACTTGTGAATACACTTGTTGCTGGCTTGCAAGTCTTGTGCGGCGGCCGATGTTTGCACGTCGTGTTATAGGCATTTCGAACTACTTTGTTATGTTTTAAAATATATATAAATATATAATATATATAAATTGTGACGCCCGTTGCGCGGGCGCACAAATAATTTTAAGTTTATAATTTTTGTTTATTAGAAATAAATGACAAACTAAAACACCGCCCGCTAATTTCCATATCTAGTATATAAGTAGAGATCCTCTTAGTATTTAAGTTAGCCTTTAAGTTAGTATTTAAGTTAACCTTTAAGTTAGCCATTTCATAGTTGTTAGTATATATCGAATAACACGATCGATAACACGGGCGGTCCTACAAAAAGCTCAAAATCGCCGTTATGTTTGGCGGGTCCCGTTATTGGAGTTGTTTACTCCTTACTATAAAAGGCAGCACGCGAGTGGAAAATTTCCTCTTTCACCTCAGCAAAATCGCCTGACCTACACGTGCCGCCCTCGCCGCGAAAAATCAAAGTTCGCCACGCGGTTTTGCCCGATCCGTTGCATCCATAACCGCCGCGCCACTGTCACCTCAGCTCAGTCGAGTCCGCCGCCGCTGCTCAGCCACCCCTGCTGCCAGTGCCGACAGCAGAGCCGGTGCCCGCGCCTGCGCTTCCCGCCAGTAGCTCGTCCGCGTCCGCGAGTGCGCCGTTAGTGCCCCGCCCCCCCCTGTCACGTGTGCCGCCGCCACGCTGCAGGTGTTCACCGCTCGTGCGCCGCCGCACCAGTGACACCGGTCACTACCGCCACCCGCGCGCCGACGCCACCCGCGCGCCGACGCCACCCGCGCGCCGACGCCACTCGCGCGCCGACGCCAAGTCACCCCGCTGCCAGTGCCGACGGCAGAGCCGGTGTCAGTGCACGTGCCGCCCGTCTACTGAGGCCGCCACGCCCACTGAGGCCGCCACGCCCACTGGGGCCGCCACGCCCACTAAGGCCGCCACGCCCACTGAGGCCGCCACGCCGCATCAGCCGCATCGGCCGCCACGCCGCATCGGCCGCCACGCTGCCCAGGCCGCCACGCCGTTCAGGCCAATCTAGCCGCCAATCGGCCGCCACTCTCTCGCGCCCGCCGAGGCCGCCACCCTCTCGCGCCCGCCGAGGCCGCCACCCTCTCGCGCCGGCCGGTATTCGCGTCCGCGGTCCGAATGTCGCCGCCTCGCCTAGCTAAGGCACGAGGACGCACGTAAGTCTTTCTCTTTCTTTTCTTTACTGTACATCTGAATTTCTTCCTCCCCCCCCCCCCCTCCTCCACCCGTCTCACACATTTGTAATTAAGCTAAGTTAAGAGAATAAAACCAAGATTTAATCGCAACTCTATAACCCGGGCCCCTTTACTTTACGGGACTTTTCTTGGGATTTAGCTGGGTCTCCCTCGCACAGTGTACCATTTTTCCAGTCCTCGATCCGCTCCCCCCCCCCCGACTCCAAGGTTTTCACCGGAGCCGTCTTTTCCTCTCCCCGCGGCCCCAAGGTTTTCACCGGAGCCGCCCCTTCCTTCCCCCGCGGCCCCAAGGTTTTCACCGGAGCCAATTCCCCGACTCCAAGGTTTTCACCGGAGCCGTCTCTTCCTCCCCCCCTGCGGCCCCCAAGGTTTTCACCGGAGCCGTCCTTTCCTCCCCCCGCGGCCCCAAGGTTTTCACCGGAGCCAATTCCCCGACTCCAAGGTTTTCACCGGAGCCGATCCTCCCCGACTCCAAGGTTTTCACCGGAGCTGATCCTCCCCGACTCCAAGGTTTTCACCGGAGCCAATTCCTCGACTCCAAGGTTTTCACCGGAGCCGATCCTCCCCGACTCCAAGGTTTTCACCGGAGCCAATCCTCTCACCGACTCCTGGTTTTCACCGGAGTCGCTCCCTCCTCTCCCCGCGGCCCCACGGTTGTCGCCGGGACTCGTTTCTTTCCTCCGGAGTCGTCCTCTCAAGCATTTGCCCCTCACCCCGCGGACGAGCCGCTCTCGAAGCCGACCTACACGCGACCCTTTGAGGTTAGGGTCACTATCCATACGAAATTTCCATTAGTGTCCTTCGTCCCAACCTACAAATATCTTGTCGGGTCCTACCTGGACACGACTGAGTATCGTCCTGGCCAGAAGGATCGTTACAGGTGGCGCCCGAACAGGGACAAGGACAGGGAGAAAAACCCGGAAAGAATAACACCCGTAAAAGTGCCCTAACCTCAAAAAAAAAAAAAAAGAAAAAAAAAAAATTTGCGATTTTTGCTGAAAATCTTGGCGGGCTTCGAGCAGAACTCGACCAGAGTGGGCACAGCACATCGCCCGTTCCGTCAAGCGCACGTGTGTCGCACGTGCCGACGAGCAGGCCAGGCTAGGTCATCCTAACCTAAAAAAAAAAAAACTCTACCATCTTCCTTCATCTTGTTTCTGCTTGCTTCCTCTGCTATCCGCTTTCGCTTTCACCCTTCCATGCGGCCTGTCATCGTGGCCCAGCTTACCGGCGTGAATACAACAAAGAGCGCGAGTGAATATATATATCGGCACAAATTTTTACAAGCCCCGGAGGAAAATATATCGGTTGAAATTTTCCCGAATTATATAACATACCAAAACAAATCAAACCCTATATATATGAATAGCTGGAAATTATATATATATCGTGGGAAAATTTCACAAACCATATACAAATAAAAAAATCTAAGGAAATATATCGGTTAAAAAGTTCACAAACCTTATATAAATAATAAGTCAGGAAAAAAAAATATATATCGTTTAAATTTACAAACTAGATATAAATAACTAAAAGAAAAAAATATATATATCGTTTAAATTTACAAACTATATATATATAACTAAAAAAAAAAAAAAAAAAAAAATATATATCGTTTAAATTTACATACTATATATAAATAACTAAAAAAAAAAAAAAAAATATATCGTTTAAATTTACAACCTATATATATAAATAACTAAAAAGAAAAAAAATATATATCGTTTAAATCTACAAACTATATATAAATAACTAAAAAAAAAAAAAAAAAAAAAAAAATATATATATCGTTTAAATTTACAACCTATATATAAATAACCAAAAAGAAAAAAAATATATATCGTATAAATTCACAAACAATCTATAAATAACTGGGAATATATATATATATATATATATATCGGTTAAAACTTACAAACTCGACAACGGAATTAAGGATACCGATATATCTATCGGGTTAAAGATCACCAACTATATAACTATATATACTAAAAGATATCGGTTTGAACTTACGTCCGAAATAAAAGGACATCGGGACACGAGCAACGAGTGCTAGAATCCTCCTCGAGACCACACACCACCAACCAGGACCCCGAACCAACGAACAACCATGGACGGCGAACAGGAGTACTCCGGTGAGTCCGTTCCACGTAAGATTAAGAACCCGGGGGTCTCCGTACGATGGATCGGCTTAAGGGGGAACTTCTGACCTTCGCGGCCGAGTTTGGGTTTCCCTCAGAGGGAACCGTTGAGGAGCTGCGACGAAGCTTTGCCGCCTTAGTACGGGACTCCGTCCAGACCCAAGAGGTCTGGACCCGACTCGCGGATCTGGAACGACAATTCCCAGCCCGGACCGCGAGTCCAGCACCGTTGGGTGACGAAAAGATGCCCCAGAGAAGTCTCTCCGTCCCCCGTGATCCTATCACGCCAACCGTATCTCCCGCGGCCCGCGCACGGCGGACCCCGGGAATCGTTCCCGGGCATCCCGGGCGGTGCCAGTAGAGCGAAGCCCCGAGAGACCGCGAAGGGACTTCGCTTGCGTTCCGGAACGAATCCGCAAGTGGGGGTTGCAGTACGATGGGTACACCGACCCCCTAGCCTTCATGGAACAGGTCGAGAGTCGAGCCCTATCCTACGGGATCAATCTCGAGACCCTTCCCCGCGCCATGGCCGAGTTGCTCGTAGGCCGCGCGGAGAAATGGTTCCAGACCAGCCGCCTCCAAGGGGCGGACTGGACCACCTTCCGGCGGGAGTTCCTCGAATTTTTCCTTCCGCCAAGGTATCTCCAACGGCTGGACGACCAGATCCGCGGTCGGGAGCAGTTAGAGGAGGAAGCCTTCAAGGACTATATGCTAGACTTTAGGGTCCTGATGCGTCACGCAGGGTATTCGGAGGCCCAGGAGCTCGACCGGTTCTACGAGAACGTCGCCCCGGAGTACCAGATGTACATCCGGCGGAGCGACTTCCGGAGCATCGGGGAGCTCACCCAATTAGCCACCGAATACGTGGTCGTCAAACGACGGAGCGCAGGGCGCCAACGCTCTGGCCCCACTGCACGATACGGGGTACAGTTCCGTGAGCCCACACCTAGCCGCGAGGGGGCACGCTCCCCAGATCCACCCAAACCACGGAATCCGTTCCGAGCACCCGTCGAACCCACGACCCCGGTATCCGCCCGGGTGAATCGGGTTTCGACACCCGAGGGTGAACGCCCCATTGAGGTGCGCAACGCCTGCTCCAACTGCGGGGAGCAAGGACATTTCGGCCGGGAGTGCCGTAATCCCTAAATATACTTCTGCTGGGATTGCTGGCGGCGGAACGTCCGGACAGTGGACTGTTGCCGCCGCACCCCACCGGGAAACGGGGACGGTCCCCACGACCGGCGGAGTCCGTCGGGGACCAACCCTCCCTCGAACTCCCGCGGGGACCGCAACTAAAAGTCGAACGAGGGAGAATAGCCGCCGAGGTTGTGGTCGGAGGACACAGCCGGCTGGCCACGCTTGACACGGGAGCGTCGAGGAGCTTTATCAGCCAGGAGGTAGCCAATGCTGTGGGACAAACCCACGAATTCCGGGAGGTCCGCACCCAGATCAATCTGGCGGACACGTCGCATATAGAAGTGCGACAGCTACTCCACGCCGAAGTCGTCTTGGCGGGGAAGTCCGCTCGAGTGCCCCTTTTAGTAATGCCAGCCATGCTGGAGTCCCTCATCCTGGGCATGGACTTCCTGACAAAGATCGGGACCACAATCCGGTGCGGAAACGCCAGCCTGACTCTCGCCAGCCCTTCCGCGGGGACCCGTCAGTCGGGGCCATCCGCGGCCCACCCGTCGAACGCCCGGAGTCCAGAAGAACAGGCCCACCCCGAGGCCTGTGGACGGACGGAACATGGAGGACCCAGCCGGAGCGCAGAAGGACCTCGGTTGGGAAGAACCGACGACGAGCCCCAACCTGACACACCTGGACATACCGAATCGCTCCAAGAAGCACCCCGACACACCGTATCAGTCCATGACGAACCGCGATACACTGAATCGCCACATGAGGGACCCCGACCCGAAGAACCACCACCCGAGGAACCAACACACAGAATGTACAGCCACACACAAGCCCCGGGACATCAAACCTCCGAAGGCAACTCGCCGTGGAGCGAGATCCCGGAGAGCTGCCCCGCGAGATGCCCCCAGGGAGAGCCGGACGAGTCAGACCAAGAGGGCGAGGACGACCCCCGGATAGCCGTGTTCCGCGAGGAACAGCTGGCACAGTTTGAGGGGATGACAGGGGTAGCCAACATCGCCGAGCATCGCATCACCATGCGCGACGACCGGCCCATCAAACAGCGCTATTTCCCCAAGAACCCGGCGATGCAGCAGATCATCGACGAGCAGGTCGACGCACTCCTCGAACAGAACTGCATCGAGCCGTTACGCAGCCCCCATAGCGCCCCTCTAGTACTTGTGCGGAAGAAGACGGGCAAATGGCGGATGTGTGTGGACTACCGGCAGCTCAACGCGAAATCCGTTCCGGACGCCAACCCCCTTCCGCGGATTAATCATATCCTGGAACGACTGAGGAACGCAAAGTACATCTCCACTCTGGACCTTCGCAATGGGTATTGGCAGATCCCTATGGAACAGGAGAGCCGAGCATGCACGGCATTTACCGTGCCTGGGCGCGGCCTCTTTCAATGGCGGGTCATGCCCTTCGGCCTACATTCGGCCCCAGCCACCTTCCAGCGCGCGTTAGACAGCGTAATAGGGCCAGAGCTGGACCCCTATGCATTCGCCTACCTCGACGATATCATCGTGGTAGGATCCAGTCTGGAGGAACATATGTCAAACTTAGGCCGGGTCTTCAAACGGCTCCGGCGGGCCAATTTACGGATCAACCAGGAGAAGTGCGCGTTCTTCAAGAGGAAGATCGCTTATCTGGGCCACGTCATCAGCGATCGCGGCATCCATACGGACCCAGATAAGGTGGCCGCGGTTCGGAACCTGAACCCTCCGACTAGTCTAAAGGAGCTCCGACGCTGCCTCGGTATGGCCTCGTGGTACCGCAGGTTTGTTCCCAACTTCGCGGCGGTCGTGCAACCAATGACGAACCTGCTCCGGAAGAACCAGCGGTGGAGATGGGAGCAGGAGCAACAGGAATCCTTCGACCTGCTTAAGAGACTCCTGACAGACGCGCCGGTGTTAGCGTGTCCGGACTTCTCGACCAAAATGACGCTACAGACGGACGCCAGTTACTACGGGCTGGGAGGAGTACTCACCCAGGAAGTTGATGGAAAGGAACGAGTCATCGCCTACGTCAGCCGGAAGCTCGATGCAGCGGAACTAAACTACTCTCCTACGGAGAAGGAGTGCCTAGCCATCGTCTGGGGAATCCGGAAGCTCCGCTGCTACCTCGAGGGATACCGGTTCGATGTCATCACTGACCATCTGGCCCTAAAATGGTTGGATCATATAGAGAACCCGACTGGCCGGATAGCCAGGTGGGCCCTGGAACTCCAGCAGTACCAATTCAATGTCCACTATCGGCGGGGCAAATACAACGTGGTTGCCGACGCACTTTCCCGGCAACCTCTGGAACATCTGCAGCGCCTGGACACGGAGGGGACCCGCTGTAAATGGTTACAGCACAAACTGGCCGACGTCCGAAACGATCCCCAGAAGTTCCCGGATTACGTCGTCGAAGACGGAGAACTATACCGCCACCTCGGACACCGCCCAGACGACCAGGACTATGTTCCGTGGAAACTCTGCGTTGCGGCCGAGAACCGAGCAAAAATTCTCCAAGAGTGCCACGACGCTCCGGCGGCGGGCCATCTGGGAGTTCGCAAAACCATCTTGCGAATCTCCCAGAAGTACTACTGGCCGGGCATGTTTCGGGACGTCAAGAAACATGTTCGTCAGTGCGTCCCTTGCCAGAAGTACAAAGTTGAACAACGACAACAGGCGGGCCGCATGCTGACCCGACAAGTAGACGAACCGTTCGGGATTTTATGCCCGATCCAAGGAGGGCAACACCATGTTACTGGTGTTCCTGGACAGCTTCACTAAATGGGTGGAACTGGTACCAATGCGCAAGGCCACCACCCGGACGCTGATCCGAGCGTTCCGCGAGCGGATTCTAGGGCGTTTCGGGGCCCCTAGGAAGATGGTATGCGACAATGGTACGCAGTTCACCAGCAAGGCGTTCCGGGAGTTTCTCCAGGAGACGGGAGTGGAACTCCAGCACACCGCTCCGTATTGCCCAAAGGTGAACCCCACGGAGCGAGCCAATAGGACGGTGTAGACAATGATATCCCAATACGTGGGGACGGAGCAAAGCAGCTGGGATAACCTCCTACCCGAACTCACTCTAGCGGTGAACACCAGCGTGTCCGAGACCACCGGATACAGCCCGGCATTCCTGGTGCAAGGACGGGAACCCCGCCTTCCTGGAGCCTGGTACGACCGAGTGACAGCAGGAACGGGGATCCCTGCTCAGACCCCCACGCAGAAGCAAGAGAGGATGCAGGAGATTTTCCAGATCGTGAAGCTGAACCAGCAGAGGGCCAGCCAGGAACAGCGACGGCACTACAACTTGCGGCGCCGCGAGTGGAGGCCCGCCGTGGGATCGTTGGTCCTCGTGCGGCAACATCACCTCTCAAAGGCCGTCGAGGGTTTCGCGGCTAAACTCGCGCCCAAGTATGACGGACCCTTCAAGGTGGTGGCGTTCCCCTCCCCCAATGTGGCCCGGGTCAGGCGGCCCGGGCAACGGAAGGGTCGGCTAGCAAATGTGTCCGATCTGAAGGCATTCCATACCGCAGATAGCCCGGGGAGCTCCGACACCGAGGAGGAGGCGGCCGAACCGAGGAACCACGACCCCCGCCGGATCCCCACGAACGATGGAAGCGAAAAAGGCCTAGTGCAGGGGAGGACCAATCATTCCCCTACTTCACCGGGTCTCTGACCCACCGTCAGAGGCCACACGAACCCCCGGGGACCTTCGAGCACCGAGGGAACCATCACCAGATTCCCCAACGAAGACGTCGTGGCTGGACAGCTGGCTCAGCCATACCACAGATCCACCCCGACCTAGACATGGTCATTCCCGCCTACCTCCCGTTCCGAACCCTCCACTATTACCCGTCTCCCACACAGTTAACCACTAACCTGTTTTTGTACGATCTTCCCACAGCACCCCCATGGAGTCCGTCCTAATCGACTCCAGCGACGACGAGGGACCACGCCTACCTGGGCGTTCGGGAGGCGCGACGGCCCATAGGGACCCCCGGCTACGCGCGGATGCGGCGTACGCCGGGCGGTTCGCCGGGTCAGTCCCGTCGGGTCTGCACCGGCCGGACGGGCTCGGGCGAGAGGTTTCCCCCTCACCCGAACCGCCCCGGTATAGCACCTCGGCCCGACGGGACGCGTCGCCCTCCCTCCGGAGGGATTTCACCCCCCATACCCCGGAGACCTGGGCCCACGACGACCCCGAAGAGGAGACCGGGTCACGGGACTGGGGCTACGGGGCGAGCCCAACCGGGTCGTCGGAGGGCCGAGCCTACGAACCCTGTAGCCCCAGGGAACACGTTGGCGAGGACGAAGAGGAGGCCTCCGAAGCGGAGACCACGATGTACGAGCCCGAGTTCCATGTGGAGGACGGGTCCGGGAACGACTCGGAGCGGGCCTACACCATCAGCTCCGAAAGCGAGGACGAAGGCGCTCCACCCACCACCGAGCACTTCGTGGAGGGAAGCGAGGAGCGCTACGGATACTGGAGAGGGGACTGGGTCCACCTCTTCAGAGTGCAGTGTACCCAGGTGACCCTCCGGGCGCCGTTCCGACGACCGTCCACCGGGCCGATTGTCACCTTCCCCCCGTCGCCGCGCCCGGAACATCATTGTGTGCCGCGGGGGGAATGGATCACCATTGAGGAGGTGGTCCCTACGCCGACCGACCCTCCCGAGACGACCCGCCCGGAACAATCGGCGCCGCCTCGTTCACCCAGGGCTACGGTGGGTGCAGACGACGCGGCCGTCGCCCCCACCCCCTCCGCACCGATCCCCACCGGGAAATCAATGACGTGGGAGTCGGTGTCGAGCGACTCCGACGACGAGCCCCGGCAGCAGTTCCGGCGTAAGGAGGCCCCGATCCTCCCGGGATGCCAAACGGACCCACCCCGTCACGCCCACGCCGACGCGCCACAAAGGGCGACGACCACCCGGCCGCGGAACGCCCGCCACCCCACCAGACCGAAGGGCCGACAGTCCGGTGCACCGGCCCATCTCCACCCCGAGGGAGAGACTCCCGCCACCCACGACCAGGGCTCATGGGAGCAACTGGTGGACCTCCCCGCCGGATGGACCACCGACGCCCCTGGGCGCCAGATCCCCGAGGCCCTCTGGCAGGACATCGCCAGAGGATTGCGCGGATATAGGGGCACCCGTTACCGCTTCCGTCGGACCTCGCCGCGAGGGACGTACCAGGTCACGGTGCGGGCCCGAGGAGAAGGAGGACATGTCCGTCTTACCCCGGAAGACTAACGCATCGGCCGCCGCGCTGCATCGGCCGCCACCATGCCCCCAGCCCACGGAGACCACCGCCACAAAGGCGAAACCAGATGTTCAATACTGCAATCTTTTGTTTTGTTTTTTCTTTTTTTTATATACCCCCCCCCCCCCCCGAAGTAAGAGGGGAATGTGACGCCCGTTGCGGGGCGCACAAATAATTTTAAGTTTATAATTTTTGTTTATTAGAAATAAATGACAAACTAAAACACCGCCCGCTAATTTCCATATCTAGTATATAAGTAGAGATCCTCTTAGTATTTAAGTTAGCCTTTAAGTTCGTATTTAAGTTAACCTTTAAGTTAGCCATTTCCTAGTTGTTAGTATATATCGAATAACACGATCGATAACACGGGCGGTCCTACAAACAGCTCAAAATCGCCGTTATGTTTGGCGGGTCCCGTTATTGAAGTTGTTTACTCCTTACTATAAAAGGCAGCACGCGAGTGGAAAATTTCCTCTTTCACCTCAGCAAAATCGCCTGACCTACACGTGCCGCCCTCGCCGCGAAAAATCAAAGTTCGCCACGCGGTTTTGCTCGATCCGTTGCATCCATAACCGCCGCGCCACCGTCACCTCAGCTCAGTCGAGTCCGCCGCCGCTGCTCAGCCACCCCTGCTGCCAGTGCCGACAGCAGAGCCGGTGCCCGCGCCTGCGCTTCCCGCCAGTAGCTCGTCCGCGTCCGCGAGTGCGCCGTTAGTGCCCCGCCCCCCCCTGTCACGTGTGCCGCCGCCACGCTGCAGGTGTTCACCGCTCGTGCGCCGCCGCACCAGTGACACCGGTCACTACCGCCACCCGCGCGCCGACGCCACTCGCGCGCCGACGCCAAGTCACCCCGCTGCCAGTGCCGACGGCAGAGCCGGTGTCAGTGCACGTGCCGCCCGTCTACCGAGGCCGCCACGCCCACTGAGGCCGCCACGCCGCATCAGCCGCATCGGCCGCCACGCTGCCCAGGCCGCCACGCCGTTCAGGCCAATCTAGCCGCCAATCGGCCGCCACTCTCTCGCGCCCGCCGAGGCCGCCACTCTCTCGCGCCCGCCGAGGCCGCCACCCTCTCGCGCCCGCCGAGGCCGCCACCCTCTCGCGCCCGCCGAGGCCGCCACCCTCTCGCGCCGGCCGGTATTCGCGTCCGCGGTCCGAATGTCGCCGCCTCGCCTAGCTAAGGCACCAGGACGCACGTAAGTCTTTCTCTTTCTTTTCTTTACTGTACATCTGAATTTCTTCCTCCCCCCCCCCTCCTCCACCCGTCTCACACATTTGTAATTAAGCTAAGTTAAGAGAATAAAACCAAGATTTAATCGCAACTCTATAACCCGGGCCCCTTTACTTTACGGGACTTTTCTTGGGATTTAGCTGGGTCTCCCTCGCACAGTGTACCATTTTTCCAGTCCTCGATCCGCTCCCCCCCCCCGACTCCAAGGTTTTCACCGGAGCCGTCTTTTCCTCTCCCCGCGGCCCCAAGGTTTTCACCGGAGCCGCCCCTTCCTTCCCCCGCGGCCCCAAGGTTTTCACCGGAGCCAATTCCCCGACTCCAAGGTTTTCACCGGAGCCGTCTCTTCCTCCCCCCCTGCGGCCCCCAAGGTTTTCACCGGAGCCGTCCTTTCCTCCCCCCGCGGCCCCAAGGTTTTCACCGGAGCCAATTCCCCGACTCCAAGGTTTTCACCGGAGCCGATCCTCCCCGACTCCAAGGTTTTCACCGGAGCCGATCCTCCCCGACTCCAAGGTTTTCACCGGAGCCAATTCCTCGACTCCAAGGTTTTCACCGGAGCCGATCCTCCCCGACTCCAAGGTTTTCACCGGAGCCAATCCTCTCACCGACTCCTGGTTTTCACCGGAGTCGCTCCCTCCTCTCCCCGCGGCCCCACGGTTGTCGCCGGGACTCGTTTCTTTCCTCCGGAGTCGTCCTCTCAAGCATTTGCTCCTCACCCCGCGGACGAGCCGCTCTCGAAGCCGACCTACACGCGACCCTTTGAGGTTAGGGTCACTATCCATACGAAATTTCCATTAGTGTCCTTCGTCCCAACCTACAAATATCTTGTCGGGTCCTACCTGGACACGACTGAGTTACGGTGGGTGCAGACGACGCGGCCGTCGCCCCCACCCCCTCCGCACCGATCCCCACCGGGAAATCAATGACGTGGGAGTCGGTGTCGAGCGACTCCGACGACGAGCCCCGGCAGCAGTTCCGGCGTAAGGAGGCCCCGATCCTCCCGGGATGCCAAACGGACCCACCCCGTCACGCCCACGCCGACGCGCCACAAAGGGCGACGACCACCCGGCCGCGGAACGCCCGCCACCCCACCAGACCGAAGGGCCGACAGTCCGGTGCACCGGCCCATCTCCACCCCGAGGGAGAGACTCCCGCCACCCACGACCAGGGCTCATGGGAGCAACTGGTGGACCTCCCCGCCGGATGGACCACCGACGCCCCTGGGCGCCAGATCCCCGAGGCCCTCTGGCAGGACATCGCCAGAGGATTGCGCGGATATAGGGGCACCCGTTACCGCTTCCGTCGGACCTCGCCGCGAGGGACGTACCAGGTCACGGTGCGGGCCCGAGGAGAAGGAGGACATGTCCGTCTTACCCCGGAAGACTAACGCATCGGCCGCCGCGCTGCATCGGCCGCCACCATGCCCCCAGCCCACGGAGACCACCGCCACGAAGGCGAAACCAGATGTTCAATACTGCAATCTTTTGTTTTGTTTTTTCTTTTTTTTATATACCCCCCCCCCCCCCCGAAGTAAGAGGGGAATGTGACGCCCGTTGCGGGGCGCACAAATAATTTTAAGTTTATAATTTTTGTTTATTAGAAATAAATGACAAACTAAAACACCGCCCGCTAATTTCCATATCTAGTATATAAGTAGAGATCCTCTTAGTATTTAAGTTAGCCTTTAAGTTAGTATTTAAGTTAACCTTTAAGTTAGCCATTTCCTAGTTGTTAGTATATATCGAATAACACGATCGATAACACGGGCGGTCCTACAAACAGCTCAAAATCGCCGTTATGTTTGGCGGGTCCCGTTATTGGAGTTGTTTACTCCTTACTATAAAAGGCAGCACGCGAGTGGAAAATTTCCTCTTTCACCTCAGCAAAATCGCCTGACCTACACGTGACGCCCTCGCCGCGAAAAATCAAAGTTCGCCACGCGGTTTTGCTCGATCCGTTGCATCCATAACCGCCGCGCCACCGTCACCTCAGCTCAGTCGAGTCCGCCGCCGCTGCTCAGCCACCCCTGCTACCAGTGCCGACAGCAGAGCCGGTGCCCGCGCCTGCGCTTCCCGCCAGTAGCTCGTCCGCGTCCGCGAGTGCGCCGTTAGTGCCCCGCCCCCCCCTGTCACGTGTGCCGCCGCCACGCTGCAGGTGTTCACCGCTCGTGCGCCGCCGCACCAGTGACACCGGTCACTATCGCCACCCGCGCGCCGACGCCACTCGCGCGCCGACGCCAAGTCACCCCGCTGCCAGTGCCGACGGCAGAGCCGGTGTCAGTGCACGTGCCGCCCGTCTACCGAGGCCGCCACGCCCACTGAGGCCGCCACGCCCACTGGGGCCGCCACGCCCACTAAGGCCGCCACGCCCACTGAGGCCGCCACGCCCACTGAGGCCGCCACGCCCACTGAGGCCGCCACGCCGCATCAGCCGCATCGGCCGCCACGCCGCATCGGCCGCCACGCTGCCCAGGCCGCCACGCCGTTCAGGCCAATCTAGCCGCCAATCGGCCGCCACTCTCTCGCGCCCGCCGAGGCCGCCACTCTCTCGCGCCCGCCGAGGCCGCCACCCTCTCGCGCCCGCCGAGGCCGCCACCCTCTCGCGCCCGCCGAGGCCGCCACCCTCTCGCGCCGGCCGGTATTCGCGTCCGCGGTCCGAATGTCGCCGCCTCGCCTAGCTAAGGCACGAGGACGCACGTAAGTCTTTCTCTTTCTTTTCTTTACTGTACATCTGAATTTCTTCCTCCCCCCCCCCTCCTCCACCCGTCTCACACATTTGTAATTAAGCTAAGTTAAGAGAATAAAACCAACCCCTTTACTTTACGGGACTTTTCTTGGGACTTAGCTGGGTCTCCCTCGCACAGTGTACCATTTTTCCAGTCCTCGATCCGCTCCCCCCCCCCCCGACTCCAAGGTTTTCACCGGAGCCGTCTTTTCCTCTCCCCGCGGCCCCAAGGTTTTCACCGGAGCCGCCCCTTCCTTCCCCCGCGGCCCCAAGGTTTTCACCGGAGCCAATTCCCCGACTCCAAGGTTTTCACCGGAGCCGTCTCTTCCTCCCCCCCTGCGGCCCCCAAGGTTTTCACCGGAGCCGTCCTTTCCTCCCCCCGCGGCCCCAAGGTTTTCACCGGAGCCAATTCCCCGACTCCAAGGTTTTCACCGGAGCCGATCCTCCCCGACTCCAAGGTTTTCACCGGAGCCGATCCTCCCCGACTCCAAGGTTTTCACCGGAGCCAATTCCTCGACTCCAAGGTTTTCACCGGAGCCGATCCTCCCCGACTCCAAGGTTTTCACCGGAGCCAATCCTCTCACCGACTCCTGGTTTTCACCGGAGTCGCTCCCTCCTCTCCCCGCGGCCCCACGGTTGTCGCCGGGACTCGTTTCTTTCCTCCGGAGTCGTCCTCTCAAGCATTTGCCCCTCACCCCGCGGACGAGCCGCTCTCGAAGCCGACCTACACGCGACCCTTTGAGGTTAGGGTCACTATCCATACGAAATTTCCATTAGTGTCCTTCGTCCCAACCTACAAATATCTTGTCGGGTCCTACCTGGACACGACTGAGTATCGTCCTGGCCAGAAGGATCGTTACAAGTGGCGCCCGAACAGGGACAAGGACAGGGAGAAAAACCCGGAAAGAATAACACCCGTAAAAGTGCCCTAACCTCAAAAAAAAAAAAAAAAAAAAAAAAAAATTGCGATTTTTGCTGAAAATCTTGGCGGGCTTCGAGCAGAACTCGACCAGAGTGGGCACAGCACATCGCCCGTTCCGTCAAGCGCACGTGTGTCGCACGTGCCGACGAGCAGGCCAGGCTAGGTCATCCTAACCTCAAAAAAAAAAAACTCTACCATCTTCCTTCATCTTGTTTCTGCTTGCTTCCTCTGCTATCCGCTTTCGCTTTCACCCTTCCATGCGGCCTGTCATCGTGGCCCAGCTTACCGGCGTGAATACAACAAAGAGCGCGAGTGAATATATATATCGGCACAAATTTTTACAAGCCCCGGAGGAAAATATATCGGTTGAAATTTTCCCGAATTATATAACATACCAAAACAAATCAAACCCTATATATATGAATAGCTGGAAATTATATATATATCGTGGGAAAATTTCACAAACCATATACAAATAAAAAAATCTAAGGAAATATATCGGTTAAAAAGTTCACAAACCTTATATAAATAATAAGTCAGGAAAAAAAAATATATATCGTTTAAATTTACAAACTAGATATAAATAACTAAAAGAAAAAAATATATATATCGTTTAAATTTACAAACTATATATATATAACTAAAAAAAAAAAAAAAAAAATATATATCGTTTAAATTTACAAACTATATATAAATAACTTAAAAAAAAAAAAAAAATATATATCGTTTAAATTTACAACCTATATATATAAATAACTAAAAAGAAAAAAATATATATATCGTTTAAATCTACAAACTATATATAAATAACTAAAAAAAAAAAAAAAAAAAAATATATATATCGTTTAAATTTACAACCTATATATAAATAACTAAAAAGAAAAAAAATATATATCGTATAAATTCACAAACAATCTATAAATAACTGGGAATATATATATATATATATATCGGTTAAAACTTACAAACTCGACAACGGAATTAAGGATACCGATATATCTATCGGGTTAAAGATCACCAACTATATAACTATATATACTAAAAGATATCGGTTTGAACTTACGACCGAAATAAAAGGACATCGGGACACGAGCAACGAGTGCTAGAATCCTCCTCGAGACCACACACCACCAACCAGGACCCCGAACCAACGAACAACCATGGACGGCGAACAGGAGTACTCCGGTGAGTCCGTTCCACGTAAGATTAAGAACCCGGGGGTCTCCGTACGATGGATCGGCTTAAGGGGGAACTTCTGACCTTCGCGGCCGAGTTTGGGTTTCCCTCAGAGGGAACCGTTGAGGAGCTGCGACGAAGCTTTGCCGCCTTAGTACGGGACTCCGTCCAGACCCAAGAGGTCTGGACCCGACTCGCGGATCTGGAACGACAATTCCCAGCCCGGACCGCGAGTCCAGCACCGTTGGGTGACGAAAAGATGCCCCAGAGAAGTCTCTCCGTCCCCCGTGATCCTATCACGCCAACCGTATCTCCCGCGGCCCGCGCACGGCGGACCCCGGGAATCGTTCCCGGGCATCCCGGGCGGTGCCAGTAGAGCGAAGCCCCGAGAGACCGCGAAGGGACTTCGCTTGCGTTCCGGAACGAATCCGCAAGTGGGGGTTGCAGTACGATGGGTACACCGACCCCCTAGCCTTCATGGAACAGGTCGAGAGTCGAGCCCTATCCTACGGGATCAATCTCGAGACCCTTCCCCGCGCCATGGCCGAGTTGCTCGTAGGCCGCGCGGAGAAATGGTTCCAGACCAGCCGCCTCCAAGGGGCGGACTGGACCACCTTCCGGCGGGAGTTCCTCGAATTTTTCCTTCCGCCAAGGTATCTCCAACGGCTGGACGACCAGATCCGCGGTCGGGAGCAGTTAGAGGAGGAAGCCTTCAAGGACTATATGCTAGACTTTAGGGTCCTGATGCGTCACGCAGGGTATTCGGAGGCCCAGGAGCTCGACCGGTTCTACGAGAACGTCGCCCCGGAGTACCAGATGTACATCCGGCGGAGCGACTTCCGGAGCATCGGGGAGCTCACCCAATTAGCCACCGAATACGAGGTCGTCAAACGACGGAGCGCAGGGCGCCAACGCTCTGGCCCCACTGCACGATACGGGGTACAGTTCCGTGAGCCCACACCTAGCCGCGAGGGGGCACGCTCCCCAGATCCACCCAAACCACGGAATCCGTTCCGAGCACCCGTCGAACCCACGACCCCGGTATCCGCCCGGGTGAATCGGGTTTCGACACCCGAGGGTGAACGCCCCATTGAGGTGCGCAACGCCTGCTCCAACTGCGGGGAGCAAGGACATTTCGGCCGGGAGTGCCGTAATCCCTGAATATACTTCTGCTGGGATTGCTGGCGGCGGAACGTCCGGACAGTGGACTGTTGCCGCCGCACCCCACCGGGAAACGGGGACGGTCCCCACGACCGGCGGAGTCCGTCGGGGACCAACCCTCCCTCGAACTCCCGCGGGGACCGCAACTAAAAGTCGAACGAGGGAGAATAGCCGCCGAGGTTGTGGTCGGAGGACACAGCCGGCTGGCCACGCTTGACACGGGAGCGTCGAGGAGCTTTATCAGCCAGGAGGTAGCCAATGCTGTGGGACAAACCCACGAATTCCGGGAGGTCCGCACCCAGATCAATCTGGCGGACACGTCGCAGATAGAAGTGCGACAGCTACTCCACGCCGAAGTCGTCTTGGCGGGGAAGTCCGCTCGAGTGCCCCTTTTAGTAATGCCAGCCATGCTGGAGTCCCTCATCCTGGGCATGGACTTCCCGACAAAGATCGGGACCACAATCCGGTGCGGAAACGCCAGCCTGACTCTCGCCAGCCCTTCCGCGGGGACCCGTCAGTCGGGGCCATCCGCGGCCCACCCGTCGAACGCCTGGAGTCCAGAAGAACAGGCCCACCCCGAGGCCTGTGGACGGACGGAACATGGAGGACCCAGCCGGAGCGCAGAAGGACCTCGGTTGGGAAGAACCGACGACGAGCCCCAACCTGACACACCTGGACATACCGAATCGCTCCAAGAAGCACCCCGACACACCGTATCAGTCCATGACGAACCGCGATACACTGAATCGCCACATGAGGGACCCCGACCCGAAGAACCACCACCCGAGGAACCAACACACAGAATGTACAGCCACACACAAGCCCCGGGACATCAAACCTCCGAAGGCAACCCGCCGTGGAGCGAGATCCCGGAGAGCTGCCCCGCGAGATGCCCCCAGGGAGAGCCGGACGAGTCAGACCAAGAGGGCGAGGACGACCCCCGGATAGCCGTGTTCCGCGAGGAACAGCTGGCACAGTTTGAGGGGATGACAGGGGTAGCCAACATCGCCGAGCATCGCATCACCATGCGCGACGACCGGCCCATCAAACAGCGCTATTTCCCCAAGAACCCGGCGATGCAGCAGATCATCGACGAGCAGGTCGACGCACTCCTCGAACAGAACTGCATCGAGCCGTTACGCAGCCCCCATAGCGCCCCTCTAGTACTTGTGCGGAAGAAGACGGGCAAATGGCGGATGTGTGTGGACTACCGGCAGCTCAACGCGAAATCCGTTCCGGACGCCAACCCCCTTCCGCGGATTAATCATATCCTGGAACGACTGAGGAACGCAAAGTACATCTCCACTCTGGACCTTCGCAATGGGTATTGGCAGATCCCTATGGAACAGGAGAGCCGAGCATGCACGGCATTTACCGTGCCTGGGCGCGGCCTCTTTCAATGGCGGGTCATGCCCTTCGGCCTACATTCGGCCCCAGCCACCTTCCAGCGCGCGTTAGACAGCGTAATAGGGCCAGAGCTGGACCCCTATGCATTCGCCTACCTCGACGATATCATCGTGGTAGGATCCAGTCTGGAGGAACATATGTCAAACTTAGGCCGGGTCTTCAAACGGCTCCGGCGGGCCAATTTACGGATCAACCAGGAGAAGTGCGCGTTCTTCAAGAGGAAGATCGCTTATCTGGGCCACGTCATCAGCGATCGCGGCATCCATACGGACCCAGATAAGGTGGCCGCGGTTCGGAACCTGAACCCTCCGACTAGTCTAAAGGAGCTCCGACGCTGCCTCGGTATGGCCTCGTGGTACCGCAGGTTTGTTCCCAACTTCGCGGCGGTCGTGCAACCAATGACGAACCTGCTCCGGAAGAACCAGCGGTGGAGATGGGAGCAGGAGCAACAGGAATCCTTCGACCTGCTTAAGAGACTCCTGACAGACGCGCCGGTGTTAGCGTGTCCGGACTTCTCGACCAAAATGACGCTACAGACGGACGCCAGTAACTACGGGCTGGGAGGAGTACTCACCCAGGAAGTTGATGGAAAGGAACGAGTCATCGCCTACGTCAGCCGGAAGCTCGATGCAGCGGAACTAAACTACTCTCCTACGGAGAAGGAGTGCCTAGCCATCGTCTGGGGAATCCGGAAGCTCCGCTGCTACCTCGAGGGATACCGGTTCGATGTCATCACGGACCATCTGGCCCTAAAATGGTTGGATCATATAGAGAACCCGACTGGCCGGATAGCCAGGTGGGCCCTGGAACTCCAGCAGTACCAATTCGATGTCCACTATCGGCGGGGCAAATACAACGTGGTTGCCGACGCACTTTCCCGGCAACCTCTGGAACATCTGCAGCGCCTGGACACGGAGGGGACCCGCTGTAAATGGTTACAGCACAAACTGGCCGACGTCCGAAACGATCCCCAGAAGTTCCCGGATTACGTCGTCGAAGACGGAGAACTATACCGCCACCTCGGACACCGCCCAGACGACCAGGACTATGTTCCGTGGAAACTCTGCGTTGCGGCCGAGAACCGAGCAAAAATTCTCCAAGAGTGCCACGACGCTCCGGCGGCGGGCCATCTGGGAGTTCGCAAAACCATCTTGCGAATCTCCCAGAAGTACTACTGGCCGGGCATGTTTCGGGACGTCAAGAAACATGTTCGTCAGTGCGTCCCTTGCCAGAAGTACAAAGTTGAACAACGACAACAGGCGGGCCGCATGCTGACCCGACAAGTAGACGAACCGTTCGGGATTTTATGCGCAGACTTCGTGGGACCCTTACCCCGATCCAAGGAGGGCAACACCATGTTACTGGTGTTCCTGGACAGCTTCACTAAATGGGTGGAACTGGTACCAATGCGCAAGGCCACCACCCGGACGCTGATCCGAGCGTTCCGCGAGCGGATTCTAGGGCGTTTCGGGGCCCCTAGGAAGATGGTATGCGACAATGGTACGCAGTTCACCAGCAAGGCGTTCCGGGAGTTTCTCCAGGAGACGGGAGTGGAACTCCAGCACACCGCTCCGTATTGCCCAAAGGAGAACCCCACGGAGCGAGCCAATAGGACGGTGTAGACAATGATATCCCAATACGTGGGGACGGAGCAAAGCAGCTGGGATAACCTCCTACCCGAACTCACTCTAGCGGTGAACACCAGCGTGTCCGAGACCACCGGATACAGCCCGGCATTCCTGGTGCAAGGACGGGAACCCCGCCTTCCTGGAGCCTGGTACGACCGAGTGACAGCAGGAACGGGGATCCCTGCTCAGACCCCCACGCAGAAGCAAGAGAGGATGCAGGAGATTTTCCAGATCGTGAAGCTGAACCAGCAGAGGGCCAGCCAGGAACAGCGACGGCACTACAACTTGCGGCGCCGCGAGTGGAGGCCCGCCGTGGGATCGTTGGTCCTCGTGCGGCAACATCACCTCTCAAAGGCCGTCGAGGGTTTCGCGGCTAAACTCGCGCCCAAGTATGACGGACCCTTCAAGGTGGTGGCGTTCCCCTCCCCCAATGTGGCCCGGGTCAGGCGGCCCGGGCAACGGAAGGGTCGGCTAGCAAATGTGTCCGATCTGAAGGCATTCCATACCGCAGATAGCCCGGGGAGCTCCGACACCGAGGAGGAGGCGGCCGAACCGAGGAACCACGACCCCCGCCGGATCCCCACGAACGATGGAAGCGAAAAAGGCCTAGTGCAGGGGAGGACCAATCATTCCCCTACTTCACCGGGTCTCTGACCCACCGTCAGAGGCCACACGAACCCCCGGGGACCTTCGAGCACCGAGGGAACCATCACCAGATTCCCCAACGAAGACGTCGTGGCTGGACAGCTGGCTCAGCCATACCACAGATCCACCCCGACCTAGACATGGTCATTCCCGCCTACCTCCCGTTCCGAACCCTCCACTATTACCCGTCTCCCACACAGTTAACCACTAACCTGTTTTTGTACGATCTTCCCACAGCACCCCCATGGAGTCCGTCCTAATCGACTCCAGCGACGACGAGGGACCACGCCTACCTGGGCGTTCGGGAGGCGCGACGGCCCATAGGGACCCCCGGCTACGCGCGGATGCGGCGTACGCCGGGCGGTTCGCCGGGTCAGTCCCGTCGGGTCTGCACCGGCCGGACGGGCTCGGGCGAGAGGTTTCCCCCTCACCCGAACCGCCCCGGTATAGCACCTCGGCCCGACGGGACGCGTCGCCCTCCCTCCGGAGGGATTTCACCCCCCATACCCCGGAGACCTGGGCCCACGACGACCCCGAAGAGGAGACCGGGTCACGGGACTGGGGCTACGGGGCGAGCCCAACCGGGTCGTCGGAGGGCCGAGCCTACGAACCCTGTAGCCCCAGGGAACACGTTGGCGAGGACGAAGAGGAGGCCTCCGAAGCGGAGACCACGATGTACGAGCCAGAGTTCCATGTGGAGGACGGGTCCGGGAACGACTCGGAGCGGGCCTACACCATCAGCTCCGAAAGCGAGGACGAAGGCGCTCCACCCACCACCGAGCACTTCGTGGAGGGAAGCGAGGAGCGCTACGGATACTGGAGAGGGGACTGGGTCCACCTCTTCAGAGTGCAGTGTACCCAGGTGACCCTCCGGGCGCCGTTCCGACGACCGTCCACCGGGCCGATTGTCACCTTCCCCCCGTCGCCGCGCCCGGAACATCATTGTGTGCCGCGGGGGGAATGGATCACCATTGAGGAGGTGGTCCCTACGCCGACCGACCCTCCCGAGACGACCCGCCCGGAACAATCGGCGCCGCCTCGTTCACCCAGGGCTACGGTGGGTGCAGACGACGCGGCCGTCGCCCCCACCCCCTCCGCACCGATCCCCACCGGGAAATCAATGACGTGGGAGTCGGTGTCGAGCGACTCCGACGACGAGCCCCGGCAGCAGTTCCGGCGTAAGGAGGCCCCGATCCTCCCGGGATGCCAAACGGACCCACCCCGTCACGCCCACGCCGACGCGCCACAAAGGGCGACGACCACCCGGCCGCGGAACGCCCGCCACCCCACCAGACCGAAGGGCCGACAGTCCGGTGCACCGGCCCATCTCCACCCCGAGGGAGAGACTCCCGCCACCCACGACCAGGGCTCATGGGAGCAACTGGTGGACCTCCCCGCCGGATGGACCACCGACGCCCCTGGGCGCCAGATCCCCGAGGCCCTCTGGCAGGACATCGCCAGAGGATTGCGCGGATATAGGGGCACCCGTTACCGCTTCCGTCGGACCTCGCCGCGAGGGACGTACCAGGTCACGGTGCGGGCCCGAGGAGAAGGAGGACATGTCCGTCTTACCCCGGAAGACTAACGCATCGGCCGCCGCGCTGCATCGGCCGCCACCATGCCCCCAGCCCACGGAGACCACCGCCACGAAGGCGAAACCAGATGTTCAATACTGCAATCTTTTGTTTTGTTTTTTCTTTTTTTTATATACCCCCCCCCCCCCCCCGAAGTAAGAGGGGAATGTGACGCCCGTTGCGGGGCGCACAAATAATTTTAAGTTTATAATTTTTGTTTATTAGAAATAAATGACAAACTAAAACACCGCCCGCTAATTTCCATATCTAGTATATAAGTAGAGATCCTCTTAGTATTTAAGTTAGCCTTTAAGTTAGTATTTAAGTTAACCTTTAAGTTAGCCATTTCCTAGTTGTTAGTATATATCGAATAACACGATCGATAACACGGGCGGTCCTACAAACAGCTCAAAATCGCCGTTATGTTTGGCGGGTCCCGTTATTGGAGTTGTTTACTCCTTACTATAAAAGGCAGCACGCGAGTGGAAAATTTCCTCTTTCACCTCAGCAAAATCGCCTGACCTACACGTGCCGCTCTCGCCGCGAAAAATCAAAGTTCGCCACGCGGTTTTGCTCGATCCGTTGCATCCATAACCGCCGCGCCACCGTCACCTCAGCTCAGTCGAGTCCGCCGCCGCTGCTCAGCCACCCCTGCTACCAGTGCCGACAGCAGAGCCGGTGCCCGCGCCTGCGCTTCCCGCCAGTAGCTCGTCCGCGTCCGCGGGTGCGCCGTTAGTGCCCCGCCCCCCCCTGTCACGTGTGCCGCCGCCACGCTGCAGGTGTTCACCGCTCGTGCGCCGCCGCACCAGTGACACCGGTCACTACCGCCACCCGCGCGCCGACGCCACTCGCGCGCCGACGCCAAGTCACCCCGCTGCCAGTGCCGACGGCAGAGCCGGTGTCAGTGCACGTGCCGCCCGTCTACCGAGGCCGCCACGCCCACTGAGGCCGCCACGCCCACTGGGGCCGCCACGCCCACTAAGGCCGCCACGCCCACTGAGGCCGCCACGCCCACTGAGGCCGCCACGCCGCATCAGCCGCATCGGCCGCCACGCCGCATCGGCCGCCACGCTGCCCAGGCCGCCCGCCGTTCAGGCCAATCTAGCCGCCAATCGGCCGCCACTCTCTCGCGCCCGCCGAGGCCGCCACTCTCTCGCGCCCGCCGAGGCCGCCACCCTCTCGCGCCCGCCGAGGCCGCCACCCTCTCGCGCCGGCCGGTATTCGCGTCCGCGGTCAGAATGTCGCCGCCTCGCCTAGCTAAGGCACGAGGACGCACGTAAGTCTTTCTCTTTCTTTTCTTTACTGTACATCTGAATTTCTTCCTCCCCCCCCTCCTCCACCCGTCTCACACATTTGTAATTAAGCTAAGTTAAGAGAATAAAACCAAGATTTAATCGCAACTCTATAACCCGGGCCCCTTTACTTTACGGGACTTTTCTTGGGATTTAGCTGGGTCTCCCTCGCACAGTGTACCATTTTTCCAGTCCTCGATCCGCTCCCCCCCCCCCGACTCCAAGGTTTTCACCGGAGCCGTCTTTTCCTCTCCCCGCGGCCCCAAGGTTTTCACCGGAGCCGCCCCTTCCTTCCCCCGCGGCCCCAAGGTTTTCACCGGAGCCAATTCCCCGACTCCAAGGTTTTCACCGGAGCCGTCTCTTCCTCCCCCCCCTGCGGCCCCCAAGGTTTTCACCGGAGCCGTCCTTTCCTCCCCCCCCGCGGCCCCAAGGTTTTCACCGGAGCCAATTCCCCGACTCCAAGGTTTTCACCGGAGCCGATCCTCCCCGACTCCAAGGTCTTCACCGGAGCCGATCCTCCCCGACTCCAAGGTTTTCACCGGAGCCAATTCCTCGACTCCAAGGTTTTCACCGGAGCCGATCCTCCCCGACTCCAAGGTTTTCACCGGAGCCAATCCTCTCACCGACTCCTGGTTTTCACCGGAGTCGCTCCCTCCTCTCCCCGCGGCCCCACGGTTGTCGCCGGGACTCGTTTCTTTCCTCCGGAGTCGTCCTCTCAAGCATTTGCCCCTCACCCCGCGGACGAGCCGCTCTCGAAGCCGACCTACACGCGACCCTTTGAGGTTAGGGTCACTATCCAAACGAAATTTCCATTAGTGTCCTTCGTCCCAACCTACAAATATCTTGTCGGGTCCTACCTGGACACGACTGAGTATCGTCCTGGCCAGAAGGATCGTTACAAAATATATATTGCTGTGCTCAACTTTAAAATTCGACTAAACATATGTACACTATATTATTACTACAGTGTGAATATCACCACATCGCCTACTACTAATGAATTTTAGTAAAATGTTCCAAAAACATTTCTGACACAGCTTTATTAATTAATTTTCATTAAATTAAATAATTAATTCATTTATTTTATTTTTAAAGATTTGACAACTTTATAAGGTTAATGCAGTGACAATTCTATAATGGCGTTTTTCATACCCACTTCATCTTCACTTCATCTGCTAAAAATCTTCTTTCACTTTTGGGGGCACAACAATGTCCTCAATCTTTGTGAAATTAACTTGAGCGCATTTTTGATAATGCAGATACTCGCTTCCTCTATTAACCCTAATACAATTTCGCTTAAGATCAATTGGCGCACCTACTTGCGTTTTTCATACCCATACACCAAAACGTTATTGGGGTCAGCAAAGGCTCCCGATCTTATGCACTTCATCTGCTAAAAATCTTCTTTCACTTTTGGGGGCACAACAATGTCCTCAATCTTTGTGAAATCAACTTGAGCGCATTTTTGATAATGCAGATACTCGCTTCCTCTATTAACCCTAATACAATTTCGCTTAAGATCAATTGCCGCACCTACTTGCGCTATAAAATCAAGGCCGATTATGCCGTCAAATGTTTTAAGTCCGGGGAGTAAGAAAAAAGGGCTTTCTTCACCACAAAGATTAAACTGACATTTGCGTTAAATTTTTTCAAACCCATGAAGCGATTTGACAATAAATGGTGATTTGACAGAAACTGAACTCAATTCTATCTCTTTCTTGATATAGCTTTTAGAGGCCTACGTTTCCACTAAAAACTTTCGTGCCTCACCTGCTACTGTTCGCTGGACGAACGAAAGCAGGGATGAACCCCTAAAAAATGCACGGCATCGCTTTCATACTCCATCTCCTCTTCACCTTCAAACAGGTGGTTAACTCTTTGACGCTTAAAGTCAGGCATTCTTTGAGAATAAGGCGGTCTTCTCCGTGCACTTTGTTGTTGTGCATCTAGCGCCTGTGGCATGGAAGAGCCCTGAGGGCGCTGAAAGCTTGTCATCTGACGGAACTTAGATAACGTTGGATCTACGTGCATTTTCTCGAACGGCCTATTATCAACAACGGCTCGTTGACTTTGATCCCAAAGCCTGCCTAAGATATTTCTCTTCCATGGACTTGGCATATTGTGTCGCAAAGGCATGCCTCTCATGGCTAGGGCTGAAGGCAAGTCCTGAGGCTGAGCAGCATAAAGCACATCAGTTAAGTTTCTCTTTAGCCCAGAAATAAAGAACACCCAAGGCATCAGCCCTATGCTTATCATTCATATATCGAGCATGGTCAGCTTCATATGTCATAGTCGTCATGTTCGTAAGAAGATTTTTTGGCGGATTATGAAAACAGCCTGATAATGCCTAGAACTACCATTATACCTCCAGAACAACTCATATGCAGGTAATGCTGCCTGTCACCACGAAACATATTTTCCCTGTGATCCATCGAACTCTGGTAGCGATTTCTCTGCGTCAAGGCCTTCATCACAACTCACTTTGCCGGTTACAGCAACAGGCGAGTATATTGCAACCTCTAGAGCGGATAATGTCGATGCGGTCAACTTATCTGTAACTTCCTGCAACCTTTTTTCACCGTTAATGCAGCCAATATCGCTCCATTCATTACTGACTGTAGCTGTTGTGGATCCATACTCAGTTTTTTGTTTTTCCTCTTCGGCCCCTTCTGTTAAAGAAAGCTTACTCAGTTGATCAACTAAGTCTTCAGACTCTGATTCGCTCAACAACCGGTGCCAAGGTATAGTGCAGTCCCGAATTGACAACAAAGCCCGAATGCGAACGAGCGCAGAATACAAAGAAAAGGTCACGAAATATTGAGAATATTGATAATACTGAGAATATTTAGAATATATTTACTGCACTCCAAACGTGTCAGATTTTACTAGATAATAACAACGCGATCGGGGAATAAGCAAGCAGAAGTCGTTTGCAGTATTTTTTATGGAAAATAACAAATTTCCAACACTGATTTCCAAAATAAACATTTGATAACAAATATTTTCTATATTGCAATTTATATAATTTCCTTTGGCGATTCGTAAAAAGATTTCACTTACATGAATCTATGAGAGTTTTTTTCTTTCCTATAGCGAATTTGTCGCCTTCTCTGCTGCCCAGAACAGTCCGACCTCGGATGACCACTTTAAATTAACTTTATTTTAACTCGTGCCTTCCAGATTTGGAGATTTTGTCGGGGTCGTTGACTTCGTTGGGCGAAAGTTATAATTTGAGACAGCTGCGGCAAGGATGTTGCTCGCAAATGTCCTCCTCCTGCACCGTTGCTGCAGAAGGATCTCTCCGTGACACGTTGCTACTCACGGATTGTAGGTTAGGAGTTGCGGCAGGTTGCTGCCGGCAATACCGTCCAATAGTAATTGCCTCGGTAAATGAGGTGCGGCACAGACGGTTGCGTCAAGGTTGTTGCCTGCAAATGTCCTCCGCCTGCGTGGACACGATCGGTCACAATTGCTGGAATATTTAGATGGCTGGGTCGTCGCCTCAAACTATTGTTCACAGCGATTTGTAAAACGCTCGAGTTGCAATAGTGCCTTTATTCTTCGACTATCTGATCAGAAAACAAGAAAGGAAGCTAACTTCGGCTCACCGAAGTTTATATACCCTTGCAGAACTTTAACAAAAAATTAAAACCGAAAATCTGGAATAATTATTAGTTGCCAAATCTCAAGTTTGATGAAAATGGTTTGAAAATCGGCTACGTTATGGGTTTTTTTTTTATTTTTCTGATTGTTCCTATAGAAGCTATAGGATATAGTCGACCGATTCTCACGAAATTGAAACCAAAATTCTGAAATAATATAAGATGGCTAAATATCAAGTTTGGTGAAAATATCTTGAAAACTGACAAAGTTATGGTTTTTTCTTTAATTTTCCTGATTGTTCCTATGGAAGCTATAGGATATAGTTGGCCGATTTTCATGAAATTAAAACCGAAATTCAGAAATAGTAAAAAACGGCTAAATATTGGTATTTGATGAAAATATGTTGAAAACTGAGAAAGTTAAATTTTTTTTACTAAAAATTTTTCGATTGTTCCTATGGCAGCTATATAATATAGTTGTCCGATTCGGCTCGTTCCGACATATATACGAGTGAGAGTGTATTTTTATTTTATTTATTTTTTTTTTCGCGCGAGGTCCCACGCCCACCTCCCGCCCAACCGACCGAGGGGCGCAGCCGTGTGACGTACGGCACAAAACGCGTACTGAATAGACGCGCGAGAAGAAAAAAAAATATAATAGAACTAGGAAAAATTAGGATACACTACGGGATAGTACTACAAGCAATACAGTTTTTAGTTTTTGAAGGCTTGAAGATGTAAATCGTTAGCATGACACCATGCTTGGAAGTTATCAAGATCCGATTGTAGGTCTGATTGGCAAGAACTGTCCCTATACTGCAAGCAAAGTTTAACGTCATCAGCGTACATAAGTACTCTGCAATTGGTTAGAACCTGCGGCAAATCATTGATAAACAATGTGAATAGAAGTGGTCCAAGGTGGCTACTCTGTGGGACGCCAGATGTGACCCTGAGGCCATTGGATTGAACGTTTCTGAACAGAACCTTTTGGGTCCTATCACTTAGATAACTCGAAATCCATTTAAGAAGATCACTAGGAAACCCCATTGAATCGAGTTTCCTAACCAGAAGAGAATGATTAACCGAGTCGAAAGCTTTACTAAAGTCCGTGTAAATAACATCGGTTTGAAAGTTTTGTTCGAAGCCCCTAATAACGAAAGAGGTAAGTTCCAGAAGATTGGTCGTGGTTGATCTTCGCCTCATAAAACCATGCTGACATGGAGAAATGACGGATCTGCATAGATGTTGCAAGTGATGAGTGATTACATTCTCGAAAAGTTTGGGGATAGCCGATAACTTAGAGATACCCCAATAGTTACTGGCATCCGATTTGCTACCTTTTTTGGGCAAAATCTGAGGATGCTACAGGTAAGGTAAACAATTTAAGAGTGGGTTACACAGCGCCTCGGAGCAATACCTAAGCACAGACCCAGGTATACCATCGGGACCTGGCGAATAAACTGGCTTAACACGTTGAAGATCAAGAATAAGTGAGCTTTCGTTTAAAATAGGACTGAAGATTACGGACGAACTGGGCATAGCTATAGAAAATGTATGATCTGAAGATGTTGAGGGCGAATATGTCGTTTTAAAAAACTCAGCAAAGAGATTAGCAATTGCTTGATCAGAATTTACTGTAGTATTCTTTAATGACAGCGAGGGAGGGTATAACGTGGGTTTACTTTTAGAGTTAACAATGTTATAAGACTGTTTAGGGTCCTGCGTGAACTGGACCTTACAACGAGTCAAATAATTTTTATAACACTGAGCGTTAAGCACGGTAAAATTAGATCGAGCACTAAGATAAGATGAGAAAGCCGTTTTTGAACCAGTGAGTTTATATTTATTATAAAGCCTAGATTTTACGTTTTTTAGACGCGTCAGCTCCTTATTAAACCAAAGTGGTTTATTAGAGACCGACGGGTAGCATATAGGAACACATAAAGAAAAAAATGAATTCATGGCATTGTAAAAAATGTCAACGGCGGATGCCATGTCAGAGCTCGTGTAAAGGTTAGACAAATCAAATTCCGTTATTAAAGTGCTTAGCCTCTGATAGTCAGCCTTTCGGAAACAGCGGACTCTGTTTAGCTAACACTGTCCCAGTGTCGATAGTCACATCGAAAGTTGGATGATAAGGATCTTCAGGTTGCGTCATTGGAGGAACTCTAATTAGGTTTACACCTGCAGGATCAGAGACAAAGCATAGATCAAGTAAGCGGTTTAAAGAATTAAAAATATGGTTAACTTGCGATAAGGATAAATCAAGCAAGCCATTAAGGAGGTCATGCTGTGCCGCAGGGCGTAAGCCCCTAGTATTCTGATAGGAAAGTAGTAGGGAAGAGGTTAGTTTTTTGGGACAGAAGGTGCTTGAGTGGACACTGAGGGTTGTGACGGCTTGGGCAGTTGAACTCCCGCAGGCCGATTTCTTTTCTTCCGTGCCTCGTACTCCTTGACTACAACGTACTCGGGCCAGAAGTTACCCGAGCAAATAGTGTCAAAGAGCTGGAATGAGACATTTATCTTAAATGACGAAATGTCTCTGGCATACGGAAATTTGAATTTTTCCACCTTGATATTGCCAGCTTGGGTTTTGTCTTGAATATAGGCTAGAACATCTTCCGATGCGAGATCAGGGGCAAGCCTCGAAACATATATAGTTTTCGAAGGTGGGACTGCTGTTAGGGTCTTATGTAACGAATTGTTACCAACAACGGCCGGTATTCCGGGCAATGTTGGACCCTGGGTAGAATTTTCTACGGTTGTTTGCGGAGCCAAAGAATTGGGCTGCGCATCAGACGCCACGGACGACGCGGAAATTGCTGGCTGTGCGGCTTCCGACACCTCTTCGACCGATTCGGTTACCGAATCTGTGATCGTTCCTGATCTCAGAACCATTGGAACGGGGACCAGGAGCTGAGGCGACGGAGAGTGGCAGGAAATCGGTTGCTGTGTCTCACACAGTTGCAGCCGACTAGCAGCGGATTTTTTGCGTTTCGGCGACTCATTTAATAGCTTCATACTATTAAATTGAGCGTCCAGCGCGGAGAACAGGTCATTCGCCTTGCGAAAAGTGGCCATGATCTCAGAAAATCCACTCCTGGTCTGACGCATGAAGGATGATATTTCCTTCTCAACCGGTCGACAGGCCTCGCAGCAATAACGCAGGTCGTTTTTGCTGGACACTGCGTCAGCCATTCGACCCGTCATCTCGATGCACTTAGCGTGCACAACTGCCTCGCAAAGCCAGCAATGGAAACTGCGCTGGTCTGCCAAAACATTTTTTTGGCAGTTCTTAATTACACAGACAATATTCTGGGACATGTTCACAAACCCTAGAACCACTGTGCACACTATCAATACCAAAAAAGTAAAGAGATGAAGAGAGAGATAAAAGAGCGCAAGAGTTAGAGCAGCAGAAAATCACAAGAGTGGTGAGAGCTATGAAAAGCTTGGATGCAGCTAATAGCAAACGGCACTCGAGCGGGGGAGAGAAAAAATAAAAACGGTAAAAGAGCAAAGAGAAAAAATAAAATAAGATAACCGTCTTAGCACAAAACTAACAAGTAATTATTTATGCAAATTAACTACACAGAAAAGTGCATGAACGCGCTGTAGCAAAACGGTATATCGTTATAAATATTAGTTTATAAGTTACGATGAAACCCCGGTGGTTTAAAAAATAACACAAAAGTCGGAGCGCAAAACAAAAACACGACCGTCCGCTACGAAGAGAAAGATCGAATCGATCGAAGTCTAACTACAAAGTTTCATTCAGATAGCTTTAAAACTGAGAGACTAGTTTGCGTAGAAACGGACAGACGGACAGGCGGACAGACGGACATGGATAGATCGACTCGGCTGTTGATCCTGATCAAGAATATATATACTTTATAGGGTCGGAGATGTCTCCTTCACTGCGAAAACTGACTGAAATTATAATACCCTGCAAGGGTATAAAAAGATCACCTAGCAAGGGAGAACTTAACATAATCCTATCTCGCATAAAACACCGACCCGACCAGCTTCTGAAGTAAACCTTCGTGAGTTGTCCGCCGTCATAAAAAGCTTTTAGTACATTTTGGAGTTACTTGTTAACTTATATATCTTAAAAAATACATTTAATTAATTTTAAGAAGGAAGAAAAAAGAAGAAAGGAAGCTAACTTCGGCTCACAGAGTTTATATACCCTTGCAGAATTTTAACAACAATTAAAAACCAAAACTCTGGAATAATAATTAGTTGCCAAATCTCAAATTTGATGTAAATGTTTTGAAAAACGGCTAAGTTATTGTTTTTTTTTCTGACTGTTCCTATGGCAGCTACAGGATATAGTTGGCCGATTTTCATGAAATTTAAACCGAAATTCTGAAATAATATTAGATGGCCAAATATTAAGTTTTATAACCATTAAATTGGTTGGTCACCGTAAATAAATTTATATGTTAAACTAAAAAAATTTCCCTGATTGTTCCTATGGCAGCTAACATAATCTATCATATCATAACATAATCTCCCCTTAGCAGAAACCCAACATAAGAAGTGAAAACTAGCCAGGCCATGTAGATTTATTTGGAGTAGAAACTCGAAGTATAATATTATAATAATGTCATTTAATGTGTTGATTTAACCCTTTTTATTATAGGTTAAACTGCTCCTTTTAGGCGCTGGGGAATCGGGAAAATCGACTTTTCTGAAACAAATGCGTATAATTAATGGCATCAAATTTGAGCCCGAATTGCTACGTGAATATCAGCATGTGATCTACCAAAATGTTTTTAGGGGTGAGTCCGTTATTTGTTAAACTGAAAATTGTTGCCTTACTTCCGTTTTCTACGTTTAAGGCATGCAAGTTTTGCTGGACGCTCGGGAGAAGCTGGATATCCCATGGGGAAGCGACGGCCGCGAGAAGGATGCTAATGACGCTAAATTAATGGAATGCTATTCAATAGAAGCACCTATATTTATGGAATATTACTACATTAATACACCGCCTATGACAGGATCGAGGCATTAGAAGAGCATATGAGAGAAGACGTGAATTTCAAATTGTAGGCCTTTGTTTGGTAGACAGACAATTAAGATTTATACTTTAAGTAATTTCTCTCATTTTTCAGTGCGATTCTGTTAGCTATTTTCTAGACGACATCGAAAGGCTGGCCAACCCAGAATATGAACCCTCGCAAAGATATTTTACACTGTCGCAAAGCAACTAAAGGTGTTTATGAA
Organism: Drosophila birchii; assembly: GCA_035046345.1. NCBI lineage: Eukaryota > Metazoa > Arthropoda > Insecta > Diptera > Drosophilidae > Drosophila > Drosophila birchii. Next base: position 442,640 of record JAWNOA010000083.1, on the reverse strand, counting down.
TTTTGTGTAAAAATACAGGTGGCTTAATTGATTATATTTATAATCTTAAATGCATTCTAAAAACAACTCGTAATTGTAGAACATTCCATTTGTTTTTGTTGATGTTGGTGGACAGCGAACTCAGCGTCAAAAGTGGACAAGATGTTTTGATACTTCTGTAACATCAATTATATTTTCGGTATCTAGTTCAGAGTTTGATCAGGTGCTTGTGGAAGACAGGTAAAATAATAAACGAAAAACTTCGTATGTGATCAAACCGCCTCTATTGCCATTACAGAAAAACAAATCGTTTACATGAATCAAAGAATATATTCGATACTATTGTCTACAACAACACATTCAAAGGGATTTCTATTATATTATTTTTGAACAAGACTGATTTGCTTGAACAAAAAGTCGGTAATCCTGAGACTGATATTCGCTGGTATTATCCGCAGTTTAATGGAAATCCTCACTCGCTTATGGATGTCCAAAACTTTATATTGCAAAAGTTTATGAATTTTCGCCGCAGCAGCAGCCCTAGTAGAATTTACCATCATTTTACGACTGCCATTAATACACGCAATAGTAATATTGTGTTCAATTCTGTTAAGGATACAATATTGCTCTTATGTTGCAGTAACAACATTTAATAAATTTTAAAGGAACGCTGTGTTACATAAATACAAGCAAATAGGACAGCATTTAATTATACAGGTCCGACGAATGTGCCTGATGTCTGGAATAAATATTCAATTTCAGCAGCGACCAAGTTGTTAATAAAGTTTTAGACATGATTTAATATAAAATATATAGTATTTATGAGGTAAATAAAATTATATTACTATATATTTAAGATAGTTTGGTATTTTATTTAGAAAGCACAACTGTATATAGATGTATATGTGTAGATATGTTATTGTTGGAAAAATAATAGACAGAATCTGAATATTCGAGTTTAGATCTTAAATTTTTAGTTTTAAGTAATCATTTTATGAATAAATTGTACTGAATAGTGTTTTCTAATCAAATAAATTTATAGCCAATTTGTAAATGATTTAACTTAAAAATAAAAATTGCAACGCAGTAAATTACACAGGCTGACAAAAAAAAAATTACGACTTTTAAAACTGACAGATTCTGAAAGAACTTTGTCTGCATATTGCTAGTAAAAACCTAAAAGTTTCCATCACGTACCAATTTGAAAAAATCGCATTCAAAGTTAAAAAAAAACAAGATAAACACAGTCGTGTGTCCCGACAGTAGAATACCCTGTACCATTACAAGTCGCCGCTCGATTTGGTTCCCGAGAATAAGAATGCAAATATAATGCAAATGTCAGCTAAACCAAAAGTACAGTCGATAAAACTACGCGTGCATTTTTGTAAGCAATTGCCCTGGGTTCGATTCTGCCGCCAAATCATAATATTTTTTTTATTTTAAATAAAATAGTATAGTTTTTTTATTGCATTTTTTGTATTTCTTAGTATAAAATACTATAATAATTTTTATTTACAGATAAAAAAATATTTTGACTCGTCGCCGGCAGGAATCGAACACGCGAGTACTTCACATCTATACTTCGCGTAGACTTCATTTTAGTCAGCTGTACCATCAACCAATTCGAAATCAGTAATCTTAATTCCATAAAAGTGTGAAATGAACATTTTGATTTGGATATTTGGAGCCCTCTGCCTGTGCTGCCTCTGGTATACATATGAATAAAGTAAAAAGGCTATATCTCCGCTATTAATGGCACGATCGCAATGAAATTTGAACAATCTGTGTATTTTGTTAAAATACATACATATGGTTACATATCTTTATAAATTTGTGAGATATACGGTTTTTTTCAAATACCTCCTTCAAAAAGGGGAGCAGCAAAAGTTGAAAACAAACTTGATCTGCGTGCAGATATAAGAAGTCTAAATCCCAAGTTTGGTGTCTCTAGCTCTTATAGTCTCTGAGATCTAGGCGTTCATACAGACAGACGGACGGACAGACGGACGGACGGACGGACATGGCTAAATCGACTCCTTTAGTGGTCCTGACCAATATTTAGGTAACTTTTGGGGGTCTGCCACGCCACCTTCTGCCTGTTACAGAATATCGCACTCGCACAAAATTATAATACCTGTGTACCTTTGGTACAGGGTATAAAAATATTACTACTCCACATTTGCAGCACCTTTGTAAATCAGTAATTTCTACATGTCAGCCCGGATTTATTAATCGAAAACCAACAACTACTATCCTTTCTTGAGCTCACTTCCTTCATTATAAGGGACTTCCATAAAAACCTTCAAACGGATGTAAATTATACTGACTTCAGCAATGCATTTGATTTTGTTAATCATTCCCTTCTCCTCCGTAAATTTGGCAGGACGCAAAAACTCCTTCTTAAAAATAATTTATCTAATGCTCTTCGGGTCACCTCAGGTGTCTCGCAAGGGAATCATTATTTATAACCGTTGCTTGAGGTTCTGACAAAATCTAGAGTACGCGGATGATGTCAAACTTTGTGTGCAATATAAGGACGACGCTTACCAGCCTGATTTACAAACAGAGGTCGTCTCAGAAATTTATATTTTGAGTTGGGTGGAGTTGCTAGAATAGATTTCGATCCGTTCCCAGAGGTAAAGGCGTGAGGAATTACACAGTAATTAGTTATTTTTTACGTTTATTGGGCTTTGGCCAAATTCAAAGGCTAACAATATGTGAGGAGAGAATACAATTGTCGGCGTTCACGAAATTTAATTGCTTGGCTCCTGGTGCTCCTGGGTTCGGTGTCGTCCGGGGCTTTATCTCCGCTGTGGTGATGAGTCGGCGGCTGCGTAGTCGGGGAATGAGAGGGAGAGAGAGACCCTTTAGGTCTGATAATTAGAATGTTCGAGTGAGAGGCTCTTGGAGGTCTACGAAAGTTATGGGAACATTTAGAGGCCTTTGAGGTCTACTACTAAGAGAACAGTTTTAGAAGCCTTTAAGGTCTACTACTTGAGAACAGGCCTCTAAAGGCCTTTAAGGTCTACTACTTATGAGAATAGTTTAGAGGCCCTTAAGGTCTACTATCGTAACTAGGGTCCAGCTATACCTGATCAGTCGGTTCTCCGACCCAGATTTGGTGGATAAATTACCTTCGCCTGTCTTAGTCCTTACTTTGCTTACCCGGTGATCCTCCTGTTCCTTGGTAGAAGTTGCTCGCTTTGACTGCTCGCACTGAATGCCTTTCCAAGGGATCTGGCTCGCCTTTTATAGCGGCCCTTGACCGACTGGTGTGGCTTCCTCGTTTAGCCTTATCAATCCTCTTTGGTGTGGCCATCCCCGGTGTTCGGTATGATCCTACTAAGGCGCGCGCGCGCGTTTAATTTGAATTCAAAAACCGTTTTAATTTTATTTTTCTTATTTATTCTTATTCTTCATTTCTTTTCATGTTTTTCATCTATTATTCATCTATTTTCATGCTAATTATATATCTGTTCAGTCACGGCAGCATTAAAGTATCAAAGTATCAGTTACCAGGTCAAGCGAATATGCATATCTGGCGGACATGAGGAAAGCAAAATAGAGCAATAAGTGTCAGGTCATATAGCTGGCAATAACCTAAATACACAGTAGCCATAAGTGTCAGGTCATATATCTGACAATAACCCACATACACAGTAACCCACATTCATAGTAACCCACATTATTTTGTTATACGATATTTTTTACCATAAGCATTTTGTACCTATATATACTGTTAAGTTTTCATTAGCCGTGTCTTCCATGCCCCAACCAACCTCATACAACCAATCAACCAAACCAATCAACCACACCCAAACACACTTCAAACCGTCCAACTAGTTCCAAGTGCTAGTTGCGACAACTGTAGGCAATAGTTCATGCACTATTTGCCAGGTATCTAAGCCTCAACCCAACATTTGGTGACCCCGACATTTAATAACAAAAGGAAATATCCGTAACTCTTGGGATTTTCCGACATTTAACAACAAAAGGAAATATCCGTAACTCTTGGGGTTTTCCGACATTTAAAAACAAAAGGAAATATCCGTAACTCTTGGGATTTTCCTACTTTTATCAACAAAGGAAAAAACCGTAACTCTTGGGATTTTCCGACTTTGAATAAAATCCGTTTTTAGAAACTCCAAATTCTAAAAATCCCCCAAGTCTATTGAACATTTGTTGTTTTCCTTCGACCACATCACGGTTGCGAATAGGAGCGTATCCAGCTGTCAAAGCAAATAAAATACTCCCAACGGTCAGGAACAAAAACAATTTTCAATATGTCTAGAAAGGAGGAGCAAGCAGTCACAGAGGCGTTAGACTTGCAGGAAGAAATCAGTCAAGAAATATCGAAGCCGATCCGCAAAAAAGACTCTGCGGAAAGAAAGCAAAATCCAACGTATTATAAATCAAAGTTGGCCGCAATCGATGAAGCATGGAATCGATTTGCGGATAATGACAAAAATATTCCAGCGGAATATAGAACCGCAGAATATTTAAAGTTCTACGTTGACTGTCGTGAGTCATACGATAAATATAGAACAATAATAACAGATGCAATGGCTCAAACCTCGAGCAATGCCCCCGGAAATTCAACCTCGATCAATGCTTCGAAAAATTCAGACGTTGCAAGCTTTACGCAACCTGCAAGCATGTCGGCGACAAAGGGCGATTGCTGAATCAATCAAACGTGCCCTGAATGAATTTTCCGAAACCGGAAGGGCCATAACAAGGGATTCGATAACCTCATTATGGTCCCAATATCAGAATGTCCACTTCGCTGTTCACGAAGAATACGAAGACCCAGTCAAAGAAGGATACGACATGCAGTCGTTCCTCCGACTAGAAAGAGAAGTTCAAAGAGTCTTGGGGGCGCAAACAAGTGCATCAAACAATGAAGATGTACATTTGCCCAGAGTCAGCATCCCAAAGTTCGATGGGGATCTACTCAAATGGATTCAGTTCTTCGACTTGTTCAAATGCATGGTTCACGATACCACCATGCCCACAGTCAGGAAGATGTGGTACCTCAAAACCACCGTAACTGGAGAGGCAGAAAGATTAATAAGGCATATTGACCTTAAAAAAGAAAATTACATGAGCGCATGGGAAATATTGGTTGACGCGTACAACAATCCCCGCCATGTAGCAGATACGATTCTCAATCGTCTCCTGCAGCATCATACAAACAGTGACGATCCAAAGTCATTAAAAGAGTTGTATATCACAACAATCGAGTCTCTAGCATCATTAAAGGGACTAGGCATTGATATATCCAGCTGGGATACAATCATAATTGCCATCATCAAGCAAAAACTGGATCTTGCAAATCGAGCCCTCTACGAACAATCGTTAGACGGATCTCGAGAACTCCAAGGTCTTGATACAAGAGCGCTACTAGAGCGATTTTGGACACTAGAAAACCTAGACACCAAAGAAAAGGCTCGATCTCCAATAGAAGCTCATTGCGAATCTCATTTCGTAGCGAATCTACAGGTTGCAATAGATGGAAAATTCATTGTGAAACTTCCATTTTCTGAAGGAACTTCAGCCCTGGGGGCATCTCAAAAAACAGCAACCAACAGATTTTTGGCATTAGAGCGACGAACGCCACCAGAAGTCTGAAAAGGATATGTAGACTTAATGGAGGAATATGAACGTCTTGGACACATGAACTGGTCTCTATGGGCATTGACGGCTATGAATTCGGTTCTTAGCCGAAATCGCTGCCAGCTTCCGGCTTTCCATGTTGGGATAGGCATGATGCTGAACACTTCCTGTTCTGTTACAGACACCAGAGGTAACGATATCTTGAAGATGACGTGGTTGCTCGTTGTGGTGCCTTTGGCATGCATAATTTTGTATAGTTGGATTACATTATCAGACGATACTGGAAGTCGTTGATCCGGTGGGATATGAAGCTGGTACCACCCACACACGTACCCTCAGATTACTACTTCATTCCGCATCACTGTGTATTGAAACCCGAAAGCAGTAAAACTGCGGGTAGTTTTTAATGCATCCTGTAAAACGACAAGCAATAAATCATTGAATGATTTTTGTACGCTGGACCCACTGTGCAGGGCGATTTGTTTGCAATTTTACTACGATTCCGCACTCACAGATATGTGTTTACTGCAGACATAGAAAAGATGTATCGGCAGGTGTGGATGCACCCTGACCACCAGTTCCATCAACTAATCGTATGGCGTAAGAAACCATCAGACGATCTAAAGTTTTATAGACTTATCAGCGCCATTCCTGGCTACTAAATGCTTGGATTATCTGTCCGAGAAGGCCAAGAATCATCTACCGCTTGGATCATCCGTACTTAAACATGATTTTTACGTGGATGACTGTCTCACAGGAGCAGACAGTATCCCAGAGGCCGTACAAATTCAACAAGAATTAAACAAAATGCTGCTGCCTTCTGGATTCAAGCTCCGAAAATGTTCCAATAACTCATAGGTATCAAGCCAAATTCCCAAAGAGGATATCGTCTCTAACGTCAAGTTAGACGAAACACTCCAACAATATAGTGTTAAGACTTTGGGTTTGCTTTGGATGCCACAAAAGGATCAGTTATGTGGACGATCTCAAAAAAGCGAAGCATCAACCATCAGTGGTCAGCTCGGTATCATCGCACATATTCGATCCACTAGGATTATATGCCCCCGTGGTGGTCAAGGCAAAGATTTTTATGAAGACCCTGTGGGAATTAAAGATGGGCTGGGACGACGAGATTCCTCAGCAACATCAGGTGGATTGGAAAAATTACAGCGCTGACTTACAAGCGCTAAACAACATGCAAATTCCAAGACACATCTTCGAAGGACAGGTGCCCGTCTCACAAGAATTGCACACATTTGTCGATGCTTCAGAAAGAGCATATGGAGCAGCAGTGTATGTGCGAGCCACATACAAAAATAATCAAGTATCCGTTCGTTTGCTGTGCTCAAAGTCAAGAGTTGCGCCGTCAGCTAAGGAAACGTTACCGCGGCTAGAGTTATGTGCTGCAATTTTAGGAGCTGAGTTAACCCATAGAGTCAGAAAGGATTTGCGCATGTCTGAGGACAAGGCATCTGGGTACTTATGGACTGATTCAACTGTAGTCCTGTCCTGGATAAATGCGTCCGCATCATCATACCACACGTTTGTGGCAAATCGGATCGCTAAAATCCAGGCGATGTCGCATCAATCTCAGTGGCGCCATGTGTCATCCGCGAATAAGCCAGCTGATGTGCTATCAAGAGGGATTGTGGCAAGCAAATTAGCGGGGCACAACCTCCGGCTGTTCGGACCGCTATTTCTACACGGTTCCCGAGACAAATGGTCCAAGGTACCGAGCATCACTCCCAGCGATTTAGAACGACGAGGGAAGCAAGTGAGTTTGCCAATATGCCAAGATCAACTGGGGATCGAACTATACAGTTGCAATCACGGCAACTCCTTTCACAAGTTGCAACGCATTGTAGCTTACATGCTGCGCTTTTGTCACACGCAGAACCGATCTCCTACAACTACTTTAAATGTAGGTGAACTAACTTATGCTAGGACACTGATTTTAAGCACTATTCAAAAAATTGTATTCAGTGCTGAGTATAAACAACTGCGCATCCACAGGACAGTGGACAAAAGAAGTTCAATTGGTTCTCTGTCTCCAATAATAGGACATGACGGATTCATCAGAGTCGGATGGAGGTTGGAAGAATCTAACCTGCCATATGCTGCAAAGCATCAGATCTTGCTTCCATACAATGATCAAATTGTAAAGATGCTGCTACGTGAGATGCATGAAGAGAACATGCATTGCGGAGCGCAATCATCGAGAGCAATAGCCAGACAACAATACTGGATTCTGAATGACAAAACAATGGCCAGAAGTCAGAATGTCAGATGCACAAGGACACGACCCAAATTGATGCAACAAATCATGGGTAATTTGCCTGTGGAGTTGACTACTGCGGTCCCTTTTGGATTCACCATAAAATCAATGGAAAAAGACCAAATAAGGCGTACATTGCAGTATTCTGCTGTTTTGCCACTAAAGCAGTACATCTTGAATTGGTAAGCGACCTGACAAAAGACGCTTTCCTAGCCGCTCTTCGGCGGTTCTTGGGTCGACGTGGAAAGTGTCAGACAATTCATTGTGACAACGCCACGAACTTTGTAGGTGCCAACAACCAGTTAAAGGCGTTAGAAGAAACAATCTTCACAGAACAGGCTCAGACCAAGATCGTAAACCAATGCAGTAAGCAGCAGGTGGAGTTCAAGTTCATTCCGCCTCGAGCGCCATCATTTGGCGACCTATGGGAAGCTGCGGTAAAATCAGCGAAAAGGCTACTGGTATCAGTCACAGCCACATCATCGCTAACGTTTGAAGAGCTCAACACAGTAATTATTGAAGTCGAGGCGACACTCAATTCAAGGGCCCTCACTCCGATGTCATTTGATCCCACGGATACATCGGCGCTCATTCCAGGTCAGTTTTTAATTGGAGAACCTCTAGTAGCACCTCCTGATGTGAATCTTGCCCTACCCGGAAATATTCTGGTAAAAAGATGGGAGTTAGTATCCAGGCTCAAACAGTCATTCTGGGTTCCTATGGCAGTTATATATACTATATGTATCATATTTAATATAATCATAATTTTTTTGCAAAAAAATAAAAATAAAAGCCAAACAAGAAAGGAAACTAACTTCGGCTCACCGAAGTTTATATACCCTTGCAGAACGTAAACAAAAAATTAAAAACAACAAGAAAGGAAGCTAACTTCGGCTCACCGAAGTTTATATACCCTTGCAGAACTTTAACAAAAAATTAAAACCGAAAATCTGGAATAATTATTAGTTGCCAAATCTCAAGTTTGATGAAAATGGTTTGGGTTTTTTTATTTTCCTGATTGTTCCTATGGAAGTTATAGGATATAGTCGACCGATTCTCACGAAATTAAAAACAAAATTCTGAAATAATATAAGATGGCTAAATATTAAGTTTGGTTAAAATATCTTGAAAACTGACAAGGTTATGGTTTTTTTTTTTATTTTCCTGATTGTTCCTATGGAAGCTATAGGATATAGTTGGCCGATTTTCATGAAATTAAAATTGAAATTCAGAAATAGTAAAAAATGGCTAAATACCAACTTTAATGAAAATATGTTAAAAACTGACAAAGTTAAATTTTTTTTACTAAAAATTTTTCGATTGTTCCTATGGCAGCTATATGATATAGTTGTCCGATCCGGCTCGTTACGACATATATACGAATGGGAGTATATAGAAGACTAACTACAAAGTGTCATTCAGATAGCTTTAAAACTGAGGGACTAGTTTGCGTATAATCGGACAGACGGGCAGACGGACGGACAGACGGACATGGCTAGATCGACTCGGCTGTTAATCCTGATCAAGAATATATATACTTTATAGGGTCGGAGATGCCTTCTTCACTGCGTTGCAAACTTCTGACTGAAATTATAAAATAAACGTCGGTGTTATATACCCTTGCAGAATTTAAACAAAAAATTAAAGCCGAAATTCTGAAATAATAATTAGTTGCCAAATCTCAAATTTGATGAAAATGGTTTGAAAAAGGGCTATGTTATGGTTTTTATTTTATTTTCCTGATTGTTCCTATGGAAGCTATAGGATATAGTCGACCGATTTTCATGAAATTATAACCGAAAATCTGAAATAATATAAGATGGCCAAATATCAAGTTTGGTGAAAATATCTTGAAAACTGAAATAGTTCTAATTTTTTTTCGAAAAATTTTCCGATCGTTCCTATGGCAGCTATATGATATAGTCGTCCGTTCCGACATATGTAGGAGTGAGAGTATATAAAAGACTAACTGCAAAGTCTCATTCAGATAGCTTTAAAACTGAGGGCCTAGTTCGTGTATAACCGGACAGACGTACATGGCGACTCGGCTGTTGATCAAGAATATGCCTCCTTCACTATGTTGCAAACTTCTGACTGAAATTACAATACCCTGCAAGGGTATAAAAAGGTGAGTAAACTGACTGTTTTTTAATTAAATAAATTAATTTGCACACTTTTCTTTTCAGACTGTAGTAACGACCAATATATTGAAACGAGGAAAGATTTATAAAATAATCAAGAATATTATAGGCAATGATGTTATTTTGCATCATAAACTCGAATCGGCTAAGAGAAAAAACGTTCAGCAGGCATTTGATATATTTAGATTAGTCTTTAATGTTAAATGTTTATTTGTTCTTTATTTTATATATGTAGTAAGAATAAAAAATATTTATCAAATATTTATGAAATTAATTTAAAATAAATCGTTTATGAAATGTTGAGGAATTCATCAATCTTTTGAGGTCACGAATCAAATTGGGCACACAATAGGTACAAATTGATTTTTCTGATGTTTTGCAATTATTGAAACTAAAATGCAAAAAAAATTTTAGAAATTGAGAACAATACTATGTTCTGGTTGATGATGTGTTGAGTTGCAACTTGAATTAAAATTAATTGTTTGGGTGTTAATAATAAAAGTTGTACGCCTATGAAAGTTGGAAAAATAAATTTTAGGGCTACCACATGCATAAAAACAGGAGTCCTCAACGATGACTCCTAAAATTAATAACACTTCCCTGCAGTACCAGTCATCAACGTTTAATCAACAATTCATCAACAGCCGAAGGGGTGTTGTTGATGAATCATCGATGAATTGCCATACAAATTGTTGATGAATTTAACATGGGCATGTCCTAGGCTGTCATCAACAACATTTCATCAACAATTAATCGATGAAAAGTTGATGAAAAGTTGATGACATGTTGATGAAAAGTTGATGAAAAGTTGATGAAAAGTTGACGAAAAGTTGATGAAAAGTTGATGAAAAGTTGATGAAAAGTTGATGAAAAGTTGATGAAAAGTTGATGAAAAGTTGATGACATGTTGATGAAAAGTTGATGAAAAGTTGATGAAAGGTTGATGAAAAGTTGATGACATGTTGATGAAAAGTTGATGAAAAGTTGATGACATGTTGATGAAAAGTTGATGAAAAGTTGATGACATGTTGATTAATTGTTGATGAATTGTTGATTAAATGTTGATGACATGTTGATTTCTATATTATTTCACATATTTTTATATAATCGCACTGTATTTAATATAATTCCATTGTTTTCCATATAATTGCACTAACACTAACACAATTGCTACAAACTTTTAAACTAAAAATTGAATTTTTAAACAATTTAACTTTAACTTTCACTTGCGCCATCTAAGATGTCTTACATCTAACTTATTCAGAAGCTAAAACGCAAACTAAAAAACCCACCCCGCTTATATTAATGAGAGAGCGAGAGTGCATGTCAAATTTGTAATCAACAATTCATCAACAATTCATCAACAGAGAGGAAATGAGAGCGCGAGAGAGTCGGCTTCGACACGATTGCCGACTGAGAGTGTCGATTCTGCCGACGTCGCAGTCGGCACGTTGATGAATTGTTGATTACAAAGGTCTATTGATGACAAGTGGTACTGCAGGGTTGTTATTGTTTGCCTCTTAAAATCGGTGTGACCCAAGTCGCATTACAAAGAGATCCGAGCAAAATAATACATATAGTTGTCTCTTTCTAGGCTGCCAGCACACAGACAGTATGAAGACTTCGCGTGGCCTCGGCAAATGCCTTCGGCTCTGCTGCTCAAAGCATCAGTTCTATTGTTCTAAATCTTTCGACATTTAGCGGAAAATATTTTTTTTATAGTAATAGTTATTGATTTTGCATATCAAACAAAATGGTAGTTATATTATATCTCATATCTGAACACGAAGTCGTTTACTCACTCACACATATGAAATTTTTTTCTTTCGAGTGGTGTATTTAACTGCCCTGCAGTACCACTTGTCATCAATAGGCCTTTGTAATCAACAATTCATCAACGTGCCGACTGCGACGTCGGCAGAATCGACACACTCAGTCGGCAATCGTGTCGAAGCCGACTCTCTCGCGCTCTCATTTCCTCTCTGTTGATGAATTGTTGATGAATTGTTGATGAAAAATTTGACATGCACTCTCGCCCTCTCAGTAATATAAGCGGGGCGGGTTTTTTAGTTGCGTTTTAGCTTCTGAATAAATTAGGAGTAAAACATCTTAGATGGCGAAAGTGAAAGTTAAAGTTAAATTGTTTAAAAATTCAATTTTTAGTTTAAAAGTTTGTAGCAATTGTGTTAGTGTTAGTGCAATTATATGGAAAACAATGGAATTATATTAAATACAGTGCGATTATATAAAAATATGTGAAATTATATAGAAATTAACATGTCATCAACATTTAATCAACATGTCATCAACATTTAATCAACATGTCATCAACTTTTCATCAACTTTTCATCAACATGTCATCAACTTTTCATCAACTTTTCATCAACTTTTCATCAACATGTCATCAACTTTTCATCAACATGTCATCAACTTTTCATCAACTTTTCATCAACATGTCATCAACTTTTCATCAACTTTTCATCAACATGTCATCAACTTTTCATCAACAATTCATCGATTAATTGTTGATGAAATGTTGTTGATGACAGCCTAGGACATACCCATGTTAAATTCATCAACAATTTGTATGCCAATTCATCGATGATTCATCAACAACACCCCTTCGGCTGTTGATGAATTGTTGATTAAACGTTGATGACTGGTACTGCAGGGTGATTTTACTAGCTGTTCCGCATTTTTGGCCGGAAAATGATGCGGGCATACATGCTTGCTTACAATTTTTTTTAAAGGTCGATAAAAAAATTTAAAATAAGATAAAAACGAATATTGCTATTGCTAATTTTGCTATTTATTGCCGTAATGAATGAGGAAGATTCTAAACCAAATAGGAAGCGATCCAAGTATTGGGTGAGCCCATACAGATAGATCAATGAAAGGGCGATATTCTTTCGATGTTCGTATTGTTTACATATTTTTATATCAATAATATACATTCTTACCATTATCTCGTGTTTGTTTTAAGCTCCGTATCCAGACAGTAAAGAACCGTCTTTAAGCAGTGAGAGAGAGCGAGAGGCAAATAGTTGAAAACGGTTGTTCGTCAGCGGCCGTTTTATAGGTCGGGTTTTACCCACGCAGCCTGCTCCCGCACCAGCAACCCAAACCTAAAACCACGGCCTGGTCCGAACCCAACGGCCGCGGCTCGGCGGCTCCGCCTGGGATGTCCCAACGGCGGGCCGTCGCCCTCCAAAATATTCCCGTGACTCGCGATCGCCAGTGAGGGCGCCTGGTCTAATCCCTACGGCGCACTCTGAGATTGGACAGGCGGCTTGGGGAAACCAACAGCCGCAGCCCGCGCACGCGCCCATTTCCCTATTCCCTGCCTAGCACACACACACAAACGATGCAATAGAAGTGGCAATAATTGTGGCGGCCTCGCCTCGCTGACCCGTATATAGTTTCACAGAAATAAATAAATATTCCTCGGCTTCTTTATCCTGTACTTGTTGATGGGGTCCTCGATATCCTTGCTCTGGGGTCGTCCTGGTCGTCTTAGAATGGTCCTTGCCTGGGTCGTTGCCAATTCTCACTGTTATTTTTCCACTTCACTACCGGTCGTTTTCTTGGTCAAATCGCGAGTGATCTCAATTTTAATTGTCACCATCGCCTTGACCTGATTCAGCCAGCTCTTTTGCGGCGGCGCTGCCACGATCCATGGCACGCACCGTTCCGAATTCCATGCATTCACTGCATTCCGGCTCTTCCTCTCGCTCCCTCCTGAGCGTGCAGGTGGCCGATGCGAATTCCATTTCGCATTCCTGTGCGCTGCGTCGTAGGCGTCTGCCACCGATCGTGCTCTCTGCCGCTCGCTGATTGGCGGATCTCGCGTTCCGGTCCTTGGGATGCGGTACCGCCGTTCCATACCGCACCCTGGCCGGTGTTTAACGACGATGTTGCGGGCGATGTTGATGGCGATGTTGATGGCGATGTTGCTGGCGATGTTGCCGGCGATGTTGCAGGTGACGTCAGCCTTGGTGTGGCCGGTGGCTGTAACGCCTACGTTACGCCTAATAACTAACCTTAAACTAATATTTACATAATATACATTTTTATATATACAGTGGCGGCGGCCACGATGTGACTTCGTCACACCCCCTCCTTACTTCCGGCAGGGTCGAAGGAAGACCCGCACCTTCCCGTGCGTGCTGATCTGCACCCGGAAACGCTGGCCTTGCTCCTCGTCGAGGTAGCTCCGAGTGCGCCGCCCGCGGGTGCCGAGCCGCGCCTCAATCCTCGAAATGAGCCGCGCTGGGAGTCGGCCCCTGGTGTTGACCACCCATAGGGCGCGGTCGCCCACGGCTCGCTTGGGAGCAGCGAGTCCCGTAGAGCCGGTGATTCCGACCCTTCCTCGTCGGAGGAGTCGCTTGGCGAGTCCTCCCAGGGGACGCTTCGCCTTCGTCCGTGCCTGCGCGGTCCCTCCTGAGCGTCCTGTCTGGCTCTCGCATAGTGGGCCGGCCGGGGAATCCGGCGGCTGGCTAGCCGCACATCGGATCCCCATTGCGGGGCTGCCCATAATTGGTCACGGCCCGAAAATCGATGCATATGTCTCGGCGGCGGGAGATCCTGGCGTCCGGGATCCCCTGCCCTGCGGGCGTGCATTGCCGCCGTCAGTGGGGGTGGCCCTAAGAGTTGGGCTGCCACCGCCACTCGTGTGAGCGGGCGCCCTGCCTGCCACAGGTATGCAGGCAGTCCGCTGCTCATGCCCTGTTCCTCAGTCATTGTGCTGGTGTACTGTGAGGAGAAAATGTGATTAGTATTTTTTCAACCCTGATGCCCTACCTAGCAGTGCTTAAGCTTGTCCCTATATATGACCAGCTTTCCCCGCGATGGGAAAGGATAACCTATTGAGCTGACTGGTATGTTTCATATATATATATATGGACGTTGATGCACTACGGTCAGTACACTCAAGTGGCCCTTATAAAACTAGGCACGTGCCTGTTAGGGTTAGGTATTAGTAGACGCAATGGAAAATAAAGAAAAGAATGCGAGGAAATAAACTACCGGCGAGCAGCCTTAGTGTTTGCATGCATGCGATCTAAGTGGGTAAGGATTAAAGTTTTTAGTTTAGGAAGACTATCAACATGTGAGATCACCGAATACAAATCATTATAACTTGCACTCAGTACTCTAAAGGGATCATGCAGTTCGTAGGAGGTTCTACAATGGCGCAAAACTCAGGGTATGTATGATCTAGTATTTCTACTGGGAACATGGAAATTTAGCTGACCTAACAAGTCAGTACTTTCCACGTCGCCGTTAATAAGGTTATAAATAAAGGTAATACCAAGCATAGTTCTAAGATTAGCCAATGAGGGTAAGTTAATTAGGAGAAGTCTACTATAATAGGAGGGTAATCTCTGTTCAGCATCCCAGTTTAAGCCGCGTAAAGCGAAAAGCAAAACGTTCTTTTGAACTGATTCGATGCGTTTACTGTGGACCCCATACTGGGGGCTCCAAACGCAAGATCCATATTCTAAGATAGGACGAACTAGTGAAATATATAAAGTTTTAATTACTTAGGGGTCATCGAATTCTTTCGACCCCCGTTTAATAAATCCCAGCATACCTCTGGCTTTATTCACCATGCACGAAATATGATCGATAAAGTCAAGTTTGGGATCCAGGCGGACACCCAAGTCATCAACTGAGTTAATTCTTTCCAAAGAGCAGCAGTTAACCGTGTAAGTTGCAAGCTTGGGAACGACACGAGAGAATGTCATTAGCTTACATTTAGAGCCATTTAAGTTTAGTAGGTTTATGCAGCACCAGGTTTGGAAGCAATCAAGATCTGTTTGTAAATCAGACTGGTAAGCAACGTCCTTGTATTGCACGCAAAGCTTGACATCATCAGCGTACATTAGTACTCTAGAATTTGGCAAAACTTCGGGCAGATCATTAATAAATAATGTAAACAACAAAGGACCCAGGTGACTCCCTTGCGGGACACCTGAGGTGACTTCGAGAACATTAGATAAATTATTTTTAAAGAGGACTTTTTGCGTCCTGCCAGTCAGATAACTAGAGATCCACCTAAGAAGATCAATTGGAAAACCCATTAAGTCGAGTTTCCTGAGGAGAAGGGAATGATTAACGGAATCAAATGCTTTACTGAAGTCAGTATAAATTACATCCGTTTTAAGGTTATTCTGGAAGCCCCTTATAATGAAGGAAGTGAGCTCCAGAAAATTTGTGGTTGTTGATCTTCGCTTAACAAATCCATGCTGACATGGAGAAATTACTGATCTACAAAGGTGCTGCAAATGAGGAGTAATAATATTCTAGAAAAGTTTAGGGATGGAAGAAAGCTTAGAGATTCCTCTATAGTTATTGGCCTCCGATTTGTTACCTTTTTTGTGGAGAGGAATAATGAATGATTCCTTCCAAATAAGGGGAAAGTGCGAGGTTTCTAAGGATAAGGTAAACAATTTCAGAAGGGCCGAGCACAGGGCATCGGCACAATACCTGGCAGATAAACAGGCTTTACACGATGAAGATCTAAAAGGAGGGAGCTTTCGTTTAAACATGGACTGAAAATTAAGTTCGATCTGGGCAAGCTATGAGAATACGTCTGATTTAGGTCAGTGGAAGTGAAGTATGTTGTTTAAAAAAATTGGGCAAAAAGATCGGCAATTGCCTGATCGCCCTTCACAGTTGCGTTTGCAAAAGAAAGTGATGAAGGATGTGTTACCGCCTTACGTTTAGTATTAACAAAATTATAAAACTGTTTAGGATCCTGAGAAAATTGGACCCTGCAACGAGTCAAATAGTTTTTATAACACTGTGCGTTCAGTACGGTGAAGTTTGACCGAGCCGATAAATAGTTAGAGAGGTCAGAACGAGAACCGGTTTTTTTAAATTTCGTGTACCGCCTTGACTTTACATTTTTTAAGCGACTCAATTCTTTAGTAAACCAAGGAGGTTTATTTGAAATAGAGGGATAGTATAAGGGAACACATTCCGAGAAGAATGAATTCATCGCATTGTAAAAAATGTCCACGGCATCAGCCATGTCAGTGCATTTGTACAAATCAGACCAGTTCAAGTCCGAAATAAGATTATTCAGCCTGTCGAAGTCAGACTTGCGAAAGCAGTAAACTCTTTTGGCTGGTCTATCAGATATTTTCTGTATATCAGCACCAATGTCGAGTGTCACATCGAAAGTAGGATGATAGGGATCTTCAGGTTGCGTCAGCGGCGCCACCCTCAGTAAACTGACACTCGCCGGATCAGAGACAAAACAAAGATCAAGCAAGCGCTCTAAGGAATTTCGTACATGGTTGACTTGAGACAGTGAAATGTCGAACAAGCCAGCAATAAAATCATGTTGTGTTGAGGAATGAAGTGTGTTAGAGGAGCTATTTAGGGACCAAATAGCCCCAGGGATATTAAAATCACCCAAGACTACTAAATGATCTCTATCAGAAAGCATATTGGAAACCATCCGAATGGCGGAAAGGTGGTTCCAAAAAATAGGTAGTTCCGACAATGGAGGAATGTAGGAACATGTAATAAAAACAAAACGACCATGAAATGATAGCTTTACACAAAGGAATTCAACTTCGTTGTTATCCTCGAAAGTTACTAATTCTGACGTGAGAGTGGAGTTGACCGCTATGAGGACCCCACCCCCTCGCCTGACAGGCCGATCTAGCCGATAAATCGTGAACGCAGCTGGGAAAACTTCGGAGCTAAGAATCTCCGGCTTTAACCAGGTTTCTGTGAACACAATAACATGGGATGAGAATGCAAAACTATCAGAATACAACTTAGGCAGCTTACTACGCAAGCCTCTTGCATTCTTATAGGAGATTAACAGAGAAGTATTTAGTTTTTTTGAACAGAGGCAGAGGATGTAGAGGGCACAGTGGTCAGATCGGGTTTAGGAAGAGTTATCCCGACAGGCCGTTTCTGTTTCTTAGAGTTCATATTCTTTGACGACAACATACTCAGGCCAGAATTTGGTTGAGCATATCGTGCCAAAGAATTCATTTGCGACATTTATTTTGAAAGATGAAATATCCCTAGCGTAAGAAAATTAAAATTTTTCCACCTTTAATTTTAAATTTTCAGCTCTAACTTTGCCTCGTATAAAGGCAATTACATCTTCAGATGTTTGACCAGGGGAGAGCCGTGAAACAAATATCTGTTTTGTAGGTGGGATAGCGATGAGGGCTTGAGGGGGGACAGACGGAGTGCCTGAAGTGCCCATATTGGCCGGTAGTTCCTGCGGGGATAAATTTAAATTTACGGGACTATGGGGGGTCAAAATTTGTGCTCCCGTAGGAGACGAAATTGAAATAGGCGGTGGAACGTTTAGTCCCACTGCACCTTCAGATACCGCCTCTTTCCTAACACTTGACCTCAGAATTCTGGGATTTGATTCTGAGGTCGTAGGCAGTGTCAACGGCGGCTGCTGTTGAGAGCCCGCCGCAGGTTGTAGGGATCCGTCGCCCTGCTGCACTCCAGTTGCAGTTTTTTTGCGCCTTGGAGACTCATTTAATAGCGTAAGGCTATTAAATTGTTTATCAAGCGCTAAGAAGATTTTATGAGTTTTGTTGAAACTCGCTAACAACTCCTTAAAACTGCCCTTGATTTGCCGCGTGAAAGACATCATTTCCCTTTCAACGTCACGACAGGCATCGCAACAGTAACGCAAGCCGATGTTTTTTCTTACATCATCAACAGTCCGGCCGTTAACCCCAATGCACTTTGCATGCAAAATGTTGTCGCACAGCCAGCAGCCGATGGTAAGATCACTTGACAAAACTGCCTTTTTGCAGGTTTTGGAGAAGCAGACGATATCGGAAGACATTATTTTGGACTTACCACTGTACTTGAAGCAATAGATGAGGGGGCGAAAGATATGAAAAGAAAAGTGCAGCTGCACCGATAGAGTTGAAGCGCTAGAGAGCAGGGGAGTGTGAGTGTAAGCGAGCTTAGAGAAACGTTTAGCTGTCGCGACAGAGCAACAACGGCTAAACGAGATAGGTGTAAAGAAGAAATGCAAAAAACACAAGAACAACAAACACTGGCAGCACACTTAAGTTGTGAAATAAAGATTTTAAATAAGTTAATAAAGTTAATAAAGTTGCATGCACATACAAAGTGAACGGGAGCTATGTATATAGAACACAAAGTAGAAGTTTTAAACAAACCCCGGCGGTTTTTACGTAAATAATTTTACAAAAACGAGAGCGCAAGCAAAAAAACACGACCGTTCACTTGGAAGCGAGAAAGAAGGTCATGTTTCCTATTTCCCCCGGGGGTGGAGTGTTGGACGGGCGCGCCAGTTATGTACAGATCCACTTCATTCCCATTACATAATACCCAAATAAAACCAATTAGCCAGACAGTTCAAGAGTTATTAAACTCTATTAATGTAAAATAAGCAATTTCGCGCCACGAGTTAATAAACTCTTGTAAGCATCCGGTTTCGCAACCGAAACCTAAATTCATTGCCCTACAGTAAACAATTTCGCGACATGAGTTAGTAAACTCTTGTATGCATCCGATTTCGCAACGAAACCAATTGCAGATAGAATAAGTCTAAACAGCATAAGTTTCGCAATAACTACATTAGCATATAGAATAAGCTAAATCAGAATTCCATTTAAGTACACCAACACAAGCCAATTGTAACCGAAGTGTAAAACCTTTAAATATGATTTTTTCAATAAAGAGAGTACAGTTATGATTCGCCACTAAGAAACAAACATCGTGTCCGTGTTTATTTTTTTATTAAAATCCGACCCGCAGTACAAAATTCGCCCGTTATCAAGTGACTCTGTGAACTCTGATCATTGAGTATCAGAGTATCAGACTGTGATACCGTCTAGACTCGCCCTCCGAGCGTGGAACTGTTTCCACTGGTCGGGGCGGCCTCCTCGTTCTCATCTTCGGCAGGATCCTCTGTGTCCGATTCCTCGCCGTGATAAGGTTTCAGCTGGTGCAGGCTGGCTGTCCGCCGATTTGCCCTCTCTGTTGGATTTTGCCTCGGCGTGTATGGGGCCATGTGCTGTAGCTCCATTCCTAAAGATTTGCAGAAGTTTCGAAACGATCGACCTGTGCATTGCGTGCCGTTGTCGCAGACAAACGTTCGTGGCACTCCAAAACGGCTCAGAATACGTTCCCGAAATGATCGTTCCAGATGTGTTCCCGTGGCTTTGCGTATTGGAATTAATTCCACCCATTTGCTGAAAGAGTCAAGGAAAACTTAAAGCATTGTTTCCCTGTTTTGAACGCGGTAGTGGACCGACAAAATCCGCGCAAAATCCGAGAATGTGGAATGGCTCCTCCACCTGGCGTGTGAACATATGTCCCGCCGGTTTCTCCTGACTGACATTATACCTTTGGCAACTCAGGCAATTTCGTACGTAGCGGGCGACGTCGCGAAAAAGTCCTGACCAATAGTACCTCTGGGCCACGCGATTACTCGTTTCCGGAGTCCCAAATGTCCGGCGGCGGGAATATCGTGGTTCTCCTGTAGAACACGATGGCGATAATCCGCTCCTACACACAGCTTCCATTGTGTGTACTTCTCCTCCTGTGGCCGTAGCCCGATGCGGCGATAAAGCTGTCTGATTTCCTCCCTGTACTCCGGGAACTTGTCTGGTTCGGTCCGAAATTTCTCCAGCATCCTTGTGAGCCATTTGCAGTTTGTCCCATGTACCTGTGCTTGCTGCGCCACTGGCAGCGGTTGGCGTGAGAGGGCGTCGGCCACTAGATTCTGGGCTCCCCTTAGGTAGTGGACGTCAATTGATACTGCTGCAGCTCGAGTGCGCAGCGGTCGATTTTCCCGGTTGGGATGTCAATGGAGTTCAACCACTTCAAGGCCTGATGATCCGTTATGACCTCGAATCGATATCCCTCGATGTAACACCGCATCTTCCTTACTGCCCATACGATGGCGAGGCACTCCTTCTCGGTAACTGAGTAATTCCTCTCTGCGCTGTTTAAGCGGCGGCTAGCATAGGCCACCACTCGTTCTTGTCCGTCGATGTTTTGTGTGAGTACGGCTCCGATGCCATATTCGCTGGCGTCCGTCTGTAGCACGAATTTCTGCCCAAAGTCCGGGCAGACTAAGAAAGGTGCTTCCGTCAGTCGCGTTTTCAGCTCTTGAAATGCCTGATCTTGCCGCGGTGTCCAATCCCATTTCTTGCCCTTCTTCAGCAGCGATGTCATCGGTTCCACAATGTCGGCAAGTTGGGAACAAATCGACGATACCAGGATGCAATGCCCAGGCATCTCCGAAGTTCCTTTAGGCAAGATGGCGGTTGCAACTCCCGAATCGCGGCCACCTTGTCTGGGTCCGTCTGGATCCCTTCCTCGCTGATCACATGTCCCAAGTAGGCGATGTGCCGTTGGAAGAAGTGAAATTTACCCCTATTCAGCATTAGGTTGGCCTTGCGTAGCCGGCGAAACACCTCTCGAAGGTTTTCCACATGCTCCTCCAATATTGACCCGATGACGATGATGTCGTCCAGATACGCGGCATATTCAATGCCCTCTGAAACGTCGCTGGCGCCGAGTGGAGCCCAAATTGCATAACTCGCCAATGGAAAAGGCCTCCGCCAGGATCCGTGAAAGCCGTGCATTCCCGGCTTTCATGAGCCACAGGTATTTGCCAGTAACCATTTTTCAAGTCCAACGTTGAGATGAACTTAGCGTTCCGTAGTCGCTCCAAGATTTGGTAGATCCTTGGCAGCGGGTATGCATCCGGTACAGAGTTCTCGTTGAGCTGTCTGTAATCTATGCACATCCGTGCGTCACCGTTCTTTTTGGCCGCGATCACGATGGGAGCACTGAGCGGGCTCTTAGACGGCTCGATGCGGCTGTCCCTAAGAGCTCGTCTATTTGCCTATTGATGACGGCTCTCATGGCCGGATTCCGTGGAAAATATCTCTTTGTTATCGGGCGGTCGTTGCGCATGCTGATCCGGTGCTCCGCGATGTTGGATACTCCGGATAGAGTTTTAAACTTCCCCAATTCCTGTTCCAGGAATTCCTCCACCCAGGGCTCTGGGTATCGTCGTCCTGATTCCGGCGGGTCCGGTTCCTCGGGTGCATGGTTCACTGAGTCGACGGTGCCTGGAAAATGACACGCTTCTTGGAGGTACGCTGCGCGGCGGTGGCGTTGGCCATAGGCAGAACATGGCTCCAGCTGGTTGCTCGGCTAGTCGTGGGTACCTCCGTATCCGGGGCTGTTTCCCTGAGTTCCGAGTCGATTCCCGAAGAGCAGGGATCGGTGGTTGTCTTTGTGTAGTACGTGGCTTGGGTACTGGTCCTTGCGTGGCAGTTGGCCTCTCCTGGATAACCGTGCCAGGTGTGTGTTTCTTCTGGTATTCCTCGTTGTTCAGAGCGTGGCTCTGTTGATATTCCTCGCTGTGTTTCCTGTGATATTCCTCGATGTGTTTTTTCTGTGATATTCCTCGTTGCGTTTCCTGCGATATTCCTCGTTGTATTTCTCCTTGTATTCCCCGATGTTTTCCCGTTGATACTCCTCGTTGTTCTTCTACTTGTATTCCTCTTTGATTTCCCGTTGATATTTCTCGTTGTTTCTCTACTTGTATTCCTCGTTGATTTCCCATTGATACACCTCGTTGATTTCCCGTTGATATTCCTCATTGTTCCGAGCGTGGCTCGGCTTGTTGTTCAGAGCGTGGCTCTGCTGTTTCCCTCTTCCACCGTGTCCGTGCCCACGACGGCTTGGTGTGCTGGTCCGGCGTCAAGTTGAGGGCCTGTCCCCCACACTGGATGGTGGCTCCGATCCCGCACAGAAAATCCATTCCCAGAGCACAACGTCCAGAACGTATGTCATCACCAGCAGGATGATCGGCGTACTACAATTCCCGCAGTGGATAATTGCCGCTAGCGCCTTCCCGGCATGCCCCGTCGGCGAGCTTGACCTGCGTCCGTATGTCCCTCGTATTGTCTTTGTTGCCCAGTTCTTGGCCAGATCTTCGCTAATGAAGCTATGTAAAGCTCCTGTGGGCAGGGTGGCCACGAATCTTCGTCCTTCCATAGTGATGGCGGCTCGGATGCGTCCCTGGTGTTGGTGGAGGGTTCCTCCTACTAATTGTTCGGGTTGGCTGGGTTCCTCGAGTGATTCCCGGTCACGCGATGCCCGTTGCCGTTTCCCGAAACCTGGCGTCGGCAGCATTCAAATGTCCGTAATCCTCGTCATCCGCAGTCCCAGCAGAAGACATCCTCTGGTTCTGACATTCCGTCGAGAAATGTCCGGGTTAACAGCAATTCCGGCACGCCTCCGTACGTTTACTGGTGCCTGCTCCGATGGCGATGTCGTGGCTCGGCCTGTGTTCGCATTCCTGCTGTTCCAGACCGAATTCGAGGAGTATTGTCTCCAGTTCAAACTTCTTCCTGTAGCTAATCCAGGTGACGCCCATGGCTAGGTTTGTTTTTTTTTATTGTTATTTTATCCTACTACTTGATTTTATTTTATATTTTCCAGGTGCGCTTATTTTCCCGACGTCTGTCAATATTTATTAATTTATAGCTTATTTAATCGCTTATTAATTTATATTGTTTGCTTAATTTTTTATTTACTATTATAGGTTTTATTATTTAATTATTAATTATAATTTTTTTAATTTTATAAATTTTCCTTAGCTTTTCATTCTTTTATTTTCCTCAGTGTCCTTGATTTTCCTCGTTTGTCTTATTTGTATTTTCATCTGGCTTCGTCGGTGGTCCCGTAGTGAATTTAATTCCTTTTCTTTGATTTTTTTTCTCCGCTTATCTTATCTGAATCTCTTTCTTAACTTATTTTTATTCCATTTGTGACGGTCTGCCGCCCAATTTGCCAGATAGCTCAGGGACGGCCAGAGTCCGCCTAGTAGTCCAAGTGGTAGCTGTAAGAGATATTCCCCCGATTCCCAGTAAGAACAGGTGGAGAGAATTCGGTGACTTAAGTAGGTTTCTGTTTATTCAACGCTTAAAGTACAGAGTTTATTATCTGGCTCGTGGTTCTGCTGCAGCGTGTCTTCGATGCTCCGGGCTGCGACCGCCGGTCAGTTCGGCCCGGAATACGTTGGCGCTTCGGCACGCCCGACAGGTCAGCTCGGATGGGGTTGTGCCCGGGAGCCTGTGGAGAGAGAAAAGAACAGAAAAAGCGGTGGGGACTCGGAAGTCTTCCCAGAGGGCGGATTCGGAAATCTTCAGAGAGTAGGTGCGGCGGACTCGGAAGTCTTCAGTCGCAGGAGAGAGATAGCGGGCGGACTCGTAAGTCTTCAAAGTGAGAATGCGCGGCGGACTCGTAAGTCTTCGGTTTGCGAGAGAGGGGGGGGCGGACTCGTAAGTCTTCACAGAGAGAATGCGCGGCGGACTCGGAAGTCTTCGGTTTGCGAGAGAGAGAGGGGCGGACTCGTAAGTCTTCACAGAGAGAATGCGCGGCGGACTCGTAAGTCTTCGGTTTGCGAGAGAGGGGGGGGCGGACTCGTAAGTCTTCACAGAGAGAGAGGGCGGGCGGACTCGTAAGTCTTCAGGGGGAAAAGAATCCGGCGGGCCGAATTCGTTGTCGCGACTCGCAAGTCTTTCGACAATTTATAGGTAACCCAAATCCTCGGATTCGGGTCGCCTCCAAAAAGTGACTTTGGCTGCTGACTACAAGGAGTGTGCTGCAAGAGGCTTACCGCTCCCGATCGCTGTCGGCCGCTAAGTGATTTTCTTAGGCCAGCAGCTCGCCTTATATAGCGGGCCGCGGATTCCAGTGTGCCCGCCGCGATCGGCTGCTTCCTCTTCTTTTCTTGTGTGCCCGTAGCCGCTAGTCCGGCCCTTTATCGGCGCGCGCGCGCGCATTTGCCTTAAATTTAATTCCACTGTGCAACTTCATTTCATTTAATCTCGCTTCATTTTTATTTACATTATTTACATTTCCATTTGTGCGCGGCACGCGTCACACTCCCCCCTCGTTTCCATTGTGGCGCATAATCGCCACATGATTCCCCCGGTTGGAGACCACTCTCCATACCACGCCTCCGTCCTCCTGCAGCCAGCGCTTCTGCTGCCCGTAGCGCTTCTGGGCCAGCTTCTCTTCGATTGCTGCCACGCATGCATCCGAGAAAATCGCCCCGGCCGGCAACGTCCAGCCCCGTTCGCTCACTTCCAGCGGGTGCAGCTCCAGCACGTCCCGATCCGGCGTCGGCGGCCGTCGTACCAAGGGCGGTGGGCCCTCTTCCTCCTGCGCTCCAGACATCGGGTTCGGCATCTTTGGGCCTGCCACTAGGGACCTGACCTCCCCTGGTTGAGCGGGTGCCGTCGCCCCCAGGGTGATTGTCCCCTGCCTTCCGAGCCCCATCTGCCGTGGCGCGTGCGCCACTCGCCGCCTGCCCGAGCCTTCGTGGCTCACTGCTCCTGCCGCTGCTGCCGTCTCCTTGTGCTCTGCCGGTGCTCTGCTCGCCCTCCTGCCCATCCTCGCCGGCTCCGTCCGCTTCCTGCCCGCTACCGGGATTGCTGCTGCCTCCACCAGCCTGGCCCGTGTCGCCGCTGCTGCCGCCGCCACGTGCCGTTGCTTAAACCTCTCCATGCTCTCCTCGAATTTTCCCATCTTGCCTGCAACGAGAACATAACTTTTTTTAGTATCTCTCCTCCAACTGTCTCGTGCAATTTTGTTCCCTACAGTTTTCAATGGTCGGCACTGAATGAGCGCGAGGGTAGAATCAGGGATGAGCGTGACCCCCGCCCCCTATGTATCGATGTATCGATATCGTTATCACTTGATATATCGTGATCGGGGTCGTGCGATAATTCCACATATGGCTTTATGTCACCAATATGTGCCCGCCTTATCTTACGAGTTCGTTTGTTTTTCAACGTTACAATGACCGGTGAGACGAATCTTGCTACCTCCCATGGGCCGTCGTATCTTGGTGCTAGCTTTGCGTTGAATTTCTGTACTGCGTTTGACAGGTGATGTGTTTTACACAGTACCGAGTCGCCAACCTTTGGTCTCCATTCTCTCTTCCTCAGATCATATCGTGTCTTTTGCTGTTCCGCCGCGCCAATCATGTTCCCTATAGCTCCCTTCCTTTGCTCCTCCATGCGTTTCCACCTGTCTTCGACTGTTTCCTTCTGAATCCCCGACCCTTTAGTGGCCTTGTCGAACACTGTACCTGGCAACCTTAGCTCTCTCCCCAGTATTAATTGTGCGGGACTATACTTTGTTGTCTTAGAGATGCTGCTGTTGAATGCCAACATCAATTCTGGTAGTTGATCGTCCCATCTTGTTTGGTTCTCTCCTGTTATCTGGGCAATCATTGTTTTTATCGTCCGGTTCGTTCGTTCCGTCGGGTTTTCCTGCGGCGTATGGGGTGCCGTGAACTGATGTTTTATGCCCCATCGTTCCATCGCCTGTTTCGTCTTCCTTCCCGTGAACTGGACCCCGTTGTCTGATACCAGAATTTTCGGTGCTCCGAACCTTGCCAATATCCGCTCCCGAAATATCCGCAAAAATGTTTCCGCCGTTGCTTGCCTGATCGCCGCTAGCTCCACCCACCTCGAGTACTTGTCGATCATCACCAGCAGTACCGAGTTCCCATGAGTTGTCCGTGGTAATGGCCCCACGAAGTCGACGCATACCGTCTCCCATGGTGTCTCCGCTACCTGCGTTAGCATCTTTCCGGCTGCCTTCTGCTGTGAAACCTTGTACTTCTGGCAACTGTCGCATGCCCGCTCGAACTTCTTCGTGTCCCTGGTTAATCCGGGCCAAAAGTACCTCGCTTGTACTCTTTTAATGGTCTTCAATATTCCAAGGCGCCCTGCTTCCGCTGCGCTATGGTTCTCCCTCATGATTTGCGGTATTTCGCTTGCGGTTGCGCACAGCTTCCATCGCTGCTGGTCTCTCTCCCGTTCACCCCGCTTGTACAAGCGTCCTTCCGACATCTGGTACTCCTCACTATGTGTTCCTCCTTGTAGCTCCTCCACCTTCTGCCTTATCCAGTCGTCCTGGTGTCGCAATCCCTTGACTTCCACCTGCGGTAGTCTCGATAGGGCGTCCGCTACCACGTTAAGTTTCCCCTTCCTGTACTGCACATCGAACTGGTACGGTTGTAGACCTAGCGCCCACCTAGCGACTCTCCCTGCCGGGCTCTTGATCGAGTTCAGCCATCTCAGCGCCATGTGATCCGTTACCACCGTGAATGGATATCCCTCCAAGTACATCTTGAATTTGTCGATGCCCCAATAAATGGCCAGGCATTCCTTCTCCATCGCGCTGTACTTCTGCTCTGTCGTATTCAACCTCCGGCTTGCGAACGAGATCACATGTTCCCCGTCCTCCGCTTCCTGCGTTGGGACCGCTCCTAACCCGAAGTCGCTCGCATCCGTTTGTAGCTTGAATCGCCTTGAGAAGTCTGGACACGCCAAAACTGGTGCCTGTGTTAAGCCCTGCTTTAGGCCATCGAACGCTCGTTGGTGCTTCTCCGTCCATTCAAATCTCTGTCCCTTCCGGATCAGCTCCTGCAGCGGCCCGGCTCGCTCGGTGAAGTTCGGCACAAACCTCCTATACCACGACGCCATCCCCAAGAAACTGTGCACCTCCTTTGTGGATTTAGGTGCTGGCAACTCCTGAATCGCCGCTACCTTCTCCGGGTCTGTATGGATGCCCTGGTTGCTCACCACATGCCCCAAGTACTTCAGCTCCTCTTGGAAAAAGTGGCATTTATCCGGATTTATTTGCAAGTTCGCCCCTTGCAGCCGTTGAAACACTTCCCGTAACCTCTGCAAGTGCTCCTCCTTGGTCCTTCCTATCACAATGATGTCGTCCAAGTATGCAAACGCGTACGGCTCCATCTCCGGCCCGATGATTGTGTCTAATGCCCTTTGGAATGTTGCCGGTGCTGTCGTCAGTCCGAACGGCATCACCTTCCATTGGAACAATCCTCTCCCCGGTACCGTAAATGCCGTATATTGCCTACTTCCCTGGTCCATTGGAATTTGCCAATATCCCGCCTTTAGGTCTATAGTGCTTATGTACTTTGCCTCCCGTAGCTGATCCAGGATAAAATTCATCCGTGGTACCGGATATGCGTCCTTTTCGGTCTTGTCATTCAGTAACCGATAGTCTATGCACATCCGCCACTCGTTGTTCTTTTTCCTGACCAGTACTACAGGTGCACTATAGGGACTTCTTGACCTCTCTATCAGGTCCAGGGACAATAACTCGTTCACTTGCTCGTCGATAATTGCCTGCTGCTTCGGGTTTCTTGGGTAGTACCTCTGTTTGATCGGCTTATCGTCCGTCAGGTATATCTTGTGCGTTGCTGCGTTACTGACCCCCTGCATCCTCTCGAATACTTGCCTCTGCTCCTGCAGGAAGTCCTTTATCCTTTCGTCCAGCGTATTTTCCGGGTCCTGTGCGTCCTCTACTTCCCCTGCTTCGTCGTTGCTGCTCCCTGCCTCCTCTATCTCCAGCTCCAGATTCCCGCAACGAAGAGTGCTCCGCACCTTTGCCAAGAAATCCATTCCCAACAAGATGCCTCCTGCCACCTCTGTCATGATCATGAACGCTGTCTCGACCCGTGCTCCTCCGAATCTGATCTCGGCGTGAAATTTTCCAATCGCCTGCTGCTTCATCCCGTTCGCCAGCGTTATTTCCGCCCGAACTCCGCTCCATCTCCCGTGTTCTCGAAGATCTTGGTACGAGTTCCTGCTGATCGCGCTCCGTGTTGCTCCGGTGTCTATGACTCCCTTCACGGTTCTCTCCCCGACTCGGATCCTTGCCACAATTTGGAATCCGTCGCATGTCAAGTCGTCCCTCGGGTCTGGCCTTTGATGCGTGGTCTGAGCTGCCAGTTTTAATTGCTCAGACCTTATGCGTTTCCCGTCGGCGCCCTGCAACATTGTGTCGTTCTCACCCCGTTCTTTCCGCATACCCAACAGAACAGCTTCGGTGGGTTACCACAACTGCGTGCTGCATGTCCTGAGCCGCCGCATCTAAAGCATACCTCTTGCCTTATCTGTTGCTGCGTTGGTCGTATTGCGCCCTCCGTTGCTTCTATTTCCTCTACTTCCTCGGCTAATTTCAGGAACTCCGTTAAGGTGCTAAATCCGTTCCTCCGCGTGTACAACTTTATTTTGCTCCTGCAATTTTTGTACACCCTGTCCAATTTTTCGCCTTCGGACAGCTTTGTGAATCGCATCAGCTTCCGTAATTCGGTTGCGTATTCTCTCACTGGCTCGTTCTCCCGTTGTCTCATCTGGGCGATCTGTTGTTCCAACTGTTCCTCGTACCTCGGTGGCAGAAAGTATTCCAGTAATTCTCCTTTAGCTGTTTTCATGTCCTGATCTCCGTTGGCGTGGTGTTCCACCAATCCGCCGCGAGTCCCTCCAGGATGAATGGCATGGTTTGGATTAACTGATCCATTGCCATTCCGTACCCTCCGGCCCACTGTTTTATCTTCTCCAAGAACTCTAGTGGGTTTGATGTTCCCTGGTACCTTATCCCCCATCCTCGCACTCGGTCGATAATTTCTACTTCCACCTTCCTTATCGGTTTCTCCATCCTCGGGCTGCTCCTCTCGCCCTCCACCAGGATCGTTGGCGCTCTTGCGGGGCTTTTCTCCCTCCTGTACCTCTCCGCCAAGGCTGCCAGTCTCTGACTTAAGCTTTCCGTATGATCCGTCTTCTTACAG
This sequence comes from Drosophila birchii, assembly GCA_035046345.1. Classification (NCBI taxonomy): domain Eukaryota; kingdom Metazoa; phylum Arthropoda; class Insecta; order Diptera; family Drosophilidae; genus Drosophila; species Drosophila birchii. The sequence goes on along the minus strand of JAWNOA010000083.1, from coordinate 412,963 downwards.
AATGCCGATAGCTCCTTCCTTAAGTCTTCCAACTTCCCTGTCTGGTCCAACCCGAATTCCTCCGCGTACTCGGCCAGCTCGGCTTTTGATGCCATGTACACCCAGCTGGACATGTTCTCCTGGTTTCGGGTTTCTCCTGCTACCACTCTTCCTGCTCGGGTGCCACTGTGACGGTCTGCCGCCCAATTTGCCAGATAGCTCAGGGACGGCCAGAGTCCGCCTAGTAGTCCAAGTGGTAGCTGTAAGAGATATTCCCCCGATTCCCAGTAAGAACAGGTGGAGAGAATTCGGTGACTTAAGTAGGTTTCTGTTTATTCAACGCTTAAAGTACAGAGTTTATTATCTGGCTCGTGGTTCTGCTGCAGCGTGTCTTCGATGCTCCGGGCTGCGACCGCCGGTCAGTTCGGCCCGGAATACGTTGGCGCTTCGGCACGCCCGACAGGTCAGCTCGGATGGGGTTGTGCCCGGGAGCCTGTGGAGAGAGAAAAGAACAGAAAAAGCGGTGGGGACTCGGAAGTCTTCCCAGAGGGCGGATTCGGAAATCTTCAGAGAGTAGGTGCGGCGGACTCGGAAGTCTTCAGTCGCAGGAGAGAATGCGCGGCGGACTCGGAAGTCTTCGGTTTGCGAGAGAGAGAGGGGCGGACTCGTAAGTCTTCACAGAGAGAATGCGCGGCGGACTCGTAAGTCTTCGGTTTGCGAGAGAGGGGGGGGCGGACTCGTAAGTCTTCACAGAGAGAGAGGGCGGGCGGACTCGTAAGTCTTCAGGGGGAAAAGAATCCGGCGGGCCGAATTCGTTGTCGCGACTCGCAAGTCTTTCGACAATTTATAGGTAACCCAAATCCTCGGATTCGGGTCGCCTCCAAAAAGTGACTTTGGCTGCTGACTACAAGGAGTGTGCTGCAAGAGGCTTACCGCTCCCGATCGCTGTCGGCCGCTAAGTGATTTTCTTAGGCCAGCAGCTCGCCTTATATAGCGGGCCGCGGATTCCAGTGTGCCCGCCGCGATCGGCTGCTTCCTCTTCTTTTCTTGTGTGCCCGTAGCCGCTAGTCCGGCCCTTTATCGGCGCGCGCGCGCGCGCATTTACTTTAAATTTAATTCCACTGTGCAACTTCATTTCATTTAATCTCGCTTCATTTTTATTTACATTATTTACATTTCCATTTGTGCGCGGCACGCGTCACACATTTTATTTATTTTATTTAATTTTGTTCATTATATTATTCTTTTCCTCGCTTGTCTTATTTTATTACTTTATTTGCCTTAAAATTTATTATATATTTTTTTCAGTGTATCCTAGTTCAATTTCCGTTGAGTTCTTTTTGTTTTATTTTCCTAATGATTTAATAATAATTTTAGAATTCTTATAACTTTATAATTCGTAATTTTGTAATTTATAATCTCTATATATATATATATTTTTTTTTATAATTTTTCCTCAAGCCTCGCTGATTTTTTCTTTTTTTCTCGTGGTTCCGCGTTTATTTTATTTTATTTCCTCTCTTTATCTTATTCGATTTAGCTTAATTATTTTTCAGTGTAGCCTTTGATTTATATACTTTTCTCGCCTATCATATTTATTCCATTTATTTTATTATATATTTTATTTTAGGGTATTTCCAGCCTTTATTTCTTTTAATTTCTTTATGCGTGTCCTGATTCTGTTTAATTCATTTTATTTATTTTTATACTCTGTACCAAAGGTACACAGGTATTATAGTTTTGTGCGAGTGCAACTTTCTGTAACAGGCAGAAGGAGGCGTGGCAGACCCCCAAAAGTTACCTAAATATTGATCAGGACCACTAAAGGAGTAGATATAGCCATGTCCGTCCGTCCGTCCGTCCGTCCGTCCGTCTGTCTGTCTGTCTGTCTGTCTGTCTGTCTGTCTGTCTGTCTGTCTGTCTGTCTGTCTGTCTGTCTGTCTGTATGAACGCCTAGATCTCAGAGACTATAAGAGCTAGAGACACAAAACTTGGGATTTTGACTTCTTATATCTGCACGCAGATCAAGTTTGTTTTAAATTTTTGCTGCTCTCCTTTTTGGTGGAGCTATTTGAAAAAAACCATATATCTCCCAAATTTATAAAGTAATGTAAACCATATTCAAAAGCTTGATGTATTTTATTAAAATACACATATTGCCCAAATTTCGTGCCATAAATAGCGGAGATATAGCCTTTTTACTCTATACACATTATGTGTACAAGGGGCAGGCCCAGGCAGAGGGCTTCAAATAAATTAAAACGTTCATTATACATTTTAGTTATGTTCACACTATTATGGAATTAAGAATACCAATTTCAAATTGATTAGTGGTGCAGCTGTCTAAGCTGCAGTCCATCCGAAAGGCTTGTTCTGAACAAAGATTTGTTGTCACGAGTTCGAATATCGGCTGCGACGAATGAAAATTTTTTTTGTATACTTTTAGCAAATTATTTTTTTTATTTTTCTCTGTAAATCAAAATAATTACAGTATTTAATAATAAGAAATAAAAAAATTTAAGCAAAGGACTATCTCAATTTTTTAAAATTAAAAGATTTTTTCATGCGGTAGGATCCGAACCCAGGTCATTTGTTTACACGCAAAACACGAGCAGCTTTACCCACTGAGCTATCGACTTTGCTTTTAAAATTGAAGACATTTGCATTACATGTAAATTTTTCTCAGTTTTAATTTTTTATTTTCCTTCTTTTATATAATTTTGGCACGCGCGTTGTAATGGTACAGGGTATTCTACTGCCGGGACACCCGACTGTATGTCCATCTTGTTTTTTATTTATATTGATTATATTTTAATTTTATTTTATTTTCAGTGTATCCTGATTTTGTTTTATTTTATTTGATTTATTTTATTTATCTTGTTACGACCAGCTGTTTGATAGGGCAAGGCCGGCTAGCCAGTCATCTCAGCGGGATTTTTCCCCGTTTGCCACAGGTCGCACCACAAACCCAGCTGATCTGGAATCCGCTGACAACAACAACAAATGGTAAACAAACGCAACAAAATATAACAAAATCAACTGCACAAATTAACGATCACTTCCCTCTTCCGATGTAGGCTCGGGGCATGGCTGTCGTCGCCCCTTAACGCACCCTCCCTTCCTGGAATCCGCATCAGGTCATCGGATTCCCCTTGGCAGACGGCTGTTCCGGCTTCTCCTGGTCACCGCCTCATCCGGTCATCATTCTTCCGACTTAATTTTACTAACATACAATTTTTGTCTTTTTTGACAATCTATTTACAGCATTTGGGAAGCAAATCTACATCCCAAATTTATGCGGATCAACGACGAATGGAATCAAAATGAATTCTGCGAGGGCACGACGAAATTGTACGGGTATATATATGAATATAAATATAAATGTATGTGTATATATAAATATAATGATTATTAACCATCCATTCTTTTCATCTTTTTATCCTAACTGGAGCTCCAACACAGATAAGGGGCTGAGACGGGTCGTTTGTTTGGACAGGACAACAATAAACACCCCTACATAGATTGGCCTGGGCAGATCACTACGTTAAGGATTAAATTTACTTTAGGATATAAGTTTGCTTTGCTTCATGTCTTTATATCATTATTTACTAAATTGTTGTATGTCTGCTAATATATTAAAAAATAATTGTATTAAATTGTATTTAATTCCGTGCCTTAATTTGTTTTCATTGGGATTGCGTGCTTGTGTTTCTGTCCGATTTGTGCATTTTGCCGGTTACATAGCGCCGACGCAGTAAATAAATAAATAAATAAATACAGGTATTTATGCACTGACGAATCTAACGGACATTCTTATTATTTGCACTGGCACATATGAAAAAAATAACAATTAAATAAATAAATAATCAATTATACCGGCAAACAACGAATAAATAAATAAATTAAATAAATAATTAATTTTGTATAAATAAATAAATAAATATTTCTGGATAATTAAAAAAATAAATTAAATAAATAAGTGGAATAAATTAAATTCACTAAGGTTTGATGGCCAAATCTGGTTTTGGACAGTCGATCCCTCCTTGCGGTGAACGAATTTTGGAGGTTGGAACCTCGTACTCGGGCTGACAGAAAAGTTTATCCCGGGCCCGAAATGGCTGTCCCGGGATGTGAATGTTCGCTCTGTGAAACCCACATGATTCCCTATTATTATTTTCCTAGGTCCCACTCGGAACGGACTCACGTTTTTTTATCGTTCCCTTTCCGGCCCTCTCCTCCGGCTTGGTTCCTCCTTCCTGTCCTCCAACTACGTCGATCTCCGAATAGGTTTTTCCTGCGGACTTCCGTGTTATTAAAACTTTCACCTGCCTTTCACCACTGCACTCACGTTTTTTATTTATATATTTTTTTTTATATATTTTTCATCCGCAATACGGATGGCGGTGGCTAGTCCACGGGTCGCGACGATCTGGCTCGGTTTTTCAGGAATGGCCGTCACCTTGCCCTATTTATGGGCTCGATTCCCGTCGATTCCCTTTCCCTTTATCTACTCTCCACTCTTTTGAGGTCGAGAAACGCTTTCAAGGCCAGAGCCCCGCTTCTGCCTTGGTATGAGTGGAGGCACTCGCTCCGGGCTCTCCTCTCATGATTCTTACCTACCATCCACTTTCCCCTTTTCTGGGTGTGGACGGTAGGTGGCGTCTTGCGTTCCACCCTTCCCCTTCCTCTCGGCCCTGCCAACCTTCTTCTAGTGTGCATCCCAGGCGATATTTGTTTCGCCTGCGGCTATCGATTACCACCAGAATGCAACACCACGCGAAAATTGGAAAATCGTAGAGGAGGCAAATATTCGCGAGCATTCCTACGGCTTCTCGACTCGGCATCTGGCAAACTTCCGCGCGAACTTGGCGTTGTAGTTACTGCCAAAGTCGCTCAGCGTGAAATTTCGCCGGAACATTTCTTGGCCAGGTTTCGCGTGAAACCCACGGGCGCGCTTGTTGTACTGGCGGCTGCTGCGTTCGTACGCCTGATGCAGGTGCTCCTTGATGCGCTCGCGGATGATATCCCGTTTGTCCTGGGTATTCAGCGTCGCTACCTCATGATCCGTCATCGACTGCAGCTTTCTGGCCAACTTATAGCAGCTGCCGTGGAGGTACATCTGCTGGCCGAACACTGCAAGGAACGGCGTCACGCCCGTTGCCTCATGGATAGAGTTCCGGATCGCGACTTCGATCTCCGGCAGATATGCATCCCAATCTCGGTGATCCTGCTCCAAATATGTCCGGATCGCGGCCAGGACTGTTCGGTTCACCCTCTCGGCAGCGTTGCTTTGCGGCGAGTACACTGCTGTCCGCATGTGATGCACGCCGTACGCTTCCATCACGTCCTGAAACGCCTTCGAGACGAACTGCTTGCCATTGTCGGAGTGGATTACCTCTGGTACTCCGAACTTGTAAAACACTTCGTGCACCAGGAACTCGACGACATTTGTGGCAGTTGCTTCTCTCATCGACTTCAGGAACGTGAACTTCGAGAAGTGATCCACGACCACGAAAATCCAGGCCTTACCTCGCTTCGACCGCGGATATTTGCCGAGGAAGTCTATGTAGAGCTTCTGGAATGGCCTCTCCGTCACCACTTCCGGCTCTATCCCGACCTGTGTCCGGTAATTCGACGCCTTCGCTTCCTTGCATTGGATGCAACGTCCCACGAAGTCCCGAACCTGCGTCGTCATCCCCGGCCAGTAGTACTGCCGTTGGAGGCGGTGCAGCGTTTTCTTCATCCGTCCGTGTCCTGACGTCGGATCCTCATGGGCCGTCGCGATCATCCCGGCTGTCAACGAGGCTGGAATCCATACCTTCCACGGGCCTCCCTCGACTTCGTCCTCCAATCTGCTGAACCCAAGGCGTTTGAAGATGAGATCGCCTTCCACACGCATATCCGGTAGGCGAGCCTGGTTGTCCCTAATCTCATCTCGGATTTCCTTGTATTCCGCAGATTGGAACTCCGTCGTAGCGAATCCGAGGGCGTCGTCGACATCCAGCTCCAGCTCCTCCACGCATCTGGACAACGTATCGGCCACCACGTTGTCGGCTCCTTTCCGGTGTGCGATCTGAAAGTCGAAACTTTGCAGTCGGAGTGACCATCGCGCCAGGCGTCCGCTGATGTCCTTCATAGTCATCAACCACTTGAGGCTGGCGTGGTCGGTGATCACCGTAAACGGCATCAGCTCCACGTACGGACGAAAATTCTCTACTGCAAGTACTGCTGCCAAGCACTCCTTTTCTGTCACTGAATAATGCAGCTGATGTTTATTCAGCTTTGCAGAAAAGAAGGCAATCGGACGCTCGTTCTCGTCCGTGTCGTACTGGAAAAGTACCGCCCCGACCCCATGGTGTGACGCGTCGCACTAGACCACGAACGAGCGCTTAAAATCGGCATGAACCAGAACCGGGGCCGAGGTAAGTGCCGCCTTCAACGCCTGTATAGCGCTCTTGGCCTCCTCGTCTAGCATTAATCTCGTGTGCTTTCCCTTTTTCAGCGCGTTGGTGAGAGGAGTCGCCATCGCCGCGAAGTCCTTTATGAACCGGCGATACCACCCCGCGGTTCCTTTACGGATTTCGGCTCGGCAATCCTCTGAATCGCGACGATACTCTCCGGATCCATTCGCAGCGCCCCGCCGCCGATAATGAACCCCAGGTACCTCAGGCTCCTGTAGCAAAATTTTGACTTCTTAAACCCAATTGTCAAATTCGCCTTCCGCAGACACTCGGCCAGCAATCCGAGATACTTCAGGTGCGTCTCGAAGTCCGGTGCGATGATCAACAGGTCGTCCAGGTACACAAACACGTTCGACCTCAGCTGCGCGGGAATCACTTTGTCCATCTGTCGGCAGAGCCTCTACGCCGCGTTGCACAGTCCAAACGGCATCATCCGGAACTGATAAAGCGGCCTCGCGGCTACTGTGAACGCTGTATATGGGCACTATCGGGATCCAACTCTACCTGCCAGAACGCGAACTTCGATACATAGCAGCGGATATGCGTCCTTCACGGTGAGCTGGTTGAGCTTACGTGCGTCCAGGCAGAAACGGTTCTTGTCCGGCCTTCGCACCGTCGTGCGGTTACTCCTTGGACTCTCGCTGACCTCGATCACGCCAAGCTCCAGCATTTTATCCCCTTCCGCCCACACGACCTCCTGCATCGCTGGCGATAGTGGATAATGCCGATCCTTAAATGGTTCTGCGCCTTCCACTAGCTGGATTCGGTGCCTCTCCACCGATGTTTTTCCTTGGCCCACATCCTCGAAGGCAAGGAACTCCATTTTGATCGCCTCTAATTGTTCCTTCTGATTCTCTGGCAGGACCCACTACTCGATTACGGACTCCTTGGCCGTCTTCCCATCGAGCCACGGATTGTTCGGATCCCACATTTCCGAAACGCTCGCGTTCGGCTTCGTTGCTGGCTGCTCCCCGAGGATGTCTGGTGCCAACGCGAACCGCCTCCATGGCCGAGGTACATGGCCTGCTCCAACTACGGGCACACGTAAAAGGAGAGCACTTTCTCCGCTCCCTTAAACTCCCTTTTCCCAGGACGTTGACGGATGCGCCGGTGTCCAGTAAACCGGAAACTCGCTTTCCGCGGATGACCACCTCGGCGAACACCCTGGGGTCGTCGCTCATCCCTCGGCGCACTGCTTCCACCATAGCTCGTCGGGTCTGGTGCCTCTGCCGGAATCGTGATCTGGCCTTCAGGAGCCTCCGACTGACGCCCCGCATCCCATCCAGTTGGTGATGCCCCAAAATCCTGTTCCGAGCCTCCAGGTACTTCCGCATCCGCTCCTCTGCCGGTAGGTATCTTAAAAGGTATGGTTTTTCCTTATATCTATCTACGCCTATATTAATATGCTCCTTTTTAGGTAGTGATGACTCTGACGCCGCAGCCATCTTCAGGTGCGGCTGGGCCTGTAAGTCGAGCGCGGGTCGCCCTCCCGTTTCCCTACAAATTCGGGCAGCACGGAGTGACCACCATTTCCGCTTCCGTTATTGGCCTTAGCAGACGGTTTCCCAGACGGCTCATGGCCCGGAAATAATCGCCCACGGACTCACCCGGTTGCTGCCGCCGGTCCTGGAGCGCTCGCATCCGCTCAAATTCGCCTCCCCGGCCGCGAAATCTGGCCAGTACCATTCGGCCGCCTGGCCTCGCATGAGCTGGTAGAAGCTGCCCAGCACCTGGTCACAGGAACACCTAGACTGCCGCTGTAGGTATTCCACCCGGAAGACGAAAGAAAATCTCCCACTTCTCTATCCGGACCCCTCTCACGGCCTCTTCTCTTCTTTCAGGCCCCCGGAGACCCTCGCCGACGTTTGCCCGCGCCTCGTACACCATCGGATAGGGCTGGTGCTGCCAGCCGTTCGCCCGCGGATGCCCTCCTGGGTACCATCTGGCGTCGGATCCTCGATCCGAGTCGCTGCTGTGTGCCCTCGGAGGTTTCGGTGGCGACCTCCTCGGCTCGTCCACTTCCGGCTTGGCCTTCGGATACGCTCCCGTCGTGCTCGCCGTCTCTGGGCGTCCGCTAGCTCTGTGGCCACAGTCGACTCCGACGTCGCCCTGCCTTGGCGTCTGCTGCAGCTCCCGAACCGCGGCTGCTGTCTCCTTCAACGGCTGGACTACCTGGTTGATCATGGCCATCATTTCCATGAATCCCCGGCGAATCTCCTCTTGGATTGTCTGGCTGATGTTTTCCGACGCCGCTGCCCGATGCGTCTCGTACGCCTGGGCCACCGCAGCGTTCACCGAGGAGGCGATTTCGCTCGGGATTACTCGACGTGGGGGAGACACGTCCCAGCTGTCTCCTGCTGCCCCGCCTGCGTCTCCTCCTGCCGCTCCATCTTGCGTACCTTCCGACCGTGGAGTCCTCGTGGTCATCCTACCAGCGTTGGACCGCAAATTGTAATTCCTGCTCATAAACTTTCTATGCTACCTAATTGCTACCTAGCTGCTACCTATATTCCTAACAATTAACACGCTTTACTTTATCTTTCTAGACGAAAAATAAAACTCAACCTGCACAACAAATACGGGGGGAAAAGAACCGATGCCTGACCGGAGCCGTCAACCGTCTGCTTTTTCTGCGTCTGCAGCACAACCTCCCGATCGTTTTGCACTCTTGCGAGCTCCGTCGGCTCCACTATCTTCATCTCGGAAGACAGGGTAGCGAGGGCGCTCACCTACTCACGGCGTCCTGTCCGATTACGCTGCGAATGTGCCTGCGAGTTCTTTTGCTGTTCCGGGTGCATCGCATGGTGAACCCTGTGTTCCCATGGGCCACCCGTAGACCAGCAATTTCCTCGCACACATCCGCACCGCAAACGGCAGGAGCCTGACTCTACCTTCTTCTTCACCCGCCACGGATCCTCCTTTTGCCACCAGGCACCTCTCGGGAGCCTCCTAGCCGACTTTCCTGTCGCTAGTGACATCCCTTCTCTCCTGGAGGATGTCCGCTTTTAGGTGAATATGGACAAGACAAAAATTTAACTACACGAACATTTACTTTGTGGTCTTTCACTCCAGCACCCCAGGTTTTCCCGCGGCGAGCAATTACGTCTGACTTTTTATTGCCGACATAAGCCTTCGCAACACCTTCCAACCTGGAATGCCGGCCCACTCGGATTCCCGCCCTCGACTGGGAACTATTTACTTTTTCCGTCTCCTGCGTATGGGTGCGGATGCCCCTTTTCAAAGGCCTCCGCCACCCCACTTCTAGTTGACATTGGGCGCCATTTATGTTACGACCTGCTGTTTGATGGGGCAAGGCCGGCTAGCCAGTCATCTCAGCGGGATTTTTCCCCGTTTGCCCACAGGTCGCACCACAAACCCAGCTGATCTGGAATCCGCTGACAACAACAACAAAAGGTAAACAAACTCAACAAAATATAACAAAATCAACTGCACAAATTAACGATCTTTCTCCTCTTTCCATGTAGGCTCGGGGCATGGCTGTTGTCGCCCCTTGACGCACCCTCCCTTCCTGGAATCCGCATCAGTTCATCGGAATCCCCTTGGCAGACGGTTGTTCCGGCCTTCTCCTGGTCACCGCCTCATCCGGTCATCATTGTTATAAATAAATATAAATGTATGTGTATGTATAAATATAATGATTATTAACCCTCCATTCTTTTCAGCATTTTATCCTAACTGGAGCTCCAACACAGATAAGGGGCTGAGACGGGTCGTTTGTTTGGACTGGACAACAATAAACACCCCTACATAGATCGGCCTGGGCAGATCATTATTTTTTTAAGGATTAAATTTAAATTAGGATATAAGTTTGCTTTGTTTCATGTCTTTATATCATTATTTTCTTAATTGTTGTATGTCGGTTAATATTTCAATAAATAATTGTTTTTAAATTGTATTTAATTCCGTGCCTTTAATTTGTATTCATTGGGATTGCGTGCTTGGGTTTTTGTCCGATAGTCGCCGTTTAATATTCGTGCATTTTGCCGGCTACTTAGCCGAGGCAATAAATAAATAAATAAATATATTTACGCACTGACGAAACTAATGGACATTCTAATTATTTGCACTGGCACATATAAAAAAATAACAATTAAATAAATAAATAATCAATTATACCGGCAAACAACGAATAAATAAATAAATTAAATAAATAATTAATTTTGTATAAATAAATAAATAAATATTTCTGGATAATTAAAAAAATAAATTAAATAAATAAGTGGAATAAATTAAATTCACTAAGGTTTAATGGCCAAATCTGGTTTTGGACAGTCGATCCCTCCTTGCGGTGAACGGATTTTGGAGGTTGGAACCTCGTACTTGGGCTGACAGAAAAGTTTATCCCGGGCCCGAAATGGCTGTCCCGGGATGTGAATGTTCGCTCTGTGAAACCCACATGATTCCCTATTATTATTTTCCTAGGTCCCACTCGGAACGGACTCACGTTTTTTTATCGTTCCCTTTCCGGCCCTCTCCTCCGGCTTGGTTCCTCCTTCCTGTCCTCCAACTACGTCGATCTCCGAATAGGTTTTTCCTGCGGACTTCCGTGTTATTAAAACTTTCACCTGCCTTTCACCACTGCACTCACGTTTTTTATTTATATATTTTTTTTATATATTTTTCATCCGCAATACGGATGGCGGTGGCTAGTCCACGGGTCGCGACGATCTGGCTCGGTTTTTCAGGAATGGCCGTCACCTTGCCCTATTTATGGGCTCGATTCCCGTCGATTCCCTTTCCCTTTATCTACTCTCCACTCTTTTGAGGTCGAGAAACGCTTTCAAGGCCAGAGCCCCGCTTCTGCCTTGGTATGAGTGGAGGCACTCGCTCCGGGCTCTCCTCTCATGATTCTTACCTACCATCCACTTTCCCCTTTTCTGGGTGTGGACGGTAGGTGGCGTCTTGCGTTCCACCCTTCCCCTTCCTCTCGGCCCTGCCAACCTTCTTCTAGTGTGCATCCCAGGCGATATTTGTTTCGCCTGCGGCTATCGATTACCACCAGAATGCAACACCACGCGAAAATTGGAAAATCGTAGAGGAGGCAAATATTCGCGAGCATTCCTACGGCTTCTCGACTCGGCATCTGGCAAACTTCCGCGCGAACTTGGCGTTGTAGTTACTGCCAAAGTCGCTCAGCGTGAAATTTCGCCGGAACATTTCTTGGCCAGGTTTCGCGTGAAACCCACGGGCGCGCTTGTTGTACTGGCGGCTGCTGCGTTCGTACGCCTGATGCAGGTGCTCCTTGATGCGCTCGCGGATGATATCCCGTTTGTCCTGGGTATTCAGCGTCGCTACCTCATGATCCGTCATCGACTGCAGCTTTCTGGCCAACTTATAGCAGCTGCCGTGGAGGTACATCTGCTGGCCGAACACTGCAAGGAACGGCGTCACGCCCGTTGCCTCATGGATAGAGTTCCGGATCGCGACTTCGATCTCCGGCAGATATGCATCCCAATCTCGGTGATCCTGCTCCAAATATGTCCGGATCGCGGCCAGGACTGTTCGGTTCACCCTCTCGGCAGCGTTGCTTTGCGGCGAGTACACTGCTGTCCGCATGTGATGCACGCCGTACGCTTCCATCACGTCCTGAAACGCCTTCGAGACGAACTGCTTGCCATTGTCGGAGTGGATTACCTCTGGTACTCCGAACTTGTAAAACACTTCGTGCACCAGGAACTCGACGACATTTGTGGCAGTTGCTTCTCTCATCGACTTCAGGAACGTGAACTTCGAGAAGTGATCCACGACCACGAAAATCCAGGCCTTACCTCGCTTCGACCGCGGATATTTGCCGAGGAAGTCTATGTAGAGCTTCTGGAATGGCCTCTCCGTCACCACTTCCGGCTCTATCCCGACCTGTGTCCGGTAATTCGACGCCTTCGCTTCCTTGCATTGGATGCAACGTCCCACGAAGTCCCGAACCTGCGTCGTCATCCCCGGCCAGTAGTACTGCCGTTGGAGGCGGTGCAGCGTTTTCTTCATCCGTCCGTGTCCTGACGTCGGATCCTCATGGGCCGTCGCGATCATCCCGGCTGTCAACGAGGCTGGAATCCATACCTTCCACGGGCCTCCCTCGACTTCGTCCTCCAATCTGCTGAACCCAAGGCGTTTGAAGATGAGATCGCCTTCCACACGCATATCCGGTAGGCGAGCCTGGTTGTCCCTAATCTCATCTCGGATTTCCTTGTATTCCGCAGATTGGAACTCCGTCGTAGCGAATCCGAGGGCGTCGTCGACATCCAGCTCCAGCTCCTCCACGCATCTGGACAACGTATCGGCCACCACGTTGTCGGCTCCTTTCCGGTGTGCGATCTGAAAGTCGAAACTTTGCAGTCGGAGTGACCATCGCGCCAGGCGTCCGCTGATGTCCTTCATAGTCATCAACCACTTGAGGCTGGCGTGGTCGGTGATCACCGTAAACGGCATCAGCTCCACGTACGGACGAAAATTCTCTACTGCAAGTACTGCTGCCAAGCACTCCTTTTCTGTCACTGAATAATGCAGCTGATGTTTATTCAGCTTTGCAGAAAAGAAGGCAATCGGACGCTCGTTCTCGTCCGTGTCGTACTGGAAAAGTACCGCCCCGACCCCATGGTGTGACGCGTCGCACTAGACCACGAACGAGCGCTTAAAATCGGCATGAACCAGAACCGGGGCCGAGGTAAGTGCCGCCTTCAACGCCTGTATAGCGCTCTTGGCCTCCTCGTCTAGCATTAATCTCGTGTGCTTTCCCTTTTTCAGCGCGTTGGTGAGAGGAGTCGCCATCGCCGCGAAGTCCTTTATGAACCGGCGATACCACCCCGCGGTTCCTTTACGGATTTCGGCTCGGCAATCCTCTGAATCGCGACGATACTCTCCGGATCCATTCGCAGCGCCCCGCCGCCGATAATGAACCCCAGGTACCTCAGGCTCCTGTAGCAAAATTTTGACTTCTTAAACCCAATTGTCAAATTCGCCTTCCGCAGACACTCGGCCAGCAATCCGAGATACTTCAGGTGCGTCTCGAAGTCCGGTGCGATGATCAACAGGTCGTCCAGGTACACAAACACGTTCGACCTCAGCTGCGCGGGAATCACTTTGTCCATCTGTCGGCAGAGCCTCTACGCCGCGTTGCACAGTCCAAACGGCATCATCCGGAACTGATAAAGCGGCCTCGCGGCTACTGTGAACGCTGTATATGGGCACTATCGGGATCCAACTCTACCTGCCAGAACGCGAACTTCGATACATAGCAGCGGATATGCGTCCTTCACGGTGAGCTGGTTGAGCTTACGTGCGTCCAGGCAGAAACGGTTCTTGTCCGGCCTTCGCACCGTCGTGCGGTTACTCCTTGGACTCTCGCTGACCTCGATCACGCCAAGCTCCAGCATTTTATCCCCTTCCGCCCACACGACCTCCTGCATCGCTGGCGATAGTGGATAATGCCGATCCTTAAATGGTTCTGCGCCTTCCACTAGCTGGATTCGGTGCCTCTCCACCGATGTTTTTCCTTGGCCCACATCCTCGAAGGCAAGGAACTCCTTTTTGATCGCCTCTAATTGTTCCTTCTGATTCTCTGGCAGGACCCACTACTCGATTACGGACTCCTTGGCCGTCTTCCCATCGAGCCACGGATTGTTCGGATCCCACATTTCCGAAACGCTCGCGTTCGGCTTCGTTGCTGGCTGCTCCCCGAGGATGTCTGGTGCCAACGCGAACCGCCTCCATGGCCGAGGTACATGGCCTGCTCCAACTACGGGCACACGTAAAAGGAGAGCACTTTCTCCGCTCCCTTAAACTCCCTTTTCCCAGGACGTTGACGGATGCGCCGGTGTCCAGTAAACCGGAAACTCGCTTTCCGCGGATGACCACCTCGGCGAACACCCTGGGGTCGTCGCTCATCCCTCGGCGCACTGCTTCCACCATAGCTCGTCGGGTCTGGTGCCTCTGCCGGAATCGTGATCTGGCCTTCAGGAGCCTCCGACTGACGCCCCGCATCCCATCCAGTTGGTGATGCCCCAAAATCCTGTTCCGAGCCTCCAGGTACTTCTGCATCCGCTCCTCTGCCGGTAGGTATCTTAAAAGGTATGGTTTTTCCTTATATCTATCTACGCCTATATTAATATGCTCCTTTTTAGGTAGTGATGACTCTGACGCCGCAGCCATCTTCAGGTGCGGCTGGGCCTGTAAGTCGAGCGCGGGTCGCCCTCCCGTTTCCCTACAAATTCGGGCAGCACGGAGTGACCACCTCCGGTTTCCCGAAACCTCTTCGACGACCGGCTCCTCCGATTCCGCTTCCACCTCGGGTGCACCGACTGCCACCTCTTCCACCTGTCGTCCGCTGGGCTGGAACTTGGGCGGTCCACGGTACGCGGGTCGGATGTCCCGTCTCAAAAAGGCATCTTCCACCTCCAGGCACTCCTCGCGTAGCTGCTCCACATTGTATACCCGTAGGGCGTACACAAAGCGGGCGATCTCGGCGGTAAGACCCTTCTTAATGATCTTCACCATTTCCGCTTCCGTTATTGGCCTTAGCAGACGGTTTCCCAGACGGCTCATGGCCCGGAAATAATCGCCCACGGACTCACCCGGTTGCTGCCGCCGGTCCTGGAGCGCTCGCATCCGCTCAAATTCGCCTCCCCGGCCGCGAAATCTGGCCACCAGACTCTCCTTCAGGTCCTCCCACGTCTGCGGCGGACTCTCCTGGACGAACTGCCAGTACCATTCGGCCGCCTGGCCTCGCATGAGCTGGTAGAAGCTGCCCAGCACCTGGTCCCAGGAACACCTAGACTGCCGCTGTAGGTATTCCACCCGGAAGACGAAAGAAAATCTCCCACTTCTCTATCCGGACCCCTCTCACGGCCTCTTCTCTTCTTTCAGGCCCCCGGAGACCCTCGCCGACGTTTGCCCGCGCCTCGTACACCATCGGATAGGGCTGGTGCTGCCAGCCGTTCGCCCGCGGATGCCCTCCTGGGTACCATCTGGCGTCGGATCCTCGATCCGAGTCGCTGCTGTGTGCCCTCGGAGGTTTCGGTGGCGACCTCCTCGGCTCGTCCACTTCCGGCTTGGCCTTCGGATACGCTCCCGTCGTGCTCGCCGTCTCTGGGCGTCCGCTAGCTCTGTGGCCACAGTCGACTCCGACGTCGCCCTGCCTTGGCGTCTGCTGCAGCTCCCGAACCGCGGCTGCTGTCTCCTTCAACGGCTGGACTACCTGGTTGATCATGGGCATCATTTCCATGAATCCCCGGCGAATCTCCTCTTGGATTGTCTGGCTGATGTTTTCCGACGCCGCTGCCCGATGCGTCTCGTACGCCTGGGCCACCGCAGCGTTCACCGAGGAGGCGATTTCGCTCGGGATTACTCGACGTGGGGGAGACACGTCCCAGCTGTCTCCTGCTGCCCCGCCTGCGTCTCCTCCTGCCGCTCCATCTTGCGTACCTTCCGACCGTGGAGTCCTCGTGGTCATCCTACCAGCGTTGGACCGCAAATTGTAATTCCTGCTCATAAACTTTCTATGCTACCTAATTGCTACCTAGCTGCTACCTATATTCCTAACAATTAACACGCTTTACTTTATCTTTCTAGACGAAAAATAAAACTCAACCTGCACAACAAATACGGGGGGAAAAGAACCGATGCCTGACCGGAGCCGTCAACCGTCTGCTTTTTCTGCGTCTGCAGCACAACCTCCCGATCGTTTTGCACTCTTGCGAGCTCCGTCGGCTCCACTATCTTCATCTCGGAAGACAGGGTAGCGAGGGCGCTCACCTACTCACGGCGTCCTGTCCGATTACGCTGCGAATGTGCCTGCGAGTTCTTTTGCTGTTCCGGGTGCATCGCATGGTGAACCCTGTGTTCCCATGGGCCACCCGTAGACCAGCAATTTCCTCGCACACATCCGCACCGCAAACGGCAGGAGCCTGACTCTACCTTCTTCTTCACCCGCCACGGATCCTCCTTTTGCCACCAGGCACCTCTCGGGAGCCTCCTAGCCGACTTTCCTGTCGCTAGTGACATCCCTTCTCTCCTGGAGGATGTCCGCTTTTAGGTGAATATGGACAAGACAAAAATTTAACTACACGAACATTTACTTTGTGGTCTTTCACTCCAGCACCCCAGGTTTTCCCGCGGCGAGCAATTACGTCTGACTTTTTATTGCCGACATAAGCCTTCGCAACACCTTCCAACCTGGAATGCCGGCCCACTCGGATTCCCGCCCTCGACTGGGAACTATTTACTTTTTCCGTCTCCTGCGTATGGGTGCGGATGCCCCTTTTCAAAGGCCTCCGCCACCCCACTTCTAGTTGACATTGGGCGCCATTTATGTTACGACCTGCTGTTTGATGGGGCAAGGCCGGCTAGCCAGTCATCTCAGCGGGATTTTTCCCCGTTTGCCCACAGGTCGCACCACAAACCCAGCTGATCTGGAATCCGCTGACAACAACAACAAAAGGTAAACAAACTCAACAAAATATAACAAAATCAACTGCACAAATTAACGATCTTTCTCCTCTTTCCATGTAGGCTCGGGGCATGGCTGTTGTCGCCCCTTGACGCACCCTCCCTTCCTGGAATCCGCATCAGTTCATCGGAATCCCCTTGGCAGACGGTTGTTCCGGCCTTCTCCTGGTCACCGCCTCATCCGGTCATCATTGTTATAAATAAATATAAATGTATGTGTATGTATAAATATAATGATTATTAACCCTCCATTCTTTTCAGCATTTTATCCTAACTGGAGCTCCAACACAGATAAGGGGCTGAGACGGGTCGTTTGTTTGGACTGGACAACAATAAACACCCCTACATAGATCGGCCTGGGCAGATCATTATTTTTTTAAGGATTAAATTTAAATTAGGATATAAGTTTGCTTTGTTTCATGTCTTTATATCATTATTTTCTTAATTGTTGTATGTCGGTTAATATTTCAATAAATAATTGTTTTTAAATTGTATTTAATTCCGTGCCTTTAATTTGTATTCATTGGGATTGCGTGCTTGGGTTTTTGTCCGATAGTCGCCGTTTAATATTCGTGCATTTTGCCGGCTACTTAGGCGAGGCAATAAATAAATAAATAAATATATTTACGCACTGACGAAACTAATGGACATTCTAATTATTTGCACTGGCACATATAAAAAAATAACAATTAAATAAATAAATAATCAATTATACCGGCAAACAACGAATAAATAAATAAATTAAATAAATAATTAATTTTGTATAAATAAATAAATAAATATTTCTGGATAATTAAAAAAATAAATTAAATAAATAAGTGGAATAAATTAAATTCACTAAGGTTTAATGGCCAAATCTGGTTTTGGACAGTCGATCCCTCCTTGCGGTGAACGGATTTTGGAGGTTGGAACCTCGTACTTGGGCTGACAGAAAAGTTTATCCCGGGCCCGAAATGGCTGTCCCGGGATGTGAATGTTCGCCCTGTGAAACCCACATGATTCCCTATTATTATTTTCCTAGGTCCCACTCGGAACGAACTCACGTTTTTTTATCGTTCCCTTTCCGGCCCTCTCCTCCGGCTTGGTTCCTCCTTCCTGTCCTCCAACTACGTCGATCTCCGAATAGGTTTTTCCTGCGGACTTCCGGGTTATTAAAACTTTCACCTGCCTTTCACCACTGCACTCACGTTTTTTATTTATATTTTTTGTAATATATTTTTCAACCGCAATACGACTGTCTGGCTCGGTTTTTCAGGAATGGCCGTCACCCTATTTATGTTCTCGGTTCCCGTCGATTCCCTTTCCCTTTATCTACTCTCCACTCTTCCTCTCGGCCCTGCCAACCTTCTTCTAGTGTGCATCCCAGGCGATATTTGTTTCGCCTGCGGCTATCGATTACCGCCAGAATGCAACAATCTCTAAATTTATTTCATTTTATTTATGTTATATTTATTTATTTTGTTTAATTATGTTTTATTAACTTTATTTAATTTTCCCGGTGTATCCTTTGACATTATTGAATTTTATTATATTAGTTTTATTCACTGGTGCGCAGGATCTGAGTATCCTCGGGGCCGAAGGATTTTATTGTTGCAGGATCTCGATGTTTTAAAATTTTAAGGATTCTATGAGTTCACGACGACGGTTTAATCTTGGATTTAAAATTTTTCTTGCTCGATGTGTTTGGGACGAAGGGTATTTTCTGAGTGTCATATTCTAAAGGAAAGGCCAATATATATGTTGGTCCCCGCCCTGCTGGCAGCGCAACCAAGAGCGAAGATTATTAGAATATGCGTATGTATATATATGTATGTATAATTCGCGATCTGCACGCGCAGCGACAGTATAATCTGCTCTGCCGACGTCGGCGCTGGCAGCGACGTGGATTTTGCCTATTGACTACGATGTAAATCTCGCGGCCTGTTTTTGGCGAGACTGCTTTTTTCTTGTCGTGAATGGAATTTTCTATTGCCCTCTCCTCTTCCCCTTTTTTTTCGTTAGCTGCCCAAAAAAAACAAGGTGCCAATGTGGCGGCTGCATGTGCGTCGCTAATTTGGAAGTAAGCTGTAAGGATGCACTACGGCCGAGATATAACCTTAGCGGCCCAGAGTCCCCTTCCAGAAATAATTTGTATTTTGGAAACGCCAGAACATGGAGGGGGTTGGAATGTCCCAACAGCCGCCGCCCGCGCCCACGTACGGAATTAATCTCAGCAGCGTGGCGCTCCTGTTCCCGTCCTGCCCAGTTCGGCGCCTGGAATTACCCAACGGCGGTCGAAATGGAGAGGAGGGGAGCAGTGGGTGATAGGATTCGCTAGAAATAGGGAAAAGATGTGGCCGAGATTAGATATATTCATTATGGTTTTATTTCATATCATTGGTCTCCTAATTCTTAACTGCTTAATTGTATTTTCCGTTTCCCTTTTCCTTGCCTAGCACACACACACAAACGATGCAATAGAAGTGGCAATAACTGTGGCGGCCTCGTTTCGCTCACCCGTATATAGTTTCACGGAAATAAATAAAATAAATATTTCTCGGCTTCTTCATCCTGTACTTGTTGATGGGGTATTCGATATCCTTGTTCTGGGGTCGTCCTGGTCGTCTTAGAATGGTCCTTGCCTGGGTCGTTGCCAATTCTCACTGTTATTTTTCCACTTCACTACCGGTCGTTTTCTTGGTCAAATCGCGTGTGAGCTCAATTTTAATTGTCACCGTCGCCTTGACCTGATTCTGCCAGCTCTTTTGCGGCGGCGCTGCCACGATCCATGACACGCACCGTTCCGAATTCCATGCATTCACTGCATTCCGGCTCTTCCTCTCGCTCCCTCCTAAACGTGCAGGTGACCGATGCGAATTCCATTTCGCATTCCTGTGCGCTGCGTCGTAGGCGTCTGCCACCGATCGTGCTCTCTGCCGCTCGCTGATTGGCGGATCTCGCGTTCCGGTTCTTGGGATGCGGTACCGCCGTTCCATACCGCACCCTGGCCGGTGTTTCCCGA
This sequence comes from Drosophila birchii, assembly GCA_035046345.1. Classification (NCBI taxonomy): domain Eukaryota; kingdom Metazoa; phylum Arthropoda; class Insecta; order Diptera; family Drosophilidae; genus Drosophila; species Drosophila birchii. The sequence continues at coordinate 393,061 of JAWNOA010000083.1, read as the reverse complement.
CGATGTTGCGGGCGATGTTGATGGCGATGTTGCTGGCGATGTTGCCGGCGATGTTGCAGGTGATGTCAGCCTTGGTGTGGCCGGTGTGTGTGCCTGGCCCTATGACCCTAACGCCTAAGTCCCTAATCCCTAACTAATATTTACATTTTAACCTACTATTTACATCTAATAACTAACCTTAACCTAATATTTACATAATATACATTTTTATATATGCAGTGGCGGCGAGTGAGCTCGACTGTGAGATACCCGCTACCCATAATAAATAGTTAATACATTTTTGAACGGCTAATAATTATTACCATATATTAAAATTGCTTCTCGAATTCTTATAAGATTCTTTTCCGATTCCAATCAAGAACTGGTAAGAATATTTAGTTGGTCTAGTTGGTCAACCAAATGAGGCATGCTGCAGCGGCCGTTTGTGGCCATACAAAATTTTTTCTTTAATAACTTCAACAATTTTTATCTGATCGCAACCAAATTTTCAGGAATCACACAGACTATAGTTCTTAATGTACATACCCAAATTCGACTCTAGCTTTAAAATGATGAAAATTGATGATTTGGGGGGGCGGAAGTGGGCGTGTTAAAAATTTGAAACAAAGTTGATCTGCGTGCAAACATAACAAAAACTGTCGAAAATTACTGTTCTATCTCTTATAGTCTCCGAGATCCAGTGTTTCATACGGACAGACGGACATGGCTAGATCGTCTCGGCTGTTGACGCTGATCAAGAATATATATCCCTGTTACATACATTTCCTGCCGGCACAAAATTATAATACCCTTCTACCCTATGGGTAGCGGGTATAAAAATTTGGAAAAATGTAAAAAAATATTTTACAATAAAAATTTTTTTAATTTAGATTTTTTTATGTCTTGATCATTTATCTAACATTTTGACTAATAAATAAACCTATATTGAGAGAATTTCTAATAGCTGAAGCATTTCTGGACTATAAACAATTGATACCTCATCCTTTCGGGTCTTCAAATCAGTCAAAACAAAAAAATTCACGATTTTAACGCTGCAAATGCCCTTGGGCGCAAGGGTACCCCTGAAGCTTTTTCACCCATATTTCGTGTTTTTTTACCCTGGCGCAACTGAACTATGTAGTGTAGTTGTGTGCTCTGTAGTGCTTCAAAAGTTCTAGACTACTTTAGGCAGAAAAAGGTGTTAAAAATTGACAGCTGGATTTACCTATACAAGCCAAACCCAAACTACCGTTTTTTTTTTGTTTAATTTACAGTTTATGAATGTATCATATGTATCTATAATTTAAAACTAAAATCAGTCCGATTAGTTCTCCAGTTTTTGTGTAATATTACCTGAAAGTCAACCAAATTCTGTTTTTATCGTGTGTTGCAAAAACTTAAATATTTTTCAACTTTAATTGCTCATAACTTCTACAAAAGTGGACCGATATTTTCTCAACAGATTTGGAATCGCTGTGAAATTCTCTGTCGATTAAGTATAGTTTTTGCAGCTATGACTTGTTTGCGACTATGACGTTTTTGATTTTCGCAACGCTAAATTTTCGAAAGGCGCCACTGTGCGTCGTCAGAATCGACACTCTCAGTCGGCAATCGTGTCGAAGCCGACTCTCTCGCGCTCTCATTTCCTCTGTGTGGGTTTTTTAGTTGCGTTTTAACTTCTGAATGAGTTAGGAAAAATACATCTTAGATGGACAAAGTGAAAGTTAATGTTAAATTGTTTTAAAATTCCATATATAGTTTGAAAGATTGTAGCAATTAGTGTTAGTGTTAGTGCAATTATATGGAAAACGATGGAATTATATTAGAAACAATGGGTTTACATAAAAATAAGTGAGATTATATAAAAATCAACATGCCATCAACGTTTAATCAACATGTCATCAACATTTTATCAACAATTCATCAACATTTCATCGATTAATTGTTGATGAAATATTGTTGATGACAGCCTATGACATGCAAATGTTAAATTCATGGACAATTTGTATGGCAATTCATCGATGATTCATCAACAACACCCCTTCGGCTGTTGATTAATCGTTAATGAATGGTACTGCTGGGTTGTTAGAAATATCTTACCATCGATGTTCAATAAAACAAAAAATCGATAGTATCGATAGTGCGACGATGTTTTTGCACCACTATTTCCATGACTATTGCCAAGCCACAGGAATGCTGTTTTTATAAGAGTTATTAGGTGCTAGTGAGTCGGTCCGAAACCGTTAATAAAACATCTATCCCTAAGCATACATAGTATGGAAAAAAATAAACAATATATATACAAATTTCAGAAACGTTTTATATGTTCTGGGAATTATAAGATTGTTAACCCTATTAGTACATTGGCAAACATTTATGAATTTTTACGTTTGCTATTCAAAGATGTTCAATATTTAGAGTCGCGGGTAAAAAATGAAAAATCAATTTTGCGATTATGCCAGCGGCCTCGTTCGATAAAAATGAACAAAACATATTTTGTGTGTCTTGTGCTTTTCCTTATAATCAATGTTGCGAGTGGAACGCCGGTGAAGGAATCAAATACCCAACTGGGGAAGGGTTATGCCGACCTTTCAGTATCATCATCACAAGATCAATCAAGGCAAGTTTGCGGCCAAAAATACTTATCCAAGTTGATACTTATTTTATTACTTAGAACATTCAATACATATGTATTGTATACATATGATAATGTGGTATAACATGTACATACTTATCTGTGATTTAGCAACATCTGGGCGTACAAAAAGAGAATTTATTTGTCATAAACAACATTAGCGCACATATACAGTTTGTCAACTAATTCTTTGCAAAATGAAAAACGTCATTGCAATTCAATTGTATGTATATTTTATATTCCGGTTCTTTAAGTTTACATGTTAATATATATGACTGTTTATTATATTAATGTTTTTACATGAATGTCTCAATGCATGAAAAGGGTCTATGGATTTGGTCGTCTATATATGTATGTACATACATCCGCATATGTATGTACATACATCCGCATATGTATGTATGTATATATTTACATGTATGCACTTAGGTATCCAGATATATCTGGTTGTGTGCTGTTCACAAGCAGATAATGTGCATACGGCGACTGAAAAACTAATATAGTTCTTATTTTATATATTTTTCTAAATTATAAACGAGAGGACAACTACTTCGGAAAAAACAAGTTTTTATAATCGTGAATTTTACAATTGGATCGTTTTCGGTTACTGGTGTACAAAATACATGTATATGTATCTATGTATGTACCCTTCAGTACCAGAATTCCTCGCGGAATGTCCGAAAAACAAAAACAAATTGTATGGGCTTCGTGGACTGAAGTCGGATACGGAATTCGAACTGCATTCGGCTACCGCCGACGTCTCGCGAAGTTCGGACAACGTATTTTTTGTTGTTTTCGAAGTCATTCCGTTTTGTCTCGTTCTCCTAATTCTCTTTTAATTTTCTTTTTCTTTTGTATTCACACGTAATCGCGTATTATGTTGTTAAAGTTGCGTAAAAAATGTTGCTATATCATATAGCTGCCACAGAAACGATAGGAAAATTTTTAGATAAAAATTATTAACTCTTTCAGTTCTCAACATATTTACATCAAAGTGGATATTAAGCCGTTTTTTATTATTCCTGAATTTTGTTTTAAATTTCATGAAAATCGGCCGAGTATGTCCTATAGCTTCCATAGGAACAATCAGGAAAATAAAAGAAAAACCCATAACTTAGCCGTTTTTCAAACCATTTTCATCAAACTTGAGATTTGGCCACTTTTTATTATTTCAGAATTTCTATTTTAATTTTATAAAAATCGGAACAATCGGGAAAAAAAGAAAAAAAAAACATAAAATCGCTGTTTCTCAACATATTTTCATCAATTTTGGGATTTGGCAACTTATTCTTATTCCAGAATTTCGGTTTTAATAAAATGATTTAATTCTGCAAGGAAGTTAGCTTCCTTTCTTGTTTAAGTTTGGTGTATATTTTATGAATGTAAATATGTATCATAAAAAGTAAACAACATGAAGATTGTTTGTAAATTTCTTGTATAATAATACCTAAAAATCAACCATCTTCAATATTTTTTTGTTTTACAAAAAATCAATCAAAGATAAAAACAACTTTAAATGCTTATATATTCTTAAGTATCATACAGGTTATTTTGGTTGCAGATTCGGAATCCTTGCGAAAATTTTTGTGAGAAAGGTATATTTTAAAACTGTTTTGCGATTATGACTCTTTTTTTTTATTTTTGCATCAGTGTTTGTTCCACAGGTGGCACTGCGAGATTTATGTCCACATTCTGAGAATCCCGATGATTTAGACAAATATGCTTATATTCTTTACATTTTTCTTTAAAAAAATCGTTACGATAAATAAATCACAGGGACCAACGTTTTTGAGTATAGGCATTGATCTAAGAAAATAATGCTCTCAAGGGCAATTATATGTACATATGACTAATCAATAAAACGCAAGAATATGACTGTACAGACATCCAAATACAATAAAAAATCAGCAAACGCAAGCATTCGCTGGGACCGACCATATCCAGATATTTTCGGATTCCCGTGACGAATGAAATTCAGATAATGGCCAGCGTTGTTTGTCTGCTTGGTTACTTGCAGCATACATACATATGTACATACTTTTTTGTGTTACCAGAAACATTTGGGAATAAGTGGAAAGTTTCTTAACTTATCTCTGAAACTTAAATGAGGACGGAATACTTGATTTACTTGTTTAATTAAAAAAGAATCGAATTGGAGCTTGCCTCTTCAAATATATTAACCCAAATCGGAAAGGCAACCTTATCAATAAATGACAACAAAATTATTGGGCCAAATCAAATACAATACGAAACAAATTCTTTTAATAACACAGAATTAACTTTATATGTATGGACATTACCAAAGTCGTGCTTGAGACATTGGTGCGAGATAAAAAAAAAAAAACGATTTACCTACTAAAAGACTGACATATAGCTTTTTATAAGCTTTTTCATTGGTGCAAGGATTTATTTTGTAATTTTTTATAATTTTTTTACATTTTTAAGATATTTGCAAAATTGAAGTGATTTTCACGGGACAGAAAACGGTAGAGGTTTTTAAGGTCGACCAATTCAAACAGCGGTTTCGACGAAAACAGAGACAATATTTTAATGCAACAAATTTTAAATGTGTGTGCACAGATGATTCTAAAAAATGGGTAAAATAGTTTTATACAAATATCTTTTTTATACCCTGTACTAAAGGTACAAATGTATTATAATTTTGTGCGAGTACAATTTTCTGTAACAGGCAGAAGGAGGCGTGGCAGACCCCCAAAAGTTACCTAAATATTGATCAGGACCACTAAAGAAGTCGATATACCCATGTCCATCTGTCCGTCCGTCCGTCCGTCTGTCCGTCCGTCCGTCCGTCTGTCTGTATGAACGCCTAGATCTCAGAGACTATAAGAGCTAGAGACACCAAACTTGGGATTTAGGCTTCTTATATCTGCACGCAGATCAAGTTTGTTTTAAAAATTTGCTGCTCCCTTTTTTGGAGGAGCTATTTAAAAAAAAAAAGCATATATCTCACAAATTTATTAAGTTATGTAAACCATATTCAAAACCTATTTGTATTTTATCAATCTGTGTGCCTAAATTTTATTGTGATCGTGCCATAAATAGCGGAGATATTGGCTTCTTACTTTATACACATTATGTGTATACAAGAGGCAGCCCAATAAATCAAAAAGTTCATTCTACATTTTAGTTATGTTCACATTATAATAAAATTAAGAATATTAGTCTCAAATTGGTTAGTGGTGCAGCTCTCTAAGCTGCAGTCTACCCGAAATGGTTTTTCTTAACAAAGATTTTTTGTCAAGAGTTCGATTACCGCCTGCAAATTATTATTTTTTTTAAATTTTTTCCTGTAAATGAAAATAATTACAGAATTTAATACTAAGAAATAAAAAATGTAAGCAAAGAACTATATCTAATTTTTTTAATTATAAAAATGTTTTCATGCCTTGCGGCAGGAATCGAACCCAGGTCATTTGCTTACACACAGAACACATGTGCAGCTTTACCCACTGAGCTATCGACTTTGCTCTTAAAATTTAAGACATTTTCATTATATGTAACTTTTTCTCCGTTTTTAGATTTTTATTCTCCTACTTTTATGTTGTAATGGTACAGGGTATTCTAATGTCGGGACACCCGACTGTATGTCCATCTTGTTTAAATAAAATTTAAAGAAAATTCGCACGGGACATAGAATGCCTTTTGTAAAAATGTTCATACATCGTATTTAAAATTTTGTTTTTAATTTTTCTTTATTAAAGCTCAATCGAAAATTTTAAAGCGCTCTGCTTACAAATTTAGGTTTGACAAGAAGATAACTTCGGCTTAGCCGAAGTTTTTATGGCCAATATATTCCCAAGGATTTCTTTGGGACTCCGAAGGGAATCAAACGGTAGTTTCGAAGGAAAAACCCCGGAAAATCCTTTCTTCCTAGTATAATTCCGGAGTAATGTATATCTGATGTATTTGTTAATTCATTTATTCTTAGGCAGTGCAACGGGCCTCCCCCGGCGGATGTTTAAGGAACTCATGCAATATGCAAATTAATTTAAATTAAATTTAAAATCATCAAATTAGAAATTAGAGTATTTTGCACAAGTATTTATACAATTTAAATGAAAACAAGAAAGGAAGCTAACTTCGGCTCACCAACGTTTGTATACCCTTACAGAATTTAAACAAAAAATTAAAATGAAAATTCTGGAATAATAATTAGTTGCCAAATCTCAAATTTGATGAAAATGGTTTGAAACTCGGCTAAGTCATTGTTTTTTTTTATTTTCCTGATTATTCCTATGGAAGCTGTGACGGTCTGCCGCCCAGTTTCCCAGATAGCTTAGGGACGGTCAGAGTCCGCCTAGTAGTCAGAGTGGTAGCTGTAAGAGATATTCCCCCGATTCCCAGTAAGAACAGTGGAGAGAATTCGGTGACTTAAGTAGGTTTCTGTTTATTTACTGCTTGTGGTACAGAGTTGACTATCTGGATCTTGGTTCCGCTGCAGCCCGGCCTTCAATGCTTCTCGCGTCTGGGTCGTCTTCGTCTCGGTGATCGCGACTCGCCCTGGACTGGGAAGTCTTCAGAGAGAGAAGCGGGCGGACTCGTAAGTCTTCAGAGAGAGTTCGCGGTGGACTCGAAAGTCTTCGGTTTGCGGGAGAGAGTGGGCGGACTCGTAAGTCTTCAAAGAGAGAGAGAGCGGGCGGACTCGTAAGTCTTCAAAGAGAGAGAGCGGGCGGACTCGTAAGTCTGTAAAGAGAGAGGGCGTGCGGACTCGTAAGTCTTCAAGAGAGAGAGGGCGGGCGGACTCGTAAGTCTTCAAAGAGAGAGAGGGCGGGCGGACTCGTAAGTCTTCAAAGAGAGAGAGGGCGGGCGGACTCGTAAGTCTTCAAAGAGAGAGAGGGCGGGCGGACTCGTAAGTCTTCAAAGAGAGAGAGGGCGGGCGGACTCGTAAGTCTTCAGGGGAGAAAAGAATCCGGCGGGCCGAATTCAATGTCGCGACTCGCAAGTCTTTCGACAATGTATTGGTAACCCAAATCCTCGGATTCGGGTCGCCTACAAAAAGTGACTTTGGCTGCTGACTACAAGGAGTGTGCAACTAGAGGCTTACCGCTCCCGATCGCTGTCGGCCGCTAAGTGTTTTCCTCCGGCCAGCAGCTCGCCTTATATAGCGTGCAGCGAGTTAGTGTGGCCCTTTATCGGCGCGCGCGCGCATTTACTTCAAATTCAAATTATTTTGTGCGCGGCACGCGTCACAAAGCTATAGGATATAGTAGACCGAACACAAATTCAGGATTAATAAAAAACGGCTAAATCTCACCAAATTCTCTATGATGAAATCTTAAATAAATATGTTCCTGTTTATAAATTTTTACGTACACTACTGGCCAAAATAATAAGTACATAGGAATAATTTTCATTTCTTAGGGTGAAGCTCGAAAACTATCAATTACAGGTTTTCAAATTGATTATATTTCGAATAGTTATAGTATTGTAAGACCATTAAATATAAAATAAAAGTCGGGAACACCATATATTTAATGCAAAGCATAAATTTGTGCTGGATGGCTGTTTTTGCCCTGGTCAAAATAATAAGTACATCAATTCTACAAACCAAAAAACTCAAAACTCTTTAAACTTTGTTTACTATTTTCTTAGTAGTAATAACTTATAATTAGTATCCAGTATATCCACCCTTATTTTGTAGGATTTTGGCCATTCTTTTGGGCATACTAGATATAAGTTTGCGGCAGGTCTCTACTGGAATTTCTTACCAAGTTTTTTGGACAAATCTCCACAATTCTTCGGCATTTTGAAAAGTATTTCTTCCGATTCGACGTTTTAAGTCCCCCCCAAAGTTTTTCGATCGGATTTAAGTCCGAAGACTTGCTTGGCCAACTCATAACGGCCATGTCGTTTTCGGCAAACCAAGCCTTGACCAGCTTTGAGGTGTGTTTTGGGTCGGTTTCTTGTTGAAAGACCCATCGTAGGGGTATGTTTTCCTCAGCATTTGGTAAAATGAAGTCGGATAAATATACTTTTATATCCAAATCGGGTCATAGTATCAGTAATGCGATGAATAGGACCAATGCCATACCAAGAAAAACAGCCCCAAGCCATTATGCATCCGCCTCCGTCCTTAACGGTCTTCTTAATGTACCGGGCGTCGAATTCTTTGCTTTTGGACATCTTACAGACAGTCTGGAGTCATAACCAAAAAGAATTATCTTTGATTCGTCGCTCCATAAAATATTATTCTACTTTTTAGAGGCTTCTGGTTCAGACTACTCCAAGTGTTTTTGAGCAAACTGTTGCCTCGTCTTCAAATTTTTTTCTCGAAGCCTTGGAACTTTTCGGGCTACATGTCCTGGTAGACCTTCATCTTTAAGTTGACGACGAACCGTTCGAGATGAAATTTCATTTCCAATTTCGGCGGCAATGGCCTTAGAAGACATAGAGGGGTCCTTTTTAGCAAGTCTCACGACGCGGGTGTCCGTTGCTTGTGAAGATTTCTTCTTCTGTCCACGTTTTTCAGCATTAACTTTTGAATTTAATGCATTTTGAATGAAACACAAGACTTTTCCAAGACTTTTCGCAATTTCCCGAAGCCTTTTCCTTCATTTTAAAGATTTACGGCAATATACCTTTCTTCGAGGGCGCAATGCTTATTTTGGCCCATCTAAATTATTTTTTTTTTACTTGAATACACTTTAATAAACAAGGAGTTAATAAAAACCAACATACCTTAGTCAAAATCTAGCTTAAGTCTTTTAAAATTTAATAAAACCACAAGTGTACTTATTATTTTGACCAGGGCAAAAACAGCCATCCAGCACAAATTTATGCTTTGCATTAAATATATGGGGCTCCCCACTTTTATTTTATCTTTAATGGTCTTACAATACTATAACTATTCGAAATATAATCAATTTAAAGACCTGTATTTGATAACTTTGGAGCTTCACCCTTAGAAATGAAAATGATTCCTATGTACTTATTATTTTGGCCAGTAGTGTATATGAAGTATTTACATAAACAGGAACATATTTATTTAAGAATTTATCATCGAAAAGTTGGTGTTCCGGTATAAGGAGCGACTTCCTATTTCAACTGCAATTTTTGACACTAAGAATGAATGCAATAGCATATAAATATTTATATAGAAAGTTCTTCCCGAATCGAAAAACTTGTTTGGAAGCCTAAAATGATGTTTCAGTATGCAATGCACACTGAAGGGACCGTAAAATCTTGGCTTAACGTGACAACATAACGTTGGCCACCATATTCGCCAGGCTTAAATATAATATTAAATGTTTGGGAATGGCTAGGAATAAAGGTCTATGACTCCGGCAAGCCATATTCAACTAAATCCGATCTCATTGATAATATCCAAAAGTCTTGATCATCCATTTCCCAGGACCACCTTTACAATTTATACCCAGCAGGATATATGAAGTGTGAAATGCGCTATTGAAATGAGCCAAATTTTTAATGGAAATTTGGGTACTTTTTGGAATTATTATTATACCCTTGCAGGGGATTATAATTTCAGTCAGAATTTCGGCCAACTATATCCTGTAGCTGCCATAGGAACAAGCAGAAAAATAAAAAAAAAAAACATTACTTCGCCGTTTTTCAAACCATTTTCATCAAATTTGAGATTTGGCAACAAATTATTATTCCAGATTTTCGGTTTTAATTTGTTGTTTAAATTCTGCAAGGTTATACAAACTTCGGTGAGCCGAAGTTAGCTTCCTTTCTTGTCTTTATAACCGCTACCCATAGGGTAGAAGCAAAGACATTAGAATATATAAGATGCTTTACGCCATACGATTTTTTTGCACACGATTTTTTCGTGCTGGCTTTTGAGCTGGCTCCAGGCTCTCTTAAATTTTGTTCAAAAGCCAGTAAGAGAGCACTCTAGAGCCAGCAGCTCTCTTGTATGAATACAAAGTGCGCTGATGCAATAGCATTATGCATGTATATGCATATCGCCGTCGATATTCGACTTGGCTACGTGGCGCGATGTGTAAGCGGCTGATCTGAGAACCTCATAAGATGCAATACAAGTTTGAGATCAGCTGTTTCTGCTGTCACCCTCGGTCCCCTTTCTACCCAACAAGCGGTCAGCGGCACAAAATATAAAAATTTAATTCAAGAAGCGCACACATATTCACGCACTCATACACACTTGTTTGTTGTGTTAACTTATACAAACAAGCGCATTCTATTTTTAGAATTTTACGCTCTCAACTTTATAAGAGCGGATAGAGAGCGATTGTCGCTGCCATAAAAAAAGCAGCTTCATATTGCAAAACGATTGTATGAACGTTCCTCATCTTTGTGTTTATAATGTCTTTGGTATAAGGGTATTATAACTTTATGCCGGCAGAAATGTATGTAACAGGTAGAAGAAGGCATCTCCGACCCTATAAAGTATTAAATTCTTGATCAGCGTCAACAGCCGAGACGATCTAGCCATGTCCGTCTGTCCGACTGCGTGTCTGTGTCTGTCAGTATGACACACTGGATCTCGGAGACTATAAGAGATAGAGGTCAATTTTTTTTTGATAGTATTTGTTATGCGTGTGCGCAGATTAAGTTTATTTTAAATTTTTACATTAAGAACTATAGTCTGTGTGATTCCTGATAAAAATAAATTTGGTTGCGATCAAATAAAAATTGTTGAAGTTATTAAAAATATAATTTTGTATGGCCACAAACGGCTGCTGCAGCATGCCTCATTTGGTTGACCAACTAGACCAACTAAATATTCTTATCAGTTCTTAAATGTAATCGAAAAAGAATCTTATAAGATATTCGAGAAGCCATTTTAATAAATGGTAATAATTATTAGCCGCTTTAATGCAATAATAACGCGTTTTTACACACATAGATACATGTGTATGTATTTTTGTATGCATGTGATGATATTACACTTGCATTTGCATTTGTCTGTTATGTTCCAAAATGCATTTACTATTTACTATGGGTAGCGGGTATCTCACAGTGGAGCTCACTCAAGTGTAGCTTTCTTACTTGTTAAAATATAATTTTGCGTATTCGCAACATTGGTTATGAAATTTTTTCGGAAATGAACCCCACATTACAAAAACTCACATTTGTTGGCCTTTTTATCAGTCTTCACACAGCCATGACTTTGCCATAAAATATCGTATGTTAAGGAATTAAGTCCAACAGAATTTGTTGCCTCCTTCACATGAAGGCAGCTACAGGATATAGTTGGCTGATTTTCATGAAATTTAAACTGAAATTCTAAAATAATATTAGATTGCCAAATATCAAGTTTGGTGAAAATATCTTGAAAACTGACATAGTTCTAATTTTTTTTTTTCGAAAATTTGTCCGATCGGTCCTATGGCAGCTACACTCATGGACAATATAATAGGTGTTTTTTTTTTCGTTTTCAACTTGTTCTTTCTAAGCCATCTCTTCTCCAATCTCAACAAATCAGGGCTTTTTGAAAATGTATATTTATTGTCTTTAAACCAAAAGTAAAAAAAGTTTCACAATAAATATACGTTTTCAAAAAGCCCTGATTTGTTGAGATTGGAGAAGAGATGGCTTAGAAAGAACAAGTTGAAAACGAAAAAAAAACACACTCTCGGACAACAAACGTTCCTTTTAGCAACAGAAAAGGCAAAAAATTTGATCCCAAGGACTCTTATAAAACTGTGGATCATGGAGGTGGTGGCCTAATGGTATGGAGCTGCTTTTCATGGTATGTTGTCCGTTTGACTCATCGAAAAGACGGCCTAATGGACAGATTCGTCTACAAAGATCTATTGGAGACGGTAATTCTACCATATGCCTAGGATAATATGCCACTTTTATGAAAGTTCTCTCTCTCTCCCTCTCACTGGGGAGTTCACCCCAGAGATTCTGGATAGAATTGAGGTCTGGAGATTGACTTGGCCAATCAATAACAGCCACCTTTTTGGTCTCGGAACCAAGCCTTTACTACTTGAGAGGCGTGTTTCGGGTCGTTATCCTGCTGGAACTTCCATAAAAGTGGCATATTATCCTCGGCATATGGTAGAATCACCATCTCCAATAGATCTTTGAAGACGAATCTGTCCATTAGTCGTTCAATTCGATGAGTCAAACGGGCAACATACCATGAAAAGCAGCTCTATACCATTAGGCTACCACCTACATGTTCCACAGTTTTATATGAGTACCTGGGATCCAATTTTTTGCCTTTGCTGTTGCTAAAAGGAACGTTCGTTGTCCGATAGGTAAAGAATTTGATAACAAGTTGAAAACGAAAAAAAAACACACCTATTATATTGTCCATGAGTGTATGTAAATTAATCCGTTTTTTAGTCTTCTTATTATTTTTCTTTCATATAATTTTGGCACGCGCCTTGTAATGCTACTGGGTATTCTACTGTCGGGACACCCGACTGTATGTCCACCTTGTTCAACATTTTTTCATCGAATTTGAGATTTGTTAATTTTTTATTATTCCAACATTTCGTTTTTAATTGCATAATTTAATTGCAATCTGCAAGGGTATACCTAGGCAAGCCGAAGTTAGTTTTTTGTTTAACTTAAATCTGTTTACTATTTGTTGTATTAAATTATAAAGATTCAATGCAATCTGCCAAGGTATACAAACTTCGAAGCGCCGAAGCTAGCTTTCTTTCTTGTTATACAGATTATACATACATACACAAGAAAATTACACGTGGAACCATGTAAATACTGTTTGCACTACATTAAAGAAAAACATTTCCAAAGATATGCTTCTCTCCCCAACAGTGATATCATAATATTTGGACTGATTTTCATTTCTAGATTATAATACATTTTGAATTTTATTAACGGTCTTGCTTTCTATCTTTATAGTTTGCCTAGAAGTCACCATGATTGGAATACTACTCGAGTTGTGGGAATACGATTGGAAGATGACACAGTAGAAACAAAAAATGGAATACCTAGTGTGTTGGTAGACAAAGATCAAACATTTAGAGTTTTCGGCACGGGCTTACAAAATAATACCGTTATAACATTTACCACTGAGGCAAATGAATACGGTGGTCCATGTCTTAAGCCAGCTACGGATTTTTTTACACCGTTAGAAGTTGCAAGTGATGGGTTCTCTGCAACCTACATTGTTAAATTTCCGTCAACTTTAGGTGTATTTTATATATGTGCCAAAACCGCTGAGGAAAAAAATAATGCAAGTTTTTATATATTACAAATTCGTTTTAAATATTATTTAACAAAAGTGTTATTTATTTTAGAATAGCACAGCCGCGAATACATCACCCTTGGCACACCAAGGAAATTCCAGCTGTCTTAAAATAGAAACTCACGAACCATTATTACCTCTTTGGATATCCATAATTATTATAGTAACATGCCTCTGCTTTTCTGCTTTATTCTCTGGTCTTAACTTGGGTTTAATGGCAATGGACCGTACAGAATTAAAGGTGATATCATAAAGCAAATATTAATAAATTTTGTATAACATCACATTGTAACATATTAGATTCTGCGAAACACTGGTACGGAAAAAGAAAAGAGATATGCATCAAAAATTGCACCAGTTCGAGATCAAGGTAATTATCTGTTGTGCAGTATTCTCTTGGGTAATGTGTTGGTTAACTCAACCTTTACCATTCTACTGGATGGCTTAACTTCTGGACTTTTTGCCGTCATATTTTCCACGTTGGCCATCGTTCTCTTTGGTGAAATTACACCTCAGGTAAGCAGTGTATAGTGTATAGATTATTGACCAGTGGTCAATATTAATGACAAAATATTACAAAAGGAATACAAAAAAGAAACGAAGCTAACTTCGGCTCACCAAGTTTGTATAGATCAAAAAAATATAACCGAAGTTCTGGAATAATAATAAGTTGTCAAATTTCCAAAGTGAAAAAAAATATGTTGAGAAACAGCGAAGTTATGAATTTTTCTTTTATTTCCCTTAATGTAGGATAATATTTGCCCGATTTTTATAAAATTAAAACCGAAATTCTGAAATAATATTAAGTGGCCAAATGTGTCGAAAACTAATATAGTTCGATCTTTCTCTTCGTAGCGGACGGTCGTGTTTTTGTTTTCCGCTCCGACTTTTGTGTTATTTTGAATCTAAACCACCGGGGTTTCATTTAAACTTATCACCTAATATTTATAACGATATACCGTTTTGTTACCGCGCGTGCATGCACTTTTCTGTGTAGTTAATTTGCATTATTAATCACTTTTTAGTTTTGTGCTAAGACGGTAATCTTATCTTATTTTTCCTTTTTTGCTCTTTTACCGTTTTTATTTTTCTCTCCCCCGCTCGTGTGCCGTTTTCTCTTAGCTGCATCCAAGCTGTTCATAGCTCTCACCGCTCTTGTGAGTTTCTGCTGCTCTAACTCTTGCGTTTTTTTTATCTCTCTCTTCATCTTTTAACTTTTTTGGTATTGATAGTGTGCACAGTGGTTCTAGGGGTAGTGAACATGTCCCAGAATATTGTCTGTGTTATTAAGAAATGCCAAAAAAATGTTTGAAGGAAATATCATCCTTCGTGCGTCAGAATAGGAGTGGATTTTCAGAGATCATGGCCACTTTTCGCAAGGCGAAATACCTGTTCTCCGCTCTGGACGCTTAATTTAATAGTATGAAGCTATTAAATGTGTCGCCGAAACGCAAAAAATCCGCTGCTAGTCGGCTGCAACTGTGTGAGACACAGCAACCGATTTCCTGCCACTCTCCGTCGCCACAGCTCCTGGTCCCCGTTCTAATGGTTCTGAGATCAGGAACGATCAAAGATTCTGTAACCGAATCGGTCGTTGAGGTGTCGGAAGCCGCACAGCCAGCAATTTCCGCGTCGTCCGTTGTGTCCGATGCGCAGTCCAATTATTTGGCTCCGCAAATCCCCGTAGAAAAATTTACCCAGGGTTCAACATTGCCCGGAATACCGGCCTAGGGTGGTAACAATTCGTTACGTAAGACCCTAACAGCAGTCCCACATTCGAAAACTATATTTGTTTCGAGGCTTGCCCCTGATCTCGCATCGGAAGATGTTCTAGCCTATATTCAAGGCAAAACCCAAGCTGGCAATATCAAGGTGGAAAAATTCTAATTTTCGTATGCCAGAGACATTTCGACATTTAAGATAAATGTCTCATTCCAACTCTTTGACACTATTTGCTCGGGTATCTTCTGGCCCGAGTACGTTGTAGTCAAGGAAGAAGAGAAATCGGCCTGCGGGAGTTCAACTGCCCAAGCCGTCACAACCCTCAGTGTCCACTGCAGTACCTTCTGTCCCAAAACACTAATCTCTTCCCTACTACTTTCCTATCAGAATACTAGGGACTTACGCAGTAAGCTCTCTAGATTATATTCAGATAGCCTTTCTTTCGCATCCCAGGTGATTGTATTTACATGGAAATTCTTCCATGTAAGTAAACATTTTACAGATTAGACTGTCTTCTCCAGCGTGGTGGCGGAGTTTTAATTGCCGTTGACTCATGCCTCATCTCGGAACGGGTGGTATCTAATGGCTTTTTGGACATCGAATTTATCTGCGTTAAACTATCATTCACAGGTAGTTGCATTTATGTAACCTGCTCTTACATCCCTCCATCTTCGGAAGAGCCAATTTATTGGAAACACCTTTCGGCAATTCGGGCAGTTTCAAATAGGCTTTCTGATAGGGACCAATTAGTGGCTTTGGGTGACTTCAACATACCCGGAGCTCACTGGTCTTCTGATGGTGTGTCTAACGTCCTTCACACTGCGGAACAGCGTGACCTCATAAATGGCTTGCTTGATTTATTATTATCTCAAGTTAACCATATCTTTAATTCTTTAAACCGCTTACTGGATCTATGCTTTGTCTCCTGCAGGCGTAGACCTAATTAGAGTTTCTCCAAAATGCAACCTGAAGATCCTTATCATCCAACTTTCGATGTGACTATCGACACTGGGACAGTTTTAGCTATTACACCTGATAGCAGTTTAAACAGAGTCCGCTGTTTCCGAAAGGCTGACTATCAGAGGCTAAACACTTTAATAGCAGAATTTGATTGGTCTAATCTTTACACGAGCTCTGACATGGCATCCGCCGTTGCCATTTTTTACAATGCCATGAACTCATTTTTCTCCGTATGTGTTCCTAAAACCTACCCGTCGGTCTCTAATAAACCACTTTGGTTTAACAAGGAGCTAACGCGTCTAAAAAAAGTAAAATCTAGGCTTTATAATAAATATAAGCTCACTGGTTCAAAAACGGCTTTCTCATCTTATCTTAGTGCTCGATCTAACTTTACCGTGCTTAACGCTCAGTGTTATAAAAAATTTTTGACTCGTTGTAAGGTCCAGTTCACGCAGGACCCTAAACAGTCTTATAACATTGTTAACTCTAGACGTAAACCCACGTTATACCCTCCCTCGCTGTCATTTTAGAATACTACAGTAAATTCTGATCAAGCAATTGCTAATCTCTTTGCTGAGTTTTTTAAAACGACATATTTGCCCTCAACATCTTCAGATCATACATTTTCTACAGCTATGCCCAGTTCGTCCTTAATCTTCAGTCCTATTTTAAACGAAAGCTCACTTATTCTTTATTCGCCAGGTCCCGATGGTATACCTGGCTCTGTGCTTAGGTATTGCTCCGAGGCGCTGTGTAACGCCCTTCTTAAATTGTTTACCTTATCTTTAGAATACTCAGAATTTCCCCTTATTAGGAGGGAATCATTTGTTATTCCTCTTCACAAAAAAGGTAGCAAATCGGATGCCAGTAATTATAGGGGTATCTCTAAGTTATCGGCTATCCCCAAACTTTTCGAGAATGTAATCACTTCTCACTTGCAACATCTAAGCAGATCCGTCATCTCTCCATGCCAGCAGGGTTTTATGAGGCGAAGATCAACCACGACCAATCTTCTGGAACTTACCTCTTTCGTTATTAGGGGCTTCCAACAAAACTTTCAAACTGATGTTATTTACACGGACTTTAGTAAAGCTTTCGACTCGGTTAATCATTATCTTCTGGTTAGGAAACTTGATTCAATGGGGTTTCCTAGTGATTTTCTTTCGTGGATTTCGAGTTATCTAAGCGACCCAAAAGGTTCTGTTCAGAAACGTTCTATCCAATAGCCTCAGGGTCACATCTGGCGTCCCACAGGGTAGCCACCTTGGACCACTGCTATTCACATTGTTTATCAATAATTTGCCGCAGGTTCTAACCAAATCCAGAGTACTCATGTACGCTGATGACGTTAAACTTTGCTTGCAGTATAGGGACAGTTCGTGCCAATCAGACCTACAATCGGATCTTGATAACTTCCAAGCATGGTATCATGCTAACGATTTACATCTCAACAGCTCAAAATGCAAACTGATGACATTTTCACGTGTCACTCGCCTGCTTGCCACCTATATGCTTAACGATTGCTCTTTGGAAAGAATTACTATCGTTAATGATCTGGGTGTCCGCCTGGATCCTAAACTTTCGTTCTCTGAACATATTTGCATGATTAAAAGGTGGGCGAACGAATTAGATTTTCCTTATGTAACGAAGACTCTCTTTACTTCGTTAGTTTGCCCTATATTGGAGTATGGTTCGTGCGTCTGGAGTCCTCAATTTGGATTCCACAGTAGCCGCATTGAATCTGTCCAAAAGAACTTTTTGCTTTTTGCCCTTCGTGGCCTACCTGGGATGCCAACCTTAGATTACCGTCTTACGCTAGTAGACTTCTCCTACTTAATCTACCTTCTTTAGTTAACCGTAGGACGAGTCTTGGCATCGTCTTTTTACATAGATTAGATTCACGGTGATGGATGGAGAGCCCCTACCAGCTCAATTTCCATGTTCCCGTCTTTCATCTAGAACTTTTATACCATTAGTAGTTAACCGCTGTAGGCGTGAGTTTGAAGTACATGAGCCCTTTAGGGTATTATGTACTGATTACAATCGTATTTTTAGTAGCATTGAAGGCATTGAAAGCTTTCAAAAACTAATACTGTATTGCTTGTAG
Source organism: Drosophila birchii (assembly GCA_035046345.1). Lineage (NCBI taxonomy): Eukaryota > Metazoa > Arthropoda > Insecta > Diptera > Drosophilidae > Drosophila > Drosophila birchii. Next base: position 374,485 of record JAWNOA010000083.1, on the reverse strand, counting down.
TACTATCCTGTAGTGTATCCTAATTTTTCCTCGTTCTATTCTATTTTGTTCTTCTCTCGCGTTTATCTAGCACGCGTTTCGTGCCGTACGTCACATAAATATATATATATATTTATTTTTTTTTAATTCTCTGATCGTTCGTATGGCAGCTATATGATATAGTCGTTCGATCCGGCCCGTTCCAACATATTTTTAGAGTTTTGAGGCTAAACTGACGGTGAAACAAATTTTTTTAGACCCCTCTAACAATTTAGGGGGCTTATGCGGGTCAAAAATTTAAAAACATTTGAAGAGTATCGTGTCAAAATTTCAAGTCGTTCCGAGCAAAACTAACGGGGATAGAATTTTTTGAACCTCCGACTCGTAGTCCCGGGAGCAGAGCATGTATATGTAAACGGAGAAATGCGTCTCAAACTTTAAACGCATTTTACTGGAAATTTAAAAAAAGGCGGTGTCAAAAAATTTTCGGAAACTATTAACCGATCGGTTTGAAATTTTTAACACACTATTTTAACTAATTTTTGCTCTCCTAAACATGCTTCTTTTCACCATTTTTGTTTTGGGGTCAATTTTACAGTTTTTTAAAGTTCTAGACAAGTCAAAGTTTCGTGTTTTCATATATAAACGATCTCTCTCATTACATTTGGAATACGATTTGATGTTTAAGGCCCGAAGTGAACAGCCGAGTCGATCTAGCCATGTCCGATTTTATGCAAACTGCAAAATTAGTCAATTTATAAGTTCTGAGTGGAACTTTGCAGATAGTCTTCTATATATTTGACTAGATCATATGCCATAGGAACAATCGCAAATTAAAAAAAAATATATATATAACTTCACAGTTTTCAACATATTTACATAATTTGAACATTGCCATTTTGCCATAGAAAAATTTCGGGAAATTAATAAAACCAAATTTATAAATTCGTTGTTTTTCAATTTAAACATGTTATGTTTCTCTGTTATTTCAGAACTTCGGTTTTAATTGATTGCAAATCGGATTATTGTATTTTATATCTGCCATAGAAACGATTGTTTAATGTAGAGAACAATTCAAAACTGTAAATGTAAACCTGTAACTGCAAAACTGTTAATATATGAAAGTAAATTTTAAAACGAATTTATTTGATATGTATATGTCGCAGATAATTTTCATTATTCAAATTCTAACGATTATTTGTTGGTACTCGCTTGTTTTATTTCTTATTGTTTCTCTGTTCTTTCGTGCGAGGTGGATACACCATTTCACCAACGTAGTCTGAACGTGGGCATAATTGAGACAGGTAGTGTTCGTCATAATTGACCACACTGTGTGTGTATTGGAAAGTGAAAAGGTAAAAGGGAAAAGCGAAAGGTGAAATTGAATTTTTTTCGGTGGAAGGGGCAGACTTGTGCTAGAATTCATTCATTCATTTATAAACGGTATCCCAAAGAGCCGCGTGACTACAGGAGCACAGCTAGAAATTCGCTTGATTGATCAAAATAAGACGGTTCAGAGGCGCGCTTATCGTTTGAATGTGGAGGAAAAAGAAAAGGGTAAACGTTCCATTCAAGAGCCGTTAGATGCGAACATAATAAGACCCAGTTCCTCTCCTTTCGCGACTCTGATGTTACTTGTCCGAAAGAAAAATGGGACAGACCGCCTCTGCGTTTATTATAGGGAGCTTAATACCAATACTGCTTTGACAAGAACCCGTTGTTTCTTATATCTGACCAGATAGCTAGGTTGAGTGGGGCTAGGTTTTTCACGTGTATTGATATGGCCAGTGGTTTCTATTAGATCCCAGTACGTCCAAACTCTATTGGACAGACAGCTTTTTCGCAACCCCAGAAGGACAGTACAAATACTTGGCTATGCCTTTTGTGCTTAAAAATGCTCCTGCTGTATTTCAAAGGGCCATTAATCCTGCCTTAGGTGATCTGACTTTTAAATATGCCATTGTTTATATGGACGACGTAATGATAGCCGCACGTACTAAGGAGAAAGCTTTTGTGAGATTACAAATCACCCTACAAACACGAAGCAGGATTTTTTTTCAACATAAAGAAATGTTCCTTTCTCAAATCTTGTGTCGAATACTTAGTATTCGAGGTTAGAGCAGGTGAAATTCGACCGATTCCAAGGAAAATACAAGCTCTAGTGGACTTACCGCCCCCGCAATCCGTCACTCAACTAAGACAATTTATCGGACTGGTCTCATATTTTCGTAAGTTTGTACCCAAGTTTTCACAGCTAAAACCCCTGTATGCTCTAACTTCAAAAAGTATGTAATTTTTATGGGAATTAGAGCACGAGCAAATACGACAGAAAGTTATTTCTATTCTGACTAGTGAACGAACCTGTTCTGTTTGTTTTTGATCCACAATTTCTTATTGAGTTCCATACAGATGCGAGTGGTGATGGTTATGTTGCAATTTTATTGCATAAAATCGAACACAAGCCGCGAGTTATCGAATATTTTAGTCAACGGACCTCGCCAGCGGAATCGCGATACCAAGCGTACGAACTGGAAACACTGGCAGTTTACAATTCTATTAAGCATTTTCGCTATTACTTACATGGTCGACATTTCGTCGTGTTTACTGACTGTAATTCGCTCAAAGCCTCTCGCACAAAAGCAGAACTAACTCCGAGAGTCCATAGGTGGTGCAATCTTTTGAGTTTGACATTCAATATAGGCCAGGTGAAAGAATGGCTCACGTAGATTTTCTCTCCCGAAATCCCATATCAAAAGATCGCATCAAGTCAAAAGGTCAGTGGAAAAACATATAAATTTAACAGTGATCACCGACAATTGATTTTTCTGAGGATTTGGCCAAAACGTATGAATTAAGGGCAGGAAAATTCAATGAAATGTGAAAACTCGTTGTCTCCCTATCATCCCAAAGCCGTTTAGGTGTAAATAATGTGGACGAATCTATTATGGACCTTGGTTGGGAAAAAACCCTCGAGAAAATTGGTCCGACAAGATGTCTAAGTACGTTAGTAAATTGGTCGACAATTGTATTACATGCAGACTGTCAAAGTCCCCATCTGGCAAGGTACAAGCCGAATTACATCCTATTCCAATGGTTGACATCCCGTGGCATACAGTCCACATGGACATTACTGGGAAGCTTAGTGGTACTTAATCGTGTCAATAGACGCGTTCACGAAGTTTGTCTCTTTGTCCCATACAGTGGGGCTCTTGATACGGAGAGTTGTATTAAGGCATTAAAAGCGCTTATATCATTGTTCGGCGTCCCTTCTCGTCTGATTGGTTTTTTTTTTCAAATGCATAAATTTATTTATATTTTATACATATAATATAAAATGCATTAGAAAAAAATAACCAAAAGCATTTGGCAGCCCAGATAATCAATAGATTTGGCGGGTGCACAGTGATGTTTTGGGGGGAATGCCTTTCCTATTTTAGTTTTGCAGACCTCCTATCCATAGAAACCGGAAACCTTAATATTCCTAATGACCATGCTCTCACGTCAGGTAATAGTTTTCTTCTAACAAATGAATGGATCCTGCAGCAGTACAACGCTCCGTGCCATAACAATAGAGTACCAACACAACCTTAATCAGGCGGTTCTCCCATGGCCGCCACAGAGCCCAGACCTAAATATAATTGAAAACGTTGGAGTTTTCATTAAAAATAATAAAACCATTAATTAAAATAGAAATCAAGAGGAAACCATCGTGTAAATAACAAAATTTGGTCAAAATTGACCTAACAATTTGGCCAATCTTGGTAGGGTCAATACCAAAAGGACTGCAAGCTGTCATTGATGCCAAAGGTGGCATTACTAAATATTTATAATGTATTTCCATAAAATTAAGAAATTCTTTTGTTAAAATTAGATTTTAAGCAGAAATAATAAAATTAAGGTTTGTGTAATTACTTTTGACACCAGTAAATTTTGTGTGAATACTTTTGACAACATGCATGAATCTTTTTTTTTATTTTTCTCTTTGTTCTATGAACCGTTAGCTTTCTCATTTCTTTTTCCCTAGCTTCTCAATTGATTAACCTATCCTACAAAAATTATTTCGAGGAAATTGGATAACAACAAAAAGAGCAACAGCTAAAAGAAGTTGAGAGTTACTCATACGTCGTTGTGTAAATTACTTTTGACCTGTATATGATTTTGGCATGCGCCTTGTAATGGTACTGGGTATTCTACTGTCGGGACACTCGACTATATGTCTACCTTTTTTTTATAACTTATATTAGTTTATCCTTTTATTTGATAAAATTGGATTAATTGTTAATAATCCAATTGAAAACTGTAAGGGTATACAAACTTATGTGTGCCGAAGTTAGCTGCCTTTCGAGTTTTTCTATCCTACTAAGTTTGATCGATTTCACAGGCCAACAAGAAAAAGTACGGAGAATAAAACCTTCAGATTGTGAAATTGTCTGTATATTACTAGTCCGAGGCCCAAAAGTTTCCATCACGTCTCAATAGTAATATACAGACCGAGATCTTTCACAATCTGAACGTTTTATTCTCCGTACGTTTTTAAGGTCAATTTTTATCGGACTGTGTTTATAATGATTCGATTTCAATCTGCAAAGTTATACTAACTTCTAAAAGACTAGTCTGTTGTTGTTGGTAAAAAATAAAATTTTCAAAATGGAATGTTGTACGAACATTGCCTACACTGTGGAAGTTGGGAGCGTGAACACTGCAAACATAAGTCAAACTCTACCACCAATGTCCAATATATCGTCGAAGCAAACATTTACGTAAAAAATTTCAAAGGTATATAGTCAGAATTTATCTGCATCGTTGTCCATATCTCTTGCATTATCTATAAACCTTTGCAGGGTATTATAATTTCAGTCAGAAGTTTGCAACGCAGTGAAGGAGACATGTCCGTCTAAGCTATCTAAGCTATCTAAATGGAACTTTGCAGTTAGTCTTCTATATACTCTCACTCGTACATATGTCTTTCAGTTTTTAACATATTTACATCAAAGTTGATATTAAGCCGTTTTTTATTATTCCTGAATTTCGTTTTAAATTTCATGAAAATCGTCCGAGTATGTCCTATAGCTTCCATAGAAACAATCAGGAAAATAAAAGAAAAACCCATAACTTAGCCGTTTTTCAAACCATTTTCATCAAACTTGAGATTTGGCCACTTTTTATTATTTCAAAATAAAACAAAAAAACATAATTTTGTCAGTTTTCAACATATTTTCATCAAAGTTAAGATTTAGCCGTTTTTTATTATTCCTGAATTTCGTTTTAAATTTCATGAAAATCGTCCGAGTATGTCCTATAGCTTCCATAGAAACAATCAGGAAAATAAAACAAAAAAACATAATTTTGTCAGTTTTCAACATATTTTCATCAAAGTTAAGATTTAGCCGTTTTATATTATTCCTGAATTTCGGTTTTAATTTAGTGAAAATCGGTCGACTATATCCTATAGCTTCCATAGGAACAATCAGAAAAAAACCATAACTTAGCCTATTTTCAAACCATTTTCATCAAATTTGAGATTTGGCAACTAATTATTATTCCAGAATTTCCGTTTTAATTTTATGTTTCAATTCTGCAAGAGTTTACAAACTTCGGTGAGCCGAATTTAGCTTCCTTTCTTGTTTTTTTTTATGTATATACATATATATTTTTTTTTTTTCGCTAGTGTCCCACGCCACCTACCGCCCAACCGACCGAGGGGCGCAGCCGTGTGACGTACGGCACAAAACGCGTGCTAGTAAGACGCGAGAGAAGAAAAAAATAAAATAGAACGAGGAAAAATTAGGTTACACTACGGGCTAGTACAAAAAGCAATAAAGTTTTTAGTTTTTGAAGGCTTTCAATGCCTTCAATACTACTAAAAAGACGATTGTAATCAGTACATAAAACCCTAAAGGGCTCATGTACTTCAAACTCTCGCCTACAGTGGTTAACTACTAATGGTATAAAAGTTCTAGATGAAAGACGGGGAACATGGAAATTGAGCTGGTCTAGAAGGTAGGGGCTCTCCACATCACCGTGAATAAGTTTATGTAAAAAGACGACGCCAAGCATCGTCCTACGGTTAGCTAAAGAATGTATATTAAGTAGGAGAAGTCTACTAGAGTAAGACGGTAATCTTAGGTTGGCATCCCAGGGTAGGCCACGGAGGGCAAAAAGCAAAAAGTTATTTTGGACAGATTCAATGCGGCTACTATAGACTCCGAATTGAGGACTCCAGACGCACAAACCATACTCCAATATAGGGCGAACTAACAAAGTTAAAAGAGTGTCTTCGTTACATAAGGAGAATCGAATTCCTTCGCCCACCTTTTAATGAATCCCAGCATGCCTCTGGCTTTGTTAACCATACAAGAAATGTGTTCAGAGAACGAAAGTTTAGGATCCAGGCGGACACCCAGATCATTAACGATAGTAATTCTTTCCAAAGAGCAATCGTTAAGCATATAGGTGGCAAGCAGGCGAGTGACACGTGAAAATGTCATCAGTTTGCATTTTGAGCTGTTGAGATGTAAATCGTTAGCATGATACCATGCTTGGAAGTTATCAAGATCCGATTGTAGGTCTGATTGGCACGAACAGTCCCAATACTGCAAGCAAAGTTTAACGTCATCAGCGTACATGAGTACTCTGGATTTGGTTAGAACCTGCGGCAAATTATTGATAAACAATGTGAATAGCAGTGGTCCAAGTGGCTACCCTGTGGGACGCCAGATGTGACCCTGAGGCTATTGGATAGAACGTTTCTGAACAGAACCTTTTGGGTCGCTTAGATAACTCGAAATCCACGAAAGAAAATCACTAGGAAACCCCATTGAATCAAGTTTCCTAACCAGAAGAGAATGATTAACCGAGTCGAAAGCTTTACTAAAGTCCGTGTAAATAACACGTTTTGTTGGAAGCCCCTAATAACGAAAGAGGTAAGTTCCAGAAGATTGGTCGTGGTTGATCTTCGCCTCATAAAACCCTGCTGGCATGGACAGATGTTGCAAGTGAGGAGTGATTACATTCTCGAAAAGTTTGGGTATAGCCGATAACTTAGAGATACCCCTATAATTACTGGCCGCCGATTTGCTACCTTTTTTGTGAAGAGGAATAACAAATGATTCCCTCCAAATAAGGGGAAATTCTGAGGATTCTAAAGATAAGGTAAACAATTTAAGAAGGGGGTTACACAGCGCCTCGGAGCAATACCTAAGCACAGAGCCAGGTATACCATCGGGACCTGGCGAATAAACTGGCTTAACACGTTGAAGATCAAGAATAAGTGAGCTTTCGTTTAAAATAGGACTGAAGATTAGGGACGAACTGGGCATAGCTGTAGAAAATGTATGATCTGAAGATTTTGAGGGCGAATATGTCGTTTTAAAAAACTCAGCAAAGAGATTAGCAATTGCTTGATCAGAATTTACTGTAGTATTCTTAAATGACAGCGAGGGAGGGTATAACGTGGGTTTACGTCTAGAGTTAACAATGTTATAAGACTGTTTAGGGTCCTGCGTGAACTGGACCTTACAACGAGTCAAAAATTTGTTATAACACTGAGCGTTAAGCACGGTAAAGTTAGATCGAGCACTAAGATAAGATGAGAAAGCCGTTTTTGAACCAGTGAGCTTATATTTATTATAAAGCCTAGATTTTATTTTTTTTAGACGCGTCAGCTCCTTGTTAAACCAAAGTGGTTTATTAGAGACCGACGGGTAGGTTTTAGGAACACATACGGAGAAAAATGAGTTCATGGCATTGTAAAAAATGTCAACGCCGGATGCCATGTCAGAGCTCGTGTAAAGATTAGACCAATCAAATTCTGCTATTAAAGTGTTTGGCCTCTGATAGTCAGCCTTTCGGAAACAGCGGACTCTATTTAAACTGCTATCAGGTGTAATAGCTAAAACTGTCCCAGTGTCGATAGTCACATCGAAAGTTGGATGATAAGGATCTTCAGGTTGCGTGATTGGAGGAACTCTAATTAGGTTTACGCCTGCAGGATCGGAGACAAAGCATAGATCCAGTAAGCGGTTTAAAGAATTAAAGATATGGTTAACTTGAGATAATAATAAATCAAGCAAGCCATTTATGAGGTCACGCTGTTCCGCAGTGTGAAGGACGTTAGACACACCATCAGAAGACCAGTGAGCTCCGGGTATGTTGAAGTCACCCAAAGCCACTAATTGGTCCCTATCAGAAAGCCTATTTGAAACTGCCCGAATTGCCGAAAGGTGTTTCCAATAAATTGGCTCTTCCGGAGATGGAGGGATGTAAGAGCAGGTTACATAAATGCAACTACCTGTGAATGATAGTTTAACGCAGATAAATTCGATGTCCAAAATGTCATTAGATACCACCCGTTCCGAGATGAGGCAGGAATCAACGGCAATTAAAACTCTGCCACCACGCTGGAGAAGACAGTCTAATATGTAAATAGTGTACTTACATGGAAGAATTTCGGAGCTGAGGATCTCCGGCTTCAACCAGGTTTCTGTAAATACAATCACCTGGGATGCGAAAGAAAGGCTATCTGAATATAATCTAGAGAGCTTACTGCGTAAGTCCCTAGCATTCTGATAGGAAAGTAGTAGGGAAGAGATTAGTTTTTTGGAACAGAAGGTACTGCAGTGGACACTGAGGGTTGTGACGGCTTCGGCAGTTGAACTCCCGCAGGCCGATTTCTCTTCTTCCGTGCCTCGTACTCCTTGACTACAACGTACTCGGGCCAGAAGATACCCGAGCAAATAGTGTCAAAGAGTTGGAATGAGACATTTATCTTAAATGTCGAAATGTCTCTGGCATACGAAAATTGGAATTTTTCCACCTTGATATTGCCAGCTTGGGTTTTGCCTTGAATATAGGCTAGAACATCTTCCGATGCGAGATCAGGGGCAAGCCTCGAAACAAATATAGTTTTCGAATGTGGGACTGCTGTTAGGGTCTTACGTAACGAATTGTTACCACCCTGGGCCGGTATTCCGGGCAATGTTGAACCCTGGGTAAATTTTTCTACGGGGATTTGCGGAGCCAAATAATTGGACTGCGCATCGGACACAACGGACGACGCGGAAATTGCTGGCTGTGCGGCTTCCGACACCTCAACGACCGATTCGGTTACAGAATCTTTGATCGTTCCTGATCTCAGAACCATTAGAACGGGGACCAGGAGCTGTGGCGACGCAGAGTGGCAGGAAATCGGTTGCTGTGTCTCACACAGTTGCAGTCGACTAGCAGCGTATTTTTTGCATTTCGGCGACTCATTTAATAGCTTCTATTAAATTTAGCGTCCAGCGCGGAGAACAGGTCATTCGCCTTGCGAAAAGTGGCCATGATCTCAGAAAATCCACTCCTGGTCTGACGCATGAAGGATGATATTTCCTTCTCAACCGGTCGACAGGCCTCACAGCAATAACGCAGGGCCTTTTTGCTGGACATTGCGTCAGCCATTCGACCCGTCATCTCGATGCACTTAGCGTGCACAACTCGAAAAGCCAGCAATGGAAACTGGTCTGGTCTGCCAAAACATTTTTTTTGGCAATTCTTAATAACACAGACAATATTCTGGGACATGTTCACTAACCCTGGAGCCACTGTGCACACTATCAATACCAAAAAAAGTAGAGGAAGAGAGAGAAAAAAAGAGTTAGAATTTGAGCAGCAGAAAATCACAAGAGCGGTGAGAGCTATGAACAGCTTAGATGCAGCTTATAGCAAACGACACTCGAGCGGGGGAGAGAAAAATAAAAACGGTAAAAGAGCAAAGAGGAAAATTAAGATAAATTAGCACAAAACTAAAAAGTGATTATTAATGCAAATTAACTGAAAAGAAAGTCCGCAAACCTAAACAGTATAGGATGAAGTCATATCCATGCTTAAGATCAATTTTTAATTAAGTAAAAATAACTTTACTTACCTTGTATGTTATAAACACTATTTTGCAACTTTTACTACACAATGCGCCATCACTGTGAATACAACAGAAGAAGAAAATGAAAAGAGAATTAGGAAGACTAGACAAAACGGAATGACTTCGAAAACAACAAAAATTACGTTGTCCGAACTTCGCGAGCCGTCGGCGGTAGCCGAATGCAGTTCGAATTTTTTTTGCCTACCCCGTTTCGGACTTCTGCCCACGAAGTCCTTACAATTTGTTTTTGTCTTTCGGACATGCCATACAATTTGTTTTTTTTTTCGGATTCGCATCCAGGAAAGAGCCGTGAAGGTAATTTTGGTACTGAAGGGAATTGTTGTTCTTTTGTTTACTCATACAAGCAAGCGCTTTAGACTTTTACGCTCTCAACTTTATGAGAGCGGATAGAGAGCGATTATCGGTGCCATCAAAATAGCAACTTCATATTGCTAAACGAATTTATGGACGTTCGTCATCTTTGCATTCCAATGTCTTTAGTTTGCTGTTGTACAACAGCCAAATCTTCCATATTTATACACATTTTTGTACGTGCTGTATGAGTGACACCTTTCGATGGACTGTTTGGGGTTCCCCTTTAAGATTTATTACAAAATTTGAGTCCTATATATAAAGCAACGAATAATTATTAATAAAGAAGGTATCAATCCATTTGTTAAATATAAATGTATATTAATATGAAGTCCCATTAGACCCTGGTCTAATATGAAGTCCCATTAGACCCTGGTCTAATATGAAGTTCCATTAGACCCTGAAATACAGTTAATGTAAAGAATATACTTACATACCATATATTCTAAAATGCCGACTTTAAAATTAATTTTTAAGCAAAATAAAGAAGTTTTTTATAAAAGAAATATGGGCATATCCGCCAAATGGTCAAAACGGACAAGAAATGAAAAGTTTTAAAATTATTTTTATCAACATATGTACATATGTAGTTGCATTTAGAAATGTTGTAAAAAAAAATTGTTTCATTTTATATGGGGAACAGTATCTTTTCAAGTCTTTTCTAAATATTGAAGTCGTCTGATTATTTGGCGTGGTTTTTGGTAAGAGGTATTTTTAAGGCTCCTCTAACAATGCACTGTAGTAATTTTCCTTTGTGCCACAGGCTGCAACTTGCGGCAAGTGTGGAGCTCGAAGCAAATAAAGCGAATTTTGGGATGTTACCGCAGTCAGATAAATTTGGTTTTCTTCCACAGCTATGCCCTACATTATATTTATCCAGATTGATTAAAAATTAAAGGATAACATAACGTTTTCGATCCTTTTTAGCGATATTGAGCCAGGACCATTTTAGGCTATTAATCATATATTTATCTCGTCAGATAGCAAACTTCGCCACAGAATCTTATTACAAATTCATTAAATTGTTAACAGAAAATAAAAAAAAATTGTTGGAAAGCAAATATATGTATCTCCCCAGCCGAAATAATCGAAATGTGTCGTATCATTTTGATACAGTGGCAGGCAGGGCAAAAAATGTACTTTTGTGCTCTTTTTACTCTAACTTAAAAACGAAAGATGCAATACGAAAAGGGAGTATCTCATTTTTAGCAGAATTGATTAAGCTTTCATTCTGTATACTTGGTTGTCTCCTTCACTGCGTTGCAAACTTCTGACTGAAATTATAATACCCTGCAATGTTCTTATGACTTGCGGCAGAATCGAACCTAAGCCAAATGCTTACAAAAATACATAGCTTTATCCACTGAGCTATCGACTTGCTCTTGAATTATAAGACATTTGCATTATATGTAAATTTGTCTCCGTTGTTTAGTCTTCTTATTCTATTTCTTTCATATGATTTTGGCACGCGCCTTGTAATGGTACAGGGTACTCTACTGTCGGGACACCTGACTGTATGTCCACCTTGTTGATTATGTTTCAGAGCATTTTTTTTAGTTTTTGTTAGATACTAATCGTTTATTTGTGAGCTATTTCTATTATTCTTAAACAATTTGTAAATAGTGTATATGGATTCATAGATCTTACGTACCGTTTTTAGTCTGATTCTGGTGCTCCTGCACGAGCACTTTCTGGCAGCGGTCAGGGTGTATCTGAAGCCTCGATCCATGCCTCCCGAAACAGTGTCGAAATTAATTATTAGTTATTTCGACCGTCTTGAAAAGCTAGAGTTGGTGTAGTCAAAGTAGTTTGAGGTGTGACGAAAATCCCTTGATGACATCTATGTAATCTGAAATTTGCACAGCAGTGGTCAGTCCGACCGTTGCCTTGCTTCCTGACGGAAGAATTCCTCATCCAGCTCAATATGCTAAAAATTCAAAACTCTAACTTATTATGCCAAAGTTGCTGCAATAAGATGTTTCATTCAATTACAATGGGACTTTATAAACTTCGAAGTCACTGATAATGTGTTCCGTTTCGTCGTTTGGAGACCTATGGCAGAAATATTATTTTAAACTTGAAGGCATCATCGCGATTTAAGCGAAATAATTTTTTTTTTAATAATTAAGTTATTTTTAAAATAGAAAAGTAGTTGATCTTGATTTTGCTTTTATATTATTTTTATATATTTTTTTTTGTTTTTAAAAACAATAAGAAACCCCTTTTTTGGCTCATCTGAAAAGGCTTTAAACTTTTAGTTTTATTATTAATCACGGTATTTAAAAGAGATGAATTCTTACGTATCTCAATATTTAAACCATCTTCTATTAGTTTTTTGACAAATCGTACAAGAAAAACCATTACCCGGTTTTAAAAGTGGTTTAACAAATAACTATTTTTAATGTAGCTTAAAACCATGTGAAATAGTTCAGAAAATAGGTAGAAGTCAAAAAGTTGTCCGTAATAGAAAAATATTAATAGAGGAAACAAAATATGCAACAGGATCGGATAGGCAGCTTATCCTACGAATAGTCATACATAAGCCTAGTTTACAGACGATTGACGTGTGGGAAGAATTCGCAGAGCTTGAGAGAGAGATTATGTTTCAGGCTTCGCCAAAACTATCCTAGCCCTAGACTTCCATTTTTAGCTCCTTCAATAACAGAATTCAATAAAAAAACCAAAACTACGAAAACTACAAACGAAAATAATATATATGTAGTAGTTGTTATTGGCAAGAGGCTAATAGTTTTTACAGCAGCACACCACAAAAACAACAACAGATGAATAGCGCTAATTTTTAATACGTTTTTTTTTTCAGCTTCCGAATCGATGTGATATATAATGTTTTTAATAGGGCAAGGTGCGCGAGACGCTTTAAAACTTTTGTATTCTTTTCGCTTCTTTTCCTTCAATTGATCAAGGCGTCCCTCTTAGAGATCGTACAAAAACGAGTAATGGTTCCTTACTATTTCGATACTTCTTACCGATATGTAAATAAAGAAATGAAATGAAATTAAATTTAAATTATGGCGGCAACATTCCCCCTTCCGTAATTGATCCTAGGGTGGTCAGTTACCGTCTCCCTCGCCGACATCTAGTACAACGATCTTGGTAGCTGGACGATCGAGAGTTCCATGTTGCGTTTTAATCGTGGCCCGACGAACCTGGCCGTCCTTGGCCGCAATAGTGTTGGTCACGCGTCCATAGATTTCTGGGCAAGTTCTCGTCGACGATGATGACTATGCTCCCGACCGATATCGGCGGGCACTTCTCAAACCATTTTGTTCTTCGGGTGAGCGTCGGCGTAAACTCTTTCACCCAACGTTGCCAAAAACGATCTCCAAAACGTTTCACCTCGTTCCAGTGATCGGTTGATCGGTTTGTATACATTTGATGATCCCATTAACAGGTGGTTTGGAGTGAGCGCGAAATCGTCCTCAGAGTCCAGACTGACGAAGGTTAACGGACGAGAGTTAATGATGAATTGCGCCTCCATTAAAGCGCTTCTCAGGCTTTCGTCGTTGAATGAATAGTTAGGGAATATGTGCTTTAAGACTGGTGAACGGTTTCTCAAAACTTCCCAACCTGGCTTCTGGGATTGCAGCCATTTGTGGAGGCTGAGGCGTAGCGTTACGATTTTTGCACATTTGGCAAGCCTTTCTCACTGATTTATGGAGAACTCTTAGGCGCAAAATGTAAAACTTCGATTTTATGTCGTTTATGACGGTTTCGTGGGCGATGTGATGATATTTCTCGTAATAAAATCGGACTAGCAAAAATGTTACTCTACTCTCCGGTGGCAATAATATGGCGTCCTCAGAGCTTCCGATGGCGTTCACTCTCCCTTTAGTACAAAGGATAACCTTGTCGTCTAGGTATCAGTTTAATCCGGTCAATCTGCTCCTTGCACTTATTGGTTTTTGACCCTTTAATGAATTGTGTTCATCTGCGAACTCGAGTCCCTGTGCTTCCTTGTATAGCAGCGTCTGCGCTTTTCCGACGTGAATTGTAGTTACCGCATTGGGCACGTCGGTCTGGTTGCTCTTAGCTCGCAGGCGCTCGATATACAGGAACATGACTGCAACGGCTCTGTAAAGGCGGTGCCAATCAGAAAAATATTCGACGTTGAGTTGAACTTTGGCCGCTTTACGAGTTGTGAATATATGTCTACGTAATTCACTTGTATCGACCTCCGTTGGCTTGGAGGGAATTGTTGGCCACGTCTTGGGTTCGTCCTTTAAAAACTCGGGCCCGTACAGCCAAATGTCCATCCGAGGATTGTTGATAACTTTTGTAGCCCCGTCAGCGGCGTTGAGTTTCGACGGGATCCATCGCCATTGATCCGCTCGAGTGGTTTCCAGGATTTCTGCGATTCTGTGCATGACGAACTGTTGAAAGTGTCGGGGGTCCATAACCATCCATTGTAGAACTGTTCGTGAATCCGACCAGAAAGTAGTAGTGTCGACTCGAAGGTTTCGGACTTTTACTACCTTTTTTGCCAAGCGTGAGCCCATCACTGCCGCTTGGAGCTCCATGCGTGGGATGGACAGTGGTTTTAGTGGCGCCACTTTGCTTTTAGCGACCACGAGCATCACGTCCACCTTGTCCTTGTGCGATACTCGAAGGTTGCAGGCAGCAGAATAAGCGTGTTCACTGGCGTCCACAAACGTTTGCAGATCGATGCGGCTTGCTTCAGGTATCCCTGTGGAGAAGCATCTCGGAATGCTGACCGTTGCAACTTGAGTTAGTAACAGCTTCCATTGGTTCCAGTCTTCCAATAGTGCCTCTGGCAGCTCTTTGTCCCAGGTAATGTTTGCGCGCCAGATTTTCTGCAGTAGGATTTTTAGGCCAATGGTATAACACGATAGCAAGCCCAAGGAATCGAAGACAGACATTAACACCTGGAGGACTTCTCTCTTAGTTGGGACCGCAGAATTAAGAAAGTCGTCTCGCTTAAGTCTTGAGAATCTGCAAATAAACTTAAAGATGTCGTTACGTGGGTCCCAGAACATACCCAGAACCTTTTCTGTATCGCTAAACTGCACTGGCTTTTGATTTTCGGAACGACTCTTTAGATGGGAGAGAACTGCTCTGGAATTTGACGCCCAGTTGCGAATTTCAAATCCACCTCTGGCGTGAACCACTTTGACTTGGTTAGATGTGTCGATGGCTTTCTGCTCGTCGCTCATGCTGTCGATAAAGTCGTCGACGTAGTGCGCACGCTGAATCGCTTCCACAGCTAGTGGGAATTGATGTTGGTGGATCTCGGCGTTTTTGTTGCGCACGTAGTGGGCTATAAATGGAGCTCAGCTAATTCCGAAGGTCATGGCTCGCATAACGTAGGTGTTTATCCTATTCTGGCTAGCGTCATACCAAAGGTAGCGCTGAGAATGCATGTCGTCGTTGCGGATGTTCATCCTGTGAAACATTTCGGCGATATTGCCGCTTACAGCGATTTTTCCGACCCTAAAGGCTAGCAGCACGTCGATAAGGGGGTTCAAACTGTCCGGTCCGCTCAGCAGAAGATCGTTGAGGCATATTCCATTCGTCTTTGCTGCCGCGTCCCAAACCTGCCTAATTTTTCCTGGCTTATTCGGGTTTAAGGCTATAAATACGGGTAAATACCAAGTGCGATCTCCCTCTTTCTCGGCCTCCTCGTCAGATAGTTGCCTGGCGTATCCTTTTAGAAGAAGATTTTTGATTTAGTCATCGATTTTCGTGTACAGATCTGGTTCGCTCAGAATCCTTTTTCTCATGCACTACAGACGCTTTAGGGCTGTAGCTCGACTGTCTGGGAGCTTTTCGAGATCGTTCCGCCATATGAGCCAAACTTTATATTTTCCAGATTTATTTTGGCACGTCTGTTCCAGGATTTCTACTGCTCGTTTGTCATCGCTCGACAAAAGCTTTTTAGGCGAAATTGCATCAAGGTCGAATTGCTCCTTGACTTGATCGTGAAGCTCTTGCCAATTGCAGTCGCAGTGATGCATGGAGACGTGGCAGTTGAAGTTTATTGATCCTTGGATGGTCCCTCCTAACATGCACTTTGACGCTATTGGATCGTTCCACTTGCCTTCGCAGATCTTGCGAGGAACGTCAATCCTCCAATTGTTTGTTCCGATTAACAACGTTGGCTGCGTGGAATAAGACTTTAGTGGCAAGTTCTTCAGATAGCTATACTTACGGCGCGTTGTTCTTTACGGTCTGAACGTTGTTAAGCCAGAGCCGTTTTTCTGAACCTTCCGCGGAAATCTGAATTGATGCGCGCATTGAAGTATCTTCGAATCGAGTGGTTTTACCAGTCCACTGTAAACATATCGGTGATGGCGAGCCCTTTATACCCAGTTTGTCAAAAATTACTGCGTCTATAAAGGTAACAGAGGATCCTTCGTCCAGGAGGGCGAAAGTGTCGATTTTTTTGTCGGCTGAATGTAGCGTTTCGGGAACGATTCGGAAAAACTGGTTGCCTTCTACGTCGCTTTGGTGCGTGCTTACATGTTGTTGATTCGTTGTGTTGTTGGGTGCGTTAGAAACGCTTTCCGAGTGGAGTAGTGGATGATGCTTCCGTGTACAACCGTTCACTCCGCAATCCTTCGGACGACAATTGTTTCGGTGGACCTTCAAGCAACGGAAGCAAGCCTTTCCAGCTTTTGCGACTTGCCACCTTTGCTCCACGGTGCTGGATTTGAAGTGGTCGCACTGCGTTACCCAATGATTTGTAGATTCGCATGCTATGCAGTTCGGGTTAGTCTGCCGCTGAACGGCGGCTGCTTGGCTAGGACTTGTAGTGTTATGGTTTCTCTCGGCTGCGCTGCTATTGTGGGTGTTTACAGAGCTTGCTCTGTAGGAAAACGGTGTGACGACTGTCGACGCAGCCTGTGCTATTTGATAGAGCCAATCGCTGAAAGCTTTGATGCTGGGAACTGTTTCGTTTCGCTGGTGCATCGCCCAACTTAGCTTGTGGTTATTTGGAAGTTTGTCTACCAACTCTTTTACAAGCATCGGATTGTTTAGGTGCGCTTCTAGTTTGCACGTTTCTATTGTGGCGCAAATATTGCGTACTGCGAGTGCGTACTCATTATGGCTTCCAATTTTTCCTTGGATGGCGGAAGCTTTCTCACGCGATCGATCATTCCCTCCAGGATGTGCTTGGGTCTGCCGAAGAACATTTTCAGCGTGTTCATTGCTACTTCATTGACCATTTCGCGTGCCCTACCCTAAAGGCACTTTTGCAGACGAAGCATGTTTTCAACGTTGGAGAATCCTATGCTCAAATGTACTGATGAACATTGGCCACTCCTCAGGGTCTCCGCTGAACGGAGGAAGATCCTTTGGTATAGCTTGTCTGGCAGCGATTTGGAAGCTTGACGGGGACGCGGTCGTCATCTGGAACGACTCGTGTGGCGATCCTGGAAGCGAGTTCATCTGTAGTAGGATTTTATATTTCTCTTCTATAAATCTCTGTTCGGAAGTTTTTTTTCTTCCAACATTTCAAGCATAATTTGGTTCTGGTTGACGCTCAAATTACCTTCGAGAATTTTTGGTACTTCAATATGCTCGTTTATGTCGATGAGAGCGTCCATTTGCTGCGCAAGCTTGTTTTGGGCGGCTGAAGGTGCGATGAAGTTGTCGGATTGATTTGTGGTGTTTACCGGTGATCGCAGTGTCCTTTCGACTGGGTTTCTGGAGCTTCCCTGGCAAAGGCACGCGGCGCAGGTCCAATCTTTATCCTCGACGTCATCGTCAACGCCGGAGCAGTGAAAATGATACCAGCTGTCGCAAACGTCGCACTGAACCCAGCTTTCCTCAGATCCAGCCGACTTTTTCTTGCAAACTCTGCAAGCTTCTCTGTTCATATTTCAATTGGAGGTTATGTACATAAATTTGCATGTGGCAGAAGCAAATTGTGTGTTCTAATTGCAATTTGTTTGTAATTTCAAGTGCGTTTACTTGCTCTAGTTGTAGATTACGAGTTGTTCACCTAACGTTCGAGATAGGGATGCGATCACAATTTCACAATGTTATGGCTAATTGTGAAATTGTCGTTTCGTAAAGGTACAGTTTTAAGAGCAACCGTTTGTGCACAAAAGTTTTTAAGAATGTTATTGCCAAGACGCTAATAGTTTTTACAGCAGCGCACCACAAAAACAACCACAGATAAATAGCGCTAATTTTCAATAAGTTTTTTTTTCCAGCTTCCGAATCGATGTGATATATAATGTTTTTAATAGGGCAAGGTGCGCGAGACGCTTAAAAACTTTTGTATTCTTTTCGCTTCTTTTCCTTCAATTGATCATGGCGTCCCTCTTAGAGATCGTACAAAAACGAGTAATGGTTCCTTACTATTTCGATACTTCTTAACGATACGTAAATAAAGAAATGAAATGAAATTAAATTTAAATTATGGCGGCAACAGTAGTATTATTCCTAATTTGACGATTCCAAAAGATCCAGTAGACTTAGAGTGTGCAACAACGATTTAGAATGAACAACAAAGATTTTGATAAGCATGCATTAAAACTCAGATAACCTTTGTTAAAATATATATAAATTCGTCTATTTTCTATCATTGATGTAAAATATTGATACAAATTTCTTAAAATATATATATATATTTATAATAAAAACTAAAAATGTACATTAAAAAAACCTTAAATAATTGATAAATAATTAAATAAATTTTCGATATATTTGTTTATCTTACAGGCTGTGTGTTCACGTCATGGTTTGGCTATTGGTGCTAAAACTATTTTAATAACCAAAACTGTTATGGCTATAACAGCTCCTTTGTCTTATCCAGTATCACGAATTCTCGATAAGTTATTGGGTGAAGAAATTGGTAATGTTTACAATAGGGAACGTTTAAAGGAACTTGTTCGTGTAAGTAAATCTATTTAAATGATTTAAAAGTTTTAAATGTTTTACTCTAAAGTTAGCAATGCATAGAATTTTTTATATTGACTTCTCCGTATTGTCTCCGTATTTTTAACTGTTTAGGTTACAAATGATGTTAACGACCTTGATAAAAACGAAGTCAATATTATATCTGGAGCGTTGGAGTTACGAAAAAAAACGGTTGCGGACGTAATGACTCATATAAACGATGCTTTTATGCTGTCATTAGAGGCGGTACTTGATTTTGAAACTGTTTCGGAAATTATGAATTCAGGTTACTCTCGTATTCCTGTATACGATGGCGATAGAAAAAACATTGTTACACTACTCTACATTAAAGATTTAGCCTTTGTTGATACTGATGATAACACGCCACTGAAAACTCTATGCGAGTTCTATCAAAATCCTGTTCATTTTGTTTTTGAGGATTATACTTTAGATATTATGTTTAACCAATTTAAAGAGGGAACAATTGGGCATATCGCCTTTGTTCATCGCGTAAATAATGAGGGAGATGGAGACCCGTTTTATGAAACTGTAGGCTTAGTTACACTGGAAGATGTCATTGAAGAGCTGATTCAGGCTGAAATAGTGGATGAAACCGACGTTTTTGTTGATAACCGCACAAAGACAAAACGAAATCGTTATAAAAAAGCAGACTTTTCTGCGTTTGCTGAGCGACGTGAGGTGCAAGCTGTTCGAATTTCTCCTCAATTAACATTGGCTACTTTTCAGTACTTAAGCACAGGTAACTACATTAAATGTTGACACTAGTAATTTTCGCATTTTAATAATTTTTTTGTTAGCTGTTGACGCGTTTAAAAAGGATGTCATTTCGGAACCAATTTTGCGGAGACTACTTAATCAAGATGTCTTCCATAATATTAAAACAAAGGGGAAAAGTAAAGACGACCAAAGCTTATACATTTTTACACAAGGGAAAAATGTGGACTTTTTTGTACTTATATTGGAGGGTCGCGTAGAAGTTACTATTGGCAAAGAAGCTCTTATGTTCGAAAGTGGTCCGTTTACATATTTTGGAACACAAGCCTTGGTGCAAAATGTGGTTATTGGTAAGTACAAATCTGAGTTATTACATTTATTACTTTCAGTACCCATACAGTGGTGGGCGTTGAGTAAAGATAGCGGTCAAAAATACTTACACATGTAAACAATGAAAATATGGACATTTTTTGTAAATTTTTGTTGTAGGAAATTCTTTAGAAAACTAGAGATTAAAATAATATTAAATATGATAAAAAAATGTAATTAGCCAATTATGGCAGCGCAGACGCAGCCCCATTCTGGACACGATATAGCCCGCAATTCAAGTCGGAAATACAAAAAAAATGTATTTGTATTTAGAATAAGTGTATCTTCTATTAGAACCTAAAAAACAGAAATGAAATTATGCCAAAAAAATGCATCACAGTTTTAAACATTAAACAACATGTAGGTTCAAATATAAGATACACATGCTGATTATAATACTTCTTGATTCATTTCTATATGTCGCATAGTATTTCACGTACGTTTACACTTGATTACCTCGCGTACGCACTTCATTTAAGGGCTTGTACGGGGTTTTTGGCCAAAAAAATATATCATTTTTGGATAATTTTTATCCGCTGATTTAGCTGTTCGGCATTTTTGGACGGCAAATTAAATGCGGGCATACATGCTTGTTTACAATATTTTTAAATGGTCGATAAAAAAATTAAAAATAAGATAAGACGGACGACTATATAATATAGCTGCCATAGGACCGATCGGATAATTAAAAACAAAATTTTATAACTATGTCAGTTTTCAAGATCTTTTCACCAAACTTGATATTTGGCCATCTCATATTAATTCAGATTTTCGGTTATATTTTCATGAAAATCGGTCGACTATATCCTATAGCTTCCATAGGAACAATCAGGAAAATAAAAAAATCATAACTTAGCCGTTTTTCAAACCATTTTCATCAAATTTTTTAAATTATTCCAGATTTTCGGTTTTAATTTTTTGTTAAAATTTTGCAAGGGTATATAAACCCTAACTTCGGCGAGCCGAAGTTAGCTTCCTTTCTTGTTTCAACTTTTGGAGCTTTTCTGGCTCCAACAAAATTGTTTGCATTATTGGATTGCAGCGTTTGGTATTTCCTACATCCTAAGATTGACGGCTTTAGTGGCAAACAGCAACATTGGCTTAGCTCTGGTACAGTTTACACAGCGGAGGACTACATTTCTGGCAAATGTTTTTCCTTTTGTAGAGCAATATCTTTTTCACCACTCCACGTATGTTTGAGCTAAAAGATGAACTTGATGATCGGGTCATTGTAGTTTAGGGTCTTTTAAAAAAAGTTGGCCAAAAATCCAAAGACAAATATGCAAATTTTGAATCACATATTTCTCTTAATGCAATATTCTGTTCTGATTGGACATGTTGCCAATTCCTTTGTAGCAACGCACAGTGGCTCCTTTTCTCTCCCCAAATAAGATAATTCAAACATTTAAACGGCTTTTGACAGTGAATTGCTGTCAAATTTAAAAATCCAGTGGGCATTGTGCCACGCCCACCCCTTTGCCCATTTATATAAAAGGATTAAATAAAAAAATGTATTTAATTTTTTAGTTTTATTTTTATTGTTTTGCTCAAATAAAAATATTTTGAAAATTTTTTTTTAAATATTTTACATTTTTTATTTTTTGATATTTTTCTAAGATTTTGACTCGTGTTTTTTGACCGTTAGTTGTTTCACTAGATTTGCTCCCAAAGGTGAAGTCGCAGCTCAACCCAGACTTTCTAAACGTTGTAAGGATGCAAAGGCCGAGATATGAACTCAGCGGCCCAGAGTCCCTTTCCAGTTAAATTTATAGTTGGAAACGCCAAGAAATGGAGGGGCCGAGGTTTTCGAGTATTTTAAGGGTGGGTTTCTCCGACTCCAACTGCCAGATTTTTATTGCCCACGCTGGGCGGGATTCCACTACCGGCCCTGGAGTTTCCCAGCGGCCGGACCCTCCACTAAAGACTGGAGCCGTGGCTGGCGTGATACCGGCAGCCTGCTCCCGCGCCCGCAACCCTGACCTATGACCACGGCGCCGGCGTGCCCGAGCTGCCGCGGCACGTCGGCTCCACCGTAGTATCCCAACGGTGGCCGACGCCCTCCCTAAAATGCCCCTATGACTCGCAATTCGCCAGCTGCGGCGCCCGGGCTAATCCCTGGGGCGCATTCTGAGATCGGGCAGACGACTTGGTGAGCCCAAGAGTCGCCGCCCGCACCCACGCCCGGAATTAATCTCAGCAGCGGGGTGCTCCTGTTCCCGTCCTGCCCAAATCCGCGCCTGGTGTTACCCGACGGCGGCTGAGATGGGGAGGAGGGGCACAGCGAGGTGTGAAAAGGATGGCTGGTTAATGTAAGGAGTAAATAAAATCATAGGTTCACATTGCTCTCTTTATTTAGTATTTAGTTTTGCCTAGCTCCTTATTTGTTAGAAATACCCTGTTTTATTTTCCTACTCTTCCCCCGCCCCACTGAGGGTGTCGGGCGCTTGGCTCACCCGATGTCTCCTTCTCCTGTCCTTGTCCTTGTCTTCTTTCTCCTGATCGTGGGGGGGGTCCTTCGTTGTCCTTGTATCCTGCGGGTCCTGGCCGATGTGTGTGTGTGTATCTTCGTGGGGGGTATGTTTCACTAATTCACTGATTTAAACTCTCTGCGCTGCTGGTCAAATTACGAGTGATCTCAATTCCTATTGTCCACTCTGCCTTGACCTAATTCTGCCGGTTCCAGTGGCGGCAGCGCTGCCACGATCGCTGGCACGCGCCGTTCCGCATTCCTGCATTCCTGCGCTCTCCCCCTCTCGCTCTCTCTCCTGAGCGGGCAGGTGGCTGGTGCGAATTCCATCGCATTCCTTTGCGCTCTTCCCCTCTCGCTCTCTCTTCTGAGCGGGCGGGTGGCTGGTGCGAATCCCATCGCGTTCCTTTGCGCTCTGCCGGCGCCTGCGCCGCGGGTCTCTGCCCGGATCGCTCTCTGGCCTCTTCGGTTGGCCGCTGATTGGTGGATCCGTGTTCCGGTCCTCCAGCCTCTTTCGTCCCGTTCCTTGCAGGTGTTGCGGGCGATGTTGCGGCAACGTTGCGGACGATGTTGCGGGCAATGTTGCCCGTGATGTCAGGTCCGGTGTGACCGATGGTGAGCGCCCGGCCCCCTCCTAACGCCTATCTCCTTGCCTTAACCTATTAGTGACTTCATTTACAGCGTTTTATCCCTAATCTTACCCTATCCTTACAGCTAATCCCTAACTACATAATCTTAACCTACTATTTACACTTAACCTAAGGAGTATATATATATTTACAACGTATTTACATATCGTGGCGGCGGCCACCTCGTGACCGTCGTCACAACGTATTATGATTCAGGAAATATTGGCGCAACTGACCTATATAGTGTAGTTGAGTGCTTCAGAAGTTATAGACTACTTTAGGCAGAACAAGTAAGAAAGCTGAGCTCGACTGTGAGATACTCATATAAAACTGTGGAACATGGAGGTGGTAGCCTAATGGTATGGAGCTGCTTTTCATGGTATGTTGTCCGTTTGACTCATCGAATTGACGAAATAATGGACAGATTCGTCTACAAAGATCAATTGGAGCCGGTGATTCTACCATATGCCGAGGATAATATGCCACTTTTATGGAAGTTCCAGCAGGAATGTTCCCGAAACATGCCTCTCAAGTAGTAAAGGATTGGTTCCGAAACCAAAATGTGGCTATTATTGAGTGGCCAAGTCAATCTCCGGACCTCAATCCTATCCAGAATCTCCTAGGTGAACTCAAAGGAGAGGTTGGTAAGACATTCTGCCAAAATAAAAGGGATATTGTCCAAAGGACATGGTATAACATTCCAATTGGAAGTTGTCGCAAGTTAATATCCTCCAGGCCAAGACGAATAGAGAAAGTCTTGCAAAAAATGGCGGATATACCGGCTATTACATGCAGATACTTTGTTTAATATAAAACAAGACCAAAAACAGTGAAATATGGATTTAATTTAAACATTTTTCTTTGTACACCTATTATGGCCAACTAAAATTGGTGGATTTAAGGATATATTTTTTTACTTGAATATTAAGGAGTTTGTGAAACTTTTTTACTTTTGGTTTAAAGACAATTAATATACGTTTTCAAAAAGCCCTGAGATTGGAGAAGATATGGCTTAGAAATAACAAGTTGAAAACGAAAAAAAAAACACCTATTATTTTGTCCATGAGTGTATATACTTGCATTGACTGCTGTTCCTTTACCGTGGACGTTAACAGTGATATATTTTTTTTCTAAAGAAAAGCCGAATTAAGCTAAATCTCTTAAGCTAAAAAAACGGAATTCCTGGCGAAAACGCTACGAAAATATCAAATAATATAACGTATATTTTAAAAATATTTATTTATTTTTATTTATTTATTTCCGACCCTAAATAAAGTATATATATCCTTGATCAGGATCAACAGCCGAGTCGATCTAGCCATGTCCGTCTGTCCATCTGTCCGTTTCTACGCAAACTAGTCCCTCAGTTTTAAAGCTATCTGAATGAAACTTTGTAGTTAGTCTTATATATACTCTCACTCGTACATATGTCGGAACGAGCCGGATCGGACGATAGGGTTTCCCCAATGTTCCAAATGCCATAGCTTTCTCAACTTAGTGTGGGAGGACAATTATTACTCTCGTTATTACGTCTGCTTTATTTCACGTCACAAATTGGAAAGAAGGTTCTTAACATAGTTCTCTTTTAACTTAGCTTCTTACTTAGGTTTTACATAGATTTAACATAGGTTTAACATAGCTTTGCTTAAATTAGTGTGTTATACAAATATCGGTATGACCCTCTACTAGCCTACAGCAGTATTATAGTGGGACCCTCTACTAGCCTACTACATTAGGAATTCTCGATGAAATGCAACTGAGGACACATAAACATGTGATGATTCTGCTGGCGAGATGTAAATTGTTGCGTGAGGTAAGATATTTCGGAAATTGGTTGGTGGTCACAACTTTGTCCTCGAAGTTTTGGCACTGAGCCCAAAATTGTCGGGTGTATGATAATAATAAGAAAATTAGCCATGGATCCTGCTTCTTGCAGTTAAGGGCTCGTAAACCACGACTAGCTTCCTATGCATCCGTCAAGCCAGTTTACGCGCGGTGCTGATATTAAAGAAACACTCGGAAGCGCCGTAAAACTGTTTAAGAATGATCGGATAAATATCGATTTTTTGTTATAAGCTCCGTATCCAGACAAAAAAACGTTTCGCAGCGAAACAAATGTTTTATCTTTTCAAGTGTGACCGCTGAATTTAGTAGCTGTTCGGCATTTTTGGCCGGGAAATGATGCGGTCATACATGAATGTTTACAATATTTTTAAAATGTTGATTAAAAATTATAAATAAGATAAAAACTACTATTGCTAAGGCAGCATTTATTGCCGCAATGGATGAGGAAGTTTCTAAACCAAATAGAAAGCGATCAAAGTATTGGGAGAGCCCATAGAGACAGATCAATTAAGGGGCGATATTCTTCCAATGTAAACATTGTTTACATATTTTTATATCAATAATATATATTCTAACCATTATTTTTTTTTTTTTTTTTTATAAATTGAAAATCTCCACCAAACTCCATTGATGTTTTTTGAAAATTAAACGGATTTGCGGAACTGAAGAAGGAAGGCATAGAGAGGGGGGAAACGGTCGCAAACAGTCTCCCAGTCGGACTTTTTTGTAGGAAATCTATATGTTTTTCTAACCTAATCGCTCATGGGGTTGTGACCTACCGTCCATGTAAAGTTCTAATTCGCTTTTATACATGGGCGGCCGGGGTAGTTCATGATGCCGACGCCGCTGCTCGTCTGCTTGTGAAATTCACGTGCAACGTTCATGGGGGTAATTCATGGGGTTCGAACCCGGGACTCCGCGTTTCTCAGACCAGCCGCTTACACATCGCGCTACGTAGCCAATTTAATGTACAACGCCGATATGCATATATATATGCATAATGCTATTTCATCAGCGCGCTGCTTTGTAACTGCTTGGAAACTGCTTAGTAACTGCTTGATAAAAAAATATCCCGAAAGGGAAAGGGGGATTTTTTTTTCGGGAAATTAAAATAAAATCCCATGCCC
Source organism: Drosophila birchii (assembly GCA_035046345.1). Lineage (NCBI taxonomy): Eukaryota > Metazoa > Arthropoda > Insecta > Diptera > Drosophilidae > Drosophila > Drosophila birchii. The sequence goes on along the minus strand of JAWNOA010000083.1, from coordinate 348,178 downwards.
GCTCATGTAGTTTTTCTTGATCAGCAGCTCATGGCCTGAAGCGAAGTCCGACTGGGCTGTTTTATATTATATTTATATTATTCTTTTTCGCAGCCCGCTCGAAAAATACTAGAAAGTGCCACACACTTTTCTAGTATATTTGTTTTCTTGTCAGGTTACCGACCTATAAAATGGCAAAATACAATTTTAAATAATGAAATCGTTGGCAATTCATCATGTTGTTAATCCATCACGATGTTAATTTCAACATTGATGTTTTTCTGATAACCTCGATTATCGACACTTGATTAAGAAAGACTGAACGGAAACTAGGTAATGTAGCAGAGTAATCGCGTCCGTATTGTTCGGGACGACTCGTCTCCCTTTATTCTGTCTTCTTTTCGACATTGTAAATCACAGAGTTGCTTAGGCTGCTATAATAGGGCTACTACAATTTATTTATATAAACCAATATGCCTTGGGATACTACAATTCGGCAATTCTGACCGACAAGGATCTTCTTATCCTGGCTTATTTTGTGTTAGATTCATTATACCCTTGCAGGGTATTATAATTTCAGTCAGAAGTTTGCAACGCAGTGAAGGAGACATCTCCGACCCTATAAAGTATATATATAGTAATCCCTCAGTTTTGAAGCTATCTAAATGATACTTTGCAGTTAGTCTTCTATATACTCTCACTCCTACATATGCCGAATCGGACGACTATATCATATAGCTGCCATAGGAACACTCGGAAAATGTTTCGAAAAAAAATTATAACTATGTTAGTTTTCAAAATATTTTAACCAAAAAACGGTCGACTATTTCCTATAGCTTCCATAGGAACAATCAGGAAAATAAAAAAAAAACCATAACATAGCCGTTTTTCAAACCATTTTCATCAACTAATTGGCAACTAATTGTTACTTTAGAATGTCGGTTTTAATTTTTTGCTTAAATTCTGCAAAGGTATACAAACTTCGGTGAGCCGAAGCTTCCTTAGCTTCCTTTCTTGTTTACAATGCCTTGAATTTATTTTTCCTTTATATACGAAGTCTAAATCCCAAGTTTGGTGTCTCTAGCTCTTATAGTGTCTGAGATCTAGGCGTTCATACAGGCAGACAGACAGACGGGCGGGCGGACTGACGGACATGGCTATATCGACTCTTTTAGTGGTCCTGATCAATATTTAGGTAACTTTTGGGGGTCTGCCACGCCTCCTTCTACCTGTTACAGAAAATTGTACTCGCACAAAATTATAAGACCTTTGTACCTTTGGTACAGGGTATTCAAATGTTAATAAGCCAGGCCAATTGCTTACATAAATACATATGCGTCATTACCCACTAAGCTATCGAATTTGCTCTTCATTTGGAAGACATTTGCATTATATGTAAACTCATATAATTTCGGCACGAGCATTGTAATGGTACAGGGTATTACCATATACTGTCCACCTTGTTTCTTAGTTTTGTACTTCTTGGCAACAACATACTCTGACCGGAAATTGGTAGTGTTAAAAAGTTCATTAGGGAAATTTATTTTGAAAAAAGAAATATCCATAGCATAAGAGAATTTGAATTTATCCACCTTTAATTTTATATTATTGACTTTGAATTTACCTCTTTCTTATGAAGGCAATAACATCTTCGGATGTTAGACCAGCGGAGGGTCACGAAACAAATATCTGTTTAGTAGGTGTTATAGCAATTAGCAAGGCCGCATTGCCGATTTCGTCCGGTAATCCGGGCCTACTACCCTAGGGGAGTATTAATGAGGCTCGTTGTATATTAATTTACTGTACGAATGTAAACATCTGATTAATGATATATTTTTTTGCAGCCAGCAATGCTGCTGGAATGAGTATAACATAAAAGTCATAAAAGTATAACGAAATTTATAACGCAATTTATACGTTTAAGTTAAACATAAACAAAATAAAAAAAGTTTTTCAAGTTAAGATCATTTTTTACCTGTTTGTCTTTACTTTTGAATACATATGTATATATTTTCCTATAAATCTAAGTGTTCATAATTTACTTTAAGATATTAAATTAAATACAACTTTACATTCCTCCAGTTATGTTATTTTTGCAGGTGTGTTTTATGTTATTTGTTAATGCTTGTACCTTTTTCTTATAGATTCTCCAACTCAACTTGGATCCCTGCAATCACTTAATATGGATTCGAAAATTCGGCAGTCATTTGTACCTGATTACTCTGTTCGTGCTATATCTGATGTTATATATATTGCAATTAAAAGGGTACTATATCTAACGGCGAAAAAGGCTACATTGTTGGAAAAGAGTCGAAAATCCGGAACATTCTCAAGCGAAACATTCGATGACGAGGTGGAACGCTTATTGCATTCTATAAATGAAGATGAAAAACCCCAATTCCTTACCGCGAATCAAAGTACAAAGCACCACTCGAAACCTATTCGAAGTTTGACTTCATCGCCTACGAATATTGAGTTATCTCATGATGATAAAAGTAATCAAAGCGTTGGTGGAGTCATTGAAGGCGATAGAAAGATGATCAACTCTGAGCACACGGATAATGCCTCAATAAGTAGTTTGGTTGTTTCAGAAGTGGAAGGATATCTTCAAAATGGGGAACAAGATGACAGGGAAATGACTGTAGCTTCCACACCCCTTTTACCGAAGCTAAAAGATAGACCTGAAAACAGGGAACATAATCCCAAATAGCATACAATTTTGAAGTCGTCTGCTCGTCAACTTTAATATTTGAATTTATTGAAAAAATCCAATGTCCGGTAAACTTATAATTTCCTAATTATCCGTTAGTCTTATAGCTTATTTCCACAGATATTATAATTTGATATACATTTGTATGCAGATTCAGATAACACGGAGCTTAGGTTTTTAAATTTTCGAAGTTTGTTATATTCTGATATCTTAAAATCAATTGTTACATTTTCTTTTAGTGCATTTGTGAAATTACAAAAGATTTTCTATAATCACAATAGCCGATTGTTTTATATAGGTTTTCCTTATAATATATATTATTGTGTTACCTCATAAAATATGTACTTAAGAAGTTATTTAGGAACGACCAATTACCAGGCCTTGCTTTGTTTACACCCACTTCTTAAAAAGTGTGATTTAATTTGGTTCTATTCTACATTATGAATTTGGATGCCTTTAATAAAAATAACTTGATAGAACTTAAACAATTTAATGTTTTTCACATTACAATAAAAAATATTATTATTTTCAGTATGTTGTTAGGTGCTGTTTATATAAACGAATCCGCGATTTTTAAAGAGTAGTAAAACCAGAATAGTTTTCATTTATATTCAGGCTTCCCTATCCTATAAGTGAATATGTAAAAACGAGAGCAGTTCGTGTGGGTTTAGTTTTAGGCTGACCGCCATAAACTTAAAAATTTAAAAGTATTTGATGTGTAAATACATCCCAGACACACAACAATTGATGTATATAAGTATGTAAGTTTTCTTTTAAATGTAAACATTGTAAAATAAATTAGGCGGTCTGTTGAATACTATAACCCATGTACAATTATTTCTGAATATTTTGTAAATACTTACAGTTACACTTAAAGAAGAAGTAAAAACTGGTATATTGGGATTGCTGTTATCCTTATAAATAATTTGATACTTAAGGAATTTCAGATTACAAATTTGTTAAAGCCACAGTAGTTCCCTATTTAATAAATGTTCCGCAAGAAATCTTTATTGGCGTTTTGTCTATATATAGCATGTAAACAACTTATAATTTAACAATCAAATTAAGAATAGGTGACCTCAGGTAAGTTTTTTGCGATATCTAATTAATATTAATAATTGAATGCAGCGGGAATTTTCTTTAAGCTAGACTCTAAGGTTGCAAACATAGTGAGCGCTGAAACGAAGATGAATATGAAAACGAAGCTAAGGACGAAAAACAGTGCAGAACAAATCATGAATTCTCTGCGCGTAGAAGACGAAACGCAAGCAATCAGCTTCAAACTGTGCAGTACTGTTTTTGAAAATGAATCGCTTGCTATTTTGCTTTGTTCTTTTTATACCCTGTACCAAAGGTACAAAGGTATTATAGTTTTGTGCGAGTGCGATATTCTGTAACAGGCGGAAGGAGGCGTGGCAGACCCCCGGTTCCAGTGGCGGCAGCGCTGCCACGATCGCTGGCACGTGGCTGGTGCGAATTCCATCGCATTCCTTTGCGCTCTTCCCCTCTCGCTCTCTCTTCTGAGCGGGCGGGTGGCTGGTGCGAATCCCATCGCGTTCCTTTGCGCTCTGCCGGCGCCTGCGCCGCGGGTCTCTGCCCGGATCGCTCTCTGGCCTCTTCGGTTGGCCGCTGATTGGTGGATCCGTGTTCCGGTCCTCCAGCCTCTTTCGTCCCGTTCCTTGCAGGTGTTGCGGGCGATGTTGCGGCAACGTTGCGGACGATGTTGCGGGCAATGTTGCCCGTGATGTCAGGTCCGGTGTGACCGATGGTGAGCGCCCGGCCCCCTCCTAACGCCTATCTCCTTGCCTTAACCTATTAGTGACTTCATTTACAGCGTTTTATCCCTAATCTTACCCTATCCTTACAGCTAATCCCTAACTACATAATCTTAACCTACTATTTACACTTAACCTAAGGAGTATATATATATTTACAACGTATTTACATATCGTGGCGGCGGCCACCTCGTGACCGTCGTCACAACGTATTATGATTCAGGAAATATTGGCGCAACTGACCTATATAGTGTAGTTGAGTGCTTCAGAAGTTATAGACTACTTTAGGCAGAACAAGTAAGAAAGCTGAGCTCGACTGTGAGATACTCATATAAAACTGTGGAACATGGAGGTGGTAGCCTAATGGTATGGAGCTGCTTTTCATGGTATGTTGTCCGTTTGACTCATCGAATTGACGAAATAATGGACAGATTCGTCTACAAAGATCAATTGGAGCCGGTGATTCTACCATATGCCGAGGATAATATGCCACTTTTATGGAAGTTCCAGCAGGAATGTTCCCGAAACATGCCTCTCAAGTAGTAAAGGATTGGTTCCGAAACCAAAATGTGGCTATTATTGAGTGGCCAAGTCAATCTCCGGACCTCAATCCTATCCAGAATCTCCTAGGTGAACTCAAAGGAGAGGTTGGTAAGACATTCTGCCAAAATAAAAGGGATATTGTCCAAAGGACATGGTATAACATTCCAATTGGAAGTTGTCGCAAGTTAATATCCTCCAGGCCAAGACGAATAGAGAAAGTCTTGCAAAAAATGGCGGATATACCGGCTATTACATGCAGATACTTTGTTTAATATAAAACAAGACCAAAAACAGTGAAATATGGATTTAATTTAAACATTTTTCTTTGTACACCTATTATGGCCAACTAAAATTGGTGGATTTAAGGATATATTTTTTTACTTGAATATTAAGGAGTTTGTGAAACTTTTTTACTTTTGGTTTAAAGACAATTAATATACGTTTTCAAAAAGCCCTGAGATTGGAGAAGATATGGCTTAGAAATAACAAGTTGAAAACGAAAAAAAAAACACCTATTATTTTGTCCATGAGTGTATATACTTGCATTGACTGCTGTTCCTTTACCGTGGACGTTAACAGTGATATATTTTTTTTCTAAAGAAAAGCCGAATTAAGCTAAATCTCTTAAGCTAAAAAAACGGAATTCCTGGCGAAAACGCTACGAAAATATCAAATAATATAACGTATATTTTAAAAATATTTATTTATTTTTATTTATTTATTTCCGACCCTAAATAAAGTATATATATCCTTGATCAGGATCAACAGCCGAGTCGATCTAGCCATGTCCGTCTGTCCATCTGTCCGTTTCTACGCAAACTAGTCCCTCAGTTTTAAAGCTATCTGAATGAAACTTTGTAGTTAGTCTTATATATACTCTCACTCGTACATATGTCGGAACGAGCCGGATCGGACGATAGGGTTTCCCCAATGTTCCAAATGCCATAGCTTTCTCAACTTAGTGTGGGAGGACAATTATTACTCTCGTTATTACGTCTGCTTTATTTCACGTCACAAATTGGAAAGAAGGTTCTTAACATAGTTCTCTTTTAACTTAGCTTCTTACTTAGGTTTTACATAGATTTAACATAGGTTTAACATAGCTTTGCTTAAATTAGTGTGTTATACAAATATCGGTATGACCCTCTACTAGCCTACAGCAGTATTATAGTGGGACCCTCTACTAGCCTACTACATTAGGAATTCTCGATGAAATGCAACTGAGGACACATAAACATGTGATGATTCTGCTGGCGAGATGTAAATTGTTGCGTGAGGTAAGATATTTCGGAAATTGGTTGGTGGTCACAACTTTGTCCTCGAAGTTTTGGCACTGAGCCCAAAATTGTCGGGTGTATGATAATAATAAGAAAATTAGCCATGGATCCTGCTTCTTGCAGTTAAGGGCTCGTAAACCACGACTAGCTTCCTATGCATCCGTCAAGCCAGTTTACGCGCGGTGCTGATATTAAAGAAACACTCGGAAGCGCCGTAAAACTGTTTAAGAATGATCGGATAAATATCGATTTTTTGTTATAAGCTCCGTATCCAGACAAAAAAACGTTTCGCAGCGAAACAAATGTTTTATCTTTTCAAGTGTGACCGCTGAATTTAGTAGCTGTTCGGCATTTTTGGCCGGGAAATGATGCGGTCATACATGAATGTTTACAATATTTTTAAAATGTTGATTAAAAATTATAAATAAGATAAAAACTACTATTGCTAAGGCAGCATTTATTGCCGCAATGGATGAGGAAGTTTCTAAACCAAATAGAAAGCGATCAAAGTATTGGGAGAGCCCATAGAGACAGATCAATTAAGGGGCGATATTCTTCCAATGTAAACATTGTTTACATATTTTTATATCAATAATATATATTCTAACCATTATTTTTTTTTTTTTTTTTTTTATAAATTGAAAATCTCCACCAAACTCCATTGATGTTTTTTGAAAATTAAACGGATTTGCGGAACTGAAGAAGGAAGGCATAGAGAGGGGGGAAACGGTCGCAAACAGTCTCCCAGTCGGACTTTTTTGTAGGAAATCTATATGTTTTTCTAACCTAATCGCTCATGGGGTTGTGACCTACCGTCCATGTAAAGTTCTAATTCGCTTTTATACATGGGCGGCCGGGGTAGTTCATGATGCCGACGCCGCTGCTCGTCTGCTTGTGAAATTCACGTGCAACGTTCATGGGGGTAATTCATGGGGTTCGAACCCGGGACTCCGCGTTTCTCAGACCAGCCGCTTACACATCGCGCTACGTAGCCAATTTAATGTACAACGCCGATATGCATATATATATGCATAATGCTATTTCATCAGCGCGCTGCTTTGTAACTGCTTGGAAACTGCTTAGTAACTGCTTGATAAAAAAATATCCCGAAAGGGAAAGGGGGATTTTTTTTTCGGGAAATTAAAATAAAATCCCATGCCCGCTCATGTAGTTTTTCTTGATCAGCAGCTCATGGCCTGAAGCGAAGTCCGACTGGGCTGTTTTATATTATATTTATATTATTCTTTTTCGCAGCCCGCTCGAAAAATACTAGAAAGTGCCACACACTTTTCTAGTATATTTGTTTTCTTGTCAGGTTACCGACCTATAAAATGGCAAAATACAATTTTAAATAATGAAATCGTTGGCAATTCATCATGTTGTTAATCCATCACGATGTTAATTTCAACATTGATGTTTTTCTGATAACCTCGATTATCGACACTTGATTAAGAAAGACTGAACGGAAACTAGGTAATGTAGCAGAGTAATCGCGTCCGTATTGTTCGGGACGACTCGTCTCCCTTTATTCTGTCTTCTTTTCGACATTGTAAATCACAGAGTTGCTTAGGCTGCTATAATAGGGCTACTACAATTTATTTATATAAACCAATATGCCTTGGGATACTACAATTCGGCAATTCTGACCGACAAGGATCTTCTTATCCTGGCTTATTTTGTGTTAGATTCATTATACCCTTGCAGGGTATTATAATTTCAGTCAGAAGTTTGCAACGCAGTGAAGGAGACATCTCCGACCCTATAAAGTATATATATAGTAATCCCTCAGTTTTGAAGCTATCTAAATGATACTTTGCAGTTAGTCTTCTATATACTCTCACTCCTACATATGCCGAATCGGACGACTATATCATATAGCTGCCATAGGAACACTCGGAAAATGTTTCGAAAAAAAATTATAACTATGTTAGTTTTCAAAATATTTTAACCAAAAAACGGTCGACTATTTCCTATAGCTTCCATAGGAACAATCAGGAAAATAAAAAAAAAAACCATAACATAGCCGTTTTTCAAACCATTTTCATCAACTAATTGGCAACTAATTGTTACTTTAGAATGTCGGTTTTAATTTTTTGCTTAAATTCTGCAAAGGTATACAAACTTCGGTGAGCCGAAGCTTCCTTAGCTTCCTTTCTTGTTTACAATGCCTTGAATTTATTTTTCCTTTATATACGAAGTCTAAATCCCAAGTTTGGTGTCTCTAGCTCTTATAGTGTCTGAGATCTAGGCGTTCATACAGGCAGACAGACAGACGGGCAGGCGGACTGACGGACATGGCTATATCGACTCTTTTAGTGGTCCTGATCAATATTTAGGTAACTTTTGGGGGTCTGCCACGCCTCCTTCTACCTGTTACAGAAAATTGTACTCGCACAAAATTATAAGACCTTTGTACCTTTGGTACAGGGTATTCAAATGTTAATAAGCCAGGCCAATTGCTTACATAAATACATATGCGTCATTACCCACTAAGCTATCGAATTTGCTCTTCATTTGGAAGACATTTGCATTATATGTAAACTCATATAATTTCGGCACGAGCATTGTAATGGTACAGGGTATTACCATATACTGTCCACCTTGTTTCTTAGTTTTGTACTTCTTGGCAACAACATACTCTGACCGGAAATTGGTAGTGTTAAAAAGTTCATTAGGGAAATTTATTTTGAAAAAAGAAATATCCATAGCATAAGAGAATTTGAATTTATCCACCTTTAATTTTATATTATTGACTTTGAATTTACCTCTTTCTTATGAAGGCAATAACATCTTCGGATGTTAGACCAGCGGAGGGTCACGAAACAAATATCTGTTTAGTAGGTGTTATAGCAATTAGCAAGGCCGCATTGCCGATTTCGTCCGGTAATCCGGGCCTACTACCCTAGGGGAGTATTAATGAGGCTCGTTGTATATTAATTTACTGTACGAATGTAAACATCTGATTAATGATATATTTTTTTGCAGCCAGCAATGCTGCTGGAATGAGTATAACATAAAAGTCATAAAAGTATAACGAAATTTATAACGCAATTTATACGTTTAAGTTAAACATAAACAAATTAAAAAAAGTTTTTCAAGTTAAGATCATTTTTTACCTGTTTGTCTTTACTTTTGAATACATATGTATATATTTTCCTATAAATCTAAGTGTTCATAATTTACTTTAAGATATTAAATTAAATACAACTTTACATTCCTCCAGTTATGTTATTTTTGCAGGTGTGTTTTATGTTATTTGTTAATGCTTGTACCTTTTTCTTATAGATTCTCCAACTCAACTTGGATCCCTGCAATCACTTAATATGGATTCGAAAATTCGGCAGTCATTTGTACCTGATTACTCTGTTCGTGCTATATCTGATGTTATATATATTGCAATTAAAAGGGTACTATATCTAACGGCGAAAAAGGCTACATTGTTGGAAAAGAGTCGAAAATCCGGAACATTCTCAAGCGAAACATTCGATGACGAGGTGGAACGCTTATTGCATTCTATAAATGAAGATGAAAAACCCCAATTCCTTACCGCGAATCAAAGTACAAAGCACCACTCGAAACCTATTCGAAGTTTGACTTCATCGCCTACGAATATTGAGTTATCTCATGATGATAAAAGTAATCAAAGCGTTGGTGGAGTCATTGAAGGCGATAGAAAGATGATCAACTCTGAGCACACGGATAATGCCTCAATAAGTAGTTTGGTTGTTTCAGAAGTGGAAGGATATCTTCAAAATGGGGAACAAGATGACAGGGAAATGACTGTAGCTTCCACACCCCTTTTACCGAAGCTAAAAGATAGACCTGAAAACAGGGAACATAATCCCAAATAGCATACAATTTTGAAGTCGTCTGCTCGTCAACTTTAATATTTGAATTTATTGAAAAAATCCAATGTCCGGTAAACTTATAATTTCCTAATTATCCGTTAGTCTTATAGCTTATTTCCACAGATATTATAATTTGATATACATTTGTATGCAGATTCAGATAACACGGAGCTTAGGTTTTTAAATTTTCGAAGTTTGTTATATTCTGATATCTTAAAATCAATTGTTACATTTTCTTTTAGTGCATTTGTGAAATTACAAAAGATTTTCTATAATCACAATAGCCGATTGTTTTATATAGGTTTTCCTTATAATATATATTATTGTGTTACCTCATAAAATATGTACTTAAGAAGTTATTTAGGAACGACCAATTACCAGGCCTTGCTTTGTTTACACCCACTTCTTAAAAAGTGTGATTTAATTTGGTTCTATTCTACATTATGAATTTGGATGCCTTTAATAAAAATAACTTGATAGAACTTAAACAATTTAATGTTTTTCACATTACAATAAAAAATATTATTATTTTCAGTATGTTGTTAGGTGCTGTTTATATAAACGAATCCGCGATTTTTAAAGAGTAGTAAAACCAGAATAGTTTTCATTTATATTCAGGCTTCCCTATCCTATAAGTGAATATGTAAAAACGAGAGCAGTTCGTGTGGGTTTAGTTTTAGGCTGACCGCCATAAACTTAAAAATTTAAAAGTATTTGATGTGTAAATACATCCCAGACACACAACAATTGATGTATATACGAATGTAAGTTTTCTTTTAAATGTAAACATTGTAAAATAAATTAGGCGGTCTGTTGAATACTATAACCCATGTACAATTATTTCTGAATATTTTGTAAATACTTACAGTTACACTTAAAGAAGAAGTAAAAACTGGTATATTGGGATTGCTGTTATCCTTATAAATAATTTGATACTTAAGGAATTTCAGATTACAAATTTGTTAAAGCCACAGTAGTTCCCTATTTAATAAATTTTCCGCAAGAAATCTTTATTGGCGTTTTGTCTATATATAGCATGTAAACAACTTATAATTTAACAATCAAATTAAGAATAGGTGACCTCAGGTAAGTTTTTTGCGATATCTAATTAATATTAATAATTGAATGCAGCGGGAATTTTCTTTAAGCTAGACTCTAAGGTTGCAAACATAGTGAGCGCTGAAACGAAGATGAATATGAAAACGAAGCTAAGGACGAAAAACAGTGCAGAACAAATCATGAATTCTCTGCGCGTAGAAGACGAAACGCAAGCAATCAGCTTCAAACTGTGCAGTACTGTTTTTGAAGATGAATCGCTTGCTATTTTGCTTTGTTCTTTTTATACCCTGTACCAAAGGTACAAAGGTATTATAGTTTTGTGCGAGTGCGATATTCTGTAACAGGCGGAAGGAGGCGTGGCAGACCCCCAAAAGTTACATAAATATTGATCAGGACCACTAAAGGAGTCGATATAGCCATGTCCGTCTGTCCGTCCGACCGTCCGTCTGTCTGTCTGTCTGTCTGTTCGTCCGTCTGTATGAACGCCTAGATCGCAGAGACTATAATAGCTAGAGACACGAAACTTGGGATTTAGACTTCTTATATCTGCACGCAGATCAAGTTTGTTTTAAATTTTTGCTGCTCCCTATTTTGGTGGAGCTATTTGAAAAAAGCCATATATTTCACAAATTTATAAAGATATGTAACCATATGTATGTATTTTAACAAAATACACAGATTGCTCAAATTTCATTGCGATCGTGCCATAAATAGCGGAGATCTAGGCTTTTTTCTTTATACACATTATGTGTACAAGGGGCAGCCCAGGCAGAGGGCTCCAAATAAATCAAAGCGTTCATTATACATTTTAGTTGTGTTCACATTATTATGAAATTAAGAATACCAATTTCAAATTGGTTAGTGGTGCAGCTGTCTAAGCTGCAGTCTACCCGAAAGGCCTTTTCTGAACAAAGATTAGTTGTCACGAGTTCGAATACTGGCTGCGACGAATGAAAATATTTTTTTTTATCCTTTTAGCAAATTATTATTTTTTTTTTATTTTTCCCTGTAAATTAAAATAATTACAGTATTTAATAATAAGAAATAAAAAAATTTAAGCAAAGGACTATCACAATTTTTTTTAAATTAAATCAATTTTCTTATGCGGTAGGATCCGAACCCAGGTCATTTGCTTACACGCAATACACGTGCAGCTTTACCCACTGAGCTATCGACTTTGCTTCTAAAATTGAAGACATTTGCATTACATGTACATTTTTCTCTGTTTTTAATTTTTTATTCTCCTTCTTTAATATAATTTTGGCACACGCGTTTTAATGGTACAGGGTATTCACTGTCGGGACACCCGACTGTATGTCCATCTTGTTTGTTTTGTTTTACCCATGCTTTGGCGCATTGCGTGTGACCATTTACTTGAGGTTTGTGATTGCCTAACGCCTTTTTTTTAAAAACGGTGTTTATGGGACCTGCAAAATTAACTTTACCACAATAGGCATATTGTTAAACAAAAATTGGAATGATATTTCAAAGGCATTGTGTGTTGATGGTAAGTAATTTAATTAGTTTAATACAAAGAAAGATATGCTGTTATAAAATGAAATTTTTAAATACTATCAGCATTTCTATGGCTGCAAACATAATTACGAAACGTGTCTCTGATTATTCGACCTCTTTTCTTTGAACTTTACAATATATTTTTTGGATTTTTGTTTATAAATTGTTCTCCCTCTTGCATGTGAGTGTCCAGATCTTATAAATCTAACATTGTCACCTTTCTCGCTTCCAAGTAAACGGTGGTGTTTTTTTCTTGTGCTCTCGTTTTTGTAAAAGTCTTTACGTTAAAACCGCCGGTGTTTGTTTAAAACTTCTACTTTGTGTTCTATATACATAGTTCCCATTCACTTTGCGTGTGAATGCAACTTTATCAACTTTATTAGTTTATTTAATATCTCCATTTCACAATTTAAGTGTGCTGCCAGTGTTTGTTCTTCTTGTCTTATTTGCATTTCCTCTTTGTACCTCTCTTGTTTAGCCGTTGTTGCTCTGTCGCGACAGCTAAACGTTCTCTAAGCTCGCTTACTCTCACACTCCCTTGCTCTCTAGCGCTTCAACTCTCTCGGTGCAGCTGTACCTTTCTTCTCATATCTTTCGCCCCTCATCTATTGCTACAAATACAGTGGTAAGTCTAAAATAATGTCTTCCGATATCGTCTGCTTCTCCAAAACCTGTAAAAAGGCAGTTTTGTCTACCGAGATCTTACCATCGGCTGCAGTGTGTGACAACATTTTCCACGCAAAGTGCATTGGGGTTGCCGGCCGGACTGTTGATGATGTGAGAAAAACATCGGCTTGCGCTACTGTTGCGATGCCTGTCGTGACGTTGAAAGGTAAATTATGTCTTTCATGCGGCAAACCAAGGGAAGTTTTAAGGAGTTAAGGAGTTTAAGGAGTAGCGCTTGATAAACAATTTAATAGCCTTACGCTATTAAATAAGTCTCCAAGGCGCAAAAAACTGCAACTGGTGTGCAGCAGGGCGACGGATCCCAACAGCCTGCGGCGGGCTCTCAACAGCAGTCGCCTTTGACACTGCCCTCGACCTCAGAATCAAATCCCAGAATTCTGATGTCAAGTGTTAGGAAGGAGGCGGTATCTGAAGGTGCTGTGGGACTAAACGTTCCATCGCTAATTTCATTTTCGTCTCCTATGGGAGCACAAATTTTGACCCCCCATAGCCCCGTAAATTTATCCCCTCAAGAACTACCGGCTAATATGGGCACTCCAGGCACTTCGTCTGTCTCCCCACAAGCTCTCATCGCTATCCCACCTACGAAACAGATATTTGTTTCGCGGCTCTCCCCTGGTCAAACATCTAAAGATGTAATTGCCTTTATACGAGGCAAAGTTAGAGCTGGAAAAGGTGGAAAAATTCAAATTTTCTTACGCTAGGGATATTTCAATTTTCAAAATAAATGTCCCAAATGACTTCTTTGGCACGATATGCTCAACCAAATTCTGGTCTGAGTATGTTGTTTCCAAAGAATATGAAGCTAAGAAAAAGAAACGGCCTGTCGGGATAACTCTTCCTAAGCCCGATCTGACCACTGTGCCCTGTACATCCTCTGCCTCTGTCCAAAAAACCTAAATACTTCTTTGTTAATCTCCTATTAGAATGCAAGAGGCTTGCGTAGTAAGCTGCCTAAATTGTATTCTGATAGTCTAGCATTCGCCTCCCATGTTATTGTGTTCACAGAAACCAGAAAATAAATCAAAATTTTCTTATATATAAAAAAAAGCGCCATATCAATAAAAGCCGAGCTGAAGGTTGCACTTATAGAGGAATGGCGTCATATTGAAACAGAAACCACCCAAAATTTGGTTTCTTCGATGCCAAGTTGTAATAAGACAAAAGGGCTTACCCACTAAATATTAATTTTCATTTAAACCCGTTTAATTTTCATAATATTAAATCTATTTGTTTAGGTGTGCTAACATTTTTGTTCCGAAAAAATCTTACGTTTTTTAGTTTTTTAATTTTGTTAAATTAAATAAAAAAGATTCAATACTGAAATAAATTTAATTTAGTTTAAAATTGATTAATTTATATAAGAAAATTTTGATCTATTTAAATATCACCATATTTCATTTTGAAAAGGCGAAAGTCAGACATGCCAACTGTGCCAACACTTTAGTTCGTCACTGTAGGTCTGACAGCCTGCAGCGACAGCCTCTGATTCATGAATAAAAGCTTTTGGTTGAGGTTGAACTCTTACTGTTTTTATTTATGAAACTTAACAGTACCCTGCAGTACCACTTGTCATCAATAGGCATCTGTAATCAACGTTTCATCAACGTGCCGACTGCGACGTCGGCAGAATCGACGCTCTGCCGACTGCTACTTGAACCCGAACTCCCTTCGAGTACCCGATCTCCCTTCGGGTCCGACTCCTCGGTGCAAGGCAAAAAAAAAAACAAAAACAAATCCCATGCATTTCGTTTTCATATTGCGGCCGTTGATTCTCGAAACGTCGACTGCAAATTTTCGGAGCAGCAAAGTCCCGCTAAGTAGAGAGAGATGGTGATGGAGGGAAGGGAGGGAGGGAAAACGGTGGCGAAACCAATTGAGTGGCAGCGACGTCAGAATACTCTTTTTAAAATAACTTGAAGTATTTATATATATTGAAAATTATATTTAATTAATTTTAATCGTATGGTATATTGTCATATGTTAATTATTTGTTTTGGCCGTAACCAAAATGTTAATGTTGCATTATTGCCTTATGTGGTTTTAATTACAAGGTATTGCTTGAGTCGGCTGTACCCTGGCACGCTCCAGAATTTTCGGTCGCGGTTTTCGGTTTCGTCTTGCTTCTCCCCATTCTCTTTGCATTTGGGTTTCAAGTGTTTTATCGTCAAGTGTGAAATCTGTGACTTTTGTGATTTATTTTGGATTTATTTATTTAATTTAATTAAATTAAAGTCAGGTAAGGATCAGGATAAAAAAACAGTGTATTAAAATACTGCATTAATGCATTCGCGGCATAAATGCATTCGCGGCGTGGTGCAATACAATCCAATTGCGCAGTTACATATATTTGAACATGTTGCATTTTAAGCAAACTATAATATAATAAATAATAAATAATAAATAAATAATAAAAATTAGACGGGGAATTGACACCGAAACTCGTAAGTATTAAGTATATATTAAATTATTTATTAAATATAATACATATTATATTTTTATTTTTTCTTTTCAGACTGCAACAATGGTCAACATTCTTAGCAGAGGCAAAATTGCGAAAACTATTCGCGATGTGTTGGGCGGCGTTAGAATACAACCTGGACGGCGCCAAAAACAAAAAACGGCTCAAAGATTTTGACAAGTTCTATGCAGCTCTAATGGGTAAATTTGATTAATTTATTTTATTTATTTTCCTCTTTATTAATTATTATTTTTTTCTGTAGACGCAATTCGCCAAGTAGAGGCCTCGGAACCGCCCGAGAAGATTCTGGCCAAGAGCTTGCGGTGCGCCAAAAACTTGGAATCGGTCAAAAAGAACAGAAAGTTAGAGCAACCCAATGTTGAAGACGTGGAAGACTTTGAGATATACTTAGAATAATTTGTAATGTTAAATTATTTATTTGAATGTATTTTATGGTTAATGTTTATTTGTATGTGTTTTAAGATTAATGTTTAATGTTAAATGTTTATGTTATTTAATTAATTTATTTTATTTATTATTTATTTATTTATTTATATTATTTATTTATTTATTTATTTATTTATATTATTTATTTTATTTATTTGTATGTATTCAATGGTTAATGTTTATTTGTATGTGTTTTAAGATTAATGTTTATGTTATTTAGTTTAAATATACATATACATATGTAATTAAAATAAATTATATAAATCAAATTTATATGCATTTTATTTAAAATAAATTGTTGATGAAAAATTGATGACATGTTGATGAATTGTTGATGAAAAGTTGATGAATTGTTGATGAATTGTTGATGAAAAGTTGATGAATTGTTGATGAAAAGTTGATGAATTGTTGATGAAAAGTTGATGAATTGTTGATGAAAAGTTGA
Source organism: Drosophila birchii (assembly GCA_035046345.1). Lineage (NCBI taxonomy): Eukaryota > Metazoa > Arthropoda > Insecta > Diptera > Drosophilidae > Drosophila > Drosophila birchii. The sequence continues at coordinate 331,432 of JAWNOA010000083.1, read as the reverse complement.
TGAATTGTTGATGAAAAGTTGATGAATTGTTGATGAAAAGTTGATGAATTGTTGATGAAAAGTTGATGAATTGTTGATGAAAAGTTGATGAATTGTTGATGAAAAGTTGATGAATTGTTGATGAAAAGTTGATGAATTGTTGATGAAAAGTTGATGAATTGTTGATGAAAAGTTGATGAATTGTTGATGAAAAGTTGATGAATTGTTGATGAAAAGTTGATGACATGTTGATGACATGTTGATGAAAAGTTGATGAATTGTTGATGATTCATCAACAATTCATCGATTAATTGTTGATGAAATGTTGTTGATGACAGCCTAGGACATGCCCATGTTAAATTCATCAACAATTTGTATGGCAATTCATCGATGATTCATCAACAACACCCCTTCGGCTATTGATGAATTATTGATTAAACGTTGATGACTGGTACTGCAGGGTATTTATAGGTTCCTTATGTTAACAGAAATAACGTATAGGAAATAATGTGGGTTACGGTGAATGTGGGTTATTGCAAGCTATAAGTGAACTGAGACCTATTGCCCCATTTCATTTTCCTCCGAAGACTATGCATATTCGCTTGACCTGGTAATTAATACTTTATTTACGACAAATTCATGTTGGCTGCGACTGAAGAGTTATTACATAATATTTGTAGCAGGCCTAGTAGGATTGGGAGGATCTGGTCTCATTGTAATTACGCTCTCAAGAGAGAGAGAGGAAGATCGAGAGTTAGGAACGGGGGTTGATTTAGAAGCTGCCTGCGAGCAGCATTCTCCGAAAAGCTGTAAAAGAAGCAAGTCGTGAACTAAAATAAAGAGCTCTAGAATAAAGCGAAAGATTGGAGAAAAGAATAATAAAAACTAATGAATACTGTTACATATTAATTGTTTCTGAATTTTATTACTTATAAATAAATGCGCGACTGAGCATTCTCCCGGATGTTGAACAGGTGTTCAACCTTTAATAAGGTTGAACGAAAAATTCTGTGGGGCAGGTTCTCGTGCGGGTTTTATTTATTTATTTTGTTGCATTCTGGCGGTGATCGATAGCCGCAGGCGAAACAAATATCGTCTGGGATGCACACTGGGAGAAGGTTGGCAGGGCCGAGAGGAAGGGGAAGGGTGGATCGCGAGACGCCACCTACCGTCCACACCCAGAAAAGGGGAAAGTGGATGGTAGGTAAGGATCAGGGGAGGAGAGCCCGGAGCGAGTGCCTCCACCCTGGAAAACGTTCCTCGACCCCAAAAGAGAGCAGATAGAGGGAAAGGGAATCGGCGGGAACCGAGCCAATAAATAGGGCAAGGTGACGACCATTCCTAAAAAAATCCGAGCCGAACTTTTTTCCGGTCAGTTCGAGTACGAGGTTCCAACCTCCAGAAAATCCCCGTACACCGCAAGGAGGGATCCAGATTTGGCCATCAAGCTGTATTTAATTTAATTTATCCAACGTATTTATTTAATTTATTTATTTATTTATCAAAAAATAATTATTTAAAAATTATTTATTTATTTATTTATTCGTTTGTCGAGATAATTGGTTATTTATTTATTTAATTGTTATTTTTTTATATGTGCCAGTGCAAATAATTAGAATGTCCATTAGTTTCGTCAGTGCGTAAATATATTTATTTATTTATTTATTGCCTCGGCTAAGTAGCCGGCAAAATGCACGAATATTAAACGGCGACTATCGGACAAAAACCCAAGCACGCAATCCCAATGAATACAAATTAAAGGCACGGAATTAAATACAATTTAAAAACAATTATTTATTCAAATATTAACCGACATACAACAATTAAGAAAATAATGATATAAAGACATGAAACAAAGCAAACTTATATCCTAATTTAAATTTAATCCTTAAAAAAATAATGATCTGCCCAGGCCGATCTATGTAGGGGTGTTTATTGTTGTCCAGTCCAAACAAACGACCCGTCTCAGCCCCTTATCTGTGTTGGAGCTCCAGTTAGGATAAAATGCTGAAAAGAATGGAGGGTTAATAATCATTATATTTATACATACACATACATTTATATTTATATTCATATATATATATATACCCGTACATTTTGTCGTGTCCTCGCAGAATTAATTTTTGATTCCTTTCATCGTCGATCCGCATAAATTTGGGATGTAGATTTGCTTCCCAGATACTGCTGTAAAAGATTGTCAAAAAGACGGAACTATATGTTAGTAAAAATTAAGACAAGTATGTTAAGGGATTAAATGTTTATAACGATGAGTGGCTAATTGTTTTACGTGGGGGGGGGGAAGAATGATGACCGGATGAGGCGGTGACCAGGAGAAGGCCGGAACAACCGTCTGCCAAGGGGATTCCGATGAACTGATGCGGATTCCAGGAAGGGAGGGTGCGTCAAGGGGCGACAACAGCCATGCCCCGAGCCTACATGGAAAGAGGAGAAAGATCGTTAATTTGTGCAGTTGATTTTGTTATATTTTGTTGAGTTTGTTTACCTTTTGTTGTTGTTGTCAGCGGATTCCAGATCAGCTGGGTTTGTGGTGCGACCTGTGGGCAAACGGGGAAAAATCCCACTGAGATGACTGGCTAGCCGGCCTTGCCCCATCAAACAGCAGGTCGTAACATAAATGGCGCCCAATGTCAACTAGAAGTGGGGTGGCGGAGGCCTTTGAAAAGGGGCATCCGCACCCATACGCAGGAGACGGAAAAAGTAAATAGTTCCCAGTCGAGGGCGGGAATCCGAGTGGGCTTATGTCGGCAATAAAAAGTCAGACGTAATTGCTCGCCGCGGGAAAACCTGGGTTGCTGGAGTGAAAGACCACAAAGTAAATGTTCGTGTAGTTAAATTTTTGTCTTGTCCATATTCACCTAAAAGCGGACATCCTCCAGGAGAGAAGGGATGGCACTAGCGACAGGAAAGTCGGCTAGGAGGCTCCCGAGAGGTGCCTGGTGGCAAAAGGAGGATCCGTGGCGGGTGAAGAAGAAGGTAGAGTCAGGCTCCTGCCAATTGCGGGGCGTCAGTCGGAGGCTCCTGAAGGCCAGATCACGATTCCGGCAGAGGCACCAGACCCGACGAGCTATGGTGGAAGCAGTGCGCCGAGGGATGAGCGACGACCCCAGGGTGTTCGCCGAGGTGGTCATCCGCGGAAAGCGAGTTTCCGGTTTACTTGACACCGGCGCATCCGTCAACGTCCTGGGAAAAGGGAGCCGGGAGCTGCTGGAGGAGATCGGCGTGAGGATGGAGAAGTACCTGTCCGTGGTGAAGACGGCTGCGGGAGAAGACAGGTCGATCATCGGACGAGTGCATGTGCCGGTGCAGTTTAAGGGGGCGGAGAAGGTTCTCACCTTTTACGTGTGCCCGTATTTGGAGCAGGCCATGTATCTCGGCATCGATTTCTGGAGGCGGTTCGCGTTGGCACCAGACATCTTCGGGAAGCAGCCAGCAGCGAAGCCGAAGGCGAGCGTCTCGGAAATGTGGGATCCGAACAATCCGTGGCTCGATGGGAAGACGGCCAAGGAGTCCGTAATCGAGGAGTGGGTCCTGCCAGAGAAACAAAAGGAACAATTAGAGGCGATCAAAAAGGAGTTCCTTGCCTTCGAGGATGTGGGCCTGGGAAAGACATCGGTGGAGAGGCACCGAATCCAGCTAGTGGAAGGCGCGGAACCGTTTAAGGATCGGCATTATCCACTATCGCCAGCGATGCAGGAGGTTGTGTGAGCGGAAGTGGACAAAATGCTGGAGCTTGGCGTAATCGAGGTCAGCGAGAGTCCGTGGAGTAACCGCACGACGGTGGTGCGAAGGTCGGACAAGAACCGTTTCTGCCTGGACGCACGGAAGCTCAACCAGGTCACCGTGAAGGATGCATATCCGCTGCCGTGTATCGAAGGAATCATGGCTAGGATCGAGCAGACGCACTACATCTTGAGCGTCGATCTGAAGTTCGCGTTCTGGCAGGTAGAGTTGGATCCCGATAGTCGCCCGTACACAGCGTTCACAGTTGCCGGGAGGCCGCTGTATCAGTTCCGGATGATGCCGTTTGGACTGTGCAACGCGGCGCAGAGGCTTTGCCGACTGATGGACAAAGTGATTCCCGCGCAGCTGAGGTCGAACGTGTTTGTGTACCTGGACGATCTGTTGATCATCGCACCGGACTTCGAGACGCACCTGAAGTATCTCAGATTGGTGGCAGAGTGTCTGCGGAAGGCGAATTTGACAATTGGGTTAAAGAAGTCGAAATTTTGCTACCGGAGCCTGAGGTACCTGGGTTTCATTATCGGCGGCGGGGCGCTGCGAATGGATCCGGAGAGGATCGTCGCGATCCAGAGGATTCCCGAGCCGAAATCCGTTAAGGAACTGCGTAGTTTCTTGGGAACCGCGGGGTGGTATCGCCGGTTCATAAAGGACTTCGCGGCGATGGCGACTCCTCTCACCAACGCGCTGAAAAAGGGAAAGCACACGAGGTTGATGCTAGACGATGAGGCCAAGAGCGCTATACAGGCGTTGAAGGCGGCACTTACCTCGGCCCCGGTGCTGGTTCACGCCGATTTTAAGCGCCCGTTCGTGGTCCAGTGCGACGCGTCACACCATGGGGTCGGGGCGGTACTTTTCCAGTCCGGTTGCCTTCTTTTCTGCAAAGCTGAATAAACATCAGCTGAATTATTCAGTGACGAAAAGGAGTGCTTGGCAGCAGTACTTGCAGTGGAGAAGTTCCGTCCATACGTGGAACTGATGCCGTTTACGGTGATCACCGACCACGCCAGCCTCAAGTGGTTGATGACCATGAAGGACATCAGCGGACGCCTGGCGCGATGGTCACTCCGACTGCAAAGTTTTGACTTTCGGATCGTGCACCGGAAAGGAGCCGACAACGTGGTGGCCGATACGCTGTCTAGATGCGTGGAGGAGCTGGAGCTGGATGTCGACGACGCCCTCGGATTCGCTACGACGGAGTTCAATCTGTGGAATACAAGGAAATCCGAGATGAGATTAGGGACAACCAGGCTCGCCTACCAGATATGCGTGTGGAAGGCGATCTCATCTTCAAACGCCTTGGGTTCAGCAGATTGGAGGACGAAGTCGAGGGAGGCCCGTGGAAGTTATGGATTCCAGCCTCGTTGACAGCCGGGATGATCGCGACGGCCCATGATGATCCGACGTCGGGACACGGACGGATGAAGAAAACGCTGCACCGCCTCCAACGGCAGTACTACTGGCCGGGGATGACGACGCAGGTTCGGGACTTCGTGGGACGCTGCATCCAATGCAAGGAAGCGAAGGCGCCGAATTACCGGACACAGGTCGGGATAGGGCAGGAAGTGGTGACGGAGAGGCCGTTCCAGAAGCTCTACATAGACTTCCTCGGCAAGTATCCGCGGTCAAAGCGAGGTAAGGCCTGGATTTTCGTGGTCGTGGATCACTTCTCGAAGTTCACGTTCCTGAAGTCGATGAGCGAAGCCACTGCCACAAATGTCGTCGATTTCCTGGTACACGAAGTGTTTTACAAGTTCGGAGTTCCAGAGGTAATCCACTCCGACAATGGCAAGCAGTTCGTCTCGAAGGCGTTTCAGGACGTGATTGAAGCGTACGGCGTACATCACATGCGGACAGCCGTGTACTCACCGCAAAGCAACGCTGCCGAGAGGGTGAACCGGACAGTCCTGGCCGCGATCCGGACATATTTGGAGCAGGATCACCGGGATTGGGATGCATATCTGCCGGAGATCGAAGTCGCGATCCGGAACTCTATCCATGAGGCAACGGGCGTGACGCCGTTCTTTGCAGTGTTTGGCCAGCAAATGTACCTCCACGGCAGCTGCTATAAGTTGGCCAGGAAGCTGCAGTCGATGACTGATCACGAGGTAGCGACGCTGAATACCCAGGACAAACGGGATATCATCCGCGAGCGCATCAAGGAGCACCTGCATCAGGCGTACGAACGCAGCAGCCGCCAGTACAACAAGCGCGCCCGGGAGTTTCACGCGAAGCCTGGACAAAAGGTGTTTCGGCGGAATTTCACGCTGAGCGACTTTGGCAGGAACTACAACGCCAAGTTCGCGCGGAAGTTCGCCAGATGCCGAGTAGTGAAGCCAATAGGGAACAATATGTTCGAGCTGGAGGACCTGGCGGGGAAACCGATTGTCATCTACCATGCGAAGGACCTGCGGCTGTAAAGTAGAACAAGCTGAAAATAGCCAGGAGGCAGGCGGAAAACGAACCGTGGGTGTGGCCTACGTTGGGGGCTACGCAGGTTTGATGGGGCAAGGGCCATCCGCCGATGGGACACATCGCAGTGGAGTAGTTGTCCAGGTTTGTTGCAATTTTTTGTTGTTTGTTTACGGGTCGTAGGAATGCTCGCGAATATTTGCCTCCTCTTTTCCTCTTTCCTCCTCTTTTCGCGTGGTGTTGCATTCTGGCGGTGATCGATAGCCGCAGGCGAAACAGATATCGTCTGGGATGCACACTGGGAGAAGGTTGGCAGGGCCGAGAGGAAGGGGAAGGGTGGATCGCGAGACGCCACCTACCGTCCACACCCAGAAAAGGGGAAAGTGGATGGTAGGTAAGGATCAGGGGAGGAGAGCCCGGAGCGAGTGCCTCCACCCTGAAAAGCGTTCCTCGACCCCAAAAGAGAGCAGATAGAGGGAAAGGGAATCGGCGGGAACCGAGCCAATAAATAGGGCAAGGTGACGGCCATTTCTAAAAAAATCCGAGCCAGATCGTCGCGACCCGGGGATGAGCCACCGCCATCCGCATTACATAGTGAAAATATATTCAAAAAAAATATATATATATATAGAAAAAACGTGAGTGCAGTGTGGATAGACGGAGGAACATTTTGTTAACTCGAGTTCCGCAGGGAAACCCATACATCGACGGATCTGGAGGACAGGAAGGAGGAGAGGGCCGGAAGAAAAAAAATAGAAAAAAACGTGAGTCCGTTCCGAGGGGGACATAGAAAATTAATAATAGTGAATCTTGGGGGTTCCCAGGGCGGACAGTAACATCCCGGGACAGCCATTTCGGGCCCGGGATAAACTTTTTTCCGGTCAGCCCGAGTACGAGGTTCCAACCTCCAGAAAATCCCCGTACACCGCAAGGAGGGATCCAGATTTGGCCATCAAGCTGTATTTAATTTAATGTATCCAACGTATTTATTTAATTTATTTATTTATTTATCAAAAAATATTTATTTAAAAATTATTTATTTATTTATTTATTCGTTTGTCGAGATAATTGGTTATTTATTTATTTAATTGTTATTTTTTTATATGTGCCAGTGCAAATAATTAGAATGTCCATTAGTTTCGTCAGTGCGTAAATATATTTATTTATTTATTTATTGCCTCGGCTAAGTAGCCGGCAAAATGCACGAATATTAAACGGCGACTATCGGACAAAAACCCAAGCACGCAATCCCAATGAATACAAATTAAAGGCACGGAATTAAATACAATTTAAAAACAATTATTTATTGAAATATTAACCGACATACAACAATTAAGAAAATAATGATATAAAGACATGAAACAAAGCAAACTTATATCCTAATTTAAATTTAATCCTTAAAAAAATAATGATCTGCCCAGGCCGATCTATGTAGGGGTGTTTATTGTTGTCCAGTCCAAACAAACGACCCGTCTCAGCCCCTTATCTGTTATCCAGTTAGGATAAAATGCTGAAAAGAATGGAGGATTAATAATCATTATATTTATACATACACATACATTTATATTTATATTTTATATTTATATTCATATATATATATACCCGTACATTTTGTCGTGTGCTCGCAGAATTAATTTTTGATTCCTTTCATCGTCGATCCGCATAAATTTGGGATGTAGATTTGCTTCCCAGATACTGCTGTAAAAGATTGTCAAAAAGACGGAACTATATGTTAGTAAAAATTAAGTCAAGTATGTTAAGGGATTAAATGTTTATAACGATGAGTGGCTAATTGTTTTACGTGGGGGGGGGGGGGAGGAATGATGACCGGATGAGGCGGTGACCAGGAGAAGGCCGGAACAACCGTCTGCCAAGGGGATTCCGATGAACTGATGCGGATTCCAGGAAGGGAGGGTGCGTCAAGGGGCGACAACAGCCATGCCCCGAGCCTACATGGAAAGAGGAGAAAGATCGTTAATTTGTGCAGTTGATTTTGTTATATTTTGTTGAGTTTGTTTACCTTTTGTTGTTGTTGTCAGCGGATTCCAGATCAGCTGGGTTTGTGGTGCGACCTGTGGGCAAACGGGGAAAAATCCCGCTGAGATGACTGGCTAGCCGGCCTTGCCCCATCAAACAGCAGGTCGTAACAATTTATTACCAAGAAAGGAAGCTATTTTCGGCTCACCGAAGTTATATACCCTTGCAGAACTTTAACAAAAAATTAAAACCGAAAATCTGGAATAATTATTAGTTGCCAAATCTCAAGTTTGATGAAAATGGTTTGAAAATCGGCTAAGTTATTGGTTTTTTTTTTTTATTTTCCTGATTGTTCCTATGGAAGCTATAGGATATAGTCGACCGATTTTCATGAAATTAAAACCGAAATTCAGATATAGTAAAAAACGGCTAAATACCAACTTTGATGAAAATATGTTGAAAACTGACAAAGTTAAATTTTTTTTTACTAAAAATTTTTCAATTGTTCCTATGGCAACTATATGATATAGTCGTCCGATCCGGCTAACTACAAAGTTTCATTCAGATAGCTTTAAAACTGTGGGACTAGTTTGCGTAGAAACGGACAGACGGACAGACGGACAGACTGACAGACGAACAGACGGACATGGCTAGATCGACTCGGCTGTTGATCCTGATCAAGAATATATATACTTTATAGGGTCGGAGAGGTCTCCTTCACTGCGTTGCAAACTTCTGACTGAAATTATAATACCCTGCAAGGGTATAAAAATAGCAAATAACTGCTATATAATGCCACTACCCTTACCTCTGACCGAGGAAGAAAGTGTTTTTTAAGGATGTGCTCCGACTCACATGTTGCAATCCAGCAGGACAACACAGGCCCAATAAAGGAAGTTTTTTTTCAGTAATAACTGGTGATTTACTGAGTCACACGCTTTGCTAAAATCAGTGAAGATACCGTCTGTCTGGGTATTGTCTCTTAAAGAATTTCTAATAACAGCACAGAACTCTAGAAGGTTTGTTGCGGGGAGGAGGACATGAGTAAACTGCATTGGTGTTGTAGTTGAGCAGTATTTACGAGTTCGAAAAGCTTGGGAATCGCACTAAGTTTAGCAATGCTGTAGCGCTTGTAGTTTGCTACATGTAGAGGGATGTCAGCGCCATCTAAGAGTCGCTCGGTGGCACGGGAGGGTGAAAAAGGAAAGTAGCAAGGAGAGTAACAGTCCATAATGTCAACTTTCCCTTGCTCTGTCTTGCGTATTCTGCTAGGGGTTACCTCCACTTTTTGGGCGTCTAAATCTTTCTTTTCCAATCAGTGCATCAGAGGGTCCCAAAACGAGAATTTTCTAAATTGTGATTTTGGGGCATAGAAGTCTCAAGCAGCCCGAAAACCAGAGAGGAAAAGCGGATCCATAGCTAGGTCTAGCTGGTAAGTTGTCAAAGCGGAAGTGTTGGTTGGCATGAGATTCAGTAGAGAATTTTGTATTGATAGGTTCATTGCTCATTATAAAATTGTGGCCGAAACTTAATAAATCAATTGAGTGGAGTTCGATTGATGAGAGAGAAGCCGAAGTACGCACCAAAACCCCCGAAGTCAGGCCGCAGAAGCTAAGCAACCCGACGCTCAAGCTTGAGTTTTTTTCTGAGCAGTCATCGCGCAGCCGCCTTAAGGGGCAAATTTCAACATCGCGCCACCGAGCGTAAGGGGCAAATTTCATCGTCGCGCAGCCCCCGAAAGGGGCAACTTTCAACGTCGCCGGGGGAAATGTTCCAACTCAGCTGTTAACGGTATACGGTATACGGCTGTTAGCATTCGAGGGTTTGAGCGAGCGTATGGTTTCCAGAGCCACGCCGCTCAAACTCGAACGCAAATATTGTAGTTTTTCAATGTCGCTTAGCTCGTCATAATTTCCGATGACCGCAGTGAAAGTCGCAAGAAAGTCCGGCCAATCAGAGTAGGATCCATGAAACCGAGCAATTTCCAGGTTTGGAAATCGAGGCTTCCTAGATCGAAAAGAAAGATCCGCAGTATTGCGACTTGCGATGCGTAGCCAAGCCTAGGCTTAGTTTCGCCTTCACATCCATATAAACCTCCGCTAATTCACACCGATGGTCGCTCGAGATCTCAGCAAAATCCAGCTTTTCCAACGATATCTGCGCAGAATCAAATGCCTGGTTTAAGGAATTGATCCATTCCACCCGCGTCAGCAAATCAGCTTCGTCAAACTGATTAACCGCATCCACGTTTAAGTAAAATTGCATCGAGCTTATTTGCCGCACAATAGATTGGGCTTTGACTCGGTAGTAGTCAACGTAACTTGTGGATTCATTTTGAGCCCGGACGGAGTTTTCCGTATCAGACATTTTTCAGTAACCAGAAAAAAATAAAATAAAATGTCCGACAGCGTTGATGGCACGAAACACCGTATACTTTTTACAGCGAAAATGTAGAGGTTAACAAGTGTCGTCGAAATGCAACGGAACCTTTCACTTGGTTTTAGTTGTTCTTGCCGATAAATTGCCTGCCTAGGTGGCAACCGAATGTATGTATGGCTATATGTACATATATGTATATATGTAATATGCTCGATTAACAAAGATTAATGCGATTCACTTTGTTAAGAGTTATTTCCACAACACAGTTTTGGTGTTTTTCACAGCGCGAAATGCACAAAAGTCAAACGGCCGACTGTGCGCTTTATATTTATATATGTATGCTCGTGTGTTTGTAACCGAATGCCCGCAAACGACAGCGAACCAAAGAATTTTTTAAACTATATAAAACAATCGCGAGACCGAGTTGCAGACTCCGATAAACTATTATCACGTCGGGGTCACCAAAATGTTTATGGGGAAGACAACAAATATGCCACCCTTGTATATTAATTAATTTATAACATATAAAATTATATTTATATTTTTTTATAGCGTTTATTCGGAGCGGCAGACGGACTGTGGTCAAGCTCGGCTTACAGATCTTTATATATACATAAGCAGTAGTCGCTGAATAGATAAGCGACAGCTTTAGTGGTACAAGAAAGATAAAAGAGATAAGCAAAGAGCGCTGCAGGTGCCTTAGCACACCTATGCGCGCATTACTAGGCGCTGACGATCTGCTCCGACCACTCTGATCATTTTCGATCTTTCTCTTCGTAGCGGACGGTCGTGTTTTTGTTTTGCGCTCCGACTTTTGTGTTTATTTTGAATTTAAATCACCGTGGTTTTTTTAGTATGCACATATATTAAATACCCACTGTACCGAACGTACTTATAGGGTATGCACTGTAACACTTTGTTGCAGTGTTTACATATTTCAAAGTCCCTGTCATAAACCCTAAGTGGCCGAAATATGAACCGATCGCTATGGCTTAGCCATCACTCAGGAAGTGCTAGCGTCGGCATAATTGTAACGAACGGACAGCATATGCATACCCCTTGCGCCTCCACTTGAGAGCGCATAGCAATGTATACAAGTATATTCCTTTATACATAAATATAGCCATATATACATAGCCATCTCTCTGCCGCCGCCTGCGAGCAGCGCAGCTACGAGACTAAATAGACTTAAAGAATATTGTAAAAGAGGAGAGACACTTCGATCGTTGGAGCGGCACCATTGCTGCTCCAACATAATAATGAAAACCCAAATTAAACAAACAAGACCTTTTCAATAATATTGGGAAACATGCTTGGAAATTGGAACTACAGAACAATATTTCATGGCGACCGTGACTAGAGTCACAAGGAGCAAAAGGAGGATATACGAAAAACACGTCTGAGTGAGTAGAGTGTGCGTGTTGGGACGTGGAGGTCAGAAAAATGAATTCCTAAGGGAAACCCTCCAAAATAGAGTCCCACAAGGCACAAAGTTATAAATCAAACACTAATAACGCAACCAATTATTCCCAAGCCACTGCCGAAAAGACCACAAGTCTGCCCGACCGACTGTCCCGGACCTCTCAACTCTGCGGCATGCAATTCCGCATGCATGAAGCCGAAGACTAGTGCGAAGACCAGCCCAGGACAGCAGCAGCAGATATCAAGCGCGGGAGGCACGACCGCCACCAGCGCCTTCAAGGGAGCGTCAACGTAGCCAAACCGGCGACGACCAGCTGTCTTAGAGGGAAGAAAGAGGAACCAACCAAGTTGGAAACAACATTTTTTTTTGCCTCACCCATGCACTGCGTTGAATAATTTTTTTGATTGCACTACGATGCATATTTTTTTTTATAGAATATAATATTTTGTAAAATTAAGCCGAACTTTTTCTGCCGATTAGACGTGTAGCCCGTAAAGCTATACAAAAAACTAGGTAGGAAGTTTGTTAATTTAAATGCTCAGTAATGCGATAAGTAAATTTTCAATAGAAGATCATAATAAGTTTAATAAAACACTTTATACACATAAAATAAAAGTCTATGCAAACCCACCAAAATGACTTTGGACATAAAAACAGTGGACTCCACTGCCAATGTCTTCAACAAGGTAGAATCTAGCAACATCAATCTATATAGGGTACATATACTCTTGATAATCATAGTTGTTATTATGGGCGCAAATCTATTTTACAAAATGTACAAATTACATAATAAATGCTTAAAAAAGAAGTACACGAGTCGCGCCAATGACCTAGATAAAATTTAAACACAATTTAAACACAACATTAAATATAATTATAAAAACTCAAAAATTTGTATATACGCAAAATAAAAATATATATATACCGAATTTGTTAAACTTAAGAAAATGAAATAAATAAATAAAATGCAATGAGAATATTGCATATATGGTTACGCTTAATTCGTAAGACAAATATGTTGGTATCGTTTTCATAATAAGATGGAATGGGCCGAATTATTCAAAGAAATACATAACATAAAAACCGAATTTGATAAATCTTATAAATCTCTTGCTCGGGACAGGCCTATTAAAAAAAAAAACGGTAAAGAAACATATTGAAATACTAGTAAGAAGTTTCAACGAGATACGGATACTAGTACATGCTCATAAAGAAATACTAAATCAAGATCATTGGTCACAAGTATCAAGACTTTTGATCAGGCTAAGATCTAATTTAATATCGATCGAACGAAAATTTGATTTAAAATTGTCTATACCTACTATAATAAATACATCAGTAGCAACTGAAACTGGTGAGGAGTCAGAAAAATCTGAAGATTTAAACCCTAAACTGTGTTAATACCAGAACTGGATAGTTCCACAGATTCTGACGATAGTTCGAGTATAGTAGAAACTAACAGAACTACAATGGCTCAATCAAATATTGAATATATTAATACAGCATCCAAGCTTGTACCAGCTTTTGATGGTAAAGCTGAGAATTTGAAAAGTTTTGTTGATGCATTGGAATACAGTCAATAAAAGGCGAGCATGAAGAATTAGCTATTTCAGTTATAAAAACGAAGCTAAAAGGTACCGCCAAAAATCTGATCGGAAATAAAAAAACAATTTCTGAGGTGATTTCGAAATTAAAGAGCAACGTCAGAGGCGAAACTGTAGAGGTATTATCTGCAAAATTTATGAATCTACAGCAACGCAACAAAACTGTTAACCAGTATACACAAGAGGTTGAGCAGATGACAAAAGCATTGGAAGGTGCTTACATAACGGACGGATTAACCCCAGAGTTAGCCAGAAGTTATTCCACTAAGCATGCAGTCGAAGCAATGGCTAAAAACTGCACAATTACAAAAGTTAAACTTATTATGCAAGCTGGTACTTTCAATACCATGAATGAAGCTGTATCTAGATTTGTTGATAGTTGCACAGAAGAAACGGAACAGTCAAACACTGTCCTGTACTATACAAACCAATCCCAACGCGGTGCAAACCGTTGGCAAACAATAACAAGAACTACCGAAATAACTACAATACTAACAATAATAACAATAATGGAGGAAGAAGCCAATATAGAGGAAACTATAGAGGCGGTGGTAACTCGAACCGAAGCCACAATGGCAATAACCAAAGCAATGTCAGAATTGCCCAAAATACTAATCAAAACACATCGGAAAACTACCAAAGCCCTTTAAATACTCAACAATAAAAGAAGTCAAAGTTCACACCATTAATATCAGCTAAAATGTATTTGTTTCATTATTCAATGTAGCTACTGGAAAAGAACTTACCTTTTTAATAGACACAGGAGCAGAAATTTCCATTTTAAAAGAAACTTCGGATAACTTCCAAGACATCCAAGATGATTACATCATAGACATAAAAGGCATAAGTCAAGAAATAACCAAATCCCAAGGTTTAGTTTCTATGGAAATACAGACGACTAAGTACATAATTCCACACGATTTTCATATCGTCACTGAACAATTCCCTATTCCATGCGATGGAATATTAGGTATCGATTTTATTAAAAAATACAACTGTCAATTAGACTTCAAGCCATCTGAAGATTGGCTTACAATTAGACCCAATAATTTAAAATTTCCAATTAATGTACCAATAGCTCATAGTCCTGGCAATAATTCAATACTTCTCCCAGCAAGATCCCCAGTTATTCGGAAAATTGAACTTAATTCAAAAGAAGACAGTGTATTAATTGCAAATCAGGAAATTCAGCATGGTATTTATGTTGCAAATACCATAGCAACATCCAATAACGCTTTCATAAGGCTACTCAATACAACAAATACCGACAAAGTAGTCACTACAGATAAATTAACGTATGAATCACTTTCGAACTACGATGTAGTCAAACCCAATCTAGAAAAAAAAGAAACGTCTGTATTATCCCAACTTTCGAAAAACTTCCCTCCTCAGTTCAAGTCACAACTCACTAAATTATGCACACAATATAGCGATGTATTCGGATTGGAAACCGAAGCAATAACTATAAATAATTTTTATAAACAGAAACTGAGATTAAAAGATGATGAACCATCCCCTGGGTCAAATGTAAAGAAATGGCAATTAGTAATTGACTACCGCCAGATTAATAAAAAATTACTATCTGATAAATTTCCATTACCTAGAATTGATGATATTTTAGAACAACTAGGTCGAGCAAAATACTTTCATGTCTTGACTTAATGTCAGGATGCCATCAAATTGAACAAGAAAAAGGATCAAGAGATATAACGTCTTTTTCAACGAGCAACGGCTCATATCGCTTCACGCGATTACCCTTCGGATTAAAAATATCTCCTAATTCGTTTCAGAGTATGATGACCATTGCATTCTCCGGTCTAGAACCTTCTCAAGCATTCCTTTATATGGATGACTTAATAGTAATTGGTTGTTCCGAAAAACATATGCTTAAGAACTTAACATATGTTTTTGAGAAATGTAGAAAATACAACCTAAAGTTACATTAAAAAAAAATGTTCATTTTTTATGCATGAAGTGACTTTTCTAGGTCATAAATGCACTGATAAAGCAATACTTCCAAATGACAAGAAATACGATGTCATTATGAACTACCCAGTTCCGCACGATGCGGACAGTGCTAGACGTTTCGTAGCATTCTGTAACTATTATAGACGTTTTATAAAAAATTTCGCCGACTATTCACGGCACATGACAAGATTATGTAAAAAGGAATGGTTCTTTTAAATAGACGGATGAGTGTGAAAAAGCATTTCAATACTTATAAACAAAACTTATGGAACGTACCTTGCTACAATATCCAGATTTCACTAAAGAATTCTGCATAATAACAGATGCAAGTAAGCAAGCATGTGGAGCGGTTTTAACTCAAAACCATAATGGTCTCCAATTTCGCATTGCATACGCATAAAGAGCATTTACAAAAGGTGAAAGTAACAAATGTACTACTGAGCAGGAATTAGCTGCAATTCATTGGGCGATACTAGATTTCAGACCATATATGATATAATGGAAAACATTTCTTAATAAAAACAGACCATAGACCTTTCTCAATGATCAATCCCAGTTCTTAACTGACACGTATGAGGCTCAAACTAGAAGAATACGACTTTACAGTGGAATATTTAAAGGGAAAAGATAATTATGTAGCTGATGCGTTATCAAGGATAACCATCAAAGATCTACTAAATATAACTGGAAATATATTGAAAGTCACTACTAGATATCAAAGTAGACAAAAATTCCGAACGGGAAATCAAGAACAAGAATTGCCTATGCAACCTTTAAACAAAGCTTTAAGCCCAACGTATACGAGGTCATAAACAATGACGACGTAACGTAGTGACCTTGCAGATAAAATATACGTTATGTTTATTTAAACAAGGCAGAAAAATTAGTGCAAGATATGATGTTAGCGATTTATATACTAATGAAATTATTGACTTAGATACATTTTTCCAAAGATCATAAAATCAGCCAACACAAAGTGGCACCGAGGGAAAATATCTTCGAACATACTTCAATAGATAATTTCAAATTAATGGGCAATAGAATCTTGAAAACATTAAGAGTAGCGCTACTCAACCCGGTGACCCGAATAACAAATTTAAAAGAAAAAGAAGCAATTTTGTCTACATTTCATTATGATCCAGTTCAAGGAGGTCATACTGGCATATCAAAAACTTTGCCCAAACTAAAAAGACACTATTACTGGAAAAGAATGTCTAAAGATATAACTGAGTACGTAAGAAAATGTCAAAAATGCCAGAAAGCCAAAATAACTAAACACACAAAGACCCCTTTAACAATTACAGACACACCAATAAATGCTTTCGACAGAGTGATAGTGGACACTATTGGTCCACTGAAAAATCATAAAATGCCAATGAGTATGCAGTCACTTTAATATGTGATTTAACTAATTATAGTTAAATGCCATACCTGTTCTGAATAAAAATGCTAATACTGTCGCTAAAGCAATATTTAAATCTGTTATTCTGAAGTACGGTCCAATAAAGACGTTCATTACGGACATAGGAACAGAATATAAGAATCAATTATATATTTGTGCAAATATTTAAATATTAAAAATATTACATCCACAGCACACCACCACCAGACAGTTGGAACAATAGAAAGAAGTCATAGAACTTTCAATGAGTACATACGATCTTACATATCGGTTGATAAAACTGATTGGGACGTTTGGCTTCAATATTTTGTCTTTTTCAACACGACCCCCTCTATGGCACATACTTATTGTCCATATGAGCTAGTATTCGGTAAAACAAGTAATTTACCGAAACATTTTAATAGTATAGATAGTGTAAAAGCACTGTATAATACAGATGACAATGCTAAGGAGAGTAAGTATAGATTAGAAATAGCCTATAAAAAAGCTAGAGTTATGTTAGTAGCAAATAAGAATAGAAAGAAACTACTATACGATCATAAAGTAAGGGATATACATAGATATATCAGTAGGTGACCAAGTTTTATTAAAAAACGAGACAGGTCATAAGTTAGATCCTAAATATACAGGTCTGTATATAATAACTGAAATAGGAGATAGAGATAACATAGTAATAACAAATAATAAACATAAAAAACAGACAGTTCATAAGGATAGATTAAACATACAATTATGAAATTGTATTTAGCATGGCCATGCATAGAAATAAATAGACAAGCATATGTATAAATAAATGCATAAAACTGCATAAAGGCAGATATTTAATTTCATAATTTCATTTTCTTAATCAAATTAATCAAAAAAAAAAAAAATAATAATAATAATAAAAATAAATAAATTTAATAAATCTAAAAATAACTCCATATTATTACGTTATTTTTCAAAAGGAGGAAGATGTAGTATGCACATATATTGAATACCCACTGTACCGAAAGTACTTATAGGGTATGCACTGTAACATTTTGTTGCAGTGTTTACATATTTCAAAGTCCCGGTCATAAACCCTAATTGGCCGAAATATGAACCGATCGCTATGGCTTAGCCCTCACTCAGAAAGTGCTAGCGTCGGCATAATTGTATCGAACGGACAGCATATGCATACCCTTCGCGCCTCCACTGGAGAGCGCATAGCAATGTATACATGTACATTCCTTTATATAGGTATGTACCTATCCTAGCCGTATCTCTGCCGCCGCTTGCGAGCAGCGCAGCTACGAGACTTAGCCTTAACTAGACTTGAAGAATATTGTAAAAGAACAGAGACACTTCGATCGTTGGAGCGGCACCATTGCTGCTCCACCTTAATAAAGAAAACCCAAATTAAACAAACAAGACCTTTTCAATAATATTGGGAAACATGCTTGGAAATTGGAACTACAGAACAATTATATTTCATGGCGACCGTGACTAGAGTCACAAGGAGCAAAAGGAGGATATACGAAAAACACGTCTGAGTGAGTAGAGTGTGCGTGTTGGGACGTGGAGGTCAGAAAAATGAATTCCTAAGGGAAACCCTCCAAAATAGAGTCCCACAAGGCACAAAGTTATAAATCAAACACTAATAACGCAACCAATTATTCCCAAGCCACTGCCGAAAAGACCACAAGTCTGCCCGACCGACTGCCCCGGACCTCTCAACTCTGCGGCATGCAATTCCGCATGCATGAAGCCGAAGACTAGTGCGAAGACCAGCCCAGGACAGCAGCAGCAGATATCAAGCGCGGGAGGCACGACCGCCACCAGCGCCTTCAAGGGAGCGTCAACGTAGCCAAACCGGCGACGACCAGCTGTCTTAGAGGGAAGAAAGAGGAACCAACCAAGTTGGAAACAACATTTTTTTTTGCCTCACCCATGCACTGCGTTGAATAATTTTTTTGATTGCACTACAATGCATATTTTTTTTTATAGAATATAATATTTTGTAAAATTAAGCCGAACTTTTTCTGCCGATTAGACGTGTAGCCCGTAAAGCTATACAAAAAACTAGGTAGGAAGTTTGTTAATTTAAATGCTCAGTAATGCGATAAGTAAATTTTCAATAGAAGATCATAATAAGTTTAATAAAACACTTTATACACATAAAATAAAAGTCTATGCAAACCCACCAAAATGACTTTGGACATAAAAACAGTGGACTCCACTGCCAATGTCTTCAACAAGGTAGAATCTAGCAACATCAATCTATATAGGGTACATATACTCTTGATAATCATAGTTGTTATTATGGGCGCAAATCTATTTTACAAAATGTACAAATTACATAATAAATGCTTAAAAAAGAAGTACACGAGTCGCGCCAATGACCTAGATAAAATTTAAACACAATTTAAACACAACATTAAATATAATTATAAAAACTCAAAAATTTGTATATACGCAAAATAAAAATATATATATACCGAATTTGTTAAACTTAAGAAAATGAAATAAATAAATAAAATGCAATGAGAATATTGCATATATGGTTACGCTTAATTCGTAAGACAAATATGTTGGTATCGTTTTCATAATAAGATGGAATGGGCCGAATTATTCAAAGAAATACATAACATAAAAACCGAATTTGATAAATCTTATAAATCTCTTGCTCGGGACAGGCCTATTAAAAAAAAAAACGGTAAAGAAACATATTGAAATACTAGTAAGAAGTTTCAACGAGATACGGATACTAGTACATGCTCATAAAGAAATACTAAATCAAGATCATTGGTCACAAGTATCAAGACTTTTGATCAGGCTAAGATCTAATTTAATATCGATCGAACGAAAATTTGATTTAAAATTGTCTATACCTACTATAATAAATACATCAGTAGCAACTGAAACTGGTGAGGAGTCAGAAAAATCTGAAGATTTAAACCCTAAACTGTGTTAATACCAGAACTGGATAGTTCCACAGATTCTGACGATAGTTCGAGTATAGTAGAAACTAACAGAACTACAATGGCTCAATCAAATATTGAATATATTAATACAGCATCCAAGCTTGTACCAGCTTTTGATGGTAAAGCTGAGAATTTGAAAAGTTTTATTGATGCATTGGAATACAGTCAATAAAAGGCGAGCATGAAGAATTAGCTATTTCAATTATAAAAACGAAGCTAAAAGGTACCGCCAAAAATCTGATCGGAAATAAAAAAACAATTTCTGAGGTGATTTCGAAATTAAAGAGCAACGTCAGAGGCGAAACTGTAGAGGTATTATCTGCAAAATTTATGAATCTACAGCAACGCAACAAAACTGTTAACCAGTATACACAAGAGGTTGAGCAGATGACAAAAGCATTGGAAGGTGCTTACATAACGGACGGATTAACCCCAGAGTTAGCCAGAAGTTATTCCACTAAGCATGCAGTCGAAGCAATGGCTAAAAACTGCACAATTACAAAAGTTAAACTTATTATGCAAGCTGGTACTTTCAATACCATGAATGAAGCTGTATCTAGATTTGTTGATAGTTGCACAGAAGAAACGGAACAGTCAAACACTGTCCTGTACTATACAAACCAATCCCAACGCGGTGCAAACCGTTGGCAAACAATAACAGAAATACGCAAAATAAAGAAAATTGAACGAAATGAACTTAAAGAAACAGGACTCATCATTATAACTTTTGCCTCACTGACTCTCCCAGAGTCAATAATGATCGGTTACGAAAAAGTAAACGTACGGCCATACATACCACTCCCACTCAGATGCCGCAACTGCCTCAGACTTGGACACCCTACAACAGCCTGTAAATCAACCGCACTATGCAACAACTGCTCCGCCGAGAAACACACAACCTTAGAGGAATCATGTAACAACGAAAAATTCTGCATAAACTGCAAATATGATACACCAACCAACACACACAGCCCAATGGACAAAACATGCCCAACATTTATAAAACACAAAGAACTCACATCAATAAAAACACTGGAAAAAGTAGATCACAAAACAGCTCTTAAGATATACTATACTCGTCACACCCACAAAACAATGCTATACTCTACAATATTGGCGGAACAACGTAACAAAAACTCAACCACTCCTTCAAACTCCTCCGGCTCCTTGGCAAATGCACCCCCACCCGGCGACAGATCCAGTCCACAACAAAGAAAAACAACTACATATGACGACCTCGATGTTCCCATGGACACTTCACCCCCCTCTCACGTAACAACAAAATTAACATCAGCATCAACATCAACACTAACACCTTCACTTAGCTCATCCCTATCAGAAGATCTAAAACTTAGAATTTATTCTAATAAACAAAACACACTAGCCAAACCCCTCAAATCTAAAGAAAAGAACGAACAAAAAACTAAAAAGAACAACAAAAACAAAAACCCTCTACTGAATAGCGATAGCGATAGCATATAATTACATATAAGTTAACCCAAACACACCTTCACTCTATTACACCTAAATCGTTTTAAAAACACTTAGTTTAAGCAATGATAAAAGTACTCCAATGGAATTTAAATGGATACAAAAACAACTACAATGAATTACAAATTCTAATTAAAATCCACAACCCTAAAATTTTATCCCTCCAAGAAACCCACCTATATTCCATACAAAACATCCCCATCCCAATTAACTACTCCCTTTACCACGAAAATCCGGCCACTAACGGATATGGAGGAGTGGCGCTCCTAATCCACAACTCCATACAACACCAAAACGTCACAATCAATGCTTCCGACTTTGACACAATAGCAGTAACAGTCCACTCCAAGATCAAATTCACAATAGTCTCCTCATACATACCACCCAACAAAAACTTTAAGATACAAAACCTTAGAAACATATACGACTCTATTCAACCGCCCCTACTTATAACCGGCGACTTTAACAGCTGGCATAGAAGCTGGGGCTCCCCAACCAACAATACAAGAGGAAACATATTATTCAAATACATTAACCAGTCTTCACTCATAACACTCAATAATGGCTCACCAACACACTTTTCCACACATCATTCTCTCACCCATATTGACCTCTCCCTCGCATCTCCCCCTATCTCTATAAACTCTAAATGGCATACAGATAACCACCTAGCCGGTAGTGATCACTATCCCATACACATAGACATTTTCGACGAACACAACACCTATCCTAATGAAAGACCCAGATTCAACCTCAAAAAAGCGAATTGGCCACTATTTCAGGAAACTTCCGAAAAACTATCTCTCAAAAGAGCTCCCAGCTCAAACGTCAATAAAGAAACAGCCAACATAACTAAAATAATTATACAAGCAGCTAACGAATCCATCCCCCAAACACAGACACTTAAGACTCAGAAATCTGTTCCATGGTGGGACCAAACCCTCCAGAAACTAAAAAATGAAAAAAACTCATGTTGGCGCACTCTTAACAGAAACATTGACATGACAAATATACTTGCCTACAAAAAAGCGAACGCCAGACTTAAACGGGAAATCAAAATTAGGAAACGGAAATCTCTCCAAAACTTTACTGCCGAGATAAACCCAAAATCATCTATCTCAAAAATATGGTCAAACATAAATCGATTTTGTGGCTTGAAAAGCCGACACGACATTCACTGCATTGCTAACCCAAATAACCCAACACAAAACACTCTTGACAAAAATGAAATAGCCAACATTCTTTCTGACCATTGGTCCAACTCAGCACTAGACAGCAATTTCCACTCAACCTTCATTCAACACAAAAATAATCTAAACCCAAACATATCACACACCCCCTCCCAAATAGCATTGAGTATTGAAAAAGACATTACCATGATCGAAATGTTAGCCGCCATCAACCAACTAAAAGGTAAAACCCCCGGCCGCGATCGTATCAGCTACCCTATGATCAAAAATCTACCCACAAACCTAATGCTAAGACTCTTAAATCTATTTAACAACATAATGAACTCTTTAATACCTAACCAGTTTAAAATCAGCACCATTATCCCCATCCCTAAACCAAACATGGACAAGACTTCTACCAGCTCTTACCGCCCTATCTCCCTCAACCCTTGCATAGCAAAAGTTTTAGATAAAATCATTTCGAAACGGCTTTGGTGGCTAGCTACAAACGGCAAGCTGTTGGATAGCCGTCAATTGGGATTCAAAAAGGGAAAATCAGTATCTGATTCTCTAGCTATGCTAGATTACCAGATTACTTCCTCCCTATCAAACAAAAACCACATCTCCATTATCTCATTAGACTTCGCCAAAGCCTTCGACAGAGTAGGCATCCACTCCATCATGGATGAACTCAAAGCCTGGAAAATAGGACCAACTATAGCAAGATACATATTCAACTTCCTTAACAATAGAAAAATAACAGTCCTTACCAACAAAATTTTCTCAAATACCCGACCACTAGACAACGGAATACCGCAAGGTTCACCCTTGTCGGTTATCCTTTTTGTCATAGCCTACAACAAACTTAATAAAATAATTAGCAGACAAAATAACTGCCAATTTACCGCCTACGCTGACGACTACACCATTATATACAAATTAAATAAAAAAAACAATAACCTCAATCTAGATCCACTATTTAGAGAAATCCAAAGATGGTGTGAATACTCAGGAGCCTCTCTATCAGAAACCAAATGCAAACACTTACATGTTTGCAGGAAAAGAAACTGCAACTTTTCACTTCAAACACACAATATGCCATTGCTTAACGTAGACGCACTAAAATTGTTAGGAATCACAATAAATAAGAAATACAAATGGAACAACCACATCGAAAACCTAACTTTACAACTCACAAAAAGGCTTAACATAATCAAATGTCTATCCAACAACAGATTCTATACCCATACTTCCACAATTCTCTATGTCGTAAAAACCATTCTAATGACCAAAATTGACTACGGAATACACCTATATGGAATAGCTGCAAAATCCACCCTAAACAAGATAAAAACTATCTACCATACAGCCATTAGACTTGCATTCTCTGCTCACCGCACAACACCAATTAATAATCTCTTAATTGAAGCTAATATAACCCCCCTAGAGTTCAGATACATACACGCTACCCAAAAAAGCTTTAAAATTATCTTAAACTCAAAACACTCACCTGTTGAACAAATATATAAGAATATCACTAAATCAAAAAAAGTACCAAAAATACCCTCCTCCCTCTTTAACACTATTCATCTTTGCAACAAATTAAATATTTCTCTCACCCCAATTACCTGCAAAAAAGAAAAAACACCCCACTGGCTAAATAAACAGCCAATCACAAACACTACCTTAAGTTCTGTAAACAAATCAAACACACCCTCAGTTGCCTATCAACAAAAATTTAGGGAAATCTTAAATTCCATGGAAAACCATACATTTTTATACACCGATGGCTCCAAGTCACCAATAGGCGTATCATATAGTGTCACAACTGATACCGAAATAATTCTATCCAAAATGCTCCCTGAATTTTCTTCCATTTTTACAGCAGAAATTGCGGCAATCCTTGCCGCATGCATCTATGCTAGCCAAAATAGAGGAAAATACGTTATATGTTCCGACTCTCTATCCTCTCTAAAAGCAATTGACAACACAAACAACCAAAACTACTACACAGACTCTATTCGTAACATAATAGGAAAATACAAAACGGACAAACTGACACTGCTTTGGATCCCCGGACACAGTGGGATAAAAGGAAATGACCTAGCAGACATAACAGCAAAAAACACACACAACTTCCCCCTTATCACCGAACGCAACTACAACCCATCAGATATAAACGAACACATCAAACAGAACTTACTAATACTAAATGGTACCACATTAACAAAAACATCATCGTACTACAAATCAATTAGCCACCTAAAAGCCACTCCGGAAATTATCAATTACACCTCACATACAGACTTTAAGATATTCAGCAGAATCAGACTCGGACACACCAGTATAACTCACAATTATATCCTAGACAAATCCCCCCCTCCACTTTGCCCCAATTGCAACATAACCCTTACCATTCCCCACATCCTATTAGACTGCCCTTTACACCACAATCCTAGAAGCAAACACCTTGGAACAACTATAGAAGAAATCACATCCTACAATAATGTAAACAAAACAATAGAATTTCTCAAAGAAACAAATCTGTACTATTTAATTTAACTTATATCCTAAACCTTATGTAATAATACCAAAAAACAAACCACTGTACATAAACATCCCTTCCAACAATTAAAACTATACCATGTACATATGAACATAAAGATACTAAATCTAACCTCGAATAAGCTTAAGGCCCCAGCAGCTATAGCTTAAACATATAAGTTAAGCGTAAATTTATAATTTCCGTCTAACTGTAAATAATAATAATAATAATAATAATAATAATATTGGGAAACATGGAACAGCTTGAAAACTACAGAACAATATTTCAGTTTCCTCTAATTTATCACCTAATATCTATAACTATATACCGTTTTGCATTAATAATCACTTTTTAGTTTTGTGCTAAGACGGTTATCTTTTTTTATTTTCCTCTTTGCTCTTTTACCGTTTTATTTTTCTCTCCCCCGCTTGAATGTCGTTTGCTATAAGCTGTTCATAGCTCTCATCTCTCTTGTGATTTCTACTGCTCAAATTCTAGCTTTTGCATTTTGGGTATTGATAGTGTGCACAGTGGTTATAGGTTTGGTGAAAATTTCCCCGAATATTGTCTAAGTTATAAGAAATTGCCAAAAATATGTTTTGGCCGACCAGCCCAGTTTCCATTGCTGGCTTTGCGAGGCAGTAGTGCTCGCTAAGTGCATCAAGAGGACAGGTCAAATGGCTGACGAAATGTCCAGCAAAAAGGGCCTGCGTTATTGTTGTTAGGCCTGTCGACCGGCTGAGAAGACCAGGAGTGGATTTTCATGGCCACTTTTCTCAAGGCGAATGACCAGTTATACCTGTAACACTCAATTTAAGAGTATGCAGCTATTAAATGAGTCGCCGAAACGCAAAAAATCCGCTGCTGGTCGGTTGCAAGTGTGTGAGACACAGCAACCGATTTCCTGCCACTCCGTCGCCACAGCTCCTGGTCCCCGTTCCAATGGTTCTGAGATCAGGAATGATCCCCGTAGAAAAATCTACCCAGGGTCCAAACATTGCCCGGAATACCGGCCATGGTTGGTAACAATTAGTTACGTAAGACCCTTACAGCAGTCCCACCTTGAAAACTATATTTGTTTCGAGGCTTGCCCCTGATCTCGCATCGAAAGATGCTCTAGCCTATATACAAGGCAAAACCCAAGCTGGCAATATCAAGGTGGAAAATTCAAATTTACGTATGCCAGAGACATTTCATCACTTCAGATAATCTCATCCCAACTTTTTGACACTATTTGCTTGGGTGACTTCTGGCCCGAGTACAGGATAACGAGGCTCGGAACACGGCCTGCGGGAGTTCAACTGCTCAGGCCGTCACAATCCTCAGTGTCCACAGCTGTACCTTTTGTACCAAAAAACTAACCTCTTCACTTCAACTTTCCTATCAGAATACTAGAATCTTACGCAGTAAGCTCTCTAGATTATATTCGGATAGCCTTTCCTTCGCATCCCAGGTGATTGTATTTGCTGAAACCTGGTTCAAGCCGGAGATCCTCTGCTCCGAAATTCTTCCATGTAAGTCCACAATTTATAGATTAGACTGTCTTCTCCAGCGTGGTGGCGGAGTTTTAAATGCCATTGACTCATGCCTCATCTCGGAACCGGTGTCATCTAATAACTTTTTGGACATCGAATTTATCTGCGTAAAACTATTATTTACAGGTAGTTGCATTTATGTAACGTGCTCTTACATCCCTCCATCTTCGGAAGAGCCAATTTATTGGAAACACCTTTCGGCAATTCAGGCAGTTTCCAATAGCCTTTCTGAAAGGGACCAAGGCGCTTTGGATGACTTCAACATATCTGGAGCTCACTGGCCTTCTGATGGTGTGTCTAACGTCCTTCACACTGCGGCACAACATGACCTCATAAATGGCTTGCTTGATTTATCATTATCTCAAGTTAACCATATCTTTAATTCTTTAAACCGCTTACTGGATCTATGCTTTGTCTCCGATCCTGCAGGCGTAAACCTAATTAGAGTTCCTCCAATGATGCAACCTGAAGATCCTTATCATGCAACTTTCGATGTGACAATCGACACCGGGACAGTTTTAGCTACGACACCTGGTAGCAGTTTAAACAGAGTCCGCTGTTTCCGAAAGGCTGACTATCAGAATCAGAAAGTGTTTAACTTTAATATCAGAATTTGATTGGTCTGATCTTTACACGAGCTCTGACATGGCATCCGCCGTTGATATCTTTTACAGTGCCATGAACTCATTTTTCTCCTTATGTGTTTCTGAACCCTACCCGTCGGTCTCTAATAAACCACTTTGGTAGCAAATCGGATGCCAGTAACTATAGGGGTATCTCTAAGTTATCGGCTATCCGCAAACTTTCCGAGAATGTAATCACTCCTCACTTGCAACATCTATGCAGATCCGTCACCTCTCCATGACAGCATGGTTTTATGAGTCGAAGATCAACCACGACCAATCTTCTGGAAGAGACCCCTTTCGTTATTAGGGGTCTCTAACAAAACTTTCAAACTGATGTTATTTACACGGACTTTAGTAAAACTTTCGACTCGGTTAATCATTCTCTTCTGATTAGGAAACTTGATTCAATTGGGTTTCCTAGTGATCTTCTTACGTGGATTTCGAGTTACCAAAAGGTTCTGTTCAGTAACGTTCTATCCAATAGCCTCAGGGTCACATCTGGCGTCCCACAGGGTAGCCACCTTGGACCACTGCTATTCACATTGTTTATCAATGATTTGCCGCAGGCTCTAACCAAATCCAGAGTACTCATGTATGCTGATGATGTTAAACTTTGCTTGCAGTATAGGGACAGTTCATGCCAATCTGACCTACAATCGGATCTTGATAACTTCCAAGCATGGTGTCATGCTAACGATTTACATCTCAACAGCTCAAAATGCAAACTGATGACATTTTCACTTGTCACTCTCCTGCTTGCAACCTATATGCTTAACTATTACTCTTTGGAAAGAATTACTATTGTTGATGATCTGGGTGTCCGCCTGGATCCTAGACTTTCGTTCTATGAACATATTTCTTGTATGGTTAACGAAGCCAGAGGCATGCTGGGATGGGTGGGCGAAGGAATTCGATTCTCCTTATGTAACGAAGACTCTCTTTACTTCGTTAGTTCGCCCTATATTAGAGTATGGTTCGTGTGTCTGGAGTCCTCAATTTGGAGTCCATAGTAGCCGCATTGAAACTGTGCAAAAGAACTTTTTGCTTTTTGCCCTTAGTGGCCTACCCTTGGATGCCAACCTAAGATTACCGTCTTACTCTAGTAGGCTTCTCCTACTTACTACCGTAGGACGATGCTTGTCTCGTCGTTTTACATAAACTTATTCACGGTGATGTGAAAGCCCCTACCAGCTCAATTTTCACGTTCCCTGTCTTTCATCTAGAACTTTTATACCATTAGTAATTAACCACTGTAGGCGTGAGTTTGAAGTACATGAACCCTTTAGGGTTTTATGTACTGATTACAATAGTCTTATTAGTAGTATTGAAGTCATTGAAAGCCCTCAAAACCCAAAAACTGTATTGCTTGTAGTACTAGCCCGTAGTCTATCCTAATTTTTCCTTATTCTATTCTATTTTTTTTTCTCTCGCGTCTTACTAGCACGCGTTTCGTGCCGTACGTTACACGGCTGCGCCCCTCGGTCGGTTTGGCGGGAAAAAAAAAAATAAATTTTAGTTTCAAAAAATATTTGCAAAACATCAGCAAAAATCAATTCGTCTTGTGTGCCCAATTTGTCTTATGACCTCTAATAAGCTGGCTATTATGCTTTTCAATTACAATTTTGTTTCATTAGAGCAGTATATGTCATTGGTCTAATTTCGAATTTAGTATATTTTATGTAGATTTATCGATTTTGGCCTCTAATGCAATGCATTAGAAGAGCCGTATAGTCATCTTGATCGCACTTGTGTAAAACCCTATAGAGCTTTCAAATTTCTAATGAAATCTCAAATTAATGCTGTAGTATCATACCCTCATAAGGACAACTTCCGTCCCACCCAGTTCCGAAAGATCTTCTAAGGGAACTTCCGGATCTCCCCTTAGCAGATCCAACGTTTTTCGAGAGCTCCGAAATCGATGTTCTGATAGGAGCTGACATTCTTACGTCTGTGCTTCTGGGCGGCGTTAGAACCAACATTTTGGCCTCTCTTCTGGCCCAGGAAACAATTTTTGGCTGGGTACTTACAGGTCCAGTGTCAACGGCGCCCACTAACGGCGTGTGGGTGTTTTCCACACGCACTTCCTTCGCGTCCAACGGTTCATTAAGGAACTGTCCTACCAACCATAGTGGGGCCACCGTTGAAAGCAGACACTCCCGAGGTATTCGATCCTACCCATGCCGAGTCTGCCAAGGGAACCATCCTCTTCGGAAATGCCTACGTTTTCGGAGGCTTAGCGCTCAGAAACGACTCCAGGCAGTTATCAAACATCAGTACTGCTCCAATTGTTTGGCCCACGAACATACTGAGGGAACGTGCCGCAGTGGGGAGCGATGCAAAAAGTGCAATCAGCATCACCACACGCTGCATGCTCACGAAAGTCCAGGGCACGCAACCCGGTTGCAGCAACGAGCCCCATTCAGATCCGAACCGAGGTCTTCACTCGCGTGCACACCGTCCGCTCTGGAGGGTAGGTGTACCCGAGGTACTTGGTCCTACCAACGCCGAGCCTGCCCGCAATAATCAGGCACCCTTCCATTCCAATGTTCCTGTTTACCGTGCCGTCTTGTAGCTCTAATCGTAGTTTCAACTTCTATTTCGCATCAGTACTGATTCCATATTTTTTTCTCCGTCATATTCTGCCAGTAATTTACACCTCCACGCCCACGCAGCGCCATCGCACCGAAGAGCAGATGTACTCGAGGTACCTAGTCCTACCGTGGCCGAGTCTGCGGTGGAATTCACCTGACGGAGCGCAATAGCGAGGGGATTGCGGCAAGACATGATCACCACGGAACGTGTCAGCCGCTTCGTCCGCCACTTTCCGGTACGTTTCAGACACTGTTTGGCCCTTGTCCGCCGCTGTCCGGGAATCTGCAGCCACTTCAGCGTCACGGAATCAACGGAGGAAACATCTGCTACGACTACCATTAGCCATAGAAGGGTTGTTTGCAACCCGAGTGATTGCAAGGTGGGGGAGAATGTTCATGCCAGGAGGCTCTCCTCCGCCGCCTCTGCCCTCCGTGCACCAACATACGAGCGAACCTATGTTCTCCCGCTCTCCGCTCCTCGCTGCGAGGCGAGCTGGGGATGGCTGGCCCGCTTTCCGCCACTCGGGCCCGCTTCCGCACTGTTAAGCTGAGCTTATCGGTCGGGAGCGCGGTCCTTATGTTAACTTAAGTTAGTTCTATGTATGAAGCTGAATCAAATACATGCGATTGCGCCCTTGAATTCTACCACGGCGCCCCCGACTCTACTCTCTGTTTGCGCAGTGGGATTTTCCTGTGTGCCACATACGTTTCTCCAACTACAATTTCTGTCTATCTTTGGCGGCAGAAGCGCCCCCCTACACATGCTTTAACCTAGTATCTAATTTTTATTTATTTATTTAAGTCGTTTGTCGCCTTTCTGTTTGATGTCTATTCCATCACTTCGCTACCTGCTATTTAATAGCCGGGTCGTTTGTGGTTCCTCCAACCACTGACTTCGGTCGCAATATGTAACACTCCCTTTTTTTGCAGTACATAGTCGCCGAATCCTGAGCCTTTATTTTATCCGATTATTTCTATGTAATGACTAATGTAATGACACAGGTTAATATCACAGATTTTCTGGTTTTTTTAAGCAGTTGCTTTCGCGAATTAATTATTTCGGTTGGCCTTATATTCAAACCTGTCTTAAGAAGCACCGTACCAAGACATTAACCCATAATATCCTTTATTTAGACCCATTTTCTTTGGTTCTAGAATCCTAAATCCAGCCCAGAAATCTCGCAATTAATATCTATACCCTTTCCGGATCCTACAATCAGAGAAAATGTATTGCTCTCTTTTTTTGTGAAGGACTTAGTTTTGCTTTAAGATTGGGCGCCATTTCTGTTCTAAGCACACAAAGTCCTGCGCGTGAAGCCAACGGCTTGGGCATTGTCCCGGTAAGCTTAAAAGTCGCAGGTTCTCAACCCGGCCCATTACCACGAGTAACAGAAAACAAAATTATTTGTTTTTTTTTAATAATTTTTACGAGGACTAGACATTTCACAACACTAAAACTGCACAAACGTTTAAACTTAACGGGCACAGATTTAAAAAGACACACACACATTCATATACAACATCGACTCCCTGGTGTTGTTAGAGCCCCTCTGCTATCCTTTCCTGCCATAGCAGTCTGTCCGTAGAGCTAAACTTCATTACAGCTTCCCGTATTCCTTTACACACATATATATTTACCTTAACGCCTAGAATTCCCTCCCCTTCCAATAAATTTCGATCACTCCATGTTCATGCTTTCAAATTTTTTATAATAATTTTATTAACAATTGTTTTCTTTTTTAAGGGTTTACTGCTTTTGAAAACCCCAACCTTTCACTTGTTCTAAACCATACAAATAAAACATTCAGAATGATAATTTTTTTTCCAAACAATTAACAAAATATTTTTCTCCTACCCATATGAGCGCTCAGAAGGGGGATATATTCGCCAGGAAGTCATCAAACCCTACAACAACAACAAAAAATAGGGTTCCATTGACAAACATGATAATAATAACAATAATTAATAATATACAGACATGAAGAAAATTAGATAAATAAATAATGAACAATAAAAAAACAATAAATTAATTAATTAATAATAAATAGACACAATATTTATTTGCGCCTCCCTTGACCACTCACCTAAAGGGTTCGCCAGCTTCCCAGGTCCTCACTTCCAAAAATCTTATTTATTTTCATATAAATTTCATTAAAACAAATATTTTCACTTGATCACACCACTCAACAGCGCAACTTGATTTGAATTCCTCTTTGCGTGGTGCCGTTTTCGATCACTGCCTGCCGTTCCAATCTCCCTCTTTTATTCCTATGACCAACCACGAGAATTTTGGTTCAAAATCCGTTGTTTCAATTTCCGAATCGCACCATGCTAACAACCCTATTTGGCTACGCAACAGTCCTAATTCTTCGGGTTAGAAGCCCGGTTTTTCGCTACCGATACTTCGGACATAACACCACACTGACAGCGGTCGGAGTAAACAAAGAAACAATGACAGTGCAATTTGTTCAAATCCGTCCAAAAGAAACCATGAAGGAAGGCAGGCTCAGCGCAGGACCTTTGAATTATTCAGCGCCCAACGCGGGAGACTTCCCACGACCTGAGATCACCGAGCCAACCTGTACTACCGCTTTGTCTGATACTCCAAATTGATTCCCCACAGCAAGTCATTTCCTTGGTCTACCGATGCCAGACTCATACTCTGCTTCTCTTCCAGGTCCTCCTCGATGGTCGCATTTATATTTCTCCATTGCAGGGCGTTCTCCACTTTTTGTATTCCCTATTGTTTCAGGTCCCTCACGTGAAATACTCCGGCCAGCTTTCCATTCATATTTTCCACCTCATACATATGGTTGCCTATGGGTCTTCGGATCCGACACCGCAGAAATTTCTGGGAAAATTTTGCATTGAAGCACTTTCCAAAGTCACTCAGGACGTGATTTCTTCGAAACGCCTCTTGTCCGGGGTGGAATCTCACTTCTCTTGTTTGTCGATCAAAATATCTTGCACTATGCTATGCACTTATGCTTTTCCTCATCAGTCCTATTCTCTTTCCTGTTTCCAGACGCTCCAGCTCATTATCCTCCAATGAATGTGGCCTCCTTGCTAGTTGATAATCCGCGCCGTTCATAAACATATTCTACCCAAACAGGGCTAAATACGACGGAAATAAGGCTGCCTCTATCTCTGGGAGATTTAAATCGCAATCCCGGTGATCTTCCTAACCCGTTCTGCTGCGTTCGACTGCCGTTCTGATGTGTTTCACCCAGTATGGCTTGATCATCTCCTGAAACAGCTTCGCCGGAAACTGCTTTCCGTTGTCTGAGTGGATGACCTCCGGCACTCTAAACGTAAGGAAAATCTCCTTTGTTAGGAACTTGAACAATTCCACTGTTGTCGCCTCCTTCATTGTTTCAGGAATATAAACTTTGGTCCACAACAACAAAAATATAGGCATGACCCAGAAAATCTATATAAAGTTTTTGAAACGGTCGGTAAGTTATAGATTCCGCTCTCAGCCA
The DNA here is from genome assembly GCA_035046345.1 of Drosophila birchii. NCBI lineage: Eukaryota > Metazoa > Arthropoda > Insecta > Diptera > Drosophilidae > Drosophila > Drosophila birchii. The sequence goes on along the minus strand of JAWNOA010000083.1, from coordinate 298,145 downwards.
TGGCTTTGGATTTCCGTACAAAGGTTTTTTTTTTTTGTTTCCCGCGAGTCCCACGCCCACCTCCCGCCCAACCGACCGAGAGGCGCAGCCGTGTAACGTACGGCACGAAACGCGTGCTAGTAAGACGCGAAAGAAGAAAAACAATAGAATAGTTAGGATACACTACGGGCTAGTACTACAAGCAATACAGTTTTTAGTTTTTAAAGGCTTTCAATACCTTCAATACTACTAAAAATACGATTGTAATCAGTACATAAAACCCTAAAGGGTTCATGTACTTCAAACTCACGCCTACAGTGGTTAACTACTAATGGTAGGGGCTCTCAACATCACCGTGAATAAGTTTATATAAAAAGACGACGCCAAGATTCGTCCTACAGTTAGCTAAAGAAGGTAGATTAAGTAGGAGAAGTCTACTAGAGTAAGACAGTAATTTAAGGCTGGCATCCCAGGGTAGGCCACGATGGGCAAAAAGCAAAAAGTTCTTTTGGACAGATTCAATGCGGCTACTATGGACTCCAAATTAAGGACTCTAATATACGACGAAGTAACGAAGTAAAGAGAGTCTTCGTCGCATAAGGAGAATCGAATTCCTTCGCCCACCCATCCCAGCATGCCTCTGGCTTTGTTAACCATACAAGAAATATGTTCAGAGAACGAAAGTTTAGGATCCAGGCGGACACCCAGATCATCAACAATAGTAATTCTTTCCAAAGAGCAATCGTTAAGCATATAGGTGGCAAGCAGGGGAGTGACACGTAAAAATGTCATCAGTTTGCAATACCTAAGCACAGAGCCCGGTATTCCATCGGAAACTGGTGAATAAACTGGCTTAACACGTTGAAGATCAAGAATAAGTGAGCTTTCGTTTAAAATAGGACGGAAGATTAAGGACGAACTGGGCATAGCTGGAGAAAATGTTGAGGGCGAATATATAGTTTTAAAAAACTCAGCAAAGAGGTTGGCTATTGCTTGGTCAGAATTTACTGTAGTATTCTTAAATGTCAACGAGGGAGGGTATAACATGGGCTTACGTTTCGAGTTAACAAAGTTATAAAACTGTTTAGGGTCCTGCGTGAACTGGACCATACAACGAGTCAAATTATTTCTATAACACTGAGCGTTAAGCACGGTAAAGTTAGATCGAGCCCAAAGATAAGATGAGAAAGCCGTTCTTGAACCAGTAAGTTTATATTTATTATAAAGCCTAGATTTTACGTTTTGATTTCTTGCGCACCTGGCAGTTTCGAATCAACCCCCGAACCTGGGCCACCATGCCTGGCCAATAGAACCATTGTCGCAAGCGATGTAGGGTTTTCGCCATTCCCCCATGAGCCTTGGGTGGCGGAGAGTGCACCTGTTCTATAAGGGTATGGGCCAAGGATGGAGGATTGGATCCAAAAGCCGGCACAGGCGTTGAGCAGCGTTTGTTAATCCGAAAGGCATGGTTACGAAATGGTACAACGGGCGTCCTGGCACTGTAAATGCCGTATATCTTCTGCTTTTCTCCTCCATAATGCGTGCTTCAGAACCACGCCAGATATATATTTTGTTGTATTGATACGGCTTAAATTTCCCCCTATGCTCTGTTGTGGATATGCGTCTTTAATTGAAACCTTGTTAAGTTTCCTGGCATCGAGACACAGTCGATTTTTTCCTGGCTTGTGATGGTATTGCTCCATGTACTGTCACTTTCCTTTATCACGCATTTCGTCCACTTCCTCGTAAATAAGCGCCTGGAAACTGGATAGTGACGGTCCTTGACCGGCACAGCTCCATCCACAAGATCAATTGCTTGATTCATCTTGGTAGTCCTTCCACAGCCGTTTGCTTCAAACGTAAAGAAGGACTCACGGATCTCGTGTAGTCTTCCTTTCTATACTTCGCTCAAGTTGTGTGGCTCCGGTTCCTCCTTCTTTTCCCGATCTGGGTTTATATTCTCCTGTATCACTCCCAACCCGAATATCTCCGGCACTTTGTGGAAACTTTTCCAAAAATCCACCCCCCTGTTCGAGGGACGGACACAGAAAAGGTTTATAGTGACAGATTCCATTTTGTAATTAATTGGTATCGTTACCTTTCCCAGGATCTGCTGCGTTGCTCCATTCGACCTTCTAATTTTAGCAAAGTACGGTTTCCATGGTATATCCAGCGTCTCCAGGAGTTCCGTACATCCTTTTCTGAGAAGGCTGACCAATGCTCCAGAGTCTAATAGACCTCGTACCGTCTTCCCAAAAATCTTGACCTCCGCATAGGGCCTGGGATCCGTCTTCGACTGTTAGTTTCGTACGGCATTTACCGCCTGTTTCACCCGGCATCGCTCCTGTTTCCTTTCCGATCTCCCGCCTTTTGAATCCTTTTCGTCACCATGGTCATTCCTGCTAACTGGATATCTCCAAATATACATTGCTTCTACGCGCTTCCTTGTATTGTCGGACTCGTTCGCTCAGAGTCTGGAACGTACGATCTGCTTCTCGATCCGGAATGCTGTGGACCTCTGGGTTTTGGGTGCTTAGTTGGGTCGGGGTCTCCTTTCGGTATCTCTCACGGAACGCTGCTCGGCCGTCCCCACTGCGTTCCGTGTTGCGTTTCCCTGCCTACAATAGGGGCACTTTGTTTGCCAACCCGCATTTGTAGCGAACAGCTTCCGCTGCACCGTCTCACACTCCAAATACACGTGCCCATTTTGTCGACAGTTCCAACAAATCAGCATTTTCTTTGTCGCTCCGGTCGCTATGCAAGTGCGCCCGCTGCCTCGTCCGATCGGGATCCAGCTCAGCTTCCCTACATTCGTCGTGGAGGTGTTCCAAGGTATAGACCCGGACCGGATAAATCCACTGCCTCATCGGCTCTGCCAGGTTACGCTTCGCTGTCTTGACCACCCAATCCTGATCATCCGGAGCGCCGTGAAGTATTCCTCTAAGGATTCTCCCTCGCGGTTCTGTTCCATTCTGATTCCTTCGGTATGCCTTACGCTCTGGTTTTGATTCTCTGGTGGCATGCCTTCTGGATTGTCTTTTATATCAGGAACCTTGCTGCTACTTTCTTTTCCCCCCAATGGAACAGCTGCCCGCTGCGTTGCCGTAGATGAACCAAAGGACTTGGATGTGTCTGAGCTTCCATCCCTGAGGTCTAACCGTCGCATTATTCCGGCGAATCCGGTCTGCATGCATTGCTCGCTCCTGATGTCTATCAGCTGCTGCATGTCCACCCTTATCTGCTCCTGGGAGGTCTGGACTAGGGTTTGGAACTCCCTCCTGTTGAAAGAGCTGTATGCCTCCGCGTTTTCTTGACTATATCGCTCTTTTATCGGGTTAAGGGCAATACTAGAGTACGTGTCATACGGAGTGGACGACTGTTCAAGGTTCAGGGATCTTGGGATAGAACCCCTTCGCTGTACCCCTGAAAAAAGCCTGTCTCTTGCTACTCCTTGCTTTTGCGACTCTTCTTCTTCATCACCCCTTGGCTGATCCTCTTCACTCTGCATTGTAGATACTGATGGACCACCCATATGACCTCAACGAAACGTTATAGTACTAGGAGCTGAACAATTGAATTATGTGTAGAAATAGGAATTAAAATTCTGAACCTGTCATAAATATGTGTATGTACCAAAAAAAAACAACAAATATTTAGGAAGGCAAGAACATTTTTTTGGTACCGTCGACTATTCGAAACGTCATTTAGCATGATGTTAGATAGTCAAGTACACAAGATTTCGTTATACTAATTATTCTAATTTTCCTATATATGGGTCACAAGTATTTTGAAGCCAATGCAATTCACCACTCTCCATGGAAGCTGAGATCACCGCTCATTCATCTAGTCGCTGCGCAATATCCCTTCATTTGAGGACTTCGGACGCTAGATGTTTTTACCCTGCTTCGCACCCGGAAAATTAGATAACTAGGAATATAATTTATAAGATGCTACATTTAGATTTAATAAGGATTTGATTAATGAATTATAATTCTCCTTCCCATTTATTCTATTTCCTATAACAAGCTGCAAAGTTTCTTTTGCTTTGTTCATGCCAGGAGGCTCTCCTCCGCCGCCTCTGCCCTCCGTGCACCAACATACGAACGAACCTATGTTCTCCCGCTCTCCGCTCCTCGGCATTCCCGATCTGCGTTCTCTGCGAGGCGAGCTGGGGATGGCTGGCCCGCTTTCCGCCACTCGGGCCCGCTCCCGCAATGTTAAGCTGAGCTTATCGGTCGGGAGCGCGGCCCTTATGTTAACTTAAGTTAGTTCTATGTATGAAGCTGAATCAAATACATGCGATTGCGCCCTTGAATTCTACCACGTCGCCCCCGACTCTACTCTGTGTTTGCGCAGTGGGATTTTCCTGGGTGCCACATACGTTTCTCCAACTACAAATTTCTGGCTATCTTTGGCGGCAGAAGCGCCCCGGATTTTTTTTTGTGGATTCTCTACCAGCAGTTCCCGGCATTGGTCCGCCAAAAGATAAGTACGACATTTCTCCGTCTTCGTCTCGCTGCCGGTCTTCAGCAATGGTCTGAACATTAAATTTCGTTCACACTGCTGTAAGATTTGTTTTTCCTTCCGTGTCAGCTCCAAGTCCGAGTTTTTCGACACAACGGCAGTAATTTCTATTCTTCTTCGCCTTCAATCTCTGAAAAATTTTCCATCCGTCACCGTTTTGTGTGCATATGTGCATCCATACATACATACACACATACACTCATGACAATTGCGTACATATATTTTTTTTTTGGTGCAATTAATCCGCGAAAAATTCACAAGTGAACAGTGAGATTGTGCTGTGAATAAAAGAAGGCATAATTAATATTGGCCACCCGGTGTGCATTAGTTCCGGAAATTTCCAAATTCCCCGAACAGTCCGCCGCTGACGCAATATTTTTTTTCCAATAAGTGTCTTTTTTGCACCGCATAACCCCTCTGTTCCTCCAGTCACATATATACAGTCCACTTATGACCGCTCCGCTGTGAATGCATGCCCATACATACATACATACATTCCAATATACCCTGCAGTACCACTTGTCATCAATAGGCCTTTGTAATCAACAATTCATCAACGTGCCGACTGCGACGTCGGCAGAATCGACACTCTCAGTCGGCAATCGTGTCGAAGCCGACTCTCTCGCGCTCTCATTTCCTCTCTGTTGATGAATTGTTGATGAAAAATTTGACATGCACTCTCGCTCTCTCAGTAATATAAGCGGGGTGGGTTTTTTAGTTGCGTTTTAGCTTGTGAATAAGTTAGGAGTAAAACACCTTAGATGGCGAAAGTGGAAGTTAAAGTTAAATTGTTTAAAAATTCAATTTTTAGTTTAAAAGTTTGTAGCAATTGTGTTAGTGTTTTATGGAAAACAATGGAATTATATTAAATACAGTGCGATTATATAAAAATATGTGAAATTATATAGAAATTAACATGTCATCAACATTTAATCAACATGTCATCAACATTTAATCAACAATTCATCAACAATTCATCAACAATTCATCAACATGTCATCAACTTTTCATCAACAATTCATCAACTTTTCATCAACATGTCATCAACTTTTCATCAACTTTTCATCAAAAATTCATCAACTTTTCATCAACATGTCATCAACTTTTCATCAACATGTCATCAACTTTTCATCAACATGTCATCAACTTTTAATCAACTTTTCATCAACTTTTCATCAACAATTCATCGATTAATTGTTGATGAAATGTTGTTGATGACAGCCTAGGACATGCCCATGTTAAATTCATCAACAATTTGTATGGCAATTCATCGATGATTCATTAACAACACCCCTTCGGCTGTTGATGAATTGTTGATTAAACGTTGATGACTGGTACTGCAGGGTATTTTCTGCCTCCGAATTCAGAAACCAACATATACATATCTCCGTATTGAATGAATGCCCATATATATTCCCATATATTTTCTGCCTCCGATTTCAGAAATAAATAAAACTAATGATAAACCTACGAATATAAGAGATCACTTAAAATCCGTGTTCCAAAAATTTAATTCACCCGCCGCAGCGCCGGGGTTTTTTTTGTTGTGTTGCTGTTTTATTTTTTTTACCTTTGGAGACTTACGCACTGGTTTACCGTCGGCGTAACCCAGTGAACTTTTTCCCGCTCCAACAACAACAATGCGCAGAGGGTTTTTAATTCCATCCGTCCATCCGTGAATTTAAAACAATTTAGTGGAGCAAATACTACAAAGTATTTAATTATTCATTTTTCGATCGGGAAGCAGCCGAAGGTTTTATTCCACTTTTCCGGCCGCATAATAATTAAATTCGAAAATTATTAATTTTTAATTCCATCCGTTCGGCTAAGTAAATGTAAAACAATTTAGTGGAGCAAATACCACAAAGTATTTAATTATTAATTTGTCGATCGGGAAGCAGCCGAAGTTTTTATTCCACTTTTTCCGGCCACATAATAATTAAATTAGAAAATTAGTCATTATTTAATTATTAGTTCTCCGTCCGAACAAGAAGCCAAGGTTTCAATTCCACCTTTCCGGCTCCAGAATAATTAAATCCGACAACAATTAGTCAGAAAAGCAGGTTAATTATTATTAGGTATTTTTTTTTTTTTTTTTTTTTGTGTCAAGTTCAAGCCAAGGTCAATTCCACCTTTCCGGCTCCGCAACATTGAATTTCGAAAATAATTGAGGATTCAATTATACCTATAAACACTTAAACAATTATTATTATTGCGAAAAACAAAAATTCAGCTATTCGAAGGCCCCTCTAAATCCGAGTCAGTCAAGGATACAATATATACGTACGTGTCATATATTTCTATACATACATAATTTTACACACATTGATTGTCATCCATTTTTTTCTGAACGAGCACGGACTTTCCGATACTTTTTCATTTTCCGTGTCTCCAACACTGTCTCTACTCCGCACCAGGCACCATCCGCCTGCAATCACATCAAACCGCTTTGCCTTTTGGGTTTTGGGTTCCTGCCGTTTCTTTGTCCTCCACATACGGGTCGTGCCGCACACGACTGTTCTTTCGACGTCTGCGCCGAGTTGCCAACTAGTTCCTTGTAAGCATTGCATCCGCGATCTCGCCATTCTCAGCACATTAGTGTGACCGGCCACCGCTTCGTACGAGGCACTAAATGCGCAAGTCAGTCGACAAGCGCTGACCAGCGAGCTCTATTCTGACAATACCTACGGGAGACGACAAGAGCCTGCGTCCTATCCCATCCATTCGTCTGGACAGATCTAAGTCCGCATATCCGCGGGCGCCTTTTCTAAAGCCTAAGGCTACCAGTGCCATTCCAAGGGCAAAGAGCGACGAATCCGTCGATAAAACCCCCGGTCCTTCACAAAGGCAGACCCGCTCCGTGACAAGAATGGCTTAAAGTGCGGTCGAAGTGGCACTGAAAAAGTTCATCGCCACAACAGATCGGATCAGTCAATTTGAGGCCAACATAAATACTCCGGGCGCCCCAGAAATGGAATGCTCCCAGTACATGTTGGAAGTCCTTTGGGACCAAATTCGGGCCCTGTGGGAGAAGGTAGAAAAGACCTACGAGAGCTGCTCCGACTTGCTAGCCGTATCCGACGATAATACGGCCACCTCGACAGTGTTGGAATCAAAGTACAGCTACTGTTACTCCGTCTATTCGAGGTGTACTGCCCAGCTTCGGCAAAAAATTGCCTCTCAATCTACTAAGACTTCCGCCAATGTTATCACGCCCCCGTCGACAGGCTGCCGGTTACAGCCAGTGGATACCGAGGTCTTTGCGGGTGATTATCTTCGGTGGCCCACCTTCAGAGACTTGTTCACGGCCATTTACATCCAGAACTCGCGGCTCACCTCGGTAGAAAAGTTGTTCCACTTGCTATCCAAAACAAGTGGTGACGCACACGCCATTGTTTCCAAGGCTCCGCTTACCCATGAGGGGTTTGTCGCGGCGTGGCAAAGCCTCACTGGCGGCTAATGGTCAACAGCCAGTTAAAGATCCTTTTCAACATCCAGGCTGTTCCTCAAGAGTCCGGAGTCGCGCTAAAGGAGCTGCAAGCCACCATTCAGAGTTGTCTGACAGCTCTAGAGATGTCCTTTATCAATGTTGAGGCTTGGGACTGTCTCCTGGTACTCATGATTTCAAAGCTCCCTAAAGTCACACTTTCTATGTGGGAGCAATCCATACACAACAAGGCCGAAATTCCAACCTGGAAGGAATTAGATTATATCCTGACAGAGCGCCATCGCACTCTGAAGGCCATCGACGACGTCAAGCCTAATGGTTCCGGGCAAGTTCCGCCACGGTCGGTAGCCCCCCCCCCTTTCCAGCTCGGAGGCTCAATTCGTACGAACCACGGGTGGCTCTAGCAATTAGAGGGTATGACCTGTGTTCCAGGGAAAACCACCCACTCCGTTTATGTCCGCACTTCCTCGAAATGCATTTTGATGAGCGGTTGAACTATGTGCGAAGGAAACAACTCTGCTTAAATTGTTTCGCACGAGGCCATCAGCATCGTGAATGTACAAGTGCCCACTCCTGCCTGACGTGCCACAGCCGTCATCATACTCTACTACATCGTGGCAATTCCTTGGCAACTGTTCCATTTCCTTCCGTTTCATCAAGTTCACGACCCGTGCCCACCGCGAGAAGCGCTGCAGCTCCTGACGACCGCACGAATGTGCAAGTATGTTTTTCATCCGGGTCAAGAGCTGTACTGCTCGGAACAGCGATTATTAATATAAATCATCTGGGTCGCGACTTCCAAGCTCGTGCTCTGATCGATTCAGGTTCCGAGGCTACGCTCATATCTGAGCGACTCTTCAATCGAATCAGACTTCCATTTGACACTATAGAGTTGCGAGTAATGAGAGTAACGCGTATGATGTTCCAAATAGATTTTTATTCTTAATAATTCTTGGAGGAAGCAGCGAAGGTGCCGCTTCGACCAGTTTGTCGTGATTAACTTTACAATATTCTTTTAGTTTAAATTAAGGCTAGGTTCCATCGCTGCGCTGCCCGCAGACGGCGGCAGAGCGACGGCTTATGTATATGCTTATGTATATAGGCTATGCGTTCCTAGACGGACGCGCGAGGGTATATGTTCATGAGGTCAGCTCATGTTACAGAAGTGCATGCGTTAGCTCTTTCATATGCCGGCTTGAGTTTTATGACCGGGAAATTTGAGAATTGTTTACATTGCAACAATTAGTTACAGTACGCATTCTTTAAGTATTTATTTTACAGTGGGTATTCAATGTGAGCATACTACATCTCCCTCCTATTGAAAAATAACGTAATAACATGGAGTTATTTTTAGATTAATTAAATTTATTTATTTTTATTTAATTTTTTTTTTTTTTTAATTTTAATTTGATTAAGAAAATAAAATTATGAAATTATGCATTTATGCAGTTTTATGCATTTATTTATACTTATGCTTGTCTATTTATTTCTATGCATGGCCATGCTAAATACAATTATGAAATAAACATTTTTAATCTATCCTTATGAACTGTCTGTTTTTTATTTTTATCGTTTGATATTATTATGTTATCTCTATCTTCTGTTTTAATTACTTTATACGGACCAGTGTATTTATAATCCAACTTGTGGCCTGTTTCATTTCTTAGCAAAACTTTATCTCCTACTGATATATCTATATTTTTTATTTTATTATCATAAAGTTTTTTATTTCCATACTTATTTTCTTCTAACATTACTCTAGCTCTTTTATATGCTACTTCGAGTCTATATTTGCTCTCTTTAGCATAGTCATCTATATTATATATAGCTTCTATGTTATCTATACTATTAAATTCTTTTGGTAAATTGCTTGTTTTACCAAATACTAACTCATATGGACAATAATTACGTGCCATTGAGGGAGTCGTGTTGAAACAGACTGTGAAATATTGAAGCCATACATCCCAATCAGTTTTATCAACCGATATGTAAGATCTTATATATTCATTAAATGTTCTATGACTTCTTTCAATTGTTCCAACTGTCTGATGGTGGGTTGCCGTAAAAGTTATGTTTTTAATTTTCAAATATTTGCACAAGTCAATTATAATTGAATTCTTGTATTCTGTTCCCAAGTCCGTAATGAACGTCTTAATTGGACCGTACTTCAGAATAAATGATTCAAAAATAGCTTTAGCGACAGTATTTGCGTTCTTATTTGGAAATGGTATAGCAACGAGATATTTTGTTAAATCACATATTAACGTGACTACATATTCATTGCCATTCTCCGATTTTGGTAATGGACCAATAGTGTCCACTATTACTCTATCGAAGACTTTTATTGGTGTCTCTGTTATTGTTAATGGCGTCTTTGTATGCGATACAATTTTCGCTTTCTGACATGTTTGACATATTTTTCCAGTAATAGTGTCTTTTTACTCTGGCCAAAGTTTTTGATATGCCAGTATGACCGCCTTGTATGGGATCGTCATGGAATGTAGACAATATAGCTTCTTTTTCTTTTAAATTTTTTATTTGGGTCACCGCTACTCGGTACTCTTAACGTATTCAATATTTTATTGCCCATTAATTTAAAATTATCTATTGAAACATTTTCAAAGATATTTTGCCACGGTGCCAGTTTCAGTTGGCTGATTTTATTTATACCGGCTTGCATTTCAAGCCTTTTAAAGAACTGACCTAACTCAATATTCCTATTAGTATATAAATCGCTAACATTATATCTTGCGATTATTTTCTTACCATGTTTAAAGAATCATAGCATGTTTTTAATCTGCAAGGTCACTACTTTACGTACTTCATCATTGTTTATGACTTCATATACGTTGGGCTTAAAAGCTTTTTCAATAGTTTGCCTAGGCAATTCTATTTCTTTATTTTCCGCGCGGAATTTTTGTCTACTTTGATATCTTGTAGTGACTTGCATAATATTGACTTGCATAATATGGTCGAAAATGTAGTATTGCCCAATAAATTGCAGCTAATTCCTGCTCAGTAGTACACTTATTACTTTCTACTTTTGTAAATGCTCTTGATGCGTATGCAACGGGAAGTTGGAGTCCGTTATGGTTTTGAGTTAAAACCGCTCCACACGCTTGCTTACTTGCATCTGTGATTATGCAAAATTCTTTAGTGAAATCGGGATATTGTAGCAAAGTAGGTTCTATAAGTTTTGTTTTTAAATATTGAAATGCATTTTGACATTCATCTGTCCATTGAAAGAGAACATTCTTTTTACATAACCTTGTTATGTGCCTTGAATAGTCGGCGAAATTTTTGATGAAACGTCTGTAGTCTGTAATAGTTACAAAATGCTACAAAACGTCTAGCGCTGTCCGCGTTGTGCGGTACTGGGTAGTTCATAATGACATCATATTTCTTCTCGTCGGGAAGTATTCCTTTATCAGTGCATTTATGACCTAGAAAAGTCACCTCATGCATAAAAAATTAACATTTTTCTGGATGTAACTTCAGGTTGAATTTCCTACATTTCTCAAAAACATCTGTTAAGTTTTTAAGCATATGTTTTTCGGAACAACCGATTACTATTAAGTTATCCATATAAAGAAATGCTTGAGAAGGCTCTAGTCCAGACAATGCAATAGTCATCATTCTTTGGAACGAGTTAGGAGCTATTTTTAATCCAAAAGGTAATCGCGTGAAGCGATATGAGCCGTTGCTCGTTGAAAAAGACGTTATATCTCTTGAACTTTTTTCTAGCTCAATTTGATGGAATCCTGACATTAAGTCAAGACATGAGAAATATTTAGCTCGACCTAGTTGATCCAAAATATCATCAATTCTAGGTAATGGAAATTTATCAGATAGTAATTTTTTATTAATTTGGCGATAGTCAATCACTAGCCACCATTTCTTTACATCTGATCCTGGAGATGGTTTCTTAGGAACAATTAACAATGGGCTGTTATATTCAGATACTGATGGTGCAACAATTCCGTCGGAAATTAACTTTCCTACTTGTTGTTGTATTTCTTTGACTTGACTTCGATAATTTTTTATATATACTGGTTCACTATCTTTTAATCTCAGCTTTTGTTTGTAGAAGTTGTTTGTAGTTATCGCTTCGGTTTCCAATCCGAATACATCGCTATATTGGGTGCATAATTTAGTGAGTTGTAACTAGAACTGAGGAGGCAAATTTTTCGAAAGTTGGGATAATACCGACTACGTTAATTTATCTATAGTGATTACTTTGTCGGTATTTGTTGTATTTAGTACCCTTATGAAAGCGTTATTGGCTGTTGCTATGGTATTTGCAATGTAGATACCATGCTGAATTTTCTGATTTGGAATTAATACACTGTTTTCATTTGAATTAAGTTTTATTTTTCGAATAACTTGGGATCTTGCTGGCAGAAGAATTGAATTGTTGCCAGTACTGTGAGTTAGTGGTACATTAATTGGAAATTTTAAATTATCAGGTCTAATCATAAGCCAATCTTCAGATCGCTTGAAGTCCAACCGACAGTTGTATTTTGTCATAAAATCGATACCTAATATTCCATCACATGGAATAGGGAATTGTTCAGTGACGATATGAAAATCGTGTGGAATTATGTATTTAGTCGTCTGTATTTCAATAGAAACTAAACCTATAGATTTAGTTATTTCTTGACTTATCCCTTTTATATCTATAATGTAGTTGTATCGGATATCGTGAAAGATATCATAAGATTGATATATCCGCACCTGTGTCTATTAGAAAGACAAGTTTTTTTCCTGACTAAGATTAATTCTGACTAAGATTAATTGTGTAAACTCTTGTATCATTTACTGCTGAGGATTTAAAGGGTTTTGCGAGTTTCCCGATGCATCTTGGGTAAATCTTATGCGGGTCTGGGAGTTGTTTTGGCCTCGATACGAGTTACCACGGCCTCTATGGTTTTCTCCATTTTGGCCTCTTCCTCCATTATTGTTATTAGTGTAGTTACTTCGGTAGTTATTGTTATTGCTTTGATAATTTTTTGATAATTTCCACGCCAGCGGTTTGTACCGCGTTGGGATTGATTATTATAGTACAAGACAGTGTTTGACTGTCCCGTTTCTTCTGTGCAACTATCAACAAATCTAGATACAGCTTCGTTCATGTTATTGAAAGTACCAGATTGCATAATAAGTTTCACTCTGTTAATTGTGCAGTTTTTAGCCATTGCTTTGACTGCTTGCCTAGTGGAATAACTTATGGCTAACTATAGGGTTAATCCGTCCGTTATGTAAGCACTTTCCAATGCTTTTGTCATCTGCTCAACCTCTTGGGTATACTGGTTAGCAGTTTTGTTGCGTTGCTGTAGGTTCATAAATTTTGCAGATAATACCTCTACAGTTTCGCCTATGACGTTGCTTGTTAATTTCGAAATCACCTCAGAAATAGTTTTTTCATTTCCGATTAGATTCCTGGCGGCACCTTTTAGATTTGTTTTTATGATTGAAATAGCTAATTCTTCATGCTCGCCTTTTATTGACTGTATTATTTCCAATGCATCAACAAAACTTGTCAAATTCTCAGCTTTATCATCGAAAGCTGGTACAAGCGTGGATGCTGTATTAATAAAATCAATATTCGATTGAGCCATTGTAGTTCTGTTAGTTTCTACTATACTTGAACTATCGTCAGAATCTGTGGAACTATCCAGTTCTGGTATTAACACAGCTGGAATAGTCAGATTATTTAAATCTGCTTCCCCCAGTTTAGGGTTTAAATTTTCAGTTTTATCTGACTCCTCAACCAGTTTCAATTGCTACTGATGTATTTATTATAGTGGGTATAGACAAATTTAAATCAAATTTTCGTTCGATCGATATTAAATTAGATCTTAGTCTGATCAAAAGCCTTGATACTTGTGACCAAGTATTTCTTTGAATAGGTCTGTCCCGAGCAAGAGATTTATAAGACTTATCGAATTCGATTTTTATGTTATATTTCTTTGTATAATTCGTCCCATTCCATTCCAACATATTTATCTTACGTATTTAGCGTAGCCATATATATATTATTTTGATTGAATTTTATTTATTTATCATTTAATTTTCTTAAATTTAACAAATTAGATATATATTTATTTTGCATATATAGAAATTTTGAGTTTTTATAATTATTTTTAATGTTGTGTTTATATTTTATCTAGTTCATTGGCATGACTCATGTACTTCTTTTTTAAGCATTTATTATGTAGTTTGTACATTTTGTAAAACAGATTTGCGCACATAATAACAACCATGATAATTAACAATGTGTGTATTAAGTCTAAATTTGCATTTAGGGGTTCTACTTTATTAATGACGTTAGCAGTGGAGTCCACTGTCTTAACATCGACTACTCCTATTTTTAATGTATTTTCTTCTGTTTTAATAGTTTCTGTAATAGTTTCTGTATTTGTTTTTGATTTGTAATATCTAAATGATTCTCCTGAAAATTTACTTATTGCATTACAACATTGCATTACTTTTTTAAAGAAAAAATATTTTTCTTTTTTTTTTTAAATAATTAATTGGTTTTAACAGGTTTCCTGCCTATATTTTCGTACTGCTAATCGGGCGGAAAAGGTTCCGCTCAATTTTGACAAATTTTAATAATTTTAATTATAGTGATTATATATTTCTGCTTTTGTCGTCGCCAGTTGGCTTTGCTGACGCTCCCTCGATGGCGTAAGAGGCGGCCTGCCCCTCACGCTTGTTGATGCTGTTGCTTTTTGTTGTCTTGTTGTTGATGCTGCTGCTGCTTTCTGTTGTCCTGGGCCTTTGGGAAGGTTAGCGTAAAGCTTTGCTCATCAGTTTTCCGCATTGTCTTTTACGGCAATGTACGCAAGGCTTGGCTCCGCCACGAAAAACACGTACCCGATGATGGCTTTGCCGGCTGCATCTTCAGCCGATATTTTTGTGGTCGTCTTTACCAGCTGCGAGGTCAAATCCAGGGTTCCTTCCACATTGGTGTTTACGATCTCGGCATGTGCGTTGAAGAAGCCCAGCCAAGCGTCAGTTTTTCCTTTTCGTGTTCCAGCGTTGTTGTACATCTCGGGGTTAGTTCATCCAGTTTGTTCATCCAGTTAGTTCATCCAGTCTCCAGTTATCCAGCGTTATCCAGTTATATAGTTTATATCCAGTTATATAGTTTACATCCAGTTATAAATTCAGTTATCCAGCTCGACTGCTCGGCTCATTGTCACGGTCGCCATATAGAGTTACGAGTAATGAGAGTAACGCGTATGATGTTCCAAATAGATTTTTATTCTTAATAATTCTTGGAGGAAGCAGCGAAGGTGCCGCTTCGACCAGTTTGTCGTGATTAACTTTACAATATTCTTTTAGTTTAAATTAAGGCTAGGTGCCATCGCTGCGCTGCTCTGCAGACGGCGGCAGAGCGACGGCTTATGTATAAATTATAATAAGTGTGGGGGACAGCGTCTTCCGTAAGGTGGCTGGCCGGCTGTCCGTAAGATCCTCTGGATGAAATGCGAAGACAATTATAACAAGTGCGGGGGTCGGCGTCCACCGATGTGTTGCTGGCCGGCTGTCCGTAAGATCCTCTGGATGAAATGCGAAGACAATTATAACAAGTGCGGGGGGCGGCGTCCACTGATGTGTTGCTGGCCGGTTGGCCGTGGATATCCCAATGATGATTAGGGAGATTAGGTTGGGAGGATGACTGTCCTCCTTTTACCTTCTGGCCTAGGGACTCAGATAGGTGTTAGAATAATAAAGTATTAACGACAGATTTGTCGGAGTTGGTTTTATGAGCGATGGCTCTTTATTCATTGAATACAAAATCAGAACTGAAACTTAAGGCTAACAAAAGAGAGAATCATAGCGGCCGCTCCAATGGGTAGCGGTTGCCGGCTATGCACGAGCTTCCGGCCAGACGCTGTGTCAGCAATTTGGCCGGAGCGAGCCATCGGACGATCGGTCGTTGCCGTCGCCCGGTTAACTTAGTTAACTACTCCCCCCTCAAGATTAAGGCCGCCCTCGGCCGACCCTATTTGGGCGATCACCTCATTTAGTTGGAGCGTGTACCTCTTGGCCTGGATGACTCGCCGATAAGTGAGGCCGATACAGATCAATGCGCTGCAAATTGCTCCCGCAATAAGCATCATCTGGTGTAAGCGATAGTCATCGATGTCCTCCCCGAATTTCTTGATATGCTCCAGGTTACGCTCACTCAAGCGGTGAAGGTAAGGGAGACTTAGTACATCGTGTTTTAGGGTGATGTTCAAGGAGGGTGAGCTGGCCACTCCTGGAGCCCTTTTCTGGGCCGCGTCGTGGTTCACGTACCGGGTTTCATTAACTGTTGCGCTCTCAAGGAAGGTGATAAGGTGAGTTCCTCGTAAGTTGACGGTGGTACCGTTGTCCACACTCACAAGAGCCGGGCGATCGTTTATGATGAGGATTCCATCACCCACTCGGGTGACGGGGTGCACGTCGCTGTGTTGGATGTCGCAGTGTGCCACACCTCCGGCGTGGAGTTCCTGGGCGCATGATCTTCTTTGCGCCAGTTGACAAAATGTGGCTCCAGGTGACTCGGAGCAGTCTTTGACGGTATGGATTTCCCCACTGCAATCCGCTATGACCTTGTCCTCTAACTTAAGCATAGTGTCGTGGTGTGACACGGGAAAAACAGTAATTTTAATGCACGCTGTCTTAATTTTAGGGAATTTGATAATAAAGTGTAAAATGTTATCGGATTGTAATACTTTGACAGACGCAACGGACAAAATTTCTTTAATGGGGGTATCTGTGGGCTCCTCAATCCACACACTCTCCAGGTCTGCATGGTCTAGTATGCTAGGGCTAACGATGTTGATTTTAGCAAGTACTATAGCCAGCAATAAATTTTGCAGCTCCATCGCGATCATCCTATTCCGAGTCAATAACATCTCGTATAGGTGTCCCGTGTCGATTTGGGACTTTTTAGCCGACCTCAGGATTTGGTTGACGGTTGTGGTTATGCTATTGATTTGTTCTTGTACCTTACTGTTAATATTTATTTGTCTATTGTTTGCATTGATGAGTTGGAATTCGTTAAGTTTAATTCTTTCAAGGTCTTCCGCGTCTGGCGTTTCCGCCACTACTTTCAACGCCGCTCCTAAGAAGTCTAAACTCCTAGCTACTCTATGGTGGATGCTCAATGAATCGAGCAGGTCACGCAGGTGAGCCACATCTACGATCAAGAGCTTCTGCATATGCGACTCGGGGAACATGCTAATCATGCCACCAGTCTCTTCCACCACGCGCCTATACTCTGAAAGGTTTGCTGAGTGTCTAACGGATGCAAATTTCTCCCATACTAAAATTCGCCCATCGATGACGGGAATGTACTTGGCTAGCGAGTAGTCCGTGACGTGCGCCGATGTTAGGGTCAAAAGAAGAAGCAGCGGAATTGATGCGAATCTGGAATTTGGAATTACTGTAGTGTTTTACAAAATTTGGATATTCCACCACCAAAACATATAAAAATGAAGCGTGATAAGACAAAACGTGCGTAACCTAATAAACGATAAAAGCAATAAAAAATAAAACGTAATAGCGAAAAAACTTATGCCAAATGGCTAAGGATAAAAAGTATAAAAAATTATCAGGCGAATGGAAACATGGTTGTTATTCGCCTACCTAAGGTTGTTCTTGTGGACCACCCTCCCCTTAATGAGGACTGTGGTCCCCATGTCCGCTTCCACCGTTTTTTCTTCGCATAACGGCGAAAGCTTGTTGCCCAGTCTCCTATTGGATTTCACTAGGACTTTGTCACCGACATTGAACGTTCTGTTTTGCCGGGAGGCATTTTCCCTGTTTCTGAGTTTATCTTGGGCAAACCTTATCCTGTCCTCTATATCATGCTGTGGGTCACTCGACTGAGCGACTACCACATCGGCCGGCCTCTTATTGATGACCGTGTGGATATATTTATTGTATTTAGTAGTAGCCAGTAAGATTAACTCAACGGTGTCGTTGATGCCTTTATCGATTTTGAGGCATCTGGCAAGCTCCACCAGAGTGCTGTGGAAGCGTTCCACTTGTCCATTCGAGACACTGTGGAGAGGCGGTGCGTTCGAGACGCTGACTCCGAAGTGATTTTCCAGCATGGTCAGAATGGTGTGCGAGTTTAGTGATGGTTCATTGTCGCAGTAGATTACCTTGGCCTTGGGAAAGATGTTCATAAGTTGCAGTAGGGTCGGTTTGACGTCCTCTATTGTTCTAGAGGGGATTGGTTGGACCACTGCAAACTTTGAAAATTTGTCAACACATGTGAGGAAGTATTTCCTGTCAGTAGAAAAAATGTCAATGTGTAATATCTCCCCCACTTGTGACGGGACTGGCGTTTCGCCGAGTTCCTGTTTTTTAGGATGCCTGTCGTATTTCGCTTTAGCGCAGGTCTTACAGTTAGTGACGATTTCGCTCGCTAACTTGGCCATTTTCGGGAAGTAGTACTCCGATAGCACTTGTTTGACATTTTCTTGTGCAGATCTATGAGCCCTTTGGTGCTCAGTGGTGAGGATCTCTCGTCTCTCAGCGACTGCGAAAATATCAGTGACACGATTTTTACAGTGCCAGAAGTTGGTGACAGGGAATTGCCGGGCCAAATCGTCTTGTATCATTGCTAGCGTGTGCAAATAGCAATGAATGGCGTTTACGCCCTTGGGGACAATGATGTCCGCTAGCTCCTCAAGCAACGATTCTTTGCATGTGAAACTAATGTTGTGTCGTCTCTTGTTTCCAAAGAGCACGAAGCTACGTTTAGCCGGAAAGCGTGCCTCCTCCAGAGTTATCTGGTTCTGGAAACAATTCAATGGCTTTTCCGAGGATTCGATGGTGTGTGTGAGCGACATTTCACTGTGAATAGTGGCCGCACACGAATAAGCGTCTTCCTGCTCCACAACGTTAAGTTGCTGTCTGGAGAGGGCATCCGCAACGAGATTTCCCTTGCCGGGCTTATTGAACATTTTAGCCCCGCTCTCATCGATGCGAGCTTTCCATCGTTTAATTTTTGCGTTCGGATTGGACTCCGAAACCGCAAAGGTCAATGGCTGATGGTCGGTAAAGATATTTATATCTTTTACCGCATACAGATAATGGCGCAATTTGGCTAGTGCCCAAACTATGGCTAGTAATTCCCGCTCGTTAGTAGCGTAATTAACTTCTCGATCCTTCAGGGTTCTCGAGATCATCGTAATTGGCCTTCCCTCTTGGGATAATACTGCGCCAATGCCAAATGCCGAGGCATCCGTCGTTAGATCGAATGCCTTTTTGTAATCCGGATATCTGAGTATGACGTCCTCAGAAGCCAGGATGTTACGCAGTTTTTGGAAAGCCAGCCTTTGTGGCTCGCTGAACTGCACCTGGATTTTTTTGGATTTGTGTCTACTGACACTTCCATTTTCTCCTTTCAGAATGTTGGAGACGGGCCTAGCTATTGACGCAAAATCCTTAATGAAGCATCGGTAATAGCAGGCCAGGCCAAGGAACGATCTAACTTCAAATATATTCTTGGGTTCTGGGAAATCCTTAATGGCCCTAATTTTCTCTGGGTCCGTCGTTGCACCGTTGTTGGTGACAATAAAGCCCAAAAAACTGACGCTTTTTTTTAAAAATCGCGATTTTTGCGTTGACACCCTCATATTGGCGTCGTGTAGGCTTTTAAGCACCCAATCCACGTGTCGCACGTGGGCGTTTTCGTCTTCCGAGAAAACAATTACGTCATCGACATAGACATAGCAAAATTTGCCAATCTGCTCTCGCAGTATGTCGTCAATAGTTCTTTGGAAGATGCTGGCAGCATTCTTCAGTCCGAATGGCAGTCGGCGAAACTCGTACTTTCCTCCGTTAACGGAAAAGGAAGTTTTTTCACGATCACGCTCTGCCAGTGTTATTTGGTGGTAGCCGGACTTCAGATCAAGCGTCGTGAAGTACTTAGCTTTGCCTAAATTCCCTAGTATCATGGAAATATTCGGCATGGGATAGCGATCAGGTATTGTCCTCTCGTTCAACTTGCGAAAGTCCAATACCAGTCGCGTTTTTCGTTTGCCCGTTTCGTCCGTACCCTTCTTATCTACTACCCATATTGGGTTATTGTAAGGGGATTTAGACTTTTGTATTATACCATTCTTTAGCAGGTCTTGAATTTCATTGTTAACAAAATCCGCTGCTCCCATTGGGTATGGGTAGAGTTTGGCATAAATGGGCTCCTCGCTAGTAGTTCTGATTGTGGCTACTACCGACGTATTGTAAGGGAGTGCCTCGTTGGGATTTGCAAAGGCTTTTTTCCTCTCGCCAAGCATTTTTATGAAGGCGTTTCTAGCTGAGGGCGTTGCGTCCGAACAGTCAATGCTGGTAAAATTGACGTCGGGGCACGATTGAAAGTCTAGCTTTTCTACTTCGGAGCCCCATTTAAGGTGGCCGGAGGCTAGACAAAGCGATGCCTCGGCCTCCTTTAAAAGGTCGAGGCCGACGATGGCATCGAAAGATGTCAAATCTGGTAGAATGAAGAACGTGGCCTTCAAGTTAAACAGGGAAACGAAGCATTTCTTTGTGATAGTGGTGATGCCATGGATAGATTGTATCGTAAATGGCGATTCTACAGGGCGGACGCCTTTCAATCCTTCATACGGACGGATGAAATTTTTTGCCGCGCCTGTGTCTATTAAGAGCCTCATATCTTTCCCCGCTACTCTTCGTCGGATGACGGGTAGCAGGGATTTTCCCCTAAAAAATTGATAACGTCCGAATCATATTCTTGAATTGCGTCGTCATCGATTTCTTTAGCCGCGTTCGAGGCTGCGGCAGTGTATTTTTCCTCGGTTCCGCCTGCACTCTGAGTGACGTGGTTGACCCTCTGTCTTTTAACGGGGCCTGAACGACCGGACGCAGCTGGCTTCCCGCTTTGGTGAGCCAGTGCCTGAGTCGGCTGCCTGAACCTAGAAAGGGATGATCTACCTCCATAGGTTCTTGAGTATTATTCTGCGGTGCAGAATGTACCTGGGCTTTGTGCTGCTTGGTGTAGTGCGGATTCTTACCAGAATTTGTCTGGTAATTGGTATACGCGGCAGCTTGCTGGCGCTCTTGCGCCTTCGGATATTGTTTCCTATCCTTATCTTCCTGGCTCTTTGCAAATAAAGTTGCAAATGCGTACCTGTCATGGTTTGATTCCACTTCCTGTGCCAGAGCGAGTGCTGATGGCATGTCCTTCGGTTTTGCGGAGAAGAGGACGTCCGTGAGATTACGTCTTAGCCCCGAGATAAATACTCGGAGGGCGTCATCCCGGAATTTGTCGCATAGGACTTTTGCCTCTGAGGCAGCGTAAGACATGGCGACTTTGTTCGTGAGGAGAGTGAGTTTCTTCTCAACCTCATCGTAATACTGTAAGAGGGTGAGATTCCCCTGTCTAAGGGTGCCCATCTCCTGCTCGATAACATGTATCGGCCGCTTGTCGCTGTATGTGAAATCTAAGCGATTTATAATCGCATCAAAATTCAGCACTGTGCCAAATGAAGACAGTACAGCATCAGCAGGGCCCCTTATCTTACTTCTAATGATAACAACTGCCTGATAATGGCGCGAGCTATCAACGAAGTCTTTAAAAATGTGGTATGCCGCTTTTGCCGCTTGCCGCCAGGAAACATATGTTTCTTGTGACCCAGTGAACTCGGGCAAGCATTTGACCGCGTCAAGCGGTTCGTTGCATACAACGTTGCCTTTAATGTCTATAGGCTCGAAAGTTTGTATTTGAGGGGTTTGGGCAGCGGCGGGCGTAATTTGTGCCGCTGCCAGTTGATCAGACAAATTTTGTATAGTCTTGCGCATGTCGTTTTCTCTGCGCAGGTCTTCCCCAGCCTTTTCTTGTAAAGCATGGGCAACGGCTGCCTGGATAACAGCGTTTAGCTGCTCTGCGTTTAAGGCCATATTTGTGTCCGAAGGGGTACTAGTGGCTGCCTGTATTGGTGTGGAAGCAGTGGTCGGCTTCTCAATGTCCGACTCTGAGTCGCTATCTGGCTTCTTGTCCCTATAAGTAAGGAATGAGGAGCTCATATGGAGCTGTGAACCATATAGTTATATTCCACAAAAATTAATTTAAAAATAAGCTGCATGACCATAGAGACGATTGGCCTGCGAGGGGATTACGGGGGCTAAGTCACCGCTTCAGCAGCTTCGGCCGAAAATTCTGCTTTGCTCAGCAGCGGCAATAAGAGGGGTGCGCGGGGACCGGGTCTTCCGCTATAGCAAGCGAAGTAGCGAAGCTAAACAAAGTTTGGGATACAAACGTCGCGGTGTCGGGTTCGTATGTCGGTGTGGGGTGGGGTGCAAGATTGTTGCATAAAAAAAGCTGAGCAGCCGAATAAAGTTGCGACGCAAATACAAAGACTTATTTTTTATGTGGGAAAAAAGAATACAGTGAGACAAAAATGTTAAATCAAATGCCTATAATTCACTGAGACAAAAAACCGTAGACAAAAAATTATATAAATGAATTAATAATTAATTTATTAATAATTAATAATTAATCGGCGGCGCCCTTGCGCTGAGGCCGAGATGTTTAATATTATATTTGAGTAATATATATTTGAGTAATATAAGTGGCCGTTCGGCACTGAGATATAAAATGCAAACAAAACACAGAAATAAATACAACAATAGTGAGAACAATGCGCATAGTTGTAAGTTTAATGATGTAATTTATTTAATTTCACAACGCCACCAAATAATGAGTATGTAAAAACACAAATTTATGGGAGCAGATCTGCAGAAAATATTTTGGCAGCGATATATTTTTATTGAATTTAAATGCCAATGCAGATGTAGGAGGGTACAGGGGGTGAAGTGCTCACTTACATGATCCCGTCCATATTGTTATGGGTATTTTATGTTGAGCGCCAATTATAATAAGTGTGGGGGACAGCGTCTTCCGTAAGGTGGCTGGCCGGCTGTCCGTAAGATCCTCTGGATGAAATGCGAAGACAATTATAACAAGTGCGGGGGGCGGCGTCCACCGATGTGTTGCTGGCCGGCTGTCCGTAAGATCCTCTGGATGAAATGCGAAGACAATTATAACAAGTGCGGGGGGCGGCGTCCACCGATGTGTTGCTGGCCGGTTGGCCATGGATATCCCAATGATGATTAGGGAGATTAGGTTGGGAGGATGACTGTCCTCCTTTTACCTTCTGGCCTAGGGACTCAGATAGGTGTTAGAATAATAAAGTATTAACGACAGATTTGTCGGAGTTGGTTTTATGAGCGATGGCTCTTTATTCATTGAATACAAAATCAGAACTGAAACTTAAGGCTAACCAAAGAGAGAATCATAGCGGCCGCTCCAATGGGTAGCGGTTGCCGGCTATGCACGAGCTTCCGGCCAGACGCTGTGTCAGCAATTTGGCCGGAGCGAGCCATCGGACGATCGGTCGTTGCCGTCGCCCGGTTAACTTAGTTAACTTATATGCTTATGTATATAGGCTATGCGTTCCTAGACGGACGCGCGAGGGTATATGTTCATGAGGTCAGCTCATGTTACAGAAGTGCATGCGTTAGCTCTTTCATATGCCGGCTTGAGTTTTATGACCGGGAAATTTGAGAATTGTTTACATTGCAACAATTAGTTACAGTACGCATTCTTTAAGTATTTATTTTACAGTGGGTATTCAATGTGAGCATACTACAACACAGTCCAGACTCAAGTTTCCGGTATCAATCAAACAGTTGCCGGGCACTCCACGAAGCGCTGCAAGTTCTCCATTCGAGTTCTCTCCAGACCCGGGATACAGTTAGAAGCGAAGGCCTATGTCCTTCCTCAACTGTCCGGACAACTTCCGTCCCACCCAGTTCCGAAAGATCTTCTAAGGGAACTTCCGGATCTCCCCTTAGCAGATCCAACGTTTTTCGAGAGCTCCGAAATCGATGTTCTGATAGGAGCTGACATTCTTACGTCTGTGCTTCTGGGCGGCGTTAGAACCAACATTTTGGCCTCTCTTCTGGCCCAGGAAACAATTTTTGGCTGGGTACTTACAGGTCCAGTGTCAACGGCGCCCACTAACGGCGTGTGGGTGTTTTCCACACGCACTTCCTTCGCGTCCAACGGTTCATTAAGGAACTGTCCTACCAACCATAGTGGGGCCACCGTTGAAAGCAGACACTCCCGAGGTATTCGATCCTACCCATGCCGAGTCTGCCAAGGGAACCATCCTCTTCGGAAATGCCTACGTTTTCGGAGGCTTAGCGCTCAGAAACGACTCCAGGCAGTTATCAAACATCAGTACTGCTCCAATTGTTTGGCCCACGAACATACTGAGGGAACGTGCCGCAGTGGGGAGCGATGCAAAAAGTGCAATCAGCATCACCACACGCTGCATGCTCACGAAAGTCCAGGGCACGCAACCCGGTTGCAGCAACGAGCCCCATTCAGATCCGAACCGAGGTCTTCACTCGCGTGCACACCGTCCGCTCTGGAGGGTAGGTGTACCCGAGGTACTTGGTCCTACCAACGCCGAGCCTGCCCGCAATAATCAGGCACCCTTCCATTCCAATGTTCCTGTTTACCGTGCCGTCTTGTAGCTCTAATCGTAGTTTCAACTTCTATTTCGCATCAGTACTGATTCCATATTTTTTTCTCCGTCATATTCTGCCAGTAATTTACACCTCCACGCCCACGCAGCGCCATCGCACCGAAGAGCAGATGTACTCGAGGTACCTAGTCCTACCGTGGCCGAGTCTGCGGTGGAATTCACCTGACGGAGCGCAATAGCGAGGGGATTGCGGCAAGACATGATCACCACGGAACGTGTCAGCCGCTTCGTCCGCCACTTTCCGGTACGTTTCAGACACTGTTTGGCCCTTGTCCGCCGCTGTCCGGGAATCTGCAGCCACTTCAGCGTCACGGAATCAACGGAGGAAACATCTGCTACGACTACCATTAGCCATAGAAGGGTTGTTTGCAACCCGAGTGATTGCAAGGTGGGGGAGAATGTTCATGCCAGGAGGCTCTCCTCCGCCGCCTCTGCCCTCCGTGCACCAACATACGAGCGAACCTATGTTCTCCCGCTCTCCGCTCCTCGCTGCGAGGCGAGCTGGGGATGGCTGGCCCGCTTTCCGCCACTCGGGCCCGCTTCCGCACTGTTAAGCTGAGCTTATCGGTCGGGAGCGCGGTCCTTATGTTAACTTAAGTTAGTTCTATGTATGAAGCTGAATCAAATACATGCGATTGCGCCCTTGAATTCTACCACGGCGCCCCCGACTCTACTCTCTGTTTGCGCAGTGGGATTTTCCTGTGTGCCACATACGTTTCTCCAACTACAATTTCTGTCTATCTTTGGCGGCAGAAGCGCCCCCCTACACATGCTTTAACCTAGTATCTAATTTTTATTTATTTATTTAAGTCGTTTGTCGCCTTTCTGTTTGATGTCTATTCCATCACTTCGCTACCTGCTATTTAATAGCCGGGTCGTTTGTGGTTCCTCCAACCACTGACTTCGGTCGCAATATGTAACACTCCCTTTTTTTGCAGTACATAGTCGCCGAATCCTGAGCCTTTATTTTATCCGATTATTTCTATGTAATGACTAATGTAATGACACAGGTTAATATCACAGATTTTCTGGTTTTTTTAAGCAGTTGCTTTCGCGAATTAATTATTTCGGTTGGCCTTATATTCAAACCTGTCTTAAGAAGCACCGTACCAAGACATTAACCCATAATATCCTTTATTTAGACCCATTTTCTTTGGTTCTAGAATCCTAAATCCAGCCCAGAAATCTCGCAATTAATATCTATACCCTTTCCGGATCCTACAATCAGAGAAAATGTATTGCTCTCTTTTTTTGTGAAGGACTTAGTTTTGCTTTAAGATTGGGCGCCATTTCTGTTCTAAGCACACAAAGTCCTGCGCGTGAAGCCAACGGCTTGGGCATTGTCCCGGTAAGCTTAAAAGTCGCAGGTTCTCAACCCGGCCCATTACCACGAGTAACAGAAAACAAAATTATTTGTTTTTTTTTAATAATTTTTACGAGGACTAGACATTTCACAACACTAAAACTGCACAAACGTTTAAACTTAACGGGCACAGATTTAAAAAGACACACACACATTCATATACAACATCGACTCCCTGGTGTTGTTAGAGCCCCTCTGCTATCCTTTCCTGCCATAGCAGTCTGTCCGTAGAGCTAAACTTCATTACAGCTTCCCGTATTCCTTTACACACATATATATTTACCTTAACGCCTAGAATTCCCTCCCCTTCCAATAAATTTCGATCACTCCATGTTCATGCTTTCAAATTTTTTATAATAATTTTATTAACAATTGTTTTCTTTTTTAAGGGTTTACTGCTTTTGAAAACCCCAACCTTTCACTTGTTCTAAACCATACAAATAAAACATTCAGAATGATAATTTTTTTTCCAAACAATTAACAAAATATTTTTCTCCTACCCATATGAGCGCTCAGAAGGGGGATATATTCGCCAGGAAGTCATCAAACCCTACAACAACAACAAAAAATAGGGTTCCATTGACAAACATGATAATAATAACAATAATTAATAATATACAGACATGAAGAAAATTAGATAAATAAATAATGAACAATAAAAAAACAATAAATAAATTAATGAATAATAAATAATAAAAGAATGGGATAATAAATAATAACAAACTTGTACGACAAGTATAAATAAATAATACAGATATATAAAAAATAATAAATAAATTATCCCGCCTGACTAGAGCCTTTGGTGACTCCCGTTGTTGCCTCTTGGAGGGCGTGCCGGTCCACGGGCGATCGAAATTCAGAGCCAGCACTTTTAAAGGCTGTGCTCGTCAAATATAACAAAAAAAATGGGCCAGGCCCGGATAATGGCCTGTCGTTTCCTCGTTGGGGCAACTTGTTCTGGTCGGCCTCTAGAAATATAGACACAATATTTCTTTGCGCTTTAACTTCCCTCCCTTGACCACTCACCTAAAGGGTTCGCCGACCCAGCTTCCTCACTACCAAAAATCGTATTTATTTTCATATAAATTTCATTAGAACAAATACTTTCACTTGATCACACCACTCAACAGCGCAACTTGATTTGAATTCCTCTTTGCGTGGTGTCGTTTTCGATCACTACCTGCCGTTCCAATCTCCCTCTTTTATTCCTATGACCAACCACGAGAATTTTGGTTCAAAATCCGTTGTTTCAATTTCCTAATCGGACCATGCTAACAACCCTTTTTGGCTAGCGCTGCGCAACACTCCAAATTCTTCGGGTTGGCAGCCCGATTTCCCGCTACCGATATTTCGGACATAACAAGTAAGCTCCTTAAATATTTATTTTTCAAAATAGCTCAAATAAAATTTTTTATTAATATGTTTACCACCAATAAGCTATAAATTAAATAGGGCTCCCATATGGAATAAAGTTTTGTTTAAATATCATTTAAGAATTAATGCATACCACTATCGATATCACTATCGATGGTTTGAGAATCGATGACGCCGACTATCGATAGTTTTTCACCTCTAATATATATATATATATATATATATATATATATATATATATATACATTAGTGTCAAAAAACTTTTGAAGCTCTTCGGACATGTCGGCTATGAAAGATATACCAGTGAACATTCCAAAGCTATTGTCATTGTTCAAAACCGTTATACCTAAACCGACAACTAACAAATATAAAGGACAATCTGGGCGCATTGGAGTAATTGGAGGGTCTTTAGAATATACTGGTGCGCCTTATTTTGCTGCTATTACTTCACTAAAAATTGGTGCAGATTTGGCGCATGTGTTTTGTCATTCAAATGCATCAACTGCCATTAAAGCGTACAGCCCCGATCTTATTGTTCATCCAGTACTAGATTGCGCAGATGCTGTAGATAAAATCTTGCCATGGTTAGAACGTCTACATATAATTGTGAGTACATGTGTATTTACGTACAACCATGAATTTGTATTTCATATAACCATATACATATAACTATATAACTATATATTCATATTTTCTTTTTTCTTAGGTTTTTGGACCTGGATTAGGTCGGGAGCAGAAAATAATAGAAACAGCTACTAAATTACTAAAATTATGCCTAAATGCGAGAAAACCAATTATTATCGATGCCGACGGATTGTTTATTCTTAATGATAATATCGATTTAATTTACGGACACAGTAATATCATACTCACACCAAATGCCATTGAATTTCAAAGACTATTCGGAGAAGATGTGAATGTTACACGACAAAAAATATTACTCCTCAGAGATGGAATAGTAATTCTTAAAAAAGGCCTCAATGATAAAATTTACGTTCCTCAAAACGACGAAATTCATATAATGCCCAGTGGTGGTTCAGGGCGCAGGTGTGGTGGTCAAGGAGACTTACTAAGTGGTTCACTAGCTACATTTTTCTATTGGTCGTTACAGTCAAATCAAACTAACCCAGCGTATCTTGCAGCATGCGCCTCAAGCTATTTCATTAAACAATTAAATTACGCCACATTTCAAAAGTTTGGTCGTAGCACAGTTGCAAGTGATATGATTAATGAAATATATTCAGTTTTCCGGAGTGATTTTGAAAGCTGATGTTTACATAGGTATTTACATATGTATGTTGTCAATTACTTTTTTTTTTTTATTATGGAAGTGGTATTAGTAATTTCGAAGTACACTTGCAATAGAAATGTCAATAAAGAAATTTAAATAATCCCCTACTAACAATAACAAATGTTTTAGTCCGTTTTCCAGATATTCATCGTTTACTGCTCCCGCAGTATTTTGTTTTGCTATTGCTACCGACGTAGCAGATATTTTTAAACTTTGAATGCGCTAACTTCCGATTTTTGTTTTGTCAACGGATTTGGAATCGCCGTGAAATTCTCTGTCGATTAAGTATAGTTTAAATCGTTTTTGCGACTATAACTTTTTTAATTTTCGTAACGCTAATTGTTTAAGAGGCGCCACTGTGTGCCGCTAGCTCGGAACCCATGCGCTCAGGGTCACGTAAGGGGAGCGTCACAGCATACTTGCCACATTTTTCCCCTCTTGTAGCCTGGACAAAATTGTGTTCGCAGACTGAATTAGATTTCATTGGCTCCGTCAGCACCAACCCGAAAATGGATGGACCCGCAGATGTGGGCTTTAGAGTTTCCGAGGAGAATGGGCGAAAGAATGTCAGCTCCTATTAAAACATCGACTTGGGAGCTCTCAAAGAACTTGCGGTCCACAAGGGGGATGTCGGACAGCCCCTTGCTAAGATCTCGCGGAATTGAAAACGAAGGTAGATTCCCTGCCAACTGCGGAAGGACATAAGGTGCAGTCTCTAATTGTAACCTGGGTCTAGAAGGCGATCAAATGGAGAAATGGCACAGCTTATCGACTGCGCGGAAATGGTCTGATTGAGGCCGGAAACTTGAGTTTGAATAGTCTTAAAGGGAAGCTTGACTGGTTGAACAGCCGTTCCGTAATGAAAGTCGCTTCGGACCCGTTGCGCTTGAAAGCTGCAACTCAAATGGCATACATTGATAAGGGCCGTGCCCTGTAGGATGGCTCCTGAGCCGAATTATTTAATTCCTTCCAGGTTGGAATTTCGGCCTAATTATATATTGTTTGCTTCCACATAGCAAGTGTAGCAAGTGGAGACAATCCCATCTTCAACCTTGATGGCGGACGTCTCTAGGTCTATCAGACAACTTCCGACTCCGAACTCTTGAGGGCAGCCTGAATGTTGAAGAGGCTTTTCCTCTGGCAGTTGACCAATAACCGACAGTTCTCAAAACGGTCAGTAAGGCTTTGCCACCCCGAGACGAACCCTTCGTGGGTGTTCGCGCCACATGGGAGCTTAGGTTCGACCGGCAGTGTGAGAGCGAGCGCTGCGCTTGAACTTGCACTCTCGTTGGCGCCTTATTTTCCGCTTGATTCCCATCCCGTTTTTATTTTTTACTCCCCTGCTTAAGTGTCGTTTCCTGTTAGCTGCATCTAAGCGGTTTATCGCTCTTGTGATTTCAGTTGCGCATATTCTAACCCTTGCGCTCTTTTTTTTTTTTTTTTTTTTTTTTTTCGCGCGTGGTCCCACGCCCACCTCCCGCCCAACCGACCGAGGGGCGCAGCCGTGTGACGTACGGCACGAAACGCGTACTGGATAGACGCGAGAGAAGGTAAAAAAAATAGAATAGAACGAGGAAAAATTTGGATACACTACGGGATAGTACTACAAGCAATACAGTTTTTAGTTTTTGAAGGCTTTCAATGCCTTCAATGCTACTAAAAAGACGATTGTAATCAGTACATAAAACCCTAAAGGGCTCATGTACTTCAAACTCACGCCTACAGTGGTTAACTACTAGTGGTATAAAAGTTCTAGAAGAAAGACGGGGAACATGGAAATTGAGCTGGCCTAGAAGGTAGGGGCTCTCCACATCACCGTGTATAAGTTTATGTAAAAAGACGACGCCAAGCATCGTCCTACGGTTAGCTAAAGAAGGTAGATTAAGTAGGAGAAGTCTACTTGCGTAAGACGGTAATCTAAGGTTTGCATCCCAGGGTAGGCCACGAAGAGCAAAAAGCAAAAAGTTCTTTTGGACAGATTCAATGCGGCTACTATGGACCCCGAATTGAGGACTCCAGACGCACGAACCATACTCCAATATAGGGCGAACCAACGAAGTAAAGAGGGTCTTCGTTACATAAGGAGAATCGAATTCCTTCGCCCACCTTTTAATGAATCCCAGCATGCCTCTGGCTTTGTTAACCATACAAGAAATATGTTCAGAGAACGAAAGTTTAGGATCCAGGCGGACACCCAGATCATCAACAATAGAAATTCTATCTAAAGAGCAGTCGTTAAGCATATAGGTTGCAAGCAGGGGAGTAACACGTGAAAATGTCATCACTTTGCATTTTGAGCTGTTGAGATGTAAATTTTTTTTTTTTTTTTTTTTTCGCGCGGGGTCCCACGCCCACCTCCCGCCCAACCGACCGAGGGGCGCAGCCGTGTGACGTACGGCACGAAACGCGTACTGGATAGACGCGAGAGAAGGTAAAAAAATAGAATAGAACGAGGAAAAATTAGGATACACTACGGGATAGTACTACAAGCAATACAGTTTTTAGCTTTTGAAGGCTTTCAATGCCTTCAATGCTACTAAAAAGACGATTGTAATCAGTACATAAAACCCTAAAGGGCTCATGTACTTCAAACTCACGCCTACAGTGGTTAACTACTAGTGGTATAAAAGTTCTAGAAGAAAGACGGGGAACATGGAAATTGAGCTGGCCTAGAAGGTAGGGGCTCTCCACATCACCGTGTATAAGTTTATGTAAAAAGACGACGCCAAGCATCGTCCTACGGTTAGCTAAAGAAGGTAGATTAAGTAGGAGAAGTCTACTAGCGTAAGACGGTAATCTAAGGTTTGCCCCCCTACACATGCTTTAACCTAGTATCTAATTTTTATTTATTTATTTAAGTCGTTTGTCGCCTTTCTGTTTGATGTCTATTCCATCACTTCGCTACCTGCTATTTAATAGCCGGGTCGTTTGTGGTTCCTCCAACCACTGACTTCGGTCGCAATATGTAACACTCCCTTTTTTTGCAGTACATAGTCGCCGAATCCTGAGCCTTTATTTTATCCGATTATTTCTATGTAATGACTAATGTAATGACACAGGTTAATATCACAGATTTTCTGGTTTTTTTAAGCAGTTGCTTTCGCGAATTAATTATTTCGGTTGGCCTTATATTCAAACCTGTCTTAAGAAGCACCGTACCAAGACATTAACCCATAATATCCTTTATTTAGACCCATTTTCTTTGGTTCTAGAATCCTAAATCCAGCCCAGAAATCTCGCAATTAATATCTATACCCTTTCCGGATCCTACAATCAGAGAAAATGTATTGCTCTCTTTTTTTGTGAAGGACTTAGTTTTGCTTTAAGATTGGGCGCCATTTCTGTTCTAAGCACACAAAGTCCTGCGCGTGAAGCCAACGGCTTGGGCATTGTCCCGGTAAGCTTAAAAGTCGCAGGTTCTCAACCCGGCCCATTACCACGAGTAACAGAAAACAAAATTATTTGTTTTTTTTTAATAATTTTTACGAGGACTAGACATTTCACAACACTAAAACTGCACAAACGTTTAAACTTAACGGGCACAGATTTAAAAAGACACACACACATTCATATACAACATCGACTCCCTGGTGTTGTTAGAGCCCCTCTGCTATCCTTTCCTGCCATAGCAGTCTGTCCGTAGAGCTAAACTTCATTACAGCTTCCCGTATTCCTTTACACACATATATATTTACCTTAACGCCTAGAATTCCCTCCCCTTCCAATAAATTTCGATCACTCCATGTTCATGCTTTCAAATTTTTTATAATAATTTTATTAACAATTGTTTTCTTTTTTAAGGGTTTACTGCTTTTGAAAA
The DNA here is from genome assembly GCA_035046345.1 of Drosophila birchii. NCBI lineage: Eukaryota > Metazoa > Arthropoda > Insecta > Diptera > Drosophilidae > Drosophila > Drosophila birchii. The sequence goes on along the minus strand of JAWNOA010000083.1, from coordinate 265,763 downwards.
CCCCAACCTTTCACTTGTTCTAAACCATACAAATAAAACATTCAGAATGATAATTTTTTTTCCAAACAATTAACAAAATATTTTTCTCCTACCCATATGAGCGCTCAGAAGGGGGATATATTCGCCAGGAAGTCATCAAACCCTACAACAACAACAAAAAATAGGGTTCCATTGACAAACATGATAATAATAACAATAATTAATAATATACAGACATGAAGAAAATTAGATAAATAAATAATGAACAATAAAAAAACAATAAATAAATTAATGAATAATAAATAATAAAAGAATGGGATAATAAATAATAACAAACTTGTACGACAAGTATAAATAAATAATACAGATATATAAAAAATAATAAATAAATTATCCCGCCTGACTAGAGCCTTTGGTGACTCCCGTTGTTGCCTCTTGGAGGGCGTGCCGGTCCACGGGCGATCGAAATTCAGAGCCAGCACTTTTAAAGGCTGTGCTCGTCAAATATAACAAAAAAAATGGGCCAGGCCCGGATAATGGCCTGTCGTTTCCTCGTTGGGGCAACTTGTTCTGGTCGGCCTCTAGAAATATAGACACAATATTTCTTTGCGCTTTAACTTCCCTCCCTTGACCACTCACCTAAAGGGTTCGCCGACCCAGCTTCCTCACTACCAAAAATCGTATTTATTTTCATATAAATTTCATTAGAACAAATACTTTCACTTGATCACACCACTCAACAGCGCAACTTGATTTGAATTCCTCTTTGCGTGGTGTCGTTTTCGATCACTACCTGCCGTTCCAATCTCCCTCTTTTATTCCTATGACCAACCACGAGAATTTTGGTTCAAAATCCGTTGTTTCAATTTCCTAATCGGACCATGCTAACAACCCTTTTTGGCTAGCGCTGCGCAACACTCCAAATTCTTCGGGTTGGCAGCCCGATTTCCCGCTACCGATATTTCGGACATAACAAGTAAGCTCCTTAAATATTTATTTTTCAAAATAGCTCAAATAAAATTTTTTATTAATATGTTTACCACCAATAAGCTATAAATTAAATAGGGCTCCCATATGGAATAAAGTTTTGTTTAAATATCATTTAAGAATTAATGCATACCACTATCGATATCACTATCGATGGTTTGAGAATCGATGACGCCGACTATCGATAGTTTTTCACCTCTAATATATATATATATATATATATATATATATATACATTAGTGTCAAAAAACTTTTGAAGCTCTTCGGACATGTCGGCTATGAAAGATATACCAGTGAACATTCCAAAGCTATTGTCATTGTTCAAAACCGTTATACCTAAACCGACAACTAACAAATATAAAGGACAATCTGGGCGCATTGGAGTAATTGGAGGGTCTTTAGAATATACTGGTGCGCCTTATTTTGCTGCTATTACTTCACTAAAAATTGGTGCAGATTTGGCGCATGTGTTTTGTCATTCAAATGCATCAACTGCCATTAAAGCGTACAGCCCCGATCTTATTGTTCATCCAGTACTAGATTGCGCAGATGCTGTAGATAAAATCTTGCCATGGTTAGAACGTCTACATATAATTGTGAGTACATGTGTATTTACGTACAACCATGAATTTGTATTTCATATAACCATATACATATAACTATATAACTATATATTCATATTTTCTTTTTTCTTAGGTTTTTGGACCTGGATTAGGTCGGGAGCAGAAAATAATAGAAACAGCTACTAAATTACTAAAATTATGCCTAAATGCGAGAAAACCAATTATTATCGATGCCGACGGATTGTTTATTCTTAATGATAATATCGATTTAATTTACGGACACAGTAATATCATACTCACACCAAATGCCATTGAATTTCAAAGACTATTCGGAGAAGATGTGAATGTTACACGACAAAAAATATTACTCCTCAGAGATGGAATAGTAATTCTTAAAAAAGGCCTCAATGATAAAATTTACGTTCCTCAAAACGACGAAATTCATATAATGCCCAGTGGTGGTTCAGGGCGCAGGTGTGGTGGTCAAGGAGACTTACTAAGTGGTTCACTAGCTACATTTTTCTATTGGTCGTTACAGTCAAATCAAACTAACCCAGCGTATCTTGCAGCATGCGCCTCAAGCTATTTCATTAAACAATTAAATTACGCCACATTTCAAAAGTTTGGTCGTAGCACAGTTGCAAGTGATATGATTAATGAAATATATTCAGTTTTCCGGAGTGATTTTGAAAGCTGATGTTTACATAGGTATTTACATATGTATGTTGTCAATTACTTTTTTTTTTTTATTATGGAAGTGGTATTAGTAATTTCGAAGTACACTTGCAATAGAAATGTCAATAAAGAAATTTAAATAATCCCCTACTAACAATAACAAATGTTTTAGTCCGTTTTCCAGATATTCATCGTTTACTGCTCCCGCAGTATTTTGTTTTGCTATTGCTACCGACGTAGCAGATATTTTTAAACTTTGAATGCGCTAACTTCCGATTTTTGTTTTGTCAACGGATTTGGAATCGCCGTGAAATTCTCTGTCGATTAAGTATAGTTTAAATCGTTTTTGCGACTATAACTTTTTTAATTTTCGTAACGCTAATTGTTTAAGAGGCGCCACTGTGTGCCGCTAGCTCGGAACCCATGCGCTCAGGGTCACGTAAGGGGAGCGTCACAGCATACTTGCCACATTTTTCCCCTCTTGTAGCCTGGACAAAATTGTGTTCGCAGACTGAATTAGATTTCATTGGCTCCGTCAGCACCAACCCGAAAATGGATGGACCCGCAGATGTGGGCTTTAGAGTTTCCGAGGAGAATGGGCGAAAGAATGTCAGCTCCTATTAAAACATCGACTTGGGAGCTCTCAAAGAACTTGCGGTCCACAAGGGGGATGTCGGACAGCCCCTTGCTAAGATCTCGCGGAATTGAAAACGAAGGTAGATTCCCTGCCAACTGCGGAAGGACATAAGGTGCAGTCTCTAATTGTAACCTGGGTCTAGAAGGCGATCAAATGGAGAAATGGCACAGCTTATCGACTGCGCGGAAATGGTCTGATTGAGGCCGGAAACTTGAGTTTGAATAGTCTTAAAGGGAAGCTTGACTGGTTGAACAGCCGTTCCGTAATGAAAGTCGCTTCGGACCCGTTGCGCTTGAAAGCTGCAACTCAAATGGCATACATTGATAAGGGCCGTGCCCTGTAGGATGGCTCCTGAGCCGAATTATTTAATTCCTTCCAGGTTGGAATTTCGGCCTAATTATATATTGTTTGCTTCCACATAGCAAGTGTAGCAAGTGGAGACAATCCCATCTTCAACCTTGATGGCGGACGTCTCTAGGTCTATCAGACAACTTCCGACTCCGAACTCTTGAGGGCAGCCTGAATGTTGAAGAGGCTTTTCCTCTGGCAGTTGACCAATAACCGACAGTTCTCAAAACGGTCAGTAAGGCTTTGCCACCCCGAGACGAACCCTTCGTGGGTGTTCGCGCCACATGGGAGCTTAGGTTCGACCGGCAGTGTGAGAGCGAGCGCTGCGCTTGAACTTGCACTCTCGTTGGCGCCTTATTTTCCGCTTGATTCCCATCCCGTTTTTATTTTTTACTCCCCTGCTTAAGTGTCGTTTCCTGTTAGCTGCATCTAAGCGGTTTATCGCTCTTGTGATTTCAGTTGCGCATATTCTAACCCTTGCGCTCTTTTTTTTTTTTTTTTTTTTTTTCGCGCGTGGTCCCACGCCCACCTCCCGCCCAACCGACCGAGGGGCGCAGCCGTGTGACGTACGGCACGAAACGCGTACTGGATAGACGCGAGAGAAGGTAAAAAAAATAGAATAGAACGAGGAAAAATTTGGATACACTACGGGATAGTACTACAAGCAATACAGTTTTTAGTTTTTGAAGGCTTTCAATGCCTTCAATGCTACTAAAAAGACGATTGTAATCAGTACATAAAACCCTAAAGGGCTCATGTACTTCAAACTCACGCCTACAGTGGTTAACTACTAGTGGTATAAAAGTTCTAGAAGAAAGACGGGGAACATGGAAATTGAGCTGGCCTAGAAGGTAGGGGCTCTCCACATCACCGTGTATAAGTTTATGTAAAAAGACGACGCCAAGCATCGTCCTACGGTTAGCTAAAGAAGGTAGATTAAGTAGGAGAAGTCTACTTGCGTAAGACGGTAATCTAAGGTTTGCATCCCAGGGTAGGCCACGAAGAGCAAAAAGCAAAAAGTTCTTTTGGACAGATTCAATGCGGCTACTATGGACCCCGAATTGAGGACTCCAGACGCACGAACCATACTCCAATATAGGGCGAACCAACGAAGTAAAGAGGGTCTTCGTTACATAAGGAGAATCGAATTCCTTCGCCCACCTTTTAATGAATCCCAGCATGCCTCTGGCTTTGTTAACCATACAAGAAATATGTTCAGAGAACGAAAGTTTAGGATCCAGGCGGACACCCAGATCATCAACAATAGAAATTCTATCTAAAGAGCAGTCGTTAAGCATATAGGTTGCAAGCAGGGGAGTAACACGTGAAAATGTCATCACTTTGCATTTTGAGCTGTTGAGATGTAAATTTTTTTTTTTTTTTTTTTTTTCGCGCGGGGTCCCACGCCCACCTCCCGCCCAACCGACCGAGGGGCGCAGCCGTGTGACGTACGGCACGAAACGCGTACTGGATAGACGCGAGAGAAGGTAAAAAAATAGAATAGAACGAGGAAAAATTAGGATACACTACGGGATAGTACTACAAGCAATACAGTTTTTAGCTTTTGAAGGCTTTCAATGCCTTCAATGCTACTAAAAAGACGATTGTAATCAGTACATAAAACCCTAAAGGGCTCATGTACTTCAAACTCACGCCTACAGTGGTTAACTACTAGTGGTATAAAAGTTCTAGAAGAAAGACGGGGAACATGGAAATTGAGCTGGCCTAGAAGGTAGGGGCTCTCCACATCACCGTGTATAAGTTTATGTAAAAAGACGACGCCAAGCATCGTCCTACGGTTAGCTAAAGAAGGTAGATTAAGTAGGAGAAGTCTACTAGCGTAAGACGGTAATCTAAGGTTTGCATCCCAGGGTAGGCCACGAAGGGCAAAAAGCAAAAAGTTCTTTTGGACAGATTCAATGCGGCTACTATGGACCCCGAATTGAGGACTCCAGACGCACGAACCATACTCCAATATAGGGCGAACCAACGAAGTAAAGAGGGTCTTCGTTACATAAGGAGAATCGAATTCCTTCGCCCACCTTTTAATGAATCCCAGCATGCCTCTGGCTTTGTTAACCATACAAGAAATATGTTCAGAGAACGAAAGTTTAGGATCCAGGCGGACACCCAGATCATCAACAATAGAAATTCTTTCCAAAGAGCAGTCGTTAAGCATATAGGTTGCAAGCAGGGGAGTAACACGTGAAAATGTCATCAGTTTGCATTTTGAGCTGTTGAGATGTAAATCGTTAGCATGACACCATGCTTGGAAGTTATCAAGATCCGATTGTAGGTCAGATTGGCAAGAAATGTCCCTATACTGCAAGCAAAGTTTAACGTCATCAGCGTACATAAGTACTCTGGAATTGGTTAGAACCTGCGGCAAATCATTGATAAACAATGTGAACAGAAGTGGTCCAAGGTGACTACCCTGTGGGACGCCAGATGGGACCCTAAGGCTATTGGATTGAACGTTTCTGAACAGAACCTTTTGGGTCCTATCACTTAGATAACTCGAAATCCATTTAAGAAGATCACTAGGAAACCCCATTGAATCGAGTTTCCTAACCAGAAGAGAATGATTAACCGAGTCGAAAGCTTTACTAAAGTCCGTGTAAATAACATCGGTTTGAAAGTTTTGTTGGAAGCCCCTAATAACGAAAGAGGTAAGTTCCAGAAGATTGGTCGTGGTTGATCTTCGCCTCATAAAACCATGCTGGCATGGAGAAATGGCGGATCTGCATAGATGTTGCAGGTGAGGAGTGATTACATTCTCGAAAAGTTTGGGGATAGCCGATAACTTAGAGATACCCCTATAGTTACTGGCATCCGATTTGCTACCTTTTTTATGGAGAGGAATAACAAATGATTCCCTCCAAATAAGGGGAAATTCTGAGGATTCTAAAGACAAGGTAAACAATTTAAGAAGGGGGTTACACAGCGCCTCGGAGCAATACCTAAGCACAGAGCCAGGTATACCATCGGGACCTGGCGAATAAACTGGCTTAACACGTTGAAGATCAAGAATAAGTGAGCTTTCGTTTAAAATAGGACTGAAGATTAGGGACGAACTGGGCATAGCTGTAGAAAATGTATGATCTGAAGATGTTGAGGGCGAATATGTCGTTTTAAAAAACTCAGCAAAGAGATTAGCAATTGCTTGATCAGAATTTACTGTAGTATTCTTAAAAGACAGCGAGGGAGGATATAACGTGGGTTTACGTTTAGAGTTAACAAAGTTATAAAACTGTTTAGGGTCCTGCGTGAACTGGACCTTACAACGAGTCAAATAATTTTTGTAACACTGAGCGTTAAGCACGGTAAAGTTAGATCGAGCACTAAGATAAGATGAGAAAGCCGTTTTTGAACCAGTGAGTTTATATTTATTATAAAGCCTAGATTTTACGTTTTTTAGACGCGTCAGCTCCTTGGTAAACCAAAGTGGTTTATTAGAGACCGACGGGTAGCATTTAGGAACACATAAAGAGAAGAATGAATTCATGGCATTGTAAAAAATGTCAACGGCGGATGCCATGTCAGAGCTCATGTAAAGATTAGACCAATCAAATTCTGCTATTAAAGTGCTTAGCCTCTGATAGTCAGCCTTTCGGAAACAGCGGACTCTGTTCAAACTGCTATCAGGTGTAGTAGCTAAGACTGTCCCAGTGTCGATAGTCACATCGAAAGTTGGATGATAAGGATCTTCAGGTTGCGTCAATGGTGGAACTCTAATTAGGTTTACACCTACAGGATCAGAGACAAAGCATAGATCAAGTAAGCGATTTAAAGAATTAAAAATATGGTTAACTTGCGATAAGGATAAATCAAGCAAGCCATTTAGGAGGTCATGCTGTGCCGCAGTGTGAAGAACATTAGACACCCCATCAGAAGACCAGTGAGCTCCGGGTATGTTGAAGTCACCCAAAGCCACTAATTAGTCCCTATCAGAAAGCCTATTGGAAACTGCCCGAATTGCCGAAAGGTGTTTCCAATAAATTGGCTCTTCCGAAGATGGAGGGATGTAAGAGCAGGTTACATAAATGCAACTACCTGTGAAAGATAGTTTTACGCAGATAAATTCGATGTCCAAAAAGTCATTAGATACCACCCGTTCCGAGATGAGGCTGGAGTCAACGGCAATTAAAACTCCGCCACCACGCTGGAGAAGACGGTCTAGTCTGTAAATAGTGTACTTACATGGAAGAATTTCGGAGCAGAGGATCTCCGGCTTCAACCAGGTTTCTGTAAATACAATCACCTGGGATGCGAAAGAAAGGCTATCAGAATATAATCTAGAGAGCTTACTGCGTAAGCCCCTAGTATTCTGATAGGAAAGTAGTAGGGAAGAGGTTAGTTTTTTGGGACAGAAGGTGCTTGAGTAGACACTGAAGGTTGTGACGGCTTGGGCAGTTGAACTCCCACAGGCCGATTTCTTTTCTTCCGTGCCTCGTACTCCTTGACTACAACGTACTCGGGCCAGAAGTCACCCGAGCAAATAGTGTCAAAGAGCTGGAATGAGACATTTATCTTAAATGACGAAATGTCTCTGGCATACGGAAATTTGAATTTTTCCACCTTGATATTACCAGCTTGTGTTTTGCCTTGAATATAGGCTAGAACATCTTCCGATGCGAGATCAGGGGCAAGCCTCGAAACAAATATAGTTTTCGAAGGTGGGACTGCTGTTAGGGTCTTATGTAACGAATTGTTACCAACAACGGCCGGTATTCCGGGCAATGTTGGACCCTGGGTAGAATTTTCTACGGTTGTTTGCGGAGCCAAAGAATTGGGCTGCGCATCAGACACCACGGACGACGCGGAAATTGCTGGCTGCGCGGCTTCCGACACCTCTACGACCGATTCGGTTACCGAATCTTTGATCGTTCCTGACCTCAGAACCATTGGAACGGGGACCAGGAGCTGAGGCGACGGAGAGTGGCAGGAATTCGGTTGCTGTGTCTCACACAGTTGCAGCCGACTAGCAGCGGATTTTTTGCGTTTCGGCGACTCATTTAATAGCTTCATACTATTAAATTGAGCGTCCAGCGCGGAGAACAGGTCATTCGCCTTGCGAAAAGTGGCCATGATCTCAGAAAATCCACTCCTTGTCTGACGCATGAAGGATGATATTTCCTTCTCAACCGGTCGACAGGCCTCACAGCAATAACGCAGGCCCTTTTTGCTGGACACTGCGTCAGCCATTCGACCCGTCATCTCGATGCACTTAGCGTGCACAACTGCCTCGCAAAGCCAGCAATGGAAACTGGGCTGGTCTGCCAAAACATTTTTTTGGCAGTTCTTAATTACACAGACAATATTCTGGGACATGTTCACAAACCCTAGAACCACTGTGCACACTATCAATACCAAAAAACTAAGAAATAAAGAGAAGATAAAAGAGCGCAAGAGTTAGAGCAGCAGAAAATCACAAGAGCGGTGAGAGCTATGAACAGCTTGGATGCAGCTAATAGCAAACGACACTCGAGCGGGGGAGAGAAAAATAGAAACGGTAAAAGAGCAAAGAGGAAATATAAAATAAGATAAACCGTCTTAGCACAAAACTAACAAGTAATTATTTATGCAAATTAACTACACAGAAAAGTGCATGCACGCGCGGTAGCAAAACGGTATATCGTTATAAATATTAGGTGATAAGTTTAGATAAAACCCCGGTGGTTTAGATTCAAAATAACACAAAAGTCGGAGCGCAAAACAAAAACACGACCGTCCGCTACGAAGAGAAAGATCGTTAGCATGACACCATGCTTGGAAGTTATCAAGATCCGATTGTAGGTCAGATTGGCAAGAAATGTCCCTATACTGCAAGCAAAGTTTAACGTCATCAGCGTACATAAGTACTCTGGAATTGGTTAGAACCTGCGGCAAATCATTGATAAACAATGTGAATATAAGTGGTCCAAGGTGACTACCCTGTGGGACGCCAGATGGGACCCTAAGGCTATTGGATTGAACGTTTCTGAACAGAACCTTTTGGGTTCTATCACTTAGATAACTCGAAATCCATTTAAGAAGATCACTAGGAAACCCCATTGAATCGAGTTTCCTAACCAGAAGAGAATGATTAACCGAGTCGAAAGCTTTACTAAAGTCCGTGTAAATAACATCGGTTTGAAAGTTTTGTTGGAAGCCCCTAATAACGAAAGAGGTAAGTTCCAGAAGATTGGTCGTGGTTGATCTTCGCCTCATAAAACCATGCTGGCATGGAGAAATGACGGATCTGCATAGATGTTGCAGGTGAGGAGTGATTACATTCTCGAAAAGTTTGGGGATAGCCGATAACTTAGAGATACCCCTATAGTTACTGGCATCCGATTTGCTACCTTTTTTGTGGAGAGGAATAACAAATGATTCCCTCCAAATAAGGGGAAATTCTGAGGATTCTAAAGACAAGGTAAACAATTTAAGAAGGGGGTTACACAGCGCCTCGGAGCAATACCTAAGCACAGAGCCAGGTATACCATCGGGACCTGGCGAATAAACTGGCTTAACACGTTGAAGATCAAGAATAAGTGAGCTTTCGTTTAAAATAGGACTGAAGATTAGGGACGAACTGGGCATAGCTGTAGAAAATGTATGATCTGAAGATGTTGAGGGCGAATATGTCGTTTTAAAAAACTCAGCAAAGAGATTAGCAATTGCTTGATCAGAATTTACTGTAGTATTCTTAAAAGACAGCGAGGGAGGATATAACGTGGGTTTACGTTTATAGTTAACAAAGTTATAAAACTGTTTAGGGTCCTGCGTGAACTGGACCTTACAACGAGTCAAATAATTTTTGTAACACTGAGCGTTAAGCACGGAGATAAGATGAGCACTAAGATAAGATGAGAAAGCCGTTTTTCATTAGATACCACCCGTTCCGAGATGAGGCTGGAGTCAACGGCAATTAAAACTCCGCCACCACGCTGGAGAAGACGGTCTAGTCTGTAAATAGTGTACTTACATGGAAGAATTTCGGAGCAGAGGATCTCCGGCTTCAACCAGGTTTCTGTAAATACAATCACCTGGGATGCGAAAGAAAGGCTATCAGAATATAATCTAGAGAGCTTACTGCGTAAGCCCCTAGTATTCTGATAGGAAAGTAGTAGGGAAGAGGTTAGTTTTTTGGGACAGAAGGTGCTTGAGTAGACACTGAAGGTTGTGACGGCTTGGGCAGTTGAACTCCCACAGGCCGATTTCTTTTCTTCCGTGCCTCGTACTCCTTGACTACAACGTACTCGGGCCAGAAGTCACCCGAGCAAATAGTGTCAAAGAGCTGGAATGAGACATTTATCTTAAATGACGAAATGTCTCTGGCATACGGAAATTTGAATTTTTCCACCTTGATATTACCAGCTTGTGTTTTGCCTTGAATATAGGCTAGAACATCTTCCGATGCGAGATCAGGGGCAAGCCTCGAAACAAATATAGTTTTCGAAGGTGGGACTGCTGTTAGGGTCTTATGTAACGAATTGTTACCAACAACGGCCGGTATTCCGGGCAATGTTGGACCCTGGGTAGAATTTTCTACGGTTGTTTGCGGAGCCAAAGAATTGGGCTGCGCATCAGACACCACGGACGACGCGGAAATTGCTGGCTGCGCGGCTTCCGACACCTCTACGACCGATTCGGTTACCGAATCTTTGATCGTTCCTGACCTCAGAACCATTGGAACGGGGACCAGGAGCTGAGGCGACGGAGAGTGGCAGGAATTCGGTTGCTGTGTCTCACACAGTTGCAGCCGACTAGCAGCGGATTTTTTGCGTTTCGGCGACTCATTTAATAGCTTCATACTATTAAATTGAGCGTCCAGCGCGGAGAACAGGTCATTCGCCTTGCGAAAAGTGGCCATGATCTCAGAAAATCCACTCCTTGTCTGACGCATGAAGGATGATATTTCCTTCTCAACCGGTCGACAGGCCTCACAGCAATAACGCAGGCCCTTTTTGCTGGACACTGCGTCAGCCATTCGACCCGTCATCTCGATGCACTTAGCGTGCACAACTGCCTCGCAAAGCCAGCAATGGAAACTGGGCTGGTCTGCCAAAACATTTTTTTGGCAGTTCTTAATTACACAGACAATATTCTGGGACATGTTCACAAACCCTAGAACCACTGTGCACACTATCAATACCAAAAAACTAAGAAATAAAGAGAAGATAAAAGAGCGCAAGAGTTAGAGCAGCAGAAAATCACAAGAGCGGTGAGAGCTATGAACAGCTTGGATGCAGCTAATAGCAAACGACACTCGAGCGGGGGAGAGAAAAATAGAAACGGTAAAAGAGCAAAGAGGAAATATAAAATAAGATAAACCGTCTTAGCACAAAACTAACAAGTAATTATTTATGCAAATTAACTACACAGAAAAGTGCATGCACGCGCGGTAGCAAAACGGTATATCGTTATAAATATTAGGTGATAAGTTTAGATAAAACCCCGGTGGTTTAGATTCAAAATAACACAAAAGTCGGAGCGCAAAACAAAAACACGACCGTCCGCTACGAAGAGAAAGATCGTTAGCATGACACCATGCTTGGAAGTTATCAAGATCCGATTGTAGGTCAGATTGGCAAGAAATGTCCCTATACTGCAAGCAAAGTTTAACGTCATCAGCGTACATAAGTACTCTGGAATTGGTTAGAACCTGCGGCAAATCATTGATAAACAATGTGAATAGAAGTGGTCCAAGGTGACTACCCTGTGGGACGCCAGATGGGACCCTAAGGCTATTGGATTGAACGTTTCTGAACAGAACCTTTTGGGTTCTATCACTTAGATAACTCGAAATCCATTTAAGAAGATCACTAGGAAACCCCATTGAATCGAGTTTCCTAACCAGAAGAGAATGATTAACCGAGTCGAAAGCTTTACTAAAGTCCGTGTAAATAACATCGGTTTGAAAGTTTTGTTGGAAGCCCCTAATAACGAAAGAGGTAAGTTCCAGAAGATTGGTCGTGGTTGATCTTCGCCTCATAAAACCATGCTAGCATGGAGAAATGACGGATCTGCATAGATGTTGCAGGTGAGGAGTGATTACATTCTCGAAAAGTTTGGGGATAGCCGATAACTTAGAGATACCCCTATAGTTACTGGCATCCGATTTGCTACCTTTTTTGTGGAGAGGAATAACAAATGATTCCCTCCAAATAAGGGGAAATTCTGAGGATTCTAAAGACAAGGTAAACAATTTAAGAAGGGGGTTACACAGCGCCTCGGAGCAATACCTAAGCACAGAGCCAGGTATACCATCGGGACCTGGCGAATAAACTGGCTTAACACGTTGAAGATCAAGAATAAGTGAGCTTTCGTTTAAAATAGGACTGAAGATTAGGGACGAACTGGGCATAGCTGTAGAAAATGTATGATCTGAAGATGTTGAGGGCGAATATGTCGTTTTAAAAAACTCAGCAAAGAGATTAGCAATTGCTTGATCAGAATTTACTGTAGTATTCTTAAAAGACAGCGAGGGAGGATATAACGTGGGTTTACGTTTATAGTTAACAAAGTTATAAAACTGTTTAGGGTCCTGCGTGAACTGGACCTTACAACGAGTCAAATAATTTTTGTAACACTGAGCGTTAAGCACGGAGATAAGATGAGCACTAAGATAAGATGAGAAAGCCGTTTTTGAATCAGTGAGTTTATATTTATTATAAAGCCTAGATTTTACGTTTTTTAGATGCGTCAGCTCCTTGGTAAACCAAAGTGGTTTATTAGAGACCGACGGGTAGCATTTAGGAACACATAAAGAGAAGAATGAATTCATGGCATTGTAAAAAATGTCAACGGCGGATGCCATGTCAGAGCTCATGTAAAGATTAGACCAATCAAATTCTGCTATTAAAGTGCTTAGCCTCTGATAGTCAGCCTTTCGGAAACAGCGGACTCTGTTCAAACTGCTATCAGGTGTAGTAGCTAAGACTGTCCCAGTGTCGATAGTCACATCGAAAGTTGGATGATAAGGATCTTCAGGTTGCGTCAATGGAGGAACTCTAATTAGGTTTACACCTGCAGGATCAGAGACAAAGCATAGATCAAGTAAGCGGTTTAAAGAATTAAAAATATGGTTAACTTGCGATAAGGATAAATCAAGCAAGCCATTAAGAAGGTCATGCTGTGCCGCAGCGTGAAGAACATTAGACACCCCATCAGAAGACCAGTGAGCTCCGGGTATGTTGAAGTCACCCAAAGCCACTAATTGGTCCCTATCAGAAAGCCTATTGGAAACTGCCCGAATTGCCGAAAGGTGTTTCCAATAAATTGGCTCTTCCGAAGATGGAGGGATGTAAGAGCAGGTTACATAAATGAAACTACCTGTGAAAGATAGTTTAACGCAGATGAATTCGATGTCCAAAAAGTCATTAGATACCACCCGTTCCGAGATGAGGCAGGAGTCAACGGCAATTAAAACTCCGCCACCACGCTGGAGAGGACGGTCTAATCTGTAAATAGTGTACTTACATGGAAGAATTTCGGAGCAGAGGATCTCCGGCTTCAACCAGGTTTCTGTAAATACAATCACCTGGGATGCGAAAGAAAGGCTATCTGAATATAATCTAGAGAGCTTACTGCGTAAGCCCCTAGTATTCTGATAGGAAAGTAGTAGGGAAGAGGTTAGTTTTTTGGGACAGAAGGTGCTTGAGTGGACACTGAAGGTTGTGACGGCTTGGGCAGTTGAACTCCCACAGGCCGATTTCTTTTCTTCCGTGCCTCGTACTCCTTGACTACAACGTACTCGGGCCAGAAGTCACCCGAGCAAATAGTGTCAAAGAGCTGGAATGAGACATTTATCTTAAATGACGAAATGTCTCTGGCATACGGAAATTTGAATTTTTCCACCTTGATATTACCAGCTTGTGTTTTGCCTTGAATATAGGCTAGAACATCTTCCGATGCGAGATCAGGGGCAAGCCTCGAAACAAATATAGTTTTCGAAGGTGGGACTGCTGTTAGGGTTTTATGTAACGAATTGTTACCAACAACGGCCGGTATTCCGGGCAATGTTGGACCCTGGGTAGAATTTTCTACGGTTGTTTGCGGAGCCAAAGAATTGGGCTGCGCATCAGACACCACGGACGACGCGGAAATTGCTGGCTGCGCGGCTTCCGACACCTCTACGACCGATTCGGTTACCGAATCTTTGATCGTTCCTGACCTCAGAACCATTGGAACGGGGACCAGGAGCTGAGGCGACGGAGAGTGGCAGGAATTCGGTTGCTGTGTCTCACACAGTTGCAGCCGACTAGCAGCGGATTTTTTGCGTTTCGGCGACTCATTTAATAGCTTCATACTATTAAATTGAGCGTCCAGCGCGGAGAACAGGTCATTCGCCTTGCGAAAAGTGGCCATGATCTCAGAAAATCCACTCCTTGTCTGACGCATGAAGGATGATATTTCCTTCTCAACCGGTCGACAGGCCTCACAGCAATAACGCAGGCCCTTTTTGCTGGACACTGCGTCAGCCATTCGACCCGTCATCTCGATGCACTTAGCGTGCACAACTGCCTCGCAAAGCCAGCAATGGAAACTGGGCTGGTCTGCCAAAACATTTTTTTGGCAGTTCTTAATTACACAGACAATATTCTGGGACATGTTCACAAACCCTAGAACCACTGTGCACACTATCAATACCAAAAAACTAAGAAATAAAGAGAAGATAAAAGAGCGCAAGAGTTAGAGCAGCAGAAAATCACAAGAGCGGTGAGAGCTATGAACAGCTTGGATGCAGCTAATAGCAAACGACACTCGAGCGGGGGAGAGAAAAATAGAAACGGTAAAAGAGCAAAGAGGAAATATAAAATAAGATAAACCGTCTTAGCACAAAACTAACAAGTAATTATTTATGCAAATTAACTACACAGAAAAGTGCATGCACGCGCGGTAGCAAAACGGTATATCGTTATAAATATTAGGTGATAAGTTTAGATAAAACCCCGGTGGTTTAGATTCAAAATAACACAAAAGTCGGAGCGCAAAACAAAAACACGACCGTCCGCTACGAAGAGAAAGATCGTTAGCATGACACCATGCTTGGAAGTTATCAAGATCCGATTGTAGGTCAGATTGGCAAGAAATGTCCCTATACTGCAAGCAAAGTTTAACGTCATCAGCGTACATAAGTACTCTGGAATTGGTTAGAACCTGCGGCAAATCATTGATAAACAATGTGAATAGAAGTGGTCCAAGGTGACTACCCTGTGGGACGCCAGATGGGACCCTAAGGCTATTGGATTGAACGTTTCTGAACAGAACCTTTTGGGTTCTATCACTTAGATAACTCGAAATCCATTTAAGAAGATCACTAGGAAACCCCATTGAATCGAGTTTCCTAACCAGAAGAGAATGATTAACCGAGTCGAAAGCTTTACTAAAGTCCGTGTAAATAACATCGGTTTGAAAGTTTTGTTGGAAGCCCCTAATAACGAAAGAGGTAAGTTCCAGAAGATTGGTCGTGGTTGATCTTCGCCTCATAAAACCATGCTGGCATGGAGAAATGACGGATCTGCATAGATGTTGCAGGTGAGGAGTGATTACATTCTCGAAAAGTTTGGGGATAGCCGATAACTTAGAGATACCCCTATAGTTACTGGCATCCGATTTGCTACCTTTTTTGTGGAGAGGAATAACAAATGATTCCCTCCAAATAAGGGGAAATTCTGAGGATTCTAAAGACAAGGTAAACAATTTAAGAAGGGGGTTACACAGCGCCTCGGAGCAATACCTAAGCACAGAGCCAGGTATACCATCGGGACCTGGCGAATAAACTGGCTTAACACGTTGAAGATCAAGAATAAGTGAGCTTTCGTTTAAAATAGGACTGAAGATTAGGGACGAACTGGGCATAGCTGTAGAAAATGTATGATCTGAAGATGTTGAGGGCGAATATGTCGTTTTAAAAAACTCAGCAAAGAGATTAGCAATTGCTTGATCAGAATTTACTGTAGTATTCTTAAAAGACAGCGAGGGAGGATATAACGTGGGTTTACGTTTATAGTTAACAAAGTTATAAAACTGTTTAGGGTCCTGCGTGAACTGGACCTTACAACGAGTCAAATAATTTTTGTAACACTGAGCGTTAAGCACGGTAAAGTTAGATCGAGCACTAAGATAAGATGAGAAAGCCGTTTTTGAACCAGTGAGTTTATATTTATTATAAAGCCTAGATTTTACGTTTTTTAGATGCGTCAGCTCCTTGGTAAACCAAAGTGGTTTATTAGAGACCGACGGGTAGCATTTAGGAACACATAAAGAGAAGAATGAATTCATGGCATTGTAAAAAATGTCAACGGCGGATGCCATGTCAGAGCTCATGTAAAGATTAGACCAATCAAATTCTGCTATTAAAGTGCTTAGCCTCTGATAGTCAGCCTTTCGGAAACAGCGGACTCTGTTTAAACTGCTATCAGGTGTAGTAGCTAAGACTGTCCCAGTGTCGATAGTCACATCGAAAGTTGGATGATAAGGATCTTCAGGTTGCGTCAATGGAGGAACTCTAATTAGGTTTACACCTGCAGGATCAGAGACAAAGCATAGATCAAGTAAGCGGTTTAAAGAATTAAAAATATGGTTAACTTGCGATAAGGATAAATCAAGCAAGCCATTAAGAAGGTCATGCTGTGCCGCAGCGTGAAGAACATTAGACACCCCATCAGAAGACCAGTGAGCTCCGGGTATGTTGAAGTCACCCAAAGCCACTAATTGGTCCCTATCAGAAAGCCTATTGGAAACTGCCCGAATTGCCGAAAGGTGTTTCCAATAAATTGGCTCTTCCGAAGATGGAGGGATGTAAGAGCAGGTTACATAAATGAAACTACCTGTGAAAGATAGTTTAACGCAGATGAATTCGATGTCCAAAAAGTCATTAGATACCACCCGTTCCGAGATGAGGCAGGAGTCAACGGCAATTAAAACTCCGCCACCACGCTGGAGAGGACGGTCTAATCTGTAAATAGTGTACTTACATGGAAGAATTTCGGAGCAGAGGATCTCCGGCTTCAACCAGGTTTCTGTAAATACAATCACCTGGGATGCGAAAGAAAGGCTATCTGAATATAATCTAGAGAGCTTACTGCGTAAGCCCCTAGTATTCTGATAGGAAAGTAGTAGGGAAGAGGTTAGTTTTTTGGGACAGAAGGTGCTTGAGTGGACACTGAAGGTTGTGACGGCTTGGGCAGTTGAACTCCCACAGGCCGATTTCTTTTCTTCCGTGCCTCGTACTCCTTGACTACAACGTACTCGGGCCAGAAGTCACCCGAGCAAATAGTGTCAAAGAGCTGGAATGAGACATTTATCTTAAATGACGAAATGTCTCTGGCATACGGAAATTTGAATTTTTCCACCTTGATATTACCAGCTTGTGTTTTGCCTTGAATATAGGCTAGAACATCTTCCGATGCGATATCAGGGGCAAGCCTCGAAACAAATATAGTTTTCGAAGGTGGGACTGCTGTTAGGGTTTTATGTAACGAATTGTTACCAACAACGGCCGGTATTCCGGGCAATGTTGGACCCTGGGTAGAATTTTCTACGGTTGTTTGCGGAGCCAAAGAATTGGGCTGCGCATCAGACACCACGGACGACGCGGAAATTGCTGGCTGCGCGGCTTCCGACACCTCTACGACCGATTCGGTTACCGAATCTTTGATCGTTCCTGACCTCAGAACCATTGGAACGGGGCCAGGAGCTGAGGCGACGGGGAGTGGCAGGAAATCGGTTGCTGTGTCTCACACAGTTGCAGCCGACTAGCAGCGGATTTTTGGCGTTTCGGCGACTCATTTAATAGCTTCATACTATTAAATTGAGCGTCCAGCGCGGAGAACAGGTCATTCGCCTTGCGAAAAGTGGCCATGATCTCAGAAAATCCACTCCTTGTCTGACGCATGAAGGATGATATTTCCTTCTCAACCGGTCGACAGGCCTCACAGCAATAACGCAGGCCCTTTTTGCTGGACACTGCGTCAGCCATTCGACCCGTCATCTCGATGCACTTAGCGTGCACAACTGCCTCGCAAAGCCAGCAATGGAAACTGGGCTGGTCTGCCAAAACATTTTTTTGGCAGTTCTTAATTACACAGACAATATTCTGGGACATGTTCACAAACCCTAGAACCACTGTGCACACTATCAATACCAAAAAACTAAGAGATAAAGAGAAGATAAAAGAGCGCAAGAGTTAGAGCAGCAGAAAATCACAAGAGCGGTGAGAGCTATGAACAGCTTGGATGCAGCTAATAGCAAACGGCACTCGAGCGGGGGAGAGAAAAATGGAAACGGTAAAAGCGCAAAGAGGAAATATAAAATAAGATAAACCGTCTTAGCACAAAACTAACAAGTAATTATTTATGCAAATTAACTACACAGAAAAGTGCATGCACGCGCGGTAGCAAAACGGTATATCGTTATAATTATTAGGTGATAAGTTTAGATGAAACCCCGGTGGTTTAGATTCAAAATAACACAAAAGTCGGAGCGCAAAACAAAAACACGACCGTCCGCTACGAAGAGAAAGATCGACTCGCCACACTCCTATGTCAAAATAACTACTTCAGGCTAGGTGTTGCCTCGAACCCTGAGCGCACGCAAAGTATTCATCCGGCTTCGGCTCGTCGGCTACGGGGGTGATGGTCTTGCCAGCGCTCGACTTGCCTATATATAATTTTAAATACGATAATTTGCGTGCATTAAGCTACTACCGGATTAGAGACACACACGTCCATAACTAGGGTAAAGCAAAGGCAAAGGATTCTCTCCTCTCACTCGATCGACCTATCTCCGACCTCCTGGTGACCTGGAGGCCTCGACTCGCCCGCCCTTCCAATTGGTCGCTGCTTCCTTTCATGTCACATAGTTCCAGCGACCCCTCTCCCAAACGCTATCCCACTTCACATTGCATTTCATTATAAAAATTTTATTAAATGATAAAAATATATAAAATCAGGCTTAACCTAAAAGACGAATATAAATATAAATGAATATGACATAAACATGCAATGGGTAAATATACGAATAATTAAAGGCCTATTTTGGCTTATTTTTGACGTACTGAGAGTCTAACAAACAAAACGGCAAAAGAACAAATTTAGGGCGGAATCGAACTTGGCAATTATTTAGGATTAAATTCGCTAGATTTTTAGCAAGTAATCAAATAAAATTAATTATTATTTATTTATTAATTATAATTTTTGGTTTCATTGTTTTTATTCGTATATTCGAACGTTTACTCCCTTTTTTCTTTCAATTTAAAATTTCAGATTTCTCGATTTATCATTATTTTAACAATCATAATTTCCTTCACTTTCCTTTTTCACCTTTCCTCTCTCTTTGAAAAGGATGGATTTTAAATTTTCGCCGATTAGCGACATTCACCCTGAGGCTCACATCCACCGGCGAAAGCGCTTTCTTCGGGAAATGCTAGCTGAAAAGGGGGGGAAAGATAATCATGGACAAAAGGAAGGCATCGAGAGGGGGACAACGAAACGAGGAAATCAAACTCAAACACTGCGAAAATTTCTAAGCGATTGCCTCTGCGCGCGCTTCATTAATTTGCTTCTGCCACTTCTGACTTACTAAACCATGTCTCTGTCCGATTTGCGAACAATTATTAAACTTCTTAAAAAAACTACTTTTTTTCCATTGATTTGTTGTTGTTGTTTTTTTTCAATTTAACCTAACTCACTAACCTGGATCCACTTCGGATTTTCACGCGGAGTTTTCGGCTCTATAATATTCTGCTCCCGGAAAATCCGGGATAGCTTTCCCGGCCGGTTATTCCCCTATTGTCGGCGCTGCGGCGGATCTGCGCCGAGCGGATCTGCGCGGTCACTCGGCGGCGGCGGTACAAGAGGAACTAAATGATCCGCTCCGCCGGTACCTTTCCTATTCTGCCTAGCCCGAAAGCTCGATCGCCACACTGATCCGCAATTGGGAGCTCGTTGAATTATTCCCGACTTCTGCCTGCTGCACACAATGGGGGGGGGGGGGGGGGTGACAAAGGTCAGGATTTTCATTCAGATAACCTCCTCTGTGGCTAGATTTTCGGTTTCGCTTCCTTCCTTAAGTGTTGCTGCCCAAAATGCAGGGGCAATTCCCTGGCCGCTGCAAACGTTCCGCTGCTGGCCGGCTGCTGCTGCATAGGCGTCGTTCCACTCAGTTTTGGATCGCCCCTCTCTTCCCTGGGGCCGTCGGGTAATGCTCACGCACCCTGCAAAATCCGCAAACTTCACCAACCATTTGGCCATCCCCTTTACCTCCGCTCACCTTAACTCTTTGGCACTTTTAGTATTCGCGCCTACTTTCGATTCAATTCTAGCGCACTTAGCAAAAATTCCGACTTTTCTCCTCGAAGGCCCAAGATGGAAAGAACGATGATGACGCCGGGAAAGTGGCGGTAACCCCCATGAGAAAGCGGGAGAAAGGGGAACCGTTGCTCTCCCCTAACTATTCGACCATACCACTGCTACCCTTCCTAGACATAGCAGCCCTGCGGCTTCTCTACATCCACCTCACCCACAGATGACGCTGACGAGAGTATCTGTAGACGAGCAAGCGCTACACTCTATCTTTGCATTTTTGGTGCTAATAGTGTGCACAGCGGATCTAGGGTCTGTGAAAATGTCCCAGAATATTGTCTGTGTTTTGAATAACTGCCAAAAAAATGTTTTGGCAGAACACCTAAGTCTTCATTGCTGACTTTGCGATGCAGATGTGCACACAAAATGCCATTGGATTTCAAAGACTATTCTGAGAAGATGTGAATGTTACACAACAAAAAATATTACTCCTCAGAGATGGAATAGTAATTCTTGAAAAAGGCCTCAATGATAAAATTTACGTTCCTCAAAACGACGAAATTCATATAATGCCCAGTGGTGGTTCAGGGCGCAGGTGTGGTGGTCAAGGAGACTTACTAAGTGGTTCACTAGCTACATTTTTCTATTGGTCGTTACAGTCAAATCAACCTAACCCAGCGTATCTTGCAGCATGCGCCTCAAGCTATTTCATTAAACAATTAAATTACGCCACATTTCAAAAGTTTGGTCGTAGCACAGTTGCAAGTGATATGATTAATGAAATATATTCAGTTTTCCGGAGTGATTTTGAAAGCTGATGTTTACATAGGTATTTACATATGTATGTAGTCAATTAATTTTTTTTTATTATTTGAGTGGTATTAGTAATTTCGAAATTTAAATAATCCCCAACTAACAATAACAAATGTTTTAGTCCGTTTTCCAGATATTCATCGTTTACTGCTCCCGCTGTATTTTGTTTTGCTATTGCTACCGACGTAGCAGATATTTTTAAACTTTGAATGCTCTAACTTCCGATTTTTGTTTTGTCAACGGATTTGGAATCGCCGTGAAATTCTCTGTCGATTAAGTATAGTTTAAATCGTTTTTGCGACTATAACTTTTTTAATTTTCGTAACGCTAATTGTTTAAGAGGCGCCACTGTGTGCCGCTAGCTCGGAACCCATGCGCTCAGGGTCACGTAAGGGGAGCGTCACAGCATACTTGCCACATTTTTCCCCTCTTGTAGCCTGGACAAAATTGTGTTCGCAGACTGAATTAGATTTCATTGGCTCCGTCAGCACCAACCCGAAAATGGATGGACCCGCAGATGTGGGCTTTAGAGTTTCCGAGGAGAATGGGCGAAAGAATGTCAGCTCCTATTAAAACATCGACTTGGGAGCTCTCAAAGAACTTGCGGTCCACAAGGGGGATGTCGGACAGCCCCTTGCTAAGATCTCGCGGAATTGAAAACGAAGGTAGATTCCCTGCCAACTGCGGAAGGACATAAGGTGCAGTCTCTAATTGTAACCTGGGTCTAGAAGGCGATCAAATGGAGAAATGGCACAGCTTATCGACTGCGCGGAAATGGTCTGATTGAGGCCGGAAACTTGAGTTTGAATAGTCTTAAAGGGAAGCTTGACTGGTTGAACAGCCGTTCCGTAATGAAAGTCGCTTCGGACCCGTTGCGCTTGAAAGCTGCAACTCAAATGGCATACATTGATAAGGGCCGTGCCCTGTAGGATGGCTCCTGAGCCGAATTATTTAATTCCTTCCAGGTTGGAATTTCGGCCTAATTATATATTGTTTGCTTCCACATAGCAAGTGTGATTTTCGGGAACCTTGGGGAAACCATAAAACCAGGAGACAATCCCAAGCTTCAACCTTGATGGCGGACGTCTCTAGGTCTATCAGACAACTTCCGACTCCGAACTCTTGAGGACAGTTCTCAAAACGGTCAGTGAAGCTTTGCCACGCCGAGACGAACCCTTCGTGGGTGTGTAGTATGCACATATATCGAATACCAATTGTACTTAAAGGGCTGACACTGTAACACTTAGTTGCAGTGTTTACGCAATATAAATTGCCGATCATAAACTTCCAGACGAAATATGAATCGCCCAACTTATACATTGGCCCGCACAATAAGAACCCTTCAGTACCAAAATTCCCTTCACGGATCTTTCCTCGATGCATGCCCGAAAAAAAAAACAATTTGTGCGGCATGTCCGAAAAACAAAAACAAATTGTATGGGCTTCGTGGACTGAGGTCCGAAACGAAGCAGGTAAACAAAATTCGAACAGCATTCGGCTACCGCCGTCGGCTCGCGAAGTTCGGGCAACGTATTTTTTGTTGTTTTCGAAGTCCTTTCGTTTTGTCTCGTTCTCCTAATTCTCTTTTCATTTTCTTCTTCTGTTGTATTCACACGTGATCGCGCATTGTGTAGTAAAAGTTGCGAAATAGTTTTTATAACATATAAGGTAAGTAAAGTTATTTATACTTAATTAATGAATTCATTTGCAGAATTTATCTTAAGCATGGATATGACTTTAACCTAAACTGTTTAGGTTTGCGGACTTTCTTTTCAGTTAAAACTGGTATGTATCTTTGTACTTATTTATGTATTTATGTGCAAGATGAATTTTTAATTTGATTCTAACATTTGATTTACAGATAACGAAAATTCCCGGTGGGATCTTTAGTAGTCGGAGGAAACTTGGCACTTGGCGGTAATGCTCAAATAAGCTCCAAAAAATTTTACATAAATAAAAATATGAAATTTAATAAAAAAAAGGAACAAATTTATTTGGGATTCCAGGGATTTTCTATAGATTTTCTTTCATAAATTCTTAGCAGATTCCCCGCTGATTCCGCTTATAAATTCCCCATTCCTTCCTACGTGAATTCCCCATTCATTCCTACGTGAATTCCCCATTCATTCCTACGTGAATTTACTTCGAAATTCCGGATGAATTCCTTGAAGGATTCATGCGGGAATTATGGAGGATTCCTCGAGTAGTTCGAATTCCTCGATGCAGCCCGATTTAAAAAATTTTTGGTACAAAATTCACACTTGTTTCCTCCAACTTTCATTGAGGAATCCCGTTTAGTCCTCCATGATTCCTCCAAGAATCATACATCCGCGGTACTGAAGGGAATGCAAGTGTCAGCATAATTGCAACACGAGCGGACCAATGTATATGTATATGTGTATATACCTCCGCGCTCAGCATAAGCGAGCATAGCTATGTACTTAAGAATATCATATATATAATTGAATCTCCGCTGCCGCTGTTGGCAGCGCAGCTTTAAGAATTAGGCTTCCTGAGCCTTAAGCATATATCCATAAGACAAGAATCAATTCTGACTTTGGAGCGACAAGAACAGTTGCTCCCAAGTAAACCCAAACCAACAAAATATGAAATTAAATAAAGTTTAAAACTGAAATGAAATAACATCTTATTACTTGACTTGGGATGCCCGTGGAGGAAACTTTGGAACCAACCATTACATGGCAACTATTACATGGCGACCGTGACAGCTGCAATCTTCAAAGAAAATCTTATCATCTGACTTTGGATGACTTCGACGAGGGAATTGTAATATGGAAAACGTGCAAAAGAAATGCACCGCAGTAAGTAGAGTGCGATGTGTGGGAAAAGAAGTGGAGTGGTTAAAAGACTAAAGGCCAGAAAGGCCGAACTATTAAAGCTGTTGGACAGCGGAAACCCCATTAAGTGGGCCCATTCGGTAAAAATACATGCCGAAGTGGAACATATAAAAACATTGCTAAACGAAAGAAACAAGCAATATAAAACCACAGAAACACCCACATCCACCTACTCTGCAATAAGAAATATTTCAAAAATAAAAATAATCCAATCTCCTCCGGAAAAAGTGGAACTCCCGAAACTGAAGAAGAAGTGCCCAAACGACTGCGAGGGACCACTGTGCTCGCCCCATTGCGAGTACACCTGTGCAGCCAGCACCGGTGCCCCAACATAGAGGACCGAAGAGGAAGTCCAGCCTGTGCAGCCAGCACCGGCCACGTCTTGCCATCCAAGCGAGACCACGGAGAAGGGAACCGACAGCGCTTCCTAGAGCGCATATTTTTTTAACCATGCACTGCGTTGCATAATTTTTTTTTTCAATTGCACTGCGATGCATATTTTTGTTTTATATTTATAAAGTAACTTTTGTAAATTGAGCAACATTAACGTTGCCCGATTAGAGCGTGGCCTGAAAACCATGCAATAACTAGGCAGGTATCACCCTGTTAGTACACATACATCTTATCGTATAGGACCAGAAAATCCAAACCTAATTAAAAATATATATATTCATACATTTTTGGATATATGTCCAATAATTGGCTAATAAATTATAAGCCAAGACCTCCGCCATATGTTAATGACATAAAATTAAACGAAAGAAATTTGAATATGGCAATTGTTGAAACAAAGTCAGTGGACTCCACTGCAAACGTAATTAACAAAATTGAATCGAGCAATATCGACTCGAATTTTACAAACATTTTATTGTCAATTATAGTTGCCATAATGTGCGCTTATATTTTGTACAAAGCCTATATTCTCCACAATAAATGTATTACAAAAAAGGCTATAAATAAAAGCCAGGCTAACGACCTGGACAAAATATAAAGAAGCACAGGCAGTAATTGAGAATAAAGTGCTTAGAACTACCATTCAATACATACCTTTGTGAAATGCAAAAGAGCGCCATTAAATGCGCAAAACAGGCCATAGAAAAATACTATCTTGAAGCTGACATAGCAAAACATATAAAAACTGAATTTGATTCAAAATTCAAAGGCAAATGGCACTGCATTGTAGGCAGACAATTCGGGTCATATGTGTCCCACCAGCCAGATCACTTCATACATTTCCATGCAGGAGGCTTAGCTATTCTGTTGTTTAAAAGAGGTTAATAAAAAGAGCCATTCCACCTATTTGATTCTGGGAATACATTCCACTAAAGTTCCCAACGAAATTTCATTAAATAATGGAATGGGATGAGTTGTATAAAGAACTAAATAACCTTAAGCTTGATTTTGACAGATCCTATAAGTCTTTATCAAGGACCCGGCTAGCACAGCAAAATACTGTAAATAAGCATGCCGAAATATTAGTAGACCGCTTTAACACAGCGCGTATATTAATACATGAGCAGAGAGACCGGCTAGACAAAGCCAATTGGTCAAGGGTATCTAAATTCTTGCTAAAATTAAGGGAGAATTTAATATACATAAAGCTAAGGTATAATTTGGCCATTTCAGTGCCAACCATACTTAATACCCCTTTGACAGTAGAAACTGGAGACAAGCCGGAATCATCAAATTCGCCAGCTATTGAGCCAGCAGAGATTGATAACCCGGTCTTAACGGATCCTGAAATAGAGGAAAAAGACATAAACAACCTCACAATCCCAGCCGTCCTCATTCAATCTGAAACATCAGATCAGTACCTATCCGACTCGGACAATAACGACAGCATTGTAGAGGTTAAACCAACCACAATGGCTCAATCAAATATTGACTTTATTAACACAGCATCCAAGCTTGTACCAGCTTTCGATGGGAAAGCTGACAATTTGACAAGTTTTGTTGATGCATTAGAAATAATACAGTCAATTAAAGGCGAGCACGAAGAATTAGCTATTTCTATAATAAAAACAAAGCTAAAAGGTGCCGCCAGGAATCTAATCGGAAATGAAACAACTATTTCTGAGGTGATTTCCAAATTAAAGAGCAATGTCAGAGGCGAAACTGTAGACGTATTATCAGCAAAATTGATGAACCTACAGCAACGCAACAAAACTGCTAACCAATATACACAAGAGGTTGAGCAGATGACTAAAGCACTGGAAGGTGCTTATATATCGGACGGATTAAGCCTAGAGTTAGCCAGAAGTTACTCTACTAAGCAGGCAGTCAAAGCAATGGCTAAAAACTGCACAATTAATAGGGTAAAACTTATCATGCAATCTGGTAGTTTCAATAACATGAACGAAGGTATATCTAGATTTGTTGATAATTGCACAGAAGAAACGGGACAGTCAAACACTGTCCTGTACTACAATAATCAGTCCCAACGCGGTACAAACCGCTGGCGTGGAAATTATAGAGGCAACTCTCGTAATTACCAAAGCAGTGGATATAACCAAAACAATGGTAATAACCGTAACAACAATAATAATAATTATAACCAAAATAATAATTATTATAGAAATAACAACCGTAATGGAAACAACCGCGGCGGAAATAGCCGTGGGGGAAACAACAACGGTAACGGAAACAATAACTACAATGTCCGAGCTGCTCAAAGCAATTCGGGAAACCAGCAGAACCCTTCAGATGTTTAGAGCCGTCAACCAGCTCGATAAAAACAATCAACCTCAACCTAAGCATCTTTGTAAAAATTAAAAATGAAAGGACAGGTAAACAATATACTCTGTTGCTTGATACTGGTGCAGATATATCAATTTTAAAAGAAAACATAGATCAGTTTGAACATATTAATAATAATATTCATACTCAAATATCAGGAATCGGAGAAGGTACAATCTCTTCTAAAGGCTTAGCCCTTATAGAACTCACTACAGGCAAATATATTATTCCGCACGACTTCTATTTAGTCGAGCAAAATTTCCCAATACCTTGTGATGGCATACTAGGTCTAGACTTCATGAAACGATATAATTCCAATCTAGATCTCACTCAAAGTGGCGACTCACTGATTCTTCGCCCAAATAACTTAAACTTTCCAATTAAATTACAATTATTATACACTTGTAAAAATAATGCCACCGTACTCCCAGCTCGTTCCGAAGTTATCCGTGAAATACAGATCCCCTCAATAGAAAATCAAATTCTGATTCTAAACCAAGAAATTGAGGAAAGTATTTATATCGCAAATACGATATCCAATCCCAAAAACACTTATGTCCGTATAATAAACACAACAAATAGTAACAGAATTGTAAATTTAAATATTTCTTTCTCGCTTCAAAGTGAACGGTCGTGTTTTTTTCTTGCGCTCTCGTTTTTGTAAAATTATTTACGTAAAAACCGCCGGGGTTTGTTTAAAACTTCTACTTTGTGTTCTATATACATAGCTCCCGTTCACTTCGCGTGTGCATGCAACTTTATTAACTTTATTAACTTATTTAAAACCTTTATTTCACAACTTAAGTGAGCTGCCAGTGTTTGTTGTTCTTGTGTTTTTTTGCATTTCTTCTTTACACCTCTCTCGTTTAGCCGTTGTTGCTCTGTCGCGACAGCTAAACGTTTCTCTAAGCTCGCTTACTCTCACACTCCCCTGCTCTCTAGCGCTTCTACTCTCTTGGTGCAGCTGCACTTTTCTTTTCATATCTTTCGCCCCCTCATCTATTGCTACAAGTACAGTGGTAAGTCCAAAATAATGTCTTCCGATATCGTCTGCTTCTCCAAAACCTGCAAAAAGGCAGTTTTGTCAAGTGATCTTACTATCGGCTGCTGGCTGTGCGACAACATTTTGCATGCTAAGTGCATTGGTGTTAACGGCCGGACTGTTGACGATGTAAGAAAAAACATCGGCTTGCGCTACTGTTGCGATGCCTGTCGTGACGTTGAAAGGGAAATGATGTCTTTCATGCGGCAAACCAAGGGCAGTTTTAAGGAGTTGTTATCTAGTTTCAACAAAACTCATAACATCTTCTTAGCGCTTGATAAACAATTTAATAGCCTTACGCTATTAAATGAGTCTCCAAGGCGCAAAAAAACTGCAACTGGAGTGCAGCAGGGCGACGGATCCCTACAACCTGCGGCGGGCGCTCAACAGCAGCCGCCGTTGACACTGCCTACGACCTCAGAATCGAATCCCAGAATTCTGAGGTCAAGCGTTAGGAAAGAGGCGGTATCTGAAGGGGCAGTGGGACTAAACGTTCCACCGCCTATTTCAATTTCGTCTCCTACGGGAGCACAAATTTTGACCCCCCATAGTCCCGTAAATTTAAATTTATCCCCGCAGGAACTACCGGCCAATATGGGCACTTTAGGCACTCTGTCTGTCCCCCCTCAAGCCCTCATCGCTATCCCACCTACGAAACAGATATTTGTTTCGCGGCTCTCCCCTGGTCAAACATCTGAAGATGTAATTGCCTTTATACGAGGCAAAGTTAGAGCTGAAAATTTAAAATTAAAGGTGGAAAAATTTAAATTTTCTTACGCTAGGGATATTTCATCTTTCAAAATAAATGTCCCAAATGAATTCTTTGGCACGATATGCTCAACCAAATTCTGGCCTGAGTATGTTGTCGTCAAAGAATATGAAGCTAAGAAAAAGAAACGGCCTGTCGGGATAACTCTTCCTAAACCCGATCTGACCACTGTGCCCACTACATCCTCTGCCTCTGTTCAAAAAAACTAAATACCTCTCTGTTAATCTCCTATCAGAATGCAAGAGGCTTGCGTAGTAAGCTGTCTAAGTTGTATTCTGATAGTTTTGCATTCTCATCCCATGTTATTGTGTTCACAGAAACCTGGTTAAAGCCGGAGATTCTTAGCTCCGAAGTTTTCCCAGCTGCGTTCACGATTTATCGGCTAGATCGGCCTGTCAGGCGCGGGGGTGGGGTCCTCATAGCGGTCAACTCCACTCTCAGTCAGAATTAGTAACTTTCGAGGAAAACAACGAAGTTGAATTCCTTTGTGTGAAGCTATCATTTCATGGTCGTTTTGTTTTTATTACATGTTCCTACATTCCTCCATTGTCGGAACTACCTATTTTTTGGAACCACCTTTCCACCATTCGGATGGTTTCCAATATGCTTTCTGATAGAGATCATTTAGTAGTCTTGGGTGATTTTAATATCCCTGGGGCTATTTGGTCCCTAAATAGCTCCTCTAACACACTTCAATCCTCAACACAACATGATTTTATTGCTGGCTTGTTCGACATTTCGCTGTCTCAAGTCAACCATGTACGAAATTCCTTAGAGCGCTTGCTTGATCTTTGTTTTGTCTCTGATCCGGCGAGTGTCAGTTTACTGAGGGTGGCGCCGCTGACGCAACCTGAAGATCCCTATCATCCTACTTTCGATGTGACACTCGACATTGGTGCTGATATACTGAAGAAATCTGATAGACCAGCCAAAAGAGTTTACTGCTTTCGCAAGTCTGGTTTCGACCGGCTGAATAATTTTATTTCGGACTTTAACTGGTCTGATTTGTACAAATGCACTGACATGGCTGATGCCGTGGACATTTTTTACAATGCGATGAATTCATTCTTCTCGGAATGTGTTCCCTTATACTATCCCTCTATTTCAAATAAACCTCCTTGGTTTACTAAAGAATTGAGTCGCTTAAAAAATGTAAAGTCAAGGCGGTACACGAAATTTAAAAAAACCGGTTCTCGTTCTGACCTCTCTAACTATTTATCGGCTCGGTCAAACTTCACCGTACTGAACGCACAGTGTTATAAAAACTATTTGACTCGTTGCAGGGTCCAATTTTCTCAGGATCCTAAACAGTTTTATAATTTTGTTAATACTAAACGTAAGGCGGTAACACATCCTTCATCACTTTCTTTTGCAAACGCAACTGTGAAGGGCGATCAGGCAATTGCCGATCTTTTTGCCCAATTTTTTCAAACAACATATTCCACTTCCACTGACCTAAATCAGGCGTATTCTTATAGCTTGCCCAGATCGAACTTAATTTTCAGTCCATGTTTAAGCGAAAGCTCCCTCCTTTTAGATCTTCATCGTGTAAAGCCTGTTTATCTGCCAGGTCCCGACGGAATACCGGGCTGTGTGCTTAGGTATTGTGCCGATGCCCTGTGCTCGCCCCTTCTGAAATTGTTTACCTTATCCTTAGAAACCTCGCACTTTCCCCTTATTTGGAAGGAATCATTCATTATTCCTCTCCACAAAAAAGGTAACAAATCGGAGGCCAATAACTATAGAGGAATCTCTAAGCTTTCGGCCATCCCTAAACTTTTCGAGAACATTATTACTCCTCATTTGCAGCACCTTTCTAGATCAGTAATTTCTCCATGTCAGCATGGATTTGTTAAGCGAAGATCAACAACCACAAATCTTCTGGAGCTCACTTCCTTCATTATAAGGGGCTTCCAGAATAACCTTCAAACGGATGTAATTTATACTGACTTCAGTAAAGCATTTGATTCCGTTAATCATTCCCTTCTCCTCAGGAAACTCGACTTAATGGGTTTTCCAATTGATCTTCTTAGGTGGATCTCTTGTTATCTGACTGGCAGGACGCAAAAAGTCCTCTTTAAAAATAATTTATCTAATGTTCTCCAAGTCACCTCAGGTGTCCCGCAAGGGAGTCACCTGGGTCCTTTGTTGTTTACATTATTTATTAATGATCTGCCCGAAGTTTTGACAAATTCTAGAGTACTAATGTACGCTGATGATGTCAAGCTTTGCGTGCAATACAAGGACGTTGCTTACCAGTCTGATTTACAAACAGATCTTGATAGCTTCCAAACCTGGTGCTGCATAAACCTACTAAACTTAAATGGCTCTAAATGTAAGCTAATGACATTCTCTCGTGTCGTTCCCAAGCTTGCAACATACACGCTTAACTGCTGCTCTTTGGAAAGAATTAACTCAGTTGATGACTTGGGTGTCCGCTTGGATCCCAAACTTGACTTTATCGATCATATTTCGTGCATGGTGAATAAAGCCAGAGGTATGCTGGGATTTATTAAACGGTGGTCGAAAGAATTTGATGACCCCTATGTAACAAAAACTTTATATATTTCACTAGTTCGTCCTATCTTAGAATATGGATCTTGCGTTTGGAGCCCCCAGTATGGGGTCCAAAGTAAACGCATCGAATCGGTTCAAAAGAACTTTTTGCTTTTCGCTTTACGCGGCTTAAACTGGGATGCTGAACAGAGATTACCCTCCTATTATAGTAGACTTCTCCTAATTAACTTACACTCCTTGGCTAATCGTAGAACTATGCTTGGTATTACCTTTATTTATAACCTAATTCACGGCGATGTGGAAAGTACTGACTTGTTAGGTCAGCTAAATTTCCATGTTCCCAGTTGAAATACTAGATCGTACATTCCTTTAGTTTTGCGCCATTGTAGAACCTCCTATGAACTGCATGATCCCTTTAGAGTACTGTGTGCAAGTTATAATGATTTGTATTCGGTGATCTCACATGTCGATAGTCTTCCTAAACTAAAAACTTTAATCCTTACCCACTTAGATCGCATGCATGCAAACACTCAGGCTGCTCGCCGGTAGTTTATTTCCTCGCATTCTTTTCTTTATTTTCCATCGCGTCTACTAATACCTAACCCTAACAGGCACGTGCCTGGTTTCATAAGGGCCACTTGAGTGTACTGACCGTAGTGCATCAACGTCCATAAAAAAAAAAAAAAAATAAATAAAATTAAATTCGAAACTCTAAATAATTATGATATAACTAGCTGTACCCTGCCACGCTTCGTTGTGGCATATGGGGTGAGTATGGAACCACCCAACGATTGTCTACCTCAATATCACCAATTCTCATGTTTAAAGTTGCCGAAGTCCCGCCATCTTCAGTTGACCGTCTTCTATACAGAGGATATCCATCGTCCCCTGTTACGGTGTTGGCTGCAAATGCTCGAGGATATCGCTTGGAACACTTCCCGTCTACCATGCATGGTGAACTTGGGTTGAGGGTACCACATGGGCCATGGATCATGTTCTTGATGACAACTGCATGCAAATCCGTATCAACCTCGGCCCGTGGAATCTCAGCGCATATCACATCGTCGATTTCGTCTGGAGTGATTTTATCATACAGCCAGATCAGTATGTGCGCATGCGGCAATCCTCTCTTCTGCCATTCTACTGAATACATCCAGCACCGCACAGATCCAAAAACTCCATGTTTCACAATGAAATCCATCAGTGACTTGAGCTTTTGTCTGAAAACACGGGCTGTGATGTCATGCCTATCCCTAGACGATTGTCCAGGAAGTAACAGCTGCACTATCTCGTCCCAAGCTGGATTGCATGTGAAGGTGATAAATAAGTCTGGACGGCTGTAGCAACGAACATATCCCATGGCATCTTGAGCATATTCCTGCATGTGGCGTGGACTACCTATGTATGAGGATGGCAAAATCGCGAGCTTTCCAACGTTGGTTGTATTACGGTCATTCATCACGGCATCCCGCAAATGGATATATTCCTCGGACCGAAGTTTCGTCTGATTCAATCGGAGGAACGACATTTCAATATATGATTGTCATCGGTCCTCCGAACCATTAATCGGTATGAGTAAAAGTTCATCGCGCTGCATTTTTTATTCGTTTCTACACCATTGACTGGATCTACCATCCTCACATTAAAATGATATCCATCGGCACCATCCCAGACGATGAGTGGATACTGCAAAGCATCGTAACAACGGTGAGTTTCTGCGACGTTTACCAATCGATCGTTTCGTCGATGGAGAACAATATCTCGAGGTTGGAACTGATCCCCGACTATGACAATTGCCACTTCGTCTATAGTTGGAGCATTGTATCTCCTGATATGTTCTCCAGCAGGCGTTTTGTCTGCATGAATGACAATTTTATGGGTATCCGAAGGCATCATATCGATTGCTATTTTGAACAATTGCACCAAATTGTTTCGTTCATGTAAAAGCTTCTGTAGCTGCGAAATAATGGGCCTCTTCAGCGAGGTATTGATTCCATAACGTGCATCGACTTCAGCTCCATCATTACCAATGAAGTACATTTGAAGAAATTTGTGTTCGCTGCCTGGGAACGGAAGCAGGGAACCTGCTTTGTGATAGATTTGTCCTTTGATTTTAACAGTTGGCATGAATTGCGTAGTTATAATTTCCGCACCAAATGACGTCATTTGGAAGCAAGAGTTGTATTTCCTAATGTTCGACAGGAAATGCTTCGACTCAGCAGTAGATCCAGCCAATAGAGAGTGCAGAGGCTCTGGTGGTGCTTCAAGTTGAGGCAATTTCACTTTCCCGGAAGCGCAACACAATCCTCTTGGTTCGTTTTTGAATTTGAGAGCCTGACAGTGTGTGCAGACCTGATTCATCCGGCCAATAACGACATTGCGATTCGAGCTATAATCAACAATTGGATTATATCGGAATGCAAGACGATTGTATTGCAGGTTTTGATCTGCTGCAAGCTGTAAACGCGCTTCAGCTACCCTTGCTCTGTCGCGTTCATTATTTTGAGAGCGAATCAAATCGATTGCTGCAGAACGCGACTGCCTAGCTCTCAATCGTGTTCGCTCAAGCCTAGCTGCTCGTCTTTCTGCTGATTCCTCGTTGTGCATCTGCATTGCTCTCAGCCGCTCAGTCTCTCGGATGGAGGCCCGCTCTTCGTCAGTCATATTCGAAATCGTACGTCTTCTTGCTTCTGTATTGCGAGTACGACGACCCAAACTCGACTTTTTTGGTGGCATGACTTCGTTTCTAACTGAACTGAACTGAACTGAACTGAAAAAATAAAATTTTAATCTCCAATTTCTTCTTTCAATAAGTTGTGAATTATTTCTCATGGCCTGCCTGTAGAGGGCGCAGCAGTAGGGGCACGGGGAAACGCGAAAAAACTGATATATTCGCCAACGCAGATAAGCTATCAACATCAAAAGTAGACAATAACCGTGCTGGAACCTCAACGCATGCTGTGTCAAAATTTGGGCTTAAACGGTTCAGAACTTTTCAAGTCTATTAATGATGTAGATACGAACAGAGCATTTTTATATATATAGATAAAAGGAAATAACGAAGAAAGAGATCACTTCGTTATGGAAAAGCTAACTAAAAATTTTCCGCCTATGTTCAAAACCCAATTGAAAGATCTATGCACCAAGTATACAGATATATTCGGACTAGAAACCGAATCGATAACAACAAACAATTTTTACAAACAAAGACTTAGAGTGAAGGATAATGAGCCCGTATATATCAAGAACTATAGAAATCCTCACAGCCAAAAAGACGAAATTCAAGCCCAAGTTCAAAAATTGATAGACGATAACATAGTTGAACCATCGGTCTATAATAGCCCACTTTTATTAGTTCCGAAGAAGTCTCTTCCGGACTCTGACAAGAAAAAATGGCTATTAGTAATTGACTATCGTCAAATTAATAAAAAACTCTTGTCTGATAAATTCCCGCTCCATAGAATTGATGACATTCTAGATCAACTAGGTAGAGCAAAATACTTCTCATGCCTTGACTTAATGTCAGGTTTTCATCAAATTGAACTTGAAAAAAGTTCCAGGGATATAACGTCATTTTCGACGAGCAATGGCTCGTATCGCTTTACGCGATTACCATTTGGCTTGAAAATAGCCCCAAATTCATTCCAGAGAATGATGACTATCGCTTTCTCCGGATTAGAGCCGTCACAAGCATTTCTTTATATGGATGACTTAATAGTCGTAGGATGTTCCGAAAAACATATGCTCAAGAACTTAACTGATGTCTTCGAGAAATGTAGGCAACATAACCTAAAACTACATCCTGAAAAATGTTCATTTTTCATGCATGAAGTCACATTCTTGGGACATAAATGCACGGATAAAGGAATCTTGCCAGACGACAAAAAATATGACGTCATAAAGAACTATCCAGTCCCACATGATGCGGACAGCGCTAGACGATTCGTTGCATTTTGCAATTACTATAGGCGCTTTATAAAAAACTTTGCCGATTATTCCCGTCACATAACCAGGTTATGTAAGAAGGATGTAAAATTCGAATGGACATCTGAATGTCAGAATGCCTTCGAACATCTCAAAACGGCACTTATAAACCCAACCTTGTTACAGTATCCAGATTTCACCAAAGAATTCTGCATAATAACCGATGCAAGTAAGCAAGCATGTGGAGCGGTTTTAACTCAAAACCATAATGGACTCCAACTTCCAATTGCATACGCATCAAGATCCTTTACTAAAGGAGAAAGTAACAAGAGTACTACTGAGCAGGAACTAGCTGCTATTCATTGGGCTATAACTCATTTCCGACCATATATTTATGGTAACCATTTCACGGTTAAAACAGACCATAGACCATTAACTTATTTGTTTTCAATGGTAAATCCCAGTTCGAAATTAACACGTATGAGGCTTGAACTAGAGGAATTTGATTTTACGGTAGAATACCTGAAGGGAAAAGATAACTTTGTCGCTGATGCGTTATCCAGAATAACCATCAAAGAATTACAAAATATTACCGGAACAATACATAAAGTCACTACTAGAAATTAAAGTAGACAGAAATCCTGCGCAGGAGAAAAAGAAACAGAATTGCCTAGGCAATCTTATGAGAAAGCTTCAAAGCCCAACGTATATGAAGTCATTAATAATGATGAAGTACGTAAAGTAGTGACCTTGCATGTAAATAATAAAATGTGTTTATTCAAACACGGAAAGAAAATTACTGCAGGTTATGATGTTAGCGATTTGTATACTAATGGAACCCTTGACTTAGGTCAATTCTTCCAAAGGCTTGAAAAGCAGGCCGGTATTAACAAAATCAGCCAACTTAAAGTGGCACCGTGGGAAAATATCTTTGAACTCGTTTCAATTGATAATTTTAAAATAATGGGCAATAAGATACTGAAATCATTAAGAGTAGCGCTACTCAACCCGGTGACCGAACTAAATTCGAAAAACGAAAAAGAAGCTATACTGTCTACATTCCATGATGATCCAATACAAGGAGGTCACACTGGCATTACAAAAACCTTGGCCAAGGTCCAGAGACACTACTACTGGAAAAATATGTCCAAAGACATAAAAGAGTACATAAGAAAATGTCCTAAATGCCAAAAGTCTAAAACGACTAAACACACGAAGACCCCATTGTCAATAACAGAAACACCTGAAAAAGCCTTCGACAGGGTAATTGTGGATACAATCGGTCCACTACCAAAATCCGAAAATGGAAATGAATACGCAATTACATTAATTTGCGATTTGACAAAGTATTTGGTAGCAATACCAATACCAAATAAAAGTGCAAACACAGTAGCTAAAGCTATTTTTGAAAGTCCAATGAAGACGTTCATTACGGACATGGGAACAGAATACAAAAATTCAATTATTGAAGATCTATGTAAATATTTAAATATTAAAAACATAACTTCAACTGCACACCACCACCAGACTGTAGGTACCGTGGAGCGAAGCCACAGAACGTTTAATGAGTTCATCCGTTCCTACATTTCAGTAGACAAAACTGATTGGGATACATGGATACAATACTTCGCATATTGCTTTAACACAACCCCCTCTATGGCACACAATTATTGTCCATACGAGCTAGTTTTTGGTAAAAATTCAAATTTGCCAAAACACTTCAATAGCATAGATAGAATAGAACCACTTTATAACATAGAAGATTATGCTAAGGAGTCTAAATTTAGATTAGAACAGGCATATAAGAGAGCTAGAATAATGCTAGACGATAACAAACAAAAACAAAAATTTAGGTACGACAAAACTAGTTAAGATTTTGAATTAAAAATAGGAGACCAGGTTTTATTGAAAAATGAAACAGGGCATAAGCTAGATTTCCAATATACAGGTCCTTATAAGGTAGAACAAATAGGAGATAGAGATAACATAACTATAACAAATATTAAAAATAAGAAACAAGTAGTACACAAGGATAGACTAAAACAATTTATTTCATAATTAATTTGGTTCTTTTTATATTTCATAAATAAGATTACCATCAAAAAAAAAAAAAAAAAAAACACAAAAAAATTTAATATATAATATATATATAATTATAAAATAACTTCATTATATTACGTTATTTTTCAAAAGGAGGGAGATGTAGTATGCACATATATCGAATACCAATTGTACTTAAAGGGCTGACACTGTAACACTTAGTTGCAGTGTTTAGGCAATATAAATTGCCGATCATAAACTTCCAGACGAAATATGAATCGCCCAACTTATACATTGGCCCGCACAATAAGAATGCAAGTGTCAGCATAATTGCAACACGAGCGGACCAATGTATATGTATATGTGTATATACCTCCGCGCTCAGCATAAGCGAGCATAGCTATGTACTTAAGAATATCATATATATAATTGACTCTCCGCTGCCGCTGTTGGCAGCGCAGCTTTAAGAATTAGGCTTCCTGAGCCTTAAGCATATATCCATAAGACAAGAATCAATTCTGACTTTGGAGCGACAAGAACAGTTGCTCCCAAGTAAACCCAAACCAACAAAATATGAAATTAAATAAAGTTTAAAACTGAAATGAAATAACATCTTATTACTTGACTTGGGATGCCCGTGGAGCAAACTTTGGAACCAACCATTACATGGCAACTATTACAGGTGTTCGCGCCACATGGGAGCTTAGGTTCGACCGGCAGTGTGAGAGCGAGCGCTGCGCTTGAACTTGCACTCTCGTTGGCGCTTTATTTTCCGCTTGATTCCCATCCCGTTTTTATTTTTTACTCCCTGCTTAAGTGTCGTTTCCTGTTAGCTGCATCTAAGCGGTTCATAGCTATCATCGCTCTTGCGATTTCTGTTGCGCATATTCTAACCCTTGAGCTCTTTTGCGCTCTCTCTCTCTCTTTCTCTTTGCATTTTTGGTACTAATAGTGTGCACAGCGGATCTAGGATCTGTAAAAATGTCCCAGAATATTGTCTGTGCTTTGAATAACTGCCAAAAAAATGTTTTGGCAGAACAGCTCAGACTTCATTGCTGACTGCGATGCAGAAGTGCACGTTAAGTGCATTGAGATGACAGGTCGCATAGCTGACGCAGTTTCCAGCAAAAAGGGCCTCCGTTATTGCTGTGAGGCCTGTCGACAAGTTAAGAATGAGATATCATCCTTCACTTTTCGCAAATCGAAATGACCTTTTCTCCGCGCTTGACGATTAATTTAATAGTATGATGCTATTAAATGAGTCGCCGAAACGCAAAAAATCTGCTGCTGGTCGACTGCAACTGTGTGAGCCAGAGAAACCGATTTCCTGCCACTCTCCAGCGCCACAGCCCTTGGTCCCCGTTCCTAATCCAATGGTTCTGAGATAAGAAACAAGAAAAGATTCGGTAACCAAATCGGACGCTGGGGTAGCCGCACAGCCAGCAATTTCGGTTGTGTCTGATGAGTCCGCCAAAATCTTTGGCTTCGAAAATCAACCCAGGGTCCAACAATGCCCGGAATACCGGCCGTGGTTTGTAACACTTCGTTATGTAAGACCCTCACACCAGTTCCACCTTCGAAAACAATATTGGTTTCGAGGCTTGCCCCTGATCTCGCATCGGAAGATGTTCTAGCCTATATACAAGGCAAAGCCAAAGTAGGAAATATCAAGGTGGGAAAATTCAAATTTTCAAATGCCAGAGACATTTCGACATTTAAGAAAAAATGTCTCATCCCAACTCTTTGACACGATTTGCTCGGATAACTTCTGGCCCGAGTTCGTTATAATCAAGAAGTACGAGGCACAAGAGAAATCGGCCTGCGGGAGTTCAACTGCCCAAGCCGTTACAACCCTCAGTGTCCACTGCAGTACCTTCTGTCCCAAAAAAACTAACCTCTTCCTTACTACTTTCCTATTAGAATACTAGGGGCTTACGCAGTAAGCTCTCTAGATTGTATTCGGATAGCCCTTCCTTCGCATCTCAGGTGATTGCATTTACTGAAACAAGGTTGAAACCGGAGATCCTCTGCTCCGAAATTCTTCCAAGTAAGTACACAATTAATAGATTAGACCATCTTCTCCAGCGTGATGGCGGAGTTTTAATTGCCGTTGACACTTTCCTCATCTCAGAACGGTTGGTATCTAATGACTCTTTGGCCATAGAATTTATCTGCCTAAAATTATCTTTTACAGGTAGTTGCATTTATGTAACCTGCTTGTACATTCATTCTTCTTCGGAAGAGCCAACTTTGGGGGGACTTCAACATACCTGGAGCTCATTGGTCTTCAGATGGTGTGTCTAATGTCGTTCAGACTGCGGCACAGCATGACCTATTTACATTGTTTATCAGTGATTCGCCGCATGTTCTAAACAAATCCAGAGTACTCATGTACGCTGATGGCGTTAAACTTTGCTTGCAGTATAGGGACAGTTCATGCCAATCTGACCTACAATCGGATCTCGACAACTTCCAAGCATGGTGTCATGCTAACCATTTACATCTCAACAGCTCTAAATGCAAACTGATGACATTTGCACGCGTCACTTCCCTGCTTGACACTTATATGTTTAACGATTGCTCTTTGGAGAGAATTACTATTGTTGATGAGCTGGGTGTCCACCTGGATCCTAAACTTCCGTTCTTCGAACATATTTCCTGTAGGGTTAACAAAGCCAGAGGAATGCTTGGATTCATTAAAAGGGGGTTGAAGGAATTCAATTCTGTTTATGTAACGAAGACTCTATTTATTTCGTTAGTTCGCCCTATATTTGAGTATGGTTCGTGTTGGTGGGGTCTTCAATTCGGAGTCCATGGCCTACCCTTGGATGCTAACTTAAGATTACCGTTTTACACTAGTAGACTTCTCCTACTTAATCTACCTTCTTTATCTAT
This sequence comes from Drosophila birchii, assembly GCA_035046345.1. NCBI lineage: Eukaryota > Metazoa > Arthropoda > Insecta > Diptera > Drosophilidae > Drosophila > Drosophila birchii. The sequence goes on along the minus strand of JAWNOA010000083.1, from coordinate 225,689 downwards.
CCGTAGGACGATGCTTGGCGTCGTCTTTTTACATAAACTTATTCACGGTGATGCCCCTATCTGCTAGGCCAGCTCAATTTCCATGTTCCCCTTCTTTCATCTAGAATTTTTATTCCACTAGTAGTTAACCACTGTAGGCGTGAGTTTGAATTACATAAACCCTGCTGATTACAATCGCCTTTTTAGTAGTTTTGAAGGAGTTGAAAGCCTTCAAAATCTAAAAACTGTATTGCTTTTTTTTTTTTTCTTCTCTCGCGTCTATCTAGAACGCGTTCGTGCCGTACGTTACACGGCTGCGCCCCTCGGTCGGTTGGGCGGGTCGGCTTTCTTTTGAGACGCCCACTCCATTTCATGGTTCTTTGATCGCCAGATCCATCTGGATCAGCGCCCCCCCTTTTTTTTCAAGATAAGAACGAGTATTTTCCCAACCATTAATTTGTGGTCGCCAGATTCCTTTATTTCCTACAGCGTTTTCTTTCCATCCGATTCAGAATAGTCAAAAGTGAAAAGTGGTATATATATGTGCCTATATACAAGAATATATAGGTATAAATACATACGCCTGCCGCACGCAATTTTTTCTCGTTTTTTTAAGTGGAAAAGTGCTTTGCCAGTCTTGGCCCCCTACGTAGTTTCACTGTGATCCGCTTGTGTCCAAGCGTGTTCATATATATATTACATCCAGAAACCCTTTCACATACTGTTTAGGTGAGGGGTCCACTGCACAGTGGTCGGGCTTGTATGGAGACGCGGCCAAAAATACTTCTAGTAGTCATGTCGTTATGAAATTTACACCAAAAATAAAAAAAAAATAAAAAATATAAAGTATACTGTACAAAAATTGGTTTCGTATCTCGTTTATATCGTATAGCTGCCATGGGAACGATCGGTTTAAAAACGACATCTAGTGTGAAAAACTAATATAACAGATTATGTGTTTTGTGTAGGTTTACATATCCCTACCAATTTTGGGTAAAATCGGATAACTATATCCTATAGCTCCCATACAAAAGATGGTCAAATTTTTAATAAAATTATTTTTTTTCCAATACCTATATTAAATATTTTTCACCTTAATGAGAAAGTTGGTGTAATCTTAGTCTCCAAAAATAAAAACAATAAGAAAATAATTATATTATATATTTTATTCGTCGAACAACAAATAAACACCGCTTAACAATTTTGTTTGCAATGAAATAAAAACAATAATAATAAAAACCATTAACAAATAAACAAATATGGCTTTGGAATATTAAACACAAGCATGACGAACAAAGACAGAGCAACAACATAACTAATAAATAACAGCAAAACGGACCCTCAAAAATGTTATTAGGGTATAACATTGTTTGTTGTTTTTTTTTTTTTTTGTTCTTCCAATGTGAAATATGTTAAAAATATTGTGTAAAAGCTTAACATCGATCATATTAAAGTTAACGAAGATATGGTTACTTAAACGGAGGTCGTTTGGTGCCAAACACATGAGCATCAAAAACTTTAAAGCGCTCTCCTGAAAAATTTAATTTTCCAAATCGGTTTACCCAATTACTCAAAGTCTACGGCACCGATCGTTTTAAAATTTATATGATAACTTCTGTAACTGATTCTTTAAGTACTTACGTAGTGTATTTTTTTTTAAATAATTTTATTATATTTTAAAATTAAAAATGTGAATTTCATTTGTTAGTTAAAAATTAGGGGTTTGATAAAAAATTAAAAAAAAAAAATCTAAAAAAAAATTGTTTTTTGTTAGTATCTAGGGACACTTATTCTTTAACGAATGCATTATATTTTTTTTATATTTCTTACCTTTAAAGCCCGACAAACACATTGGTATACAAACAAAGTGTGGATTTTTGTGGGGTCACAACTATAACCTTAGCTAAACACATAAAAGACGTTTAAAATATATTTAGTAAAAAACATGTATTTTTCAAACTAATATAACAAAAACAATAAATGTTATTAATATATCAATCAATATCTCATTTTATAGAAAATACCTTTAACTACAAAATCCATAACAAAAAATTTTAATTTGGACGCTTAACAATTGATCAGACCACTTTGAAGTTCGGTTTTGTTCTGAAAAATTTGCGAAAGTGAACATTTGTTTACATCTTCAATTATATTTTTAGAAAGTACCGTTAGATTAATCAAAAAATCTGGTATGCCACAAAGAACCTTAGACATTTTAGCGGCAATCTTTTTACTTTTCGTACATTTTTGTTGAAATGGTTTTTTTTTTTTGGCCTATGGGCCCGACCCCTGTGTAGTGGGGGAAGAGATCCAGATCCAGCTCAACACCGCAAAGTGGTGCCATTCGCATATTTGGCGTTGCATAAATCAAAAAATCATACTCCATTTAATATATACTATACTATACTTAATCGACAGAGAATTTCAGAAATCCGTTGAGAAACAATTTTCGGACCATTTTTGTATGTTATGAGCATTCAAAGTTGAAAAATATTTCCGTTTTTGCGACACTCAAAAAAAAGAGAATTTGGTTGACTTTCAGGTAATATTACACAAAAACTAGACAACCAATCGGAATGATTTTGGTTTTACATTATAGATACTTTCATAAACTGTAAATTAAAGTAAAAAAATCGGCAGTTTGGGTTTGGCTTGTACAGGTAAATCGTTACCTGCCAGGTGTCCACAACTTTTTCTGCCTAAAGTAGTCTAGAACTTTTGAAGCACCACGGTGCACGCAACTACACTATATAGGTCAGTTCCGTGTATCTTTCCTGAACCAGAATCCGTTTAGATAATCTGCGTCTAGCTGCGACTCCACCTTTGGCAGCGATTTTAGTGAAACAACTCAGGGTCAAAAAACACGAAATATGGGTGAAAACGCTTCAGGGGTACCGGCAGCACGCAAGGGCATTTGAAGTGTTAAAATCGTGATTGTTTTGTTTTGAATGATATTAAGGCGCGAAAGGATGAGGAATCAAATGTTTATAGTCCAAAAATGCTTCAGCTATTAGAAATTCCCTCAATATAGGTTTATTGTATAATATTGTATTGTAATATAAATTTTACAACAATTCACTGTCAAATGCCGTTTAAATTATTCAATTATCTTGTTTGGTTCAAAAGTTATGATTTTTGCAACGCCAAGTGACAGAAAGGCGCCACTGTGCACTGTGACCAGCCCCTTTTCTGGCTATTCGGTATTTTAAAAGGTTGAGTGAATCTGTGAAACTTTCATTCCCTAGAGCTGCCGACGTTATTGGATCTGATTTTTACGTCTATACTCATAGCAAATCTGCTGAAGGTTATAAAGTGTCGTTGTTGACGTCAAAGTCGAAAGTAGCGCCGCTTAAGACCAAAACGCTCCCAAGGCTTGAGTTATATGCCGCTCACCTTCTCGCAGATCTCTGCCAGAGAATCAAACCGTTAGTAAGTCCCATTAGAGCGAATAGTATACTGGTCGGATTCGGAAGGTACTCTTCATTGGATCCGATTTCATCCCTCCTCGTTTCAAACAGGGTTGCGGAGATTCAAGAATGGTCAGGAGAAGCTACTTGGCGGCATGTTCCAACAAAGCAGAACCCAGCAGATATAGTTTCTAGAGGTTGTGACGTCGACGAAATTGGGCAGATAATCTGGTTCACAGGACCAGAGTTTCTGAAGGAAGAAGAGGAGAACTGGACCAAAAATTAGCATTTCGAGCTGGATGAAGAAGTCGTGCGTCAGGAAGCAAGGAACACTACGATCGGACTGACCGCTGCTGTGCAAACGTCCGATTAGCTAGACGCCATCGAGGAATTCTCGTCACACCTCAAACTGCTTAAAGTGTTCGCTTACATGTTCCGCTTTATAAGAAAATGCAATAACAGGAGTATAGTTTTTAATAAAAAACTGTCACCGACTGAATATAATGAAGCATTTAATAAGATTGTCGAAATAATTCAAAAGCACGAGTATCAAATAGAAATTGATAAAATTAATAAAGGCTCCAAGGTCAGTCCAAGTCTGCAGCGATTGAACCCATTCATCCATGAAGACACGGGCACTTGGTGGAACTTTTCATTGTTGCGAGTTGGGGGGCGACGAGCAAACGCCCCTATAACATACGATACCAAGTTTCCCTCGTTGTTGACGAAACGCTCCCACTTTTTGCAGTGCTACGTCCGGCATTGCTCCATACTAATTTTCACGTCGATCCTAGAGCACTTGAGAGCCTCCTACGACAGCGTATTTGGATCATAAATCGTGTGTGCGCTGTTTTAAATGCAAGCCTTGACTAATTACTCAAATTATGGGAAATCTTCCGGAGATAGACTTCATGCTCTGGACATTGAAAATTCCAGGAAGGCCCCCATATAAGTCCTACGCTGCCTTATTTGTTTGTTTTGCGTCCAAGGCGGTTCATTTGGAAATTGTTTCAGATCTCTGTACTGACTCCTTTTTATTGACTTTTCAAAGGTTTATTGGTCGCTGAGGATGTCCCCAAACGGTGCACTACGACAATCGCCAATTCCAGGCTCTTCGCGAAAGGCTCGAGGCGCAGGCGGACGCGATTCGCGGATTCGCATCAAAAAGCGGATGCGAATTTGCGTTCACATCCCCTCGGGCTCCGCACATGGGCGGACTATGGGAGGCAGGTGTCAAAACTGCAAAGCACCTACTCCTACGAGCGGTGGGCAGCGCGCTCCTCAACGCAAAAGAGCTGGGAACAGTCCTCGTCGGGATCGAGGTCGTGATGAACTCACGGCCCCTCGGAGCTCTCAGCTAGGACCCAAGCGACGGAGAGGCGCTCACTCCCGGGCACATGCTGACAGACGGGCCACTCGTCGCAGCTCCAGCTGTTCCAGTTTAGCATCCAGAGAGGCATTTGCGGTGGAATGAGTTGGAGGGGGAGTATTTTCCATCTCGCTGCGATGGTGGCTGCGTTGTGCAGTGAGCTGGTTCCTCCTGACTACACTAGCAAATGATTTCTTACTAACGTTAGGTGAAAGATGGGTTGGAGGAGATGTGTTCGATTCTGCGGCGGCAATATTCTTCGAATGGTTGTTCTGCTTAAATGCGACTTGCAGGTATTTGCGGCACCCTCTGAAGTTTGCCGCGTGGGATTCGCCGCAGTGAAAGCAGCACCTAGGATCGTCTTTTCCAAGTATGCACTCCTGGGTAGGATGGTTTTCTCCACATTCTCTGCAATTATGATGTCGTGTACAGTAAGCTTTTGTATGACCATATTCCTGACATTTATGGCACTGTACAGGACCAGATTGCTTGCGAGGCTTCTCCCAGGTCACTACGTGTCTGCAGACAGCAGTTATGTTTTTAAGAAGCTTGTTGTTGTCGGCCTTCTTAATGTCCACAAACCTCATGTTGAGTGGAAGCTGTGTTGCCTTGTTGCGAGGGGTATAGATGCGTATAACGCAGTGACCTTCTGCCTGCAGGCACTCAATAATGTCCTCCGAAGGGACTTCGTGGAGAATGTTCCTCATTACCATGCGAAAGGGTCGATCTTCAGGCTTGTAGGCATCGGAAGAGTTGCATTGAATGGCGCAATCACCTGAGTTCAGCGCTTTGATGGAGTAATTGTTTCCAATAAGAGCATCCAGCTCACTACAGAAAGCAGAGTAGCTGACAACACCGGGAACCATAATCCTTGAGACCTTTGGGGATCGTGCGGCTTGCGGAGCAGTTGTTTGGACTTGTGCTGGATCTGGGCTGTGAGACGTTTCCGGCTGCAAAATTGCATCGCATTTCCTTGCGGAGCGGTTTGTCGCGGCTAGCGAAGTAGAAGACTCGGCGTCCATTTCTTCCTCGTCGCTTAGGTCGCTTAGGTATACTTAGGTATGGCTTGTCTTCTTTTGGCTGACCTTGAGGGAGAGAACAGCGCCTGCTCTCTTCTTTGCGGCTCCTTTATTTGGCTTTGCGCTGACTTGCTGCCATGCTGGGGTGGAGTTGCATGATTCTGTATTGATAGGAGCAGGAATATGCCTCGTACTGGATGCCGCAGAACATACACTGCCATTCAAGCTTGTCGTGAACGTCAATGCAGATGAGACCGAGGATGTTACGGTAGCTTGTGGGAGCCCATCTGGTTGTACTGCGAGCATTGAAGTCGTCTATCAAACTAGCTCGCAGGCTAGCTCTTAGTTCGCTCTGGTCCTTATCCCGATCCAATCCCTTCTCCTCCTTCTCCACTTTTCAGGAATGTGTGTTGACTTTAGCAGACTGTATTTGAGTTTTTATATATAAATAAAAAAAAATATATATTTTTTTTTATAGATGGTTTGCACTTTAGACTTCCTGTCACTTCCTTTAGTGTGGCCAGAATGAATCAACATTTTAAAAATATTGTAAACAAGCATGTATGACCGCATCATTTCCCGGCCAAAAAAGCCGAACAGCTAGTAAAATCAGCGGTCACACTTGAAATGAAAACATTTGATTCGCTGCGAAACGTTTTTTTTGTCTGGATACGGAGCTTTAGCCAATGCATTAGAGGCCAAAATCGATAAATCTACATAAAATATACTAGATACGAAATTTGACCCATGACATACTGCTCTAAAGCATAGTATCCAAACAATAAAAAATTTCGCAGCGGAAAAAATGTTTAATCTTTTCAAGTGTGACCGCTGATTTTACTAGCTGTTCGGCATTTGTGGCCGGCAACTGATGCGGGCATACATGTAAGTGATATTTTTAAATATATTTTTAAAATGTCGATAGAAAAATAAAAAAGACGGTAAAAACTACTATTGCTATGGCAGTAATTATTGCCGTGTTGGATGGGGAAGATTCTTAACCAAATAGGAGGCGATCCAAGTATTGGGTGAGCCCATACCTGCGAGATCAATTAAAGGGTAATATTCTTTCGATGTAAGCATTGCGAGATCAATTAAAGGGTGATATTCTTTCGATGTAAGCATTGCTTACATTTGTTTATAACAATAATATACATTATTACCATTATCTTTTGATTGCTTTATAGTTCGTAAATCTGCACCAAACTCCTGTGTTGTTTTTTGAAAATTTAACGGATTTACGAAACTGTAGAACACACAGCGAGGGGGGAAGCGGTCGAGAACAGTCTGTTTATTAAATTTGCCATTCTTATTTGCCTCTCCCTCTCTCTCACTGCTTAAAGACCGTTTTTTACTGTCTGGATACTATGCTTAATGAAACAAAATTGTAATTAAAAAGTATACATATTATTAGAGGTCTTGTTCTTGGACTCAAAGGTATCGTATACTTTTTTAAAAACTTTAAAACGTTTAGGAAGCCGGAATCAAATTCACCGAATCGAAAGCCTTCGGAAAAATAAATTTCGGTTCTTGGTTCTAAAATGCTGTTGGCTTTCATTATCGAACGCGCCGATGCTTTTATACAAAAACCACCCAGTTTTTAGGAAGTGGCCCAGAGAAAACAAGTAATGTCCAATTTAAACTTAGGGCTAAAATGTAGCGTCTGTGCTTGGCTAGTTCTAAAAGAGATTAATTTTTTTAATACCATCGTTGTTAATGATTTTAAAGCTCTCATGCCCGCCGTTGCATATAAGCAATGTTGACTTTATGAGCCTTTAACTGGTGTTACTGAACATGTTTTGTCTTGAATCTTTCGCAAAAATATAAACGCATGTTTTGAGTGAGCTTACAGCTGAATCTTTGTTGAGTTATTCATTAGAGACTTCATAAGAACCTAGAAAGAGACAAGTATATGTGTTATTTTGCTCGGATCTCTTGGTAACGCGACTTGGGTCACGCCGATTTTAAGAGGTAAATAATAACAAATGTTATTAATTTCTGGAGTCATCGTTGAAGTACTCCTGTTTTTATGCATCTGGAAGCCCTCAATTTATGTTTCCAACTTTCTTAGCCCATTCGACCCCAGCGTTGCCTGTAACTTCAAATTTTTAACGGCTAATGTTAATCGTTTCTTCTATTATTGTCTGCTCATTCTCCAACACAAGAGTGCTTGTATGAGTTATAATCATAATGCTATAAAAAAATCGAATCGTAAAAGAAATTGTTGTGAAATTCTGAAGAATATTTAAAGTGACTGATTTACTCATAAAATATATATAAAAACGCTACAAGTATACATGAAATATTGTTAATCAATGAATAAGCAAAACTTTGCTAAGATTTAATTTAATTAATTATCAAATAGGAGGAGATGAATTTTCAAAGTTGTAAAGTAGCTTGTAGGCAACTTTGGGCCATTGCAATACAATACGTGTTCATGGGGCGTACAGCCGAGAGAAGGCATTTTCCGCACAAAAACTATAAGCGATTGAAGCGATTGCCTGGCCATATTTAATTAAATTGAAGTTAAGAGGAAATCCTGCTCGTGGGGCGTATGCGCGATATTTAATTGACGACTTTGTAGCGGCGAACCCTTCGTTAGGCGAATACTCTGTTGTTATACCCGCTACCCATACGGTAGAAGGGTATTATAACTTTGCGCCGGCAAGAAATGTATGTAACAGGTAGAAGGAGGCATCTCCGACCCTATAAAGTATATATATTCTTGATCAGCGTCAACAGCCGAGACGATATAGCCATGTCCGTCTGTCAGTCTGTGTGTCTGTGTGTCTGTCCGTATGAAACACTGGATCTCGGAGACTATAAGAGATAGAGCTCTAATATTCGACAGTATTTGTTGTGCAAGCATAACAAATACTGTCGAAAATTAGAGCTCTATCAAGCAGATCAAGTTTGTTTCAAATTTTTTCCACGCCCACTTCCGCCCCCGCATATCATGAAAATTTATCTATCATAAATCTTTTGAAAGCTGGAATTTTGGTATGTACATTAAGAACTATAGTCTGTGTGATTCCTGAAAATTTGGTTGCGATCAGATAAAAATTGTTGAAGTTATTAAAGAAATAATTTTGTATGGCCACAAACGGCTGCTGTAGCATTCCTCATTTGGTTGACCAACTAGACCAACAAAGTATTCTTACCAGTTCTTGATTGGGATCGACAAAAAAATCTTATAAGATATTCAAGAGCAATTTTTATAAATGGTAATAATTATTAGCCGCTTTAATGCAATAATAACGCGTTTTTACATACATAGATACATGTGTATGTATTTTTGAATGCATGTGATTATATTACACTTGCATTTACATTTGTCCGTTATGTTCAAAATTGTATAAACTCTTTAATATGGGTATCTCACAGTCGAGCTCACTCGACTGTAGCTTTCTTACTTTCTTATTTATTATTGTAAGGATGCAAAGGCCGAGATATGAACTCAGCGGCCCAGAGTCCCTTCCAGAATAATTTATATTTTGGAAACGCCAGAAAATGAGCGAGGCCGAGATTTTGCAAGAATTTTTTGGGGTGGGTTTTCGGTTTAGAAACTGCGATCTCCAATTGCCCACGCTGGGCGGGACAAAACATCTACGGGCCGGGAATTTCCATCGGCCTGAACCCTCCGCTAGAGACTAGAACCGGCTCGGGATCGCCCAGCGGCCTGCTCCCGCGCCCCACAACAACCCAAACCCAACCCCGCAGCCTGGTCCGAACCCAACAGCCGCGGCACGCCGGTCCCGCCTGGAATTAATTCCCGGCGGCCGTCGCCCCTTTCCCCTTAGAATACCCCGTGACTCGCGATTTGCCTGAGGGCGCCCGGGCTAATCCCTATGACGCTCCCTGAGATTGGACAAACGGCTTGGGGAAACCCATCAGCCGCCGCCCGCACCCGCGCCCGGAATTAATCTCAGCAGCGAGGCGCTCATGTTCCCGTCTTGCCCAATTCGGCGCCTGGGATTGCCCAACGGCCGCCGGCATGGGAAAGAGGGGAGCAGAGGGTGGCGAATGAATTGAGAAAATATTCAATAACAAGTAGATTCATTGTCGTTTTATTTACACCTCTATAATTTCTGAAAATAATTAACTTCCGTTCTCTCTATTTTTCCCACTCTTTCCTTTCCTTAGATTCCAAATTCACCAAATATTCACACCCGCAAATATATTTGCATAGATATTTCGCTTACCGAAATATGAATTTCCAGCCAGTTACGCCTCTGCTGCTGCCGATCTTCTGTCTCCTTTTCGTCAATATATTTTGTCCGCGCGCACGCACTTTAAACTTCCACTTTTGCTGCTGCTCCTATTAAAGGCCAAACCACGAGTACTTTTTGCTGCTGCTCCTTCTAAAGGCCAAACCGCGAGTAATTGCAAAACTCGCCCTTACGTAATTCTGCCTCTCCCGTGGCGGCAGCGCTGCCGCGATCGCTGGCACGCGCCGTTTCGGGTTCTACCCGTTCTTTTGCTGATATTATCTGCCTCTCGCTCTAGCTTAAGCGGGCATGTAGCGGATCTGCATTCCGCTGCTCTGTCGCTGCCCGCGTCGTAGGCTTCTGCCCCCGACGCTCTCTCTCTCTCCGCCTCTCTTAACCCGCGGCTTCCATCGGTCCTCCGGGATGCGGACCGCAACAATGTTGCTGATCCCGGCTAGCCAATTCGCTAGCTGATGTTGCCGGGAAGCGTTGCCGGTGTGTGGCCGGTGTGTGGCCGGTGTGTGGCCGGTGTGTGTGGCCGGTGTGTGTGGCCGATGTGTGTGGCCGGTGTGGGCGTGGCCGGTGGGCGGCCAACGCCTACGTCCCTACTCCCTACTTCCCTATTCCCTACCTAATTACAACCTAACCTGTCCCTATCCTATCTTAAACTAATATATACAACTTAATCCTACTATTTACATGTAAAATACAGTGACTTCGTCACACCCCCTCCCTACTTCGGGGGCGGAGGAAGACGCGAACCTTCCCGGTCGTGCTGATCTGCACCCGGAATCGCTCTCCATCCTCCTCGTCAAGGTAACGCCTCTTCCGGCACCCTCGCGTCTCCAGCCGCGACCGGATTCGGGCAATAAGGCGCGCCGGCAGTCGTCCCTCAGGCGTGGATCACTCTTCTGGTGCCACCACCCAGTGCTCGCCTCGGACGTTCTTGGGTTCTGGGGGCCCTGGTTCGTCCTCCTCCGATGAGGCGGACGGCGAGTCGTCCCATGGCGCCGCACGCCGTCTCCCGCGTCGTGTTCCCGCGTCTGTGCGGCTGGCTGCGCACCTGATCAGGGCTGGCCCGGCCTAATATGGCCCCAGACCAAAGATGCCCGTGTACTCGTGCGGGGTCGGCGAGCGTGGTGATTGGGGCCTCCAGTCCTCCCTCGACGGGCTATACCGAACTCTCCTCGGTATCTCCCTTTGCTCCTGCGATGCCCGGTCGTCTCCATTCCCGGCGTCGTGACCGGCGTTGTAGCCGGCGTCGGGTGTTGGCGGGGTACCTGGCCTGGCCACTAGTGGTGGCGGCCCAAGCTACTCCCGTAGGTCCTCGCCCAACGGCCCTGGCATCGGCGCAAGCTCCGCCAATAGTTTGGGGGTCCACACCCCGAAACAGGCAGTGAGCTCCGCCTGCTGCTCCTCTGTTACCACCCTGCGTCCATCATCATACTGTCGATCCTCCCAGAGCTTGGAACCGCCGTTAGGTTTGGCGGGCCCCGTTTTTTATATTGTTTACAACCAACTATAACTGCAGGTATTCACCGCCCGTGCGCCGCCGCACAAGTGACACCGGCCACGACCGCCACCCGCGCGCCGCCTACGCAAAGTCACCCCCGCTGCCAGTGCCGACGGCAGAGCCGGTGCCAGTGCACGTGCCGCCCGCCTACCGAGGCCGCCACGCCCACTGAGGCCGCCACGCCGCATAGGCCGCCACGCCGATGACGCCGCCACGCCGATGACGCCGCCACGCCCACTGAGGCCGCTACGCCGCTGAGGCCGCCACGCCGCTGAGGCCGCCACGCCGCACAGGCCGGCACGCCGCCTAGGCCGCCACGCCGCTGGGCCGTCACGCCACTCAGGCCGCCACGCCGTTGAGGCCAATTTAGCCGCCGAGACCGCCACTCTCTCGCGCCCGCCGAGGCCGCCACTCTCTCGCGCCCGCCGAGGCCGCCACTCTCTCGCGCTTGCCATGGCCGCCACTCTCTCGCGCCTGCCGGTATTCGCGCCCGCGGCCCGTATGTCGCCGCCTCGCCTAGCTAAGGCACGAGGACGCATGTAAGTCTTTATTTTGCCCTTTCTTTACTGTATATCCGAATTTCTCCCCCCCCCCCCCCCCCCCTCCTCAGCCAATCTCACACCTTTGTAATTAGGCTAAGCTAAGAGAATAAAACCAAGATTGATCGCAACTATATCGACCGGGCCCCTTTACTTTACGGGACTTTTGGATTTAGCTGGGTCTCCCTCGCGCAGCGAGCCCTTTTCCGGTCCTCGATCCCCGGTGAGTCCGTTCCACGTAAAATTAAGAATCCGGGGGTTTCCGTACGATGGATCTACCACCGGCTTAAGGGGGAACTTCTGACCTTCGCGGCCGAATTTGGGTTTCCCTCAGAGGGAACCGTTAAGGAGCTGCGACGAAGCTTCGCAGCCTTAGTACGGGACTCCGACCAGACCCAAGAGACTCGCGGATCTGGAACGACAATTCCCAGCCCGGACCGCGAGTCCAGCACCGTCCCTCGTGGCCCGCGCACGGCGAACCCCGGGAATCGTTTACACGAGCCCCACGCCTCCTGAAGCATCCCGGGCGGTGCCAGTGGAGCGAAGTCCCGAGAGACCGCGAAGGGACTTCGCGTGCGTTCCGGAACGAATCCGCGCAGAGAAATGGTTCCAGACCAGCCGCCTCCAAGGGGCGAACTAGACTACCTTCCGGCGGGAGTTCCTCGAATTTTACCTTCCGCCAAGGTATCTCCAACGGCTGGACGACCAGATCCGCGGTCGGGAGCAGTTGGAGGAGGAAGCCTTCAAGGACTATATGCTAGACTTGAGCGTCCTGATGCGTCACGCAGGGAATTCAGAGGCCCAGGAGCTCGATCGGCTCTACGAGAACGTCGCCCCGGATTACCAGATGTACATCCGGCGGAGCGACTTCCGGAGCAACGGGGAGCTCACCCAATTAGCCACCGAATACGAGGTCGTCAAACGACGGAGCGCAGGGCGCCAACGCTCTGGCCCCACTGCACGATACGGGGTACAGTTCCGTGAGCCCACACCTAGCCGCGAGGGAGCACGCTCCCCAGATCCACCTAAACCACGGAATCCGTTCCGAGCACCCGTCGAACCCACGACCCCAGTATCCACCCGGGTTAATCGGGTTTCGACACCTGGGGGTGAACGCCCCATTGAGGTGCGCAACGCCTGTTCCAACTGCGGGGAGCAAGGACATTTCGGCTGGGAGTGCCATAATCCCCGGATATATTTCTGCACGTCCGGACAGTGGACTGTTGCCGCCGCACCGGGAAACGGGGACGGTCCCCACGACCGGCGGAGTCCGTCGGGGACCAACCCTCCCTCGAACTCCCGCGGAACCGCAACTAAAAGTCGAACGAGGGAGAATAGCCGCCGAAGTTGTGGTCGGGGGACACAGCCGGCTGGCCACGCTCGACACTGGAGCGTCGAGGAGCTTTATCAGCCAGGAGGTAGCCAATGCTGTGGGACAAGCCCACGAATTCCGGGAGGTCCGCATCCAGATCAATCTGGCGGACACGTCGCAGACAGAAGTGCGACAGCTACTCCAAGCCGAGGTCGCACAATCCGGTGCGGAAACGCCAGCCTGACTCTCGCCAGCCCTTCCGCGGAGACTAGTCAGTCAGGGCCATCCGCGGCCCATCCGCCGGACGCCCGGAGTCCAGAAGAACAGGCCCTCCCCGAGGCCTATGGACGGACGGAACATCGAGGACCCAGCCGGAGCGCAGAAGAACCTCGGTTGGGAAGAACCGACGACAAGCCCCAACCTGACATACCCGGACACACCGAATCGCTTCATGAAGCACCCCGACACACCGTATCAGACCATGACGAACCGCGATACACTGAATCGCCACATGAAGGACCCCGATCCGAAGAACCACTACCCGAGGAACCAACACATAGAAGGGACAGCCACACACAAGCAACGAGACATCAAACCTCCGATGGCAACCCGCCGTGGAACGAGATCCCGGAGGACTGCCCCGCAAGAAGCCCCCAGGGGGAGCCGGGCGAGTCAGACCAAGAGGGCGAAGACGACCCCCGGATAGCCGTGTTCCTCGAAGAACAGCTGGCACAGTTTGAGGGTCATCCCCAACATCGCCGAGCACCGCATCACCATGCGCGACGACCGGCCCATCAAACAGCGATATTTTCCAAGAACCCGGCGATGCAGCAGATCATCGACGAGCAGGTCGACGCACTCCTCGAACAGAGTGGCCGAAAAGCTGGCGGAGGCAGTGGAAGGCGCCTGCAGTCGAAGCATGCTCCAAAGGAAGCCGTTCCGGAAGCACCACTCGCCGGTGTTCTGGTGGAGCGAGGAGATTGCGGAGCTGCGCCGCACCGCCCTTCGCACCAGAAGACTGATGCAGCGCGCTAGAGGCACCGCACGCCTCCCCGCATGCAGTGACAGATACAAAGCGGCCAAGAGGGAGCTTAAGACCGCCATCAGCAACAGCAAAAGGGAGTGCTTCCTGAAGCTGTGCGATGCCGCCGAAGAGGACCCGTGGGGAGGAGCCTACAAGATGGTGGTGAAGAGGCTCAATGCGGGAGGCAAAGCCCCGACCGACCCGGCAACGCTGGAGGGGATTGTCAGTGTCCTGTTCCCGACGGGGCGGCAGATCGCGGACCCCCCGAGCATGGATGCAGGCGACGTCCACTGGGTCACGGAGGCTGAAGTCCTCCAAGTCGGGAGGAAGCTGCAGCCCAGGAAGGCACCCGGATCCGACGCGATCCCCAACAGAGCGACGAAGCTGGCCCTATCGCTGCTGCCGGCGGAAGTAGCCAGCCTGTTCAACAGGTGCTTCCTGGAGGGGACGTTTCCCGACAGGTGGAAAAAGCAACGGCTGCTGCTGCTGGCCAAGCCTGGCAAGCCACCAGGAGAGGCATCTTCCTACAGGCCAATCTGCCTGCTGGACACGATAGGCAAGGTTTTCGAGAGGCTAATCGCTACTAGGCTGGGCCAGGCGATCGCAGCAGCCGATGGCCTCTCCCCGGAGCAATATGGCTTCACAAAGGGGAAGTCCACACTGGACGCCATCTCGAGGGTCGTGAGGGTGGCCGAGGATGCCATCGCAGGAGCCAGATGGAAAGGTGGGACGAAGTCCTACTGCCTGGTGGTCACTCTGGACATCAGGAACGATTTCAACTCGGCAGACTGGGGCAGAACGCTGGAGCCCCTAAGGAACTTCAATGTTCCGGGATATCTGCTGAAGATAGCGCAGAGCTACTTCAGCAACAGGGTGCTCCTCCTGGAGACTAGCATGGGTTCCAGGGCACACAAAGGCTTAGCCGGAGTCCCGCAGGGCTCCGTTCTGGGACCCCTGCTCTGGAATTCCATGTACGACGGAGTCCTACGGCTGCCGATGCCAGCCAGTACCAAACTGGTGGGTTTTGCTGACGATGTGGCTATAGTGGTGGTAGCCAAGGAGCTGACCGCGGCGGAGGCTCGCGCGGATGCGGCCATACAGACCGTAGAGTCGTGGCTAGCGGTCGCAGGACTGGAGTTGGCGGCGCACAAAACCGAGGCTGTGCTGATCTCGAGCCGGAAGCTCGTGGAGACGGCCAGCGTGCGGGTCGGAGGGACCACAATCCGGTCGCAACGGGCAATTAAATACCTGGGAGTGTTCATCGACACGCGCCTGTCGTTGAGCACTTGGAGTATGCGCACAAAAAGGCGAGTGGGACAGCAGGAGCACTGTCCAGGATGCTCCCCAATACGAGAGGGCCCAAGCAGGCGACGAGGTTGCTGCTGTCAACGGTGGTAACCTCGCAGATCTTGTATGCTGCGCCGGTGTGGTCGGAAGCCGCTAAGGTGAAGACCTACATGCGGGGTGTGGAGGCGACCTACAGGCTATGCGCTGTCAGGACAGCATCAGCGTTCCGGACCATCTCGGAGGACGCGGTGCTGGTCATCGCGGGACAAGTTCCGCTTACGGAGCTGGTAAGGGAGCGGAAGGAGACAGCCGTTGCCCCGACGAACAGTGGGTCGGATCAGCCAACCAGGGCCGAGCGTAAGATAGCCGCCAGGAGGTTAAGCATTGAGAGGTGGCAGGCCAGCTGGGACTCCTCGTCCAAGGGCCGCTGGACACACGTCCTCATACCGGACATCAAGCGCTGGGTGGAACGATCCCATGGAATGGTGGACTTCTACCTAACGCAGGTGCTAAGTGGCCACGGATGCTTCCGCCAGTACCTGAAGCGGTTCGGTCACGAGACGGAGGTCTGGTGCCCAGAATGCGGCACCGGCATAGTGGAAGACGCGCGGCACGTGATCTTCGAGTGCCGCAGGTTCGGCCTCAAACGACAGGAGCTGGAGGCGGTAGCCGGATGCGCTATCAGCGAGGAAACGCTCGTCCCGAGAATGCTGGACGACCGGATAGTGTGGGAGGCAGCAGCCACCTTCACGGCGGGGGTGATGAAGCAGCTGAGGGCCCTGGAGCGTAGGCGGAAGGAGCAGCAGGAGTAAGGGGCCCAGCGTACGCGAAGCAATGCCAGGCGGTGATACCGCGTCCACGCACCCCCTTTTCCTTCCTTTTTTCCCTCTTTCCCTATTGTTAGTATTGTTGTTAGTATTGTAAGCGTACCTGTACTAGGAAGTAAGGGAATAAATTATGAATACAAAAAAAAAAAAAAAAAAAAAACGCGAAATCCGTTCCGGACGCGTACCCCCTACCGCGTATTAACCATATCCTGGAACGACTGAGGAACGCAAAATACGTCTCCACTCTGGACCTTCGCAATGGGTATTGGCAGATCCCTATGGAACGGGAGAGCCGAGCATGCACGGCATTTACCGTGCCTGGGCGCGGTCTCTTTCAATGGCGGGTCATGCCCTTCGGCCTACATTCGGCCCCAGCCACCTTCCAGCGCGCTCTAGACAGCGTAATAGGGCCAGAGCTAGACCCCCTCGACGATATCATCGTTGTAGGGTCCAGTCTGGAGGAACATATGTCAAACTTAGGCCGGGCCTTCAAACGGCTCCGACGGGCCAATTTACGGATCAAACAGGAGAAGTGCGCGTTCTTCAAGAGGAAGATCGCTTATCTGGGCCACGTCATCAGCGATTGCAGCATCCATACGGGCCCAGATAAGGTGGCCGCGGTTCGAAACCTGAACCCTCCGACTAGTCTAAAGGAACTCCGATGCTGCCTCGGTATGGCATCGTGGTACCGCAGGTTCGTTCCCAACTTTGCGGCTGTCGTGCAACCAATGACGAACCTGCTCCGGAAGAACCAGCGGTGGAGATGGGAGCAGGAGCAACAGGAATAGTTCTACCTGCTTAAGAGGCTCTTGACAGACGCGCCGGTGTTAGCGTGTCCGGCCAAAATGACGCTACAGACGGACGCCAGTAACTACGGGCTGGGCGGAGTACTCACCCAGGAAGTTGATGGAAAGGAACGAGTCATCGCCTACGTCAGCCGGAAGCTCGACGCGGCGGAGCTAAATTACTCTCCTACGGAGAAGGAGTGCCTAGCCATCGTCTGGGGAATCCGGAAGCTCCGCTGCTACCTCGAGGGGTACCGATTCGACGTCATCACGGACCATCTGGCCCTAAAATGGCTGGATCACATAGAGAACCCGACTGGTCGAATAGCCAGGTAGGCCCTGGAACTCCGGCTGTACCAGTTCGATGTCCACTATCGGCGGGGCAAATACAACGTGGTTGCCGACGCACTTTCCCGGCAACCCGCTGTAAGTGGTTACAGCACAAACTGGCCGACGTCCAGAATGATCCCCAGAAGTTCCCGAATTACGTCGTCGAAGACGGGGAGCTATATCGCCACCTCGGACACCGCCCAGACGACCAGGACTATGTTCCGTGGAAACTCTGCGTTGCGGCCGAGAACCGGGCCAAAATTCTCCAGGAGTGCCACAACGCTCCTGCGGCGGGCCATCTGGGAGTTCGCAAAAACCATCTTGCGAATCTCCCAGAAGTACTACTGGCCGGGCATGTTTCGGGACATCAAGAAGCATGTTCGTCAGTGCGTCCCTTGCCAGAAGTACAAAGTTGAACAACGACAACAAGCGGGCCGCATGCTGACCCGACAGGTAGACGAACCTTTCGGGATTTTATGCGCAGACTTCGTGGGACCCTTACCCCGATCCAAGGAAGGCAACACCATGCTACTGGTGTTCTTGGACAGTTTCACTAAATGGGTGGAACTGGTACCAATGCGCAAGGCCACTACCCGGACGCTGATTCGAGCGTTCCGCGAGCGGATTCTAGGGCGTTTCGGAGCCCCTAGGAAGATAGTATGCGACAATGGTACGCAGCCAGCACACCGCTCCGTATTGCCCAAGGGAGAACCCCACGGAGCGATCCAATAGGACGGTGAAGACAATGATATCCCAATACGTGGGGACGGAGCAAAGTAGCTGGGACAACCTACTACCCGAACTCACTCTAGCGGTGAACACCAGCGTGTCCGAGACCACCGGATACAGCCCGGCATTCCTGGTGCAGGGACGGGAACCCCGCCTTCCTGGGGCCTGGTACGACCGAGTGACAGCAGGAACGGGGATCCCTGCTCAGACCCTCACGCAAAAGCGAGAAAGGATGCAGGAGATCTTTCAAATCGTAAAGCTGAACCAGCAGAGGGCCAGCCAGGAACAGCGCCGGCACTACAACTTGCGGCGCCGCGAGGGGAGGCCCGCCGTGGGATCCTCGTGCGGCAACATTACCTCTCAAAGGTCGTCGAGGGTTTCGCGGCCAAACTCGCGCCCAAGTATGACGGACCCTTCAAGGTGGTGGCGTTCCCCTCACCCAATGTGGCCCGGATCAGGCGGCCCGGAAACGGAAGGGTCGGCTAGCAAATGTGGCCGACCTAAAGGCTTTCCATACCGCTCATAACTCGGGGAGCTGATAACACCGAGGAGGAGGCGGCCGGACCGAGGGACCACGACCCCCCAGCCGGATCCCCACGAACGGTTGAAGGGGAAAAGGCCTAGCGAAGGGGAGGACCAACCATTCCTCTACTCCACCGGGTCTCTGACCCACCGTCAGAGGCCACACTAACCCCCCCCTGGGACCTCCGAGCACCGAGGGAACCACCACCGGATTCCCCCACGAAGACGTCGTGGCTGGGCAGCTGGTCCAACTACCCTACACGATCCACTCCCGACCTAGACATGGTCATTCCCGCCTACCTCCCGTTCCGAACCCTCCGCTATTACCCGTCTCACACGCAGTTAACCACTATCCCGTTTTACGATCTTCCCACAGCACCCCCATGGAGTCCGTCCTGATCGATTCCAGCTCGTCCGCCGAGCGATTCGCCGGGTCAGCCCGCCGGGTGTGCACCAGCCGGGCGGGCTCGGGCGAGAGGTTTCACCCTCACCCGAACCGCCCCGGCACATCAGCGGCGGATCTCACCCCCCACACCTCGGAGAACTGGGCCCACGGCAACGCCAGCTACTTCGAGGGACCACGCCACGCCCACCCATTCGCCCATTTATAGGGCGTCAAAGTGAAAAAATCGAATTTTCTCATAGAAAACAATTTTTAAATAAAAAAATTTGTTTAATTTTTTAGCTTTGTTTTTATTGATTTGCTCAAATAAAAATATTTTAAAAAATGTAAAAAAATATTTTACACAAAAAATTTTTTAAATTTCGATTTTTTTTTATTTGTTGATCATTTTTCTAACATTTTGACTAACAATAAACCTATATTGAGGGAATTTCTAATAGCTGAAGCATTTCTGGACTATAAACATTGGATTCCTCATCTTTTCACGTCTTAATATTATTTAAAACAAAAAATCACGATTTTAACACTGCAAATGCCCTTGCGCGCTGCCGGTACCCCTGAAGCGTTTTCACCCATATTTCGTGTTTTTTGACCCTGAGTTGTTTCACTAAAATCGCTGCCAAAGGTGGAGTCGCAGCTAGACGCAGACTATCTAAACGGATCCTGGTTCAGGAAAGATACACGGAACAGACCTATATAGTGTAGTTGACTGCTCTGTAGTGCCAAAAAAGTTCTAGACTACTTTAGGCAAAAAAAGTTGTTAAAAATGGACACCTGGCAGGTAACGATTTACCTGTAGAAGCCAAACCCAAACTGCCGGTTTTTTTGCTTTATTTTACAGTTTATGAATGTGTCTATAATTTAAAACCAAAATCATTCCGATTGGTTGTCTAGTTTTTGAGTAATATTACCTGAAAGTCGACCAAATTCTCTTTTTTTTTATGTCGCAAAAACGGAAATATTTTTCGACTTTGAATGCTCATAACTACAAAAATGGTCCGATTTTTGTTTTGGCAACGGATTTGGAATCGTGGTGAAATTCTCTGTCGATTTCTTATAAATTAAATCGTTTTTGCGACTATGAATTTTTGATTTATGCAACGCCAAATGCGCCAATGGCGCCACTGTGCGTCGTCCACCGAGTGGTTCGCCGGGTCAGCCCCGCCGGGTTTGCACCAGCCGGGCGGGCTCGGGCGAGAGGTTTCCCCCTCACCCGAACCGCCCCGGTATAGCACATCAGCGGCGGATTTCACCCAACGCACCCCGGAGACCTGGACCCACGGCAACCCCCACTACAACGAGGGACCACGCCTACCTGGGCGTTCGGGAGACACGACTGCCCATAGGGACCCCCGGCTATGCGCGGATGCGTCGTACGCCGGGCGGTTCGCCGGGTCAGTCCCCCCGGGTCTGCGCCAGCCCGGTATAGCACTCCAGCCCGACGGGACGCGTCGCCCTCCCTCCGGAGGGATTTCACCCCCCATACCCCGGAGACCTGGGCCCACGACGACCCCGAAGAGGAGACCGGGTCACGTGACTGGGGCTACGGGGCGAGCCCAACCGGGTCATCTGAGGTCCGAGCCTACGAACCCCGTAGCCCCAGGGAATACGTCAGCGAGGACGAGGAGGAGTTCGTGGAGGAGGCCTCGGAAGCGGAGACGACGCTATATGAGCCCGAATTCCATGTGGAGGACGGGTCCGGGAGCGAATCGGAGCGGGCCTATACAATCAGCTCTGAGAGCGAGGACGAAGGCGCTCCACCCACCACCGAGCACTTCGTGGAGGGAAGCGAGGAGCGCTACGGGTACTGGGTCCACCTCTTAAAAGTACAATGTACGCCCGTGTGGGCGACGGCCACACGGCCGCAGAACGCCCGCCACCCCACCAGACCGAAGGGCCGACGGTCCGATGCACCGGCCAGCCTCCACCCTGAGAAAGAGACTCCCGCCACCCACGGCCAGGGCTCATGGGAGCAATTGGTGGACCTCCCGCCGGATGAACCACCGACGCCCCTGGGCGCCAGATTCCCGAAGCCCTCTGGCAGGACATCGCCAAAGGATTGCGCGGATATAGGGCCACCCGTTACCGCTTCCGTCGGACCTCACCGTGATGGACGTACCAGGTCACGGTGCGGGCCCGAGGAGACGGAGGACATATCCGCCTTACCCCGGAGGACTAACGCCCCGGGACGAAGGGGCACAGCTCGCCGACAGGCATCACACCGCATTGCCTGCCATCAGTAACCCGCGCGCCAACGCACAGCCCCGCTCGACAGACGCCGCCGCTGGGCGGCCACCACCATGCCCCAGCCAACGGAGACCACCACCACGAAGGTGAAACCAGATGCCCAACGCTGCATTCTTTTGTTTTTTTTACTTCCCCCACGAAGTAAGAGGGGAATGTGACGCCCGTTGCGCGGGCGCACAAATAATCTTTTCTATTATGAATAAATAACTACAATCTAAAACACCACCCGCTAATGTCTATATCTAGTATATAAGTATTTAAGTTAGCCTTTAAGTTAGCCATTTCCTAGCCGTTAGTATATATCGAATAACCCTATCGATAACCCGGCGGTCACGGTGTCACCAAAAAGCTTGGAATCGCCGTTATGTGTGGCGGGCCCTGTTATTTATGTTTACAACCAACTATAAAAGGGCAGCACGTGCCGGCAGAAGCTCTCTTTTATCTCATCAAATCGCCTGACCCACACGTGCCGCCCTCGCCGCGAAAAAAAAAGTCCGCCACGCGGTTTACCCGATCCGCTGCGTACAGTACCGCCGCGCCACTGTCACCAGCTCAGCCGAGTCCGTCGTCGCCGCACAGTCACCCCCGCTGCCAGTGCCGACAGCAGAGCCGGTGCCCGCGCCTGCGCCTCCCACCAGCAGCCCGTCCGCGTCCGCGAGTGTGCCGTCAGTGCGCCGCCCACCTGTCACGTGCGCAGCCGCCACGCTGCAGGTATTCACCGCCCGTGCGCCGCCGCACAAGTGACACCGGCCACGACCGCCACCCGCGCGCCGCCGACACAAAGTCACCCCCGCTGCCAGTGCCGGTGCCAGTGCCGGTGCCAGTGCACGTGCCGCCCGCCTACCGAGGCCGCCACGCCCACTGAGGCCGCCACGCCCCCCCCCCCCCCTCCCCCCGACTCCAAGGTTTTCACCGGAGCCAATCCTCTCACTGACTCCTGGTTTTCACCAGAGCCAGAGCTTGTCGGGTCCTACCTGAACACGACTGAGTATCGTCCTGGCCAGAAGGATCGTTACAGGTGGTGTTGACATCGTCCTTGATGCCGACCTGCCGGGTGGCGTCCGTCCGCATGGAAGCCCGCTTCCACGGCCTCCGTCAGCCACGACAAGTCCCGGCGTATGGGTGGGTCGCCGGCTCGTCGGGCTTGGGTGAGTGGGGGCGGCATCAGTTCTGCCGCGACTGTCACTCGGGTGAGGGGACGCCCCTCAGGCCACAGGAAACTAGGTAGACCTCTTCCTGCCATGGTTTGTTGTCTTTGTCGTTCTGTGGAGGAAATGGGATTAATACTTAATTGACCAAAAGTTCCTACCTAACGGTGTGTTTCCCTTAACCTGGCCCTATCCCGGACCTGCCTTTTCCCATCCACCTAACCCATCTCGCGTTTCCCTTTCCGCGATGCCTACTTTTCCCCTAGCGGGACCGGAGTGTTGGACGGGCGCACCCGTCAGCAAGTGACTCCTTGAACTCTGACCCTGTCAGAGTATCCGACGGTGATACCGTCTAGTTCCGTCCGCCGAGCGTGGAGTCATTTCCACCGGTCGGGTGGTGGCCGTAGCCCAATGCGGCGATAAAGCTGTCCGCTTTCTTCCCAAATTTCTTTCAATTTCCTCAATTTCTGCTCCAGGAATTCCTCCACCCAGGGCTCTGGGTATCTCTCCGGCCCTCCTGGGTTACCGTGCCAAATGATCCTTGATCCGTTTCCTCTCCTATTTCCCCTACATGATTCCTTAAAGACACTCCTCGGCGTTCTGCAGAAGGCCCGAGTGTGTCTGACTCCTAGTGGGTTGCTAAGGGCTTCCCTGGGAGTCTGACTCCTTTACAAACTCCTGGTGGCTTGCTATGGGCTTCCCTGGGGGTTCGTCCCAGTCGTGTGGTTTCTTCATGTAATCTTTCCTCTATCTTTTCTTCCGGTGACCTTTCCCTCACCTTTTCCCGTGACCTTTCCCTCACGTTTTCCCGTGACCTGTCCCTCACGTTTTCTTCTTGCCGCTTCTCCCGCGTCTTCCCCGCGCGTGGCTTGGCCTGCTGCTCCGCGCGTAGCCCTGTAGCGCCTATCGTTCCCTGTGTTCGCGCCCATGGCGGCTTGGTGTGCTCATCCGGCATCAAGTGGAGGGCCTGTCCCCCGCACAGGATGGTGGCTCCGATCCCGCACAAAAAATCCATGCCCAGCAGCACATCGTCCAAAACGTCAGTCATCACCAGCAGGATGGTCGGCGTACTGCGATCCCCGCAGTGGATGACTGCTGCTAGCGCCCTCGTCAGCTCCCGGCATGTCCCGGCAGCGAGCTTGACCTGTGTCCTTATGTCCCTCATAATCGTTTGTTGTCTAACTCCTTGGCCAAATCTTCACTTATGAAGCTATGCGTAGCTCCCGTGTCCAGGGTGGCCATAAACCGTCGCCCTTCTATCTCTATGGCGGCGCGGATGCGTCCCTGGTGTTGGCGGAGGGTTCCTCCTGTTAATTGCTCGGGTTGTTCGGGTCCCTCGGGTGATTCCCGGTCACGCGAGGCCCGTTTCCGTTTCCCGGAGCCTGTCTTTGGCAGCATTCAGATGCCCGTACTCCTCGTCGTCCACAATCCCAGCAGTGGATTAATCTCTGGCTCCGGCATTCCGCCGAAAAGTGTCCCGGTTGCCCGCAGTTCCTGCATGCCTCCCGCACGCTCACTGGTGCCTGCTCCGGTGTCGATGCCCGACCCGTATTCGCGTTCCTACTAAAACTTCCCTGCATTGTGTTCGTCTGCGGCCTGCGGGCCGTGCGGTCCGCATCCGTGGTGGCGCGAGAAATCGGTGGTGCCCGTGGGTTCGGGTCCTGTTGATTCCTAGCTCGTCCGCTCCTGCGGGGAGTCTCCTCGTGATCGACCACTAAGTGAGTCAGCTCCGCCAACGTGCGGAAATCATGTCTCCTAACAAACAGTTGATACTCCGGCAGCATATTGTCGTAGACTCGCTCCAATTCCCGTTCTCCTGTGATTCCTGCCCGTCGCATCTGCAGGCGGAGGTCCACCAAATACTCCTTAAACGGCTCATTGGGCCGCTGAAAATGCGTCCTAATTTCGTCTTCCAATCGCTGATAAAAGCGCGGCGGCAAAAAGAAATCTTCCGTAGGCCACTGGTCCTGTAACAGCTCTCGGCTCGGCCAGTCAGCAACACTATCAAAGCCGGGGCGAGATACTTCTGGTCGATCCGGCAAGTATCTGCCCGTTCTTCAATGTGTTCGATAAAACAGAACAGATCCGTCGTCCCATCAAACGAGAGTCCCCACTTGGTCATCCTATCCAATAGTGTGGCTCCCGGGTCCCAATGGTGGTTCGTCGCACACGAGGGTTCCTCCGTCTTCGTCGGCATGCGTCTTCCTGCAGCCGGAGAAGTACTCCTAGGCAGTAAAAGCGTAAGAGGCGCCGTCGGTGCCGCAGCTCCGGGCGAGTTTGCCTCTGAATCTAAATACATGGGCGACAGCAACTTTGCGTCTAACTCCTCCAGACGGACCTGTACCTGGACCTGTACTGTTCCTGCTGACGCGCGAAGGCAATCAGCTGCGATCGCATTTCCTCCACTGTGCCTCCGTGCTCCAAATTAAACTCGAGAAGGATGGTCTCCAACTCCAACTTCTCGCGATTACTGATCCACGTGACGCCCATGGTCCTCTTCTTTTTTTGTCCTTGTTGTTTTAATATTTATATTTTATTATTTATTATTTTATTTATATTTTTGCTATAACCTCCTGTCCTTATTAAAATTTTTCCCTTTACCACTATTTATCTTTATTTAATTATTCTAGCCTTTTCTCTTCTGTCTTATTTTTCTTTATTTATTAGTTTTCTCTTATTTTTCTTTCCGATTATTAATACTTGATTTTCCTGTTCTTTTAATTTTCTTTCTTTCTCGCTGTTGATTTTCCTACTTTTCCTTTCTTTCTTCCTTTCTTCAACTCTTTTATTTTCGGTACTTTATTTCCTCAACTTTCTTTTTCTATTTATTTTCCTCAGTGTGCCTTTCCTTTTCTTGGCTTTCGACCTTTATTCTTTCCTTTTCGTTTTATTTTCCTATCTTATTTCCTTCCGTTTTTTTCCTTTTCTTTCCTTTCCTTGTTCTTTTCCCTTATTCTTTTCTTGTTCCTCTTCCTTATTCCTTTCCGCTTTTATCCTGCTTAAATTTCCTTTCCTTGTCTTAATTAATTAATTAATTAATTCAATTATTTTCCTACTTTTATCCTCCTTTTATTTATTTCCTTAATTTTATTTTCTTATTTCATTTCATTCAATCCGTTCTTTTTTTTCCTTTTCCTTGTTCTTTTCCCTTATTATTTTCTTTATTTTTGTTTTTTTAATATTATTTATTTATTTTATTTAATTATCTATTTATTTTATTTTATTATTTATTTATTTTATTTTATTATTTATTATTTAATTGTTTTTATTCTATTTATTTTCCTCAGTGTATTTTCTTTCTTTCAGCCTGGCCGCTGTTCCTTCGTTTTTATCGCGTTTTATTTTCTTTCTTATCTCTTCCCTTTCGTTTGTTTAATTATTTTTCCTCCTTTTTCTTTTTCAGTGTAACCGTCAATTTCCAATACAATTCCTTCGCTCTGTATTTTTATTTTATTATTTATTGTATATTATTATTTATTTTAGGGTGTAACCAGCCTTTTGTCTTTTTATTTCTCTCAGTGTTTATCAATTTCTTAATTCCTTTATTTAATTTTATCATTTATTATTTTGCTTTATTATTATTTTATTATTAATATTTATTTATTTTATTTTGTTATTTATCATTTAATTATTTTTATTTAATTTATTTTCCTTCATTTGATTTTATTATTTAATTTATTTTGTTTAATTCCGTTATTTATTTATTTAATATCCTTCAGTTCTTTCCTCCTTTTTTTTCACAGGATTCTATTTAATTTCGCGGCGATTTAATTTTCTCAATTTTCCAATGTTTATTCAACGACGAGTGTGTTCATCGAAATAAAAGGGCCAGTATGTAAATTGGCTCCCGCCCTGATGGCGACGCAACCAAGAGCGAAAATCATTAATAAGAGAAAATATGTATAAGCATGTGTATAAGCATGTGTATGTACAACCCGATCGTCCGATCTGCACGTGCAGCGGCGGTTCTCTCTGCTCTGCCGACTGCCCTGTTTTCCCGAAGCTGTACTATTTGTCCCCTGAATGGAATTTTCTATCACCTTCTCCTCTTTCCCTTGTCTTTCGTTGATGGCCCGAAAAAACAAGGCGCCGTTGTGGCGGCTGCATGTGCGTCACAAATTTGAAAGTTTCTGGCAATTTCTAGCCTTTACATATGCATGCATATGCGTACGTATGTATATGTTTTTCACCGCTAAAAATCTCTTGTTCGGCTGGCGGGGCTTTAATCCGCCTTAGTAAGGATTCTTACATCTCCCCATGTCCTGACGAGTCCCCGTTCGGGCGCCATCTGTAAGGCTGCAAAGGCCGAAATATGAACTCAGCGGCCCAGAGTCCCTTTCAGAATAATTTATATTTTGGAAACGCCAGAACATGAGCGAGGCCGAGATTTTGCAAGAATTTTTAGGGGTGGGTTTTCGGCTTAGAAACTGCGATCTCCAATTGCCCACGCTGGGCGGGACAAAACTTCTACCGGCTGGGAATTTCCAGTGGCCTGAACCCTCCGCTAGATACTGGAACCGGCTCGGGATAATATCTTAAAATTAATTAACTTCCGTTCTCTCTATTTTTCCCACTCTTTCCTTTCCTTAGATTCCTAATTCACCAAATATTCACACCCGCAAATATATTTGCATAGATATTTCGCTTACCGAAATATGAATTTCCAGCCAGTTACGCCTCTGCTGCTGCCGATCTTCTGTCTCCTTTTCGTCAATATATTTTGTCCGCGCGCACGCACTTTAAACTTCCACTTTTACTGCTGCTCCTATTAAACGCCAAACCGCGAGTACCTTTTGCTGCTGCTCCTTCTAAAGGCCAAGCCGCGAGTAATTGCAAATTTAATTGCAAAACTCACCCTGACCTAATTCTGCCTCTCCCGTGGCGGCAGCGCTGCCGCGATCGCTGGCACGCGCCGTTCCGGGTTCCACCCGTTCTTCTGCTGACATTATTTGCCTCTCGCTCTAGCTTAAGCGGGCAGGTAGCGGATCTGCATTCCGCTGCTCTGTCGCTGCCCGCGTCGTAGGCTTCTGCCCCCGACGCTCTCTCTCTCTCCGCCGCTCTTATCCCGCGGCTTCCATTGGTCCGCCGGGATGACGACCGTTCTGTCACGCTCCCGGGCCGTTGTTCCGCAACAATGTTGCTGATCCCGGCTAGCCAATTCGCTAGCCGATGTTGCCGGCGATGCTACCGGCTGATGTTGCCGGGAAGCGTTGCCGGTGTGTCGCCGGTGTGTGTGGCCGGTGTGTGTGGCCGATGTGTGTGGCCGATGTGTGTGGCCGGTGTGGGCGGGGCCGGTGGGCGGCCAACGCCTTCGTCCCTACTCCCTACTCCCTACCCAACCTAACCTGTCCCTATCCTATCTTAAACTAATATATACAACTTAATCCTACTATTTACATGTAAAATACAGTGACTTCGTCACATTATTTTCTAAATAAATATGTTTCCTAATGAATCTTTTTATTTAATAACAACTTCCGGTAGCGCCAAAACTACTGGGGGTGGCGCCTTAAAATTTTTGCCCAAATATTTCTCAAGCCAATAAAAAACGAATATGCAAAAAAAATTTTAATTCTACAGGGAAATTTTATTATTAACACCCAACAAATTAATTTCAGTTATGTTTTGGAACTCAAGAACCTCGTCAATTAAAACATCTCAATTTTTAAAGATTTTTTTTCATTTTAGATTCAACAAATAATTGTATAGCATCAGCTAAAATCAGTTTGTATTGTGTGCCCAATCTGAATTATGACCTCATTAAGCATAGTATCCAGACATTAAAAACCCATCTTTAAACAGTTAGAGAGAGCGATAGGCAAATAAGAATGGTAAATTTATTAAACAGAATGTTCTCCATCATTTCCCCCCTCGCTATGTATTCTACAAGTCCGTAAATCCGTTAAATTTTCAAAAAACAACACAGGAGTTTGGTGCAGATTTACGAACTATAAAACAAACAAAAGATAATGGTAATAATGTTATTATTGTTATAAAATTTAAATCGAAAGAATATCACCCTTTAATTGATCTCGCAGGTATGGGCTCTCTCAATACTTGGATCGCCTCCTATTTGGTTTGAGAATCTTCCCCATACTATGCTTAATGAAACAAAATTGTAATTCGATTTTTTTATAGCATTATGATTATTCATATTCGATCTTTCTCTTCGTAGCGGACGGTCGTGATTTTGTTTTGCGCTCCGACTTTTGTGTTATTTTCTAAACCACCGGGGTTTCATCTTAACTTATATCCAATATTTATAACGATATACCGTTTTGCTACCGCGCGTGCATGCACTTTTCTGTGTAGATAATTTGCATAAATAATTACTTGTTAGTTTTGTGCTAAGACGGTTATCTTATTTTATTTTTCCTCTTTGCTCTTTTACCGTTCTTATTTTTCCCTCCCCCGCTCGAGTACCGTTTGCTCTTAGCTGCATCCAAGCTGTTCATTGCTCTCACCGCTCTTGTGATTTTCTGCCGCTCTAACTCTTGCGCTCTTTTATCTCTCTCTTCATCTCTTTACTTTTTTGGTATTGATAGTGTGCACAGTGGTTCTAGGGTTTGTGAACATGTCCCAGAATATTGTCTGTGTTATTAAGAATTGCCAAAAAAATGTTTTGGCAGACCAGCCCAGTTTCCATTGCTGGCTTTGCGAGGCAGTTGTGCACGCTAAGTGCATTGAGATGACGGGCCTGTCGACCGGTTGAGAAGGAAATACCATCCTTCATGCGTCAGACCAGGAGTGGATTTTCTGAGATCATGGCCACTTTTCGCGCTGGACGCTCAATTTAATAGTATGAAGCTATGCAACTGTGTGAGACACAGCAACCGATTTCCTGCCACTCTCCGTCGCCACAGCTCCTGGTCCCCGTTCCAATGGATCTGAGATCAGAAACGATCAAAGATTCGGTAACCGAATCGGTCGTTGAGGTGTCGGAAGCCGCACAGCCAGCAATCTCCGCGTCGTCCGTGGTGTCTGATGCGCAGCCCAATTCTTTGGCTCCGCAAATCACCGTAGAAAATTCTACCCAGGGTCCAACATTGTCCGGAATACCGGCCGTTGTTGGTAACAATTCGTTACATAAGACCCTAACAGCAGTCCCACCTTCGAAAACTATATTTGTTTCGAGGCTTGCCCCTGATCTCGCATCGGAAGATGTTCTAGCCTATATTCAAGGCAAAACCCAAGCTGGCAATATCAAGGTGGAAAAATTCAAATTTCCGTATGCCAGAGACATTTCGTCATTTAAGATAAATGTCTCATTCCAGCTCTTTGACACTATTTGCTCAGGTGACTTCTGGCCCGAGTACGTTGTAGTCAAGGAGTACGAGGCACGGAAGAAGAGAAATCGGTCTCCGGGAGTTCAACTGCCCAAGCCGTCACAACCCTCAGTGTCCACTCCAGCACCTTCTGTCCCAAAAAACTAACCTCTTCCTTACTACTTTCCTATCAGAATACTAGGGACTTACGCAGTAAGCTCTCTAGATTATATTCAGATACCCTTTCTTTCGCATCCCAGTTGATTGTATTTGCTGAAACCTGGTTGAAGCCGGAGATCCTCTGTTCCGAAATTCTTCCATGTAAGTACACTATTTACAGATTAGACCGTCTTCTCCAGCGTGGTGGCGGAGTTTTAATTGCCGTTGACTCCAGCCTCATCTCGGAACGGGTGGTATCTAATGACTTCTTGGACATAGAATTTATCTGCGTTAATCTATCTTTCACAGGTAGTTGCATTTATGTAACCTGCTCTTACATCCCTCCATCTTCGGAAGAGCCAATTCAGGCAGTTTCCAATAGGCTTTCTGATAGGGACCAATTAGTGGCTTTGGGTGACTTCAACATATCCGGAGCTCACTGGACTTTTGATGGGGTGTCTAATGTTCTTCACACTGCGGCACAGCATGACCTCCTAAATGGCTTGCTTGATTTATCCTTATCGCAAGTTAACCATATTTTTAATTCTTTAAACCGCTTACTTGATCTATGCTTTGTCTTTGATCCTGCAGGTGTAAACCTAATTAGAGTTCCTCCAATGACGCAACCTGAAGATCCTCATCATCCAACTTTCGATGTGACTATCGACACTGGAACAGTCTTAGCTACTACACCTGATAGCAGCTTGAACAGAGTCCGCTGTTTCCGAAAGGCTGACTATCAGAGGCTAAGCACTTTAATAGCAGAATTTGATTGGTCTAATCTTTACACGAGCTCTGACATGGCATCCGCCGTTGACATTTTTTACAATGCCCTGAACTCATTTTTCTCTTTATGTGTTCCTAAATGTTACCCGTCGGTCTCTAATAAACCACTTTGGTTTAACAAGGAGCTGACGCGTCTAAAAAACGTAAAATCTAGGCTTTATAATAAATATAAACTCACTGGTTCAAAAACGGCTTTCTCATCTTATCTTAGTGCTCGATCTAACTTTACCGTGCTTAACGCTCAGTGTTATATAAATTATTTGACTCGTTGTAAGGTCCAGTTTACGCAAACAGTTTTATAACTTTGTTAACTCTAAACGTAAACCCACGTTATACCCTCCCTCGCTGTCATTTAAGAATACTACAGTAAATTCTGATCAAGCAATTGCTAATCTCTTTGCTGAGTTTTTTAGAACGACATATTCGCCCTCAACATCTTCAGATCATACATTTTCTACAGCTATGCCCAGTTCGTCCGTAATCTTCAGTCCTATTTTAAAGGAAAGCTCACTTATTCTTGATCTTCAACGTGTTAAGCCAGTTTATTCGCCAGGGCCCGATGGTATACCTGGCTCTGTGCTTAGGTATTGCTCCGAGGCGCTGTGTAACCCCCTTCTTAAATTGTTTACCTTATCTTTAGAATCCTCAGAATTTCCCCTTATTTGGAGGGAATCATTTGTTATTCCTCTCCACAAAAAAGTTAGCAAATCGGATGCCAGTAACTATAGGGGTATCTCTAAGTTATCGGCTATCCCCGAACTTTTCGAGAATGTAATCACTCCTCACTTGCAACATCTATGCAGATCCGTCATTTCTCCATGCCAGCATGGTTTTATGAGGCGAAGATCAACCACGACCAATCTTCTGGAACTTACCTCTTTCGTTATTAGGGGCTTCCAACAAAACTTTCAAACCGATGTTATTTACACGGACTTTAGTAAAGCTTTCGACTCGGTTAATCATTCTCTTCTGGTTAGGAAACTCGATTCAATGGGGTTTCCTAGTGATTTTCTTTCGTGGATTTCGAGTTATCTAAGCGACCCAAAAGGTTCTGTTCAGAAACGTTCTATCCAATAGCCTCAGGGTCACATCTGGCGTCCCACAGGGTAGCCACCTTGGACCACTTCTATTCACATTGTTTATCAATGATTTGCCGCAGGTTCTAACCAATTCCAGAGTACTTATGTACGCTGATGACGTTAAACTTTGCCTGCAGTATAGGGACAGTTCTTGCCAATCAGACCTACAATCGAATCTTGATAACTTCCAAGCATGGTGTCATGCTAACGATTTACATCTCAACAGCTAAAAATGCAAACTGATGAAATTTTCACGTGTTACTCCCCTGCTTGCAACCTATATGCTTAACTATTACTCTTTGGAAAGAATTACTATTGTTGATGATCTGGGTGTCCGCCTGGATCCTAAACTTTCGTTCTCTGAACACATTTCTTGTATGGTTAACAAAGCCAGAGGCATGCTGGGATTCATTAAAAGGTGGGCGAAGGAATTCGATTCTCTTTATGTAACGAAAACACTCTTTTAACTTTGTTAGTTCGCCCTATATTGGAGTATGGTTTGTGCGTCTGGAGTCCTCAATTCGGAGTCCATAGTAGCCGCATTGAATCTGTCCAAAATAACTTTTTGCTTTTTGCCCTCCGTGGCCTACCCTGGGATGCCAACCTAAGATTACCGTCTTACTCTAGTAGACTTGTCCTACTTAATATACATTCTTTAGCTAACCGTAGGACGATGCTTGGCGTCGTCTTTTTACATAAACTTATACACGGTGATGTGGAGAGCCCCTACCTTCTAGGCCAGCTCAATTTCCATGTTCCCCGTCTTTCTTCTAGAACTTTTATACCACTAGTAGTTAACCACTGTAGGCGTGAGTTTGAAGTACATGAGCCCTTTAGGGTTTTATGTACTGATTACAATCGTTTAAGAATACTACAGTAAATTCTGATCTAGCAATTGCTAATCTCTTTGCTGAGTTTTTTAAAACGACATATTCGCCCTCAACATCATCAGATCATACATTTTCTACAGCTATGCCCAGTTCGTCCGTAATCTTCAGTCCTATTTTAAACGAAAGCTCACTTATTCTTGATCTTCAACGTGTTAAGCCAGTTTATTCGCCAGGTCCCGATGGTATAAATGGCTCTGTGCTTAGGTATTGCTCCGAGGCGCTGTGTAACCCCCTTCTTAAATTGTTTACCTTATCTTTAGAATCCTCAGAATTTCCCCTTATTTGGAGGGAATCATTTGTTATTCCTCTCCACAAAAAAGGTAGCAAATCGGATGCCAGTAACTATAGGGGTATCTCTAAGTTATCGGCTATCCCCAAACTTTTCGAGAATGTAATCACTCCTCACTTGCAACATCTATGCAGATCCGTCATTTCTCCATGCCAGCATGGTTTTATGAGGCGAAGATCAACCACGACCAATCTTCTGGAACTTACCTCTTTCGTTATTAGGGGCTTCCAACAAAACTTTCAAGCCGATGTTATTTACACGGACTTTAGTAAAGCTTTCGACTCGGTTCATCATTCTCTTCTGGTTAGGAAACTCGATTCAATGGGGTTTCCTAGTGATCTTCTTAAATGGATTTCGAGTTATCTAAGTGATAGGACCCAAAAGGTTCTGTTCAGAAACGTTCAATCCAATAGCCTCAGGGTCACATCTGGCGTCCCACAGGGTAGCCACCTTGGATCACTTCTATTCACATTGTTTATCAATGATTTGCCGCAGGTTCTAACCAATTCCAGAGTACTTATGTACGCTGATGACGTTAAACCTTGCTTGCAGTATAGGGACAGTTCTTGCCAATCAGACCTACAATCGGATCATGATAACTTCCAAGCATGGAACGATTTACATCTCAACAGCTCAAAATGCAAACTGATGACATTTTCACGTGTTACTCCCCTGCTTGCAACCTATATGCTTAACGACTGCTCTTTGGAAAGAATTACTATTGTTGATGATCTGGGTGTTCGCCTGGATCCTAAACTTTCGTTCTCTGAACATATTTCTTGTATGGTTAACAAAGCCAGAGGCATGCTGGGATTCATTAAAAGGTGGGCGAAGGAATTCGATTCTCCTTATGTAACGAAGACTCTCTTTACTTCGTTGGTTCGCCCTATATTGGAGTACGGTTCGTGCGTCTGGAGTCCTCAATTTGGGGTCCATAGTAGCCGCATTGAATCTGTCTAAAAGAACTTTTTGCTTTTTGCCCTTCGTGGTCTACCCTGGGATGCCAACCTTAGATTACCGTCTTACGCTAGTAGACTTCTCCTACTTAATCTACCTTCTTTAGCTAACCGTAGGACGATGCTTGGCGTCGTCTTTTTACATAAACTTATTCACGGTGATATGGAGAGCCCCTACCTTCTAGGCCAGCTCAATTTCCATGTTCCCCGTCTTACATCTAGAACTTTTATACCACTAGTAGTTAACCACTGTAGGCGTGAGTTTGAAGTACATGAGCCCTTTAGGGTTTTATGTACTGATTACAATCGTCTTTTTAGTAGCATTGAAGGCATTGAAAGCCTTCAAAAACTTAAAACTGTATTGCTTGTATTGCTGTATCCTAATTTTTCCTAGTTCTATTCTATTTTTTCTCTTCTCTCGCGTCTATCTAGAACGCGTTTCGTGCCGTACGTCACACGGCTGCGCCCCTGGGTCGGTTGGGCGGGAGGTGGGCGTCGGACTCCGCGCGAAAAAAAAAAAAAAAAAAACTCATACAAGCACTCTTATGTTGGAGAATGAGCAGACAATAATAGAAGAAACGATTAACGTTAGCCGTTAAACATTTGAAGTTGCTCACAGGCAACGCTGGGGTC
The DNA here is from genome assembly GCA_035046345.1 of Drosophila birchii. Lineage (NCBI taxonomy): Eukaryota > Metazoa > Arthropoda > Insecta > Diptera > Drosophilidae > Drosophila > Drosophila birchii. The sequence continues at coordinate 190,984 of JAWNOA010000083.1, read as the reverse complement.
GAATGGGCTAAGAAAGTTGGAAACATAAATTGAGGGCTTCCAGATGCATAAAAACAGGAGTACTTCAACGATGACTCCAGAAATTAATAACATTTGTTATTGTTTACCTCTTAAAATCGGCGTGACCCAAGTCGCATTACCAAGAGATCCGAGCAAAATAACACATATACTTGTCTCTTTCTAGGTTTCAATGAAGTCGCTAATGAATGATAACTGAACGAAGAATCAGCTGTAAGCTCACTCAAAACATGCGTTTATATTTTTGCGCAAGATTCAAGACAAAACATGTTCAGGAACACCAGTTAAAGGCTCATAAAGTCAACATTGCTTATATGCAACGGCGGGCATGAGAGCTTTAAAATCATTAACAACGATGGTATTAAAAAAATTAATCTCTTTTAGAACTAGCCAAGCACAGACGCTACATTACAGCCCTAAGTTTAAATTGGACATTACTTGTTTTCTCTGGGCCACTTCCTAAAAACTGGGTGGTTTTTGTATAAAAGCATCGGCGCGTTCGATAATAAAAGCCAACAGCATTTTAGAACCAAGAACCGAAATTTATTTTTCCGAAGGTTTTCGATTCGATGAACTTGATTCCGGCCTCCTAAACGTTTTAAAGATATTTAAAAAGTATACGATACCTTTGAGTCCAAGAACAATTTTTCCAAATTTTAAATGAATGTTTTTGACAGACAAGAACAGTTCTTAAAGATTTCGTACCGATCATTTTGAAAAATATTATACACGTTACAGAAGGTCAAATTGACTTAAAACCCGATTTTTTTGCAACTTTTAAAAGAATATGCGGAAAAGAATATTCAGGGGTTTGGTTTTGAGACTAATTTAAATTTTCATTTGCTCTTTATTAGAGAAATACCATTGGATAATCTCCAATTTCCCGTCAATAAATTAAATTTAATAAATGATAGTTTGCAATGTATGAGGCTAATTTAAATATTTACAGAATAAAACGCTCACTACAGCCACGGCCATAGGCCCTTGAAGTTAAACCCTCTCTTCGGACCTACGCGTGTGGGGGAGTCATTGATGGCAACTGGGCGTGAAACAAGACAACTCCTTTTATTCGCAGTCCTAGGGAGACTGCAAGGGCAACTTGCGCTGGAGGACGGCTTGATGACCAGCTAAAGTGTTGCCAGGAGCGCAGGGAGCGCATCGCCTACTGAACGGCTTACAGCGTTAAAGAATGGGCTGAAGCTGGTTAAAGCCCTGAACAGTGCGAGCACCGCTTATTAGCCTAAGCGCAGATGGCGCCAACAGTGGAGCGTCGGGTCGGCCGCCATCTTGGAGCGGACCGCCATTAGGCACCTTGAACGGTGAGGCCCCAACTAGTGGGATCGGACTGGTCCCACGCCACGAGGTGGTTACAGGGACCACGAAAGGAGCCAGCAGCCGGCTGTCCCCAAAAATAGCCTGGAGAGAAGGGCCCAGCAGCCAGAGGAGGCGCCCGTGCAGAGGAATCCAAGCTGCGTTGACGCCGAGGAAGGCAGACTCTTGTTCCGCATACTGTCAGTAACGCTGTAGGGAGCTGGTCGCCAAGTGGACACATACGCGCTCTTGGATGAAGGATCCTCTGTCACGATGATGGGCGACGAGCTAGAGGGATCTGGGAGTGCGAGGCGAACATCGACAGCTGAATATCCAATTGTTTAGTGGAAAGGCCAGCAGAGAGCCCACCAACGTGGTGAACCTGGAGATACGTGGAGCTGGGATGCCCACTCGACACGCCTTGAGGAACGTGTACGCCGGGTTGAGTCTGAGTCTGCCGATGCAGACGTTGTGCCGACGAGATGTCCAGGGGGTGCATAAGGATGCGCGTCTGCCAATGAAGCCCTACATCGAAGTTGCTTTTCAGATTGGACCAGAGAGGGACCATATGCGGCCGCAGCCGCGCTTGGATGGGTTGTATTTGGGCCAGTAAAGGCATAATGACACAGTAATGATATTTTCATTCATTAGAGACTTCATTAGAACCTTACAAAATACACAACTCTATTATTTGGCTCGGATTTCTTTTGTAATGAGACTTCGGTCAAACAGATTTTGAAACGTCAACGGCAAACAAATTTTGTTTAGCAAAAATGTCGAAAGCAATTTTTACTGATGAAATTAAAGACTTTTTAATTGAAAGTGTTAAGATTAAGGGTGGTAAGGGTGCATCAGACCGAGGCAAGATCAGCGGCGCCTCTGCTGATGTATATTCCTTGGACAACTGAAGCATCAAGTCGACTCGTAGGTGGATATCAGATTGATAGACACCACCTTCTCCTCGGAGAAGGTCCTCCGCGTGGTACCTCCTGGAAACGTACTACGGTACGGCTAATGCGAGCGGCAAACTCCCGTGTCTCCCTTACCTTTAAATCCCATGACTCCCATCCCTCAAGTCAGGAGTGTGAAGCGACCCGTGCCCCCTGACTATAAGTTTCGCAGCTGAGGGGCATATCCAGCTGTGTTTGAACGGAGCCTTCCCAGGGCCGGGCAACCCTGGGTCGGAACTCCCTTGCCGGGCTTAGGGGCGAAGCCACGGTCGACCTTCTTCAAAGCCCCAAACCCTCGGGCCCGCCGCGCTCGCCTCGTCGAGCAACGCGGGCGTTAATGAAAATGGACAGAAATCAACAATCTGCTTCGGACCTCGTGGGGGAGGTAAAACCCCGAACCATCTCCGAAATCGACGAAGATGAGTTGCTGCGCTCGGATGACGAGACGCTAACTCGGTCGAGTTCGGTGGGCAGTGCTAAGTTAAGCACTCCCCAAACGCCACGACCCACCACAACCAAGGCGAGCCACGCCAAGGTTAGTGAGGCTAGCGATAAGACAAAATCGCTAACCCACCAACAGAGGAAAGCGCAGGTCAACAAGGCCCGCTTCATTCTGGCTAAGATAGCCAAGAATGAAAAGGAGGGCAAAGCTGACCAGAGCGACAGAGAAGACAAGGCCCGATTCCAGGCAGTAATCGAGGACTTTGAGAAGTATGAAAAGGAGCACCCGGAAGCATTCCATCCTCCCCAGGCGAAGAGAGCGAAGGATGCCAAGGGGGCTCCAAGAGTGACGTCATTTGTCAGGCCGGCGAAGAGTTTCAGCAAGGTGGCTAGAAACAGCCTTGCATGGCACTGTTGGACGAGCTCAATGACGACGGGCGCCTGCTGGCGGAGAAATGGGAGGAGGTCGAGACCCGACTGGCGGAGATGGTAACAGACAAGTTACTTTCAGAGCCATCGGGTCCGACACCCTCCTTTGACTCCTTAGACATGGTTAGAGGGCACCGAGTAATCAGGTGCGACGATGAGTCTTCAAAGGACTTCCTGCCGGCATGCGTTGCCAGCATAAGCAACGCATGGAAAGGGCTACGCCTTAAGCTAGTCCCCGCGAAGGATATCCCGAGGACGCCCAGAGCTCGCTGTAGTATGCTCACATTGAATACCCACTGCAAAATAAATACTTAAAGAATGCATACTGTAAATAATTGTTGCAATGTAAACAATCCTCAAATTTCCCGGTCATAAAACTCAAGCCGGCATATGAAAGAGCTAACGTATGCACTTCTGTAACATGAGCTGACCTCATGAACATATACCCTCGCGCGTCCGTCTAGGAACGCATAGCCTATATACATAAGCATATACATAAGCCGTCGCTCTGCCGCCGTCTGCGGGCAGCGCAGCGATGGAACCTAGCCTTAATTTAAACTAAAAGAATATTGTAAAGTTAATCACGACGAACTGCTCGAAGCGGCACCTTCGCTGCTTCCACCAAGAATTATTAAGAATAAAGAATAAATTTATAACTTTAAATATCTACTCTCGTTACTCTCATTGCTCGTAACTCTACATGGCGACCGTGACAATGAGCCGAGCAGTCGAGCTGGATAAATGGATATAAACTATATAACTGGATGAACTAACCCCGAGATGTACAACAACGCTGGAACACAAAAAGGAAAAACTGACGCTTGGCTGAGCTTCTTCAACGCACATGCCGAGATTGTAAACACCAATGTGGAAAGAACACTGGATTTGACCTCACAGCTGGTAAGGACGACCACAAAAATATCGGCTGAAGATGCAGCCGGCAAAGCCATCGTCGAGTACGTATTTTTCGTGGCGGAGCCAAGCCTTGCGTACATTGCCGTAAAAGACGATGCGGAAAACTGATGAGCAGAGCTTTACGCTAACCTTCCCAAAGGCCCAGGACAACAGAAAGCAGCAGCAGCAGCAGCATCAACAACAAGACAACAAAAAGCAACAGCATCAACTAGCGTGAGGGGCAGGCCGCCTCTTACGCCATCGAGGGAGCGTCATCAAAGCCAACTGGCGACGACCAGCTGACGCAGGCTGATGATGACAGAAGCAGAAAATAATATAATCTACTATAATTCAAATTATTAAAATTTGTCAAAATTGAGCGGGACCTTTTCTGCCCGATTAGCAGTGTAACCCGTAAAGCTATACGAAAATATAGGCAGGAATCTTGTTAAAACCAATTAATTAATTAAAAAAAAAAAAAAAAGAAAAATATTTTTTCTTTAAAAAAGTAATGCAATATTGTAATGCAATAAGTAAATTTTCAGGAGAAACATATAGATATTACAAATCAAAAATAAATACAGAAACTATTACAGAAACTATTAAAACAGAAGAAAATACATTAAAAATTGGAGTAGTCGATGTTAAGACAGTGGACTCCACTGCTAACGTCATTAATAAAGTAGAACCCCTAAATGCAAATTTAGACTTAATACACACATTGTTAATTATCATGGTTGTTATTATGTGCGCAAATCTGTTTTACAAAATGTACAAACTACATAATAAATGCTTAAAAAAGAAGTACATGAGTCGCGCCAATGACCTATGTAGATAAAATATAAACACAACATTAAAAATAATTATGAAAACTCAAAATTTCTATATATACAAAATAAATATATATCTAATTTGTTAAATTTAAGAAAATGAAATGATAAATAAATAAAATCCATTCAAAATAATATATATACGCTAAATACGTAAAATAAATATGTTGGTATCGTTTCAATAAAAAAAGAAATGGAATGGACCGAATTATACAAAGATATGTATAACATAAAACTCGAATTCGATAAGTCTTATAAATCTCTTGCTCGGGACAGACCTATTCAAAGAAATACGGTAAAGAAACATGTCGAAATACAGGTAAAAAGTTTCAATGAGATACGGATACTAGTACATGATCATAAAGAAATACTAAATCAAGATCATTGGTCACAAGTATCAAGGCTTTTGATCAGACTAAAATCTAATTTAATAGCGATCGAACGAAAATTTGATTTAAATTTGTCCATACCCACTATAATAAATACATCAGTAGCAATTGAAACTGGTGAGGAATCAGATAAAACTGAAAATTTATAACCCTCAACTGGAGGAAGAAGATTTAAATAATCTGACTATTCCAGCTGTGTTAATACCAGAACTGGATAGCTCCACAGATTCTGACGATAGTTCAAGTATAGTAGAAACTAACAGAACTACAATGGCTCAATCGAATATTGACTTTATTAATACAGCATCCAAGCTTGTACCAGCTTTCGATGGGAAAGCTGAGAATTTGACAAGTTTTGTTGATGCATTGGAAATAATACAGTCAATAAAAGGCGAGCATGAAGAATTAGCTATTTCTATCATAAAAACAAAGCTAAAAGGTGCCGCCAGGAATCTAATCGGAAATGAAAAAAACTATTTCTGAGGTGATTTCGAAATTAAAGACCAACGTCAGAGGCGAAACTGTAGAGGTATTATCTGCAAAATTTATGAACCTACAGCAACGCAACAAAACTGCTAACCAGTATACACAAGAGGTTGAGCAGATGACAAAAGCATTGAAAGGTGCTTACATAACGGACGGATTAACCCTAGAGTTAGCCATAAGTTATTCCACTAAGCAGGCAGTCAAAGCAATGGCTAAAAACTGCACAATTAACAGGGTGAAACTTATCATGCAATCTGGTAGTTTCAATAACATAAACGAAGCGGTATCTAGATTTGTTGATAGTTGCACAGAAGAAACGGGACAGTCCTGTCCTGTACTGCCTGTCCTGTCCTGTACTATAATAATCAATCCCAACGCGGTACAAACCGCTGGCGTGGAAATTATAGATATAGCAATAACTACCGAAGTAACTACACTAATAACAATAATGGAGGAAGAGGCCAAAATGGAGGAAACCATAGAGGCCGTGGTAACTCGTATCGAGGCCAAAACAACTCCCAGACCCGCATAAGATATACCCAAGATGCATCAGGAAAACCCTTTAAATCCTCAGCAGTAAATGATACAAGAGTTTACACAAATTAATCTCAGTCAGAATAGGTTCGTCTCATTTATTAACGTGGCTACAGGAAAAGAACTTGTCTTCATGATAGACACAGGTGCAGATATATCAATCCTAAAAGAAACTTCTGATATCTTTCACAATATCCAATACTAAACTAAATTATAGATATAAAAGGGATAAGTCAAGAAATAACTAAATCTAAAGGTTTAGTTTCTATTGAAATACAGACGACTAAATACATAATTCCACATGATTTTCATATCGTCACTGAACAATTCCCTATTCCATGTGATGGAATATTAGGTATCGATTTTATGACAAAATACAACTGTCGGCTGGACTTCAAGCGATCTGAAGATTGGCTTATGATTAGACCTGATAATTTAAAATTTCCAATTAATGTACCACTAACTCACAGTACTGGCAACAATTCAATTCTTCTGCCAGCAAGATCCCAAGTTATTCGAAAAATAAAACTTAATTCAAATGAAGACAGTCTATTAATTCCAAATCAGGAAATTCAGCATGGTATCTATATTGCAAATACCATCGCAACATCCAATAACGCTTTCATAAGGGTACTAAATACAACAAATCTGTATTGTCCCAACTTTCGAAAAACTTCCCTCCTCAGTTCAAGTTACAACTCACTAAATTATGCACCCAATATAGCGATGTATTCGGATTGGAAACCGAAGCGATAACTACAAACAACTTCTACAAACAAAAACTGAGATTAAAAGATAGTGAACCAGTATATATAAAAAATTATCGAAGCCCACACAGTCAAGTTGAAGAAATACAAAAACAAGTAGGAAAGTTAATTTCCGGCGAATTGTTGAACCATCAGTATCTGAATATAACAGCCCATTGTTAATTGTTCCTAAGAAACCATCTCCAGGATCAGATGTAAATAAATGGCGGCTAGTGATTGACTGTGACAGTGATTGATTAATAAAAAGTTACTATCTGATAAATTTCCATTACCTAGAATTGATGATATTTTGGATCAACTAGGTCGAGCTAAATATTTCTCATGTCTTGACTTAATGTCAGGATTCCATCAAATTGAACTAGGAAAAAGTTCAAGAGATATAACGTCTTTTTCAACGAGCAACGGCTCATATCGCTTCACGCGATTACCCTTCGGATTAAAAATGGCTCCTAATTCGTTTCAGAGAATGATGACCATTGCGTTCTCCGGTCTAGAACCTTCTCAAGCATTCCTTTATATGGATGACTTAATAGTAATTGGTTGTTCCGAAAAACATATGCTTAAAAACTTAACAGATGTTTTTGAGAAATGTAGGAAATTCAACCTGAAGTTGCATCTAGAAAAATGTTAATTTTTTATGCATGAGGTGACTTTTCTAGGTCATAAGTGCACTGATAAAGGAATACTTCCCGACGAGAAGAAATATGATGTCATTATGAACTACCCAGTACCGCACAACGCGGACAGCGCTAGACGTTTTGTAGCATTTTGTAACTATTACAGACGTTTCATCAAAAATTTCGCCGACTATTCAAGGCACATAACAAGGTTATGTAAAAAGAATGTTCTCTTTCAATGGACAGATGAATGTCAAAATGCATTTCAATATTTAAAAACAAAACTTATGGAACCTACTTTGCTACAATATCCCGATTTCACTAAAGAATTTTGCATAATCACAGATGCAAGTAAGCAAGCGTGTGGAGCGGTTTTAACTCAAAACCATAACGGACTCCAACTTCCCATTGCATACGCATCAAGAGCATTTACAAAAGGAGAAAGTAATAAGTGTACTACTGAGCAGGAATTAGCTGCAATTTATTGGGCAATACTACATTTTCGACCATATGTTTATGGAAAACATTTCGTAGTTAGAACAGATCACAGACCCCTAATATATCTATTTTCAATGGTCAATCCAAGTTCAAAACTTACACGTATGAGGCTCGAATTAGAAGAATATGACTTTACAGTCGAGTATTTAAAGGGGAAAGACAATCATGTAGCTGACGCATTGTCAAGAATAACTATTAAAGAGCTACAAAATATCACAGGAAATATTATGAAAGTCACTACAAGATATCAAAGTAGACAAAAATTCCGCGCGGAAAATAAAGAAATAGAATTGCCTAGGCAAACTATTGAAAAAGCTTTTAAGACCAACGTATATGAAGTCATAAACAATGATGAAGTACGTAAAGTAGTGACCTTGCAGATTAAAAACATGCTATGTTTCTTTAAACATGGTAAGAAAATAATCGCAAGATATAATGTTAGCGATTTATATACTAATAGGAATATTGAGTTAGGTCAGTTATTTCAAAGGCTTGAAATGCAAGCCGGTATAAATAAAATCAGCCAACTGAAACTGGCACCGTGGCAAAATATCTTTGAAAATGTTTCAATAGATAATTTTAAATTAATGGGCAATAAAATATTGAATACGTTAAGAGTACCGAGTAGCGGTGACCCAAATAAAAAATTTAAAAGAAAAAGAAGCTATATTGTCTACATTCCATGACGATCCCATACAAGGCGGTCATACTGGCATATCAAAAACTTTGGCCAGAGTAAAAAGACACTATTACTGGAAAAATATGTCTAAAGATATAATTGAGTACGTAAGCAAATGTCAAACATGTCAGAAAGCGAAAATTGTATCGCATACAAAGACGCCATTAACAATAACAGAGACACCAATAAAAGTCTTCGATAGAGTAATAGTGGACACTATTGGTCCATTACCAAAATCGGAGAATGGCAATGAATATGTAGTCACGTTAATATGTGATTTAACAAAATATCTCGTTGCTATACCATTTCCAAATAAGAACGCAAATACTGTCGCTAAAGCTATTTTTGAATCATTTATTCTGAAGTACGGTCCAATTAAGACGTTCATTACGGACTTGGGAACAGAATACAAGAATTCAATTATAATTGACTTGTGCAAATATTTGAAAATTAAAAACATAACTTTTACGGCAACCCACCATCAGACAGTTGTAACAATTGAAAGAAGTCATAGAACATTTAATGAATATATAAGATCTTACATATCGGTTGATAAAACTGATTGGGATGTATGGCTTCAATATTTCACAGTCTGTTTCAACACGACTCCCTCAATGGCACGTAATTATTGTCCATATGAGTTAGTATTTGGTAAAACAAGCAATTTACCAAAAGAATTTAATAGTATAGATAACATAGAAGCTATATATAATATAGATGACTATGCTAAAGAGAGCAAATATAGACTCGAAGTAGCATATAAAAGAGCTAGAGTAATGTTAGAAGAAAATAAGTATGGAAATAAAAAACTTTATGATAATAAAATAAAAAATATAGATATATCAGTAGGAGATAAAGTTTTGCTAAGAAATGAAACAGGCCACAAGTTGGATTATAAATACACTGGTCCGTATAAAGTAATTAAAACAGAAGATAGAGATAACATAATAATATCAAACGATAAAAATAAAAAACAGACAGTTCATAAGGATAGATTAAAAATGTTTATTTCATAATTGTATTTAGCATGGCCATGCATAGAAATAAATAGACAAGCATAAGTATAAATAAATGCATAAAACTGCATAAATGCATAATTTCATAATTTTATTTTCTTAATCAAATTAAAATTAAAAAAAAAAAAAATTAAATAAAAATAAATAAATTTAATTAATCTAAAAATAACTCCATGTTATTACGTTATTTTTCAAAAGGAGGGCGATGTAATATGCTCACATTGAATACTCACTGTAAAATAAATACTTAAAGAATGCATACTGTAAATAATTGTTGCAATATAAACAATCCTCAAATTTCCCGGTCATAAAACTCAAGCCGGCATATGAAAGAGCTAACGTATGCACTTCTGTAACATGAGCTGTCTTCATGGACATATACCCTCGCGCGTCCGTCTAGGAACGCATAGCCTATATACATAAGCATATACATAAGCCGTCGCTCTGCCGCCGTCTGCGGGCAGCGCAGCGATGGAACCTAGCCTTAATTTAAACTAAAAGAATATTGTAAAGTTAATCACGACGAACTGCTCGAAGCGGCACCTTCGCTGCTTCCACCAAGAATTATTAAGAATAAAGAATAAATTTATAACTTCAAATATCTACTCTCGTTACTCTCATTGCTCGTAACTCTACATCGCATCTGGCTGCCAAAGGGGCTAACTAGCCATGTCAGGGTGCTGCAGACGTTACAAGCTCAGAACCCAGATGTCGATATGGAGGACTGGGCCGTACTCAAAGCTGACAGGGAGATGAAAACAAGTCAGCCTTTCTTGTTTCTCATCAACCGCCGATGCCTGGAGCAACTCAGGAAGTCCGACCACAAAGTGCGGTACGGAATAAGGAAGGCCAAGATCAAGGTCTTCCTGGCCGAGCCGGACGAAGCCCTCGAGGACGACGTCGATGATACCAACAGGCTGTTGGACGACCTAATCATCGACGACGTCACCCCAGACACAACGCCACAGTAATGCCGAACGTCGTTCAGATCAATCTGAAGCGGAGCTCTCACGCTTCAGCGAATCTGGCAGTTCTTCTCCGCGAGAAGGACATCGACATCGGCCTCCTACAAGAGCCATGGACAAGAGACGGACAGATCTCTGGCGTGGCGACTAACGGATATACACCTCTATACACGAACTCGACAGGTAGGCCGAGGGCGGGTATAATAGTCAAAATCAGCATTAACACCCTTTTACACCCCACCCTTAGCAACTCAGACCTAGCAGTGGCCAGGTTTGAGACGGTGGATGGGACGGCAATACTAATAGCCTCCGGCTATATGGCCCACGACGAGAACGCACCCCCAGATGCGGTCATCAGGTTGATGAAGCGGGCTGAAGAGACCAAGACGACGCTAATCCTCGGGTGTGACGCCAACGCCAGGCACACGCTGTGGGGAAGTAAAGAAACAAACGAAAGGGGTGAGTCTCTTTTCGATAGTATTATATGTCGTGACGTCACTATCTGTAATAGAAGGGATATACCAACTTTCATTTTTCCAAGCACGGAAGAATTTCAAGGTTGGGAAGAAGTTCTTGACATAACTCTCTAAATGGAGAACAGTGGGTACAAGGTGGGAAATTGGAGGTTTCGACACAGAACTCTTTTTCAGACCACAGGTACATATTCTTTGAAATCTCGATGCCGATGCGCGAGACGTGCCACGGGAGCACTAAGATCATGCCCCGCGGCGGCGTTGAACGCAATGCTAAACATGATCCCAATAGAACACTTCATCAGGAATGCAGCAGCCCAAAGCGCGGTACGACTGAAGGCAAGCCAAAGCTGGAAGAACTATCACTCTGGGCACTTTACGATCCTGAATGAAATAGACTATATGGGAACAACAGGAATAGACTACATGACAACCGAACTACGATTCGGTAACGCATATACAACCAGATACCCCACAAGGGAAGAATGGAGACGAGGGAGTGTATCCGAATGAGACGAAGTATCCCTCTACACCGACGGCTCGAAAATGAGATGCGGTGTAGGGGCCGGAATCTTCGCCGACAGCTGGGGAAAAGAAGAGTCCTTCAACCTCCCAGCGTCAGCGACAGTGTTCCAGGCAGAGGTATTCGCAATTCTGAAAGCTGTCGAACTCTCAGAAAACCGAGACCTCAAGAATACCAAAGTAAGGATATACTCAGATAGCCAAGCGGCTATCAAATCTCTAGCATCAGCAAGAACAATATCAACTCTAGTAGCCCAATGTAAGGAGGCGCTAAATAGACTCGCGGAAGAGTCCAGAGGGAAATCCTCGACCATTTCAAACAACTAGCCAGCAAAAAATGGTCAACGATGACTGAGAACAGAAGATCTAGGCTATGCTGGCCAGAATACAATAGGAGAAGGACAGCAGACCTGATCTCCATAAGCAAAAAGGACATTAGAAGAATAACGTCAACCCTCACGGGGCATTGGCCAATAGGCACTCATGCCTGTAAAATGGGCCTTCCCCATAACACATATTGCAGAAGCTGCAAAGAAGAGACCGAGAAGGAGACACCGGAGCACCTGTTGTGTCACTGCCCGGAATTCAACCATCTTAGAGCCTGACACTTCGGAGCTCACCAGCTAGGGTCGCTAAGGGAGGTGGGGTGGCAATCAGTGAATGACATCCTAGCATACCTGAACGACACTGGCTGGTACTGAAGTGAAGGAGCCGGCTACGACAGTCGAGGGTGTGGACCAAAACAGAGCTCAGCTCTAATTGGAGGCTACCAGGGTAGCCTCACCACTTTTACCTACCTACCTTAAGATTAATGACTATATTTGGAACTTTAAAAGGAACCTGAAATTAACCTTTTGGCACCAATTGGCGGAGGACCTCTATGCAATGTTTGATATTTTATATAGTTTTATTCATTTTTAAATAAAAATCTACCTTCTACGTTGCGCCGCAATACATATGAAGCCGAAAACTTCTTCTTCTTTTATTTATTTATCTTTTGCACCATATTTAATCCATATAAATGCAAGAGAACATCAAAACATAACAAACTTTTTTGGTGACCATTTTGACCTATGACCAGTATATAGTCATCGGTCAGATATCGTGACTAGTATATTTTATTTAGATTTATCATGGATTACGTATCCAAAGGATATGCGAGGAAGCTGCAGCTGGATTCGGTGTCGAAAACCCGAACAAGCTCGGTAAAGTCAGGCATGTGTTCGATGCTGCAGCCAAGGTTGGTGGAACCTCGTCAAATTCGGCGCTGGACAAGAGGCCTCAGCACTACAAGCCCTTGCCAGCCGTGCTCTTCCACTTCAGGGAAGGAGCAGTCGAAGTCTGCGGCGACAACAAGGAGATGTTCCACCAAGTGCTGATCCGACCCGATCAACGACGATTGAGACCCGGATGTTTACGAGATGAACGTAATGACGTTTGGAGCAGCTAGCTCGCCGAGCACTGCGCCTTACGTGAAGTCGCTGAATGCCTTGAAGATTCGGGATTCGGATCCGAGGGCAGTCAAGGCCATCATCGACCACCACTACGTTGATGACTATGTGGACAATTTCGCTACAGAGGGCGAAGCCATCGGTGTATTTACCCGAGTGAAGGAGATACACGCGGAGGCTAGACTCGAAATATGCCAGTTTCCATCGTGGAAACGGCGTTGAGACCACCTGGACAAGTCAAGAGAGTTGGATGGGGTGAGGCCGAGCAGAAGATCCTTGGAATTCGTTGACAGGTAGCAACGGATGGCTTTAGATTCAACGTGGAATATCATCAGGTGCCAAGAAGCGTTCTAAGTGGAGATCGAGCCCCTACAAAGAGGGAGTATTTGAGCCTGCTGATGTCAACGTTCGACCCATTGGGATTCCTGTGCTGATTACAACGAAGCTGTTGCTGCGAGAGATCTGGAGGCAGAACATACAGTAGGACGAACCACTACCGGAGGAGATAGGCAAAGCCTTTGCTGCCCGGCGCGGAAAGAAGAACACCGTGGGACAGTTCCGATGTCCTCGCCACTATTTTGGGCGTTGAGTTTTTTGGACCATCGAGTTGCACGTGTTCGTGGATGCAAGTCAATCTGCATTCGCGGCGGTGGTCTATTGGAGGGTCACGTACAAGGATGGCAACGTGCTGGCTAGCTTCATGTGCGCAAAGACGAAGTGCGCTCCGATGAGACCGATGTTGATCCCAAGGCTGCAGCTGCAGGCAGCGGTTCCTGGAACCAGACTGATGAAAACTGTCAAGGAGGAGCACAGTGTGGACATCAGTGAGACGGTGCTGTGGACGGAATCAAAAACGGTGCTGAGATGGATCGGCAGCACCCACCGCCGGTACAAGCAGTTTGTTGGCAACCGAGTGGCGGAGAATTTGGAGTCGTCAAAGGTTTTCCAATAGCTACTAGGCTACCTAAAGCAGACAACGCAGCCGATGATGCGACGCGGTCGCAGAATAAGGCAGCGAGCGGCTGGCCAGCGCCTGAGGAAGGAACCGAGCGTGTTTCAGATGCACCTTATGAGGAGGAGATGCCCAGCAAGTCCGTACTGGTGGCCACAAATGAATTTGTCATTTCGTTCCAGAGATTCTTTAGCTTTAGTCGACGACGCCAGCTCGAGCGAGATTCGAGGTCTGGCGCCTTACTTGGATGAGCACGGAGTTCTGCGAGATTGTGGCAGAGTTGATGCCGCGGTGTGCATGCTTTACAGTGCGAGGAGGCCTGTGATACTGTCACACAAGCACAATCTTACGAAGATTATTGAAATGCACGATTGCTCAGATCCGGACGATATTCTGGGTCACAAAGATGAGGCGAGTGCTGAAGGAGGTCATCTTGTCGTGCAACGAATACCAGTTGCAACGAACGCGGCCGATGCCGCCGATAATGGGACCCCTTCCAGAGGATCGACTGGAAGCTGGGGGATGGCTATTCAAATACACCGAATTGGACTACTTTGGGCCAATGTTCGAGACGGAGAGGATACAGAGTGAGTTATCCTGCAGGAGCATTAAATGGGTCTTTAATTGCCCATCGAACCCGTCTGAGGGCGAAGTAGTCGAGCGGATGGTGCAGTGCGTCAAACGAGTGCGCCACACCCTGAAGGAAGTCGCGCCGAGAAATCAGGTATTGGAGAGTTCCCTGATCGAGGCGGATAATGTAGATAACTCTCGTCCGCTTGCCCACTTGCCGGTGGATGCGGACCAAGAGGCGCCGTTGACGCCAAACGACCTGCTCAAAGGAGCAGCTAACCTACCGAATACGCCTGGTTTGGATGCGGAGCTGCCCAAAAAGGGTTCTACGCGAAAGCAGTGAAGGATTGCCGTTTCTGGAGGAGGTGGATCCTGGAGTACCTGCCTACGCTTGTGCATCGCGAGAAATTGTGCCGGAGAACGGAGCCCATTCGCCAGGGCGATATGGTCTTCGTTTGCGATCCTGCCTTGCCCAGACGTGATTGGAGCAAGGGCATCGTGGAGGAAGTCTACAGCGGAGCTGATGGAGTCGTCACACGCGCCACTGTGCGCGTGAACGAAAATAGCCTATCTCGGACAGTTTTAGATTTGAGTGAAGCGGTTCTTCACGGGGTCTGGGATGCCGACGGTCAAACTTTGTAATCGATAGGTAAAATAAGTATTCTAAGGAAAATCTAGTTTAGGAAAATCTAAATTATGCTTTTTATTGTTTTGTAAATGGTAGGAGGGCACACTGCGGTAAGAATAAGTTAGTTTGCAATGTATGAGGCTAATTAAAATATTTTCAGAATAAAACGCTCACTACAGCCACGCCTATAGGCCCTTAAAGTTAAACCCTCTCTTCGGACCTATGCGTGTGGGGGAGTCGTTGAAGGCTACTCCGCATGAAACAAAACAATTATTAACTAAAGATTTTAAACTTTATTGTTCTTCACATTTTATTAGTCTTAATTAATATAACCTATTTTTGATGGTTTTCTCTTTGTACATGGAATGTAAATTTGACATTTATAAAATTGAAACACATTCACATTTTCATTCGATTAGCAATTTAAATCCGGAGTCTCAGAATCGGAAATTTCCTAGTAATTTAAAGATGCACAAATAATAATTAAATAAATACAAAATTGTAAACCTTCTACTCAACTTATCTCGCGCACTTTTTCGTATAAATCAGTTATAAAAATGTATATCGTTGTATCTCATAATTGAAATTGATTATAAATGCGATTATATAATCGACTTAGTGAGAACATGTATTATAGACTATTCCCTTTTCAAATATGCTTTTAATAGCTTGAAATAAGCTGAAATGACAACACTTTTACTTTCTTAACCGATAAATTCATAAATTAATGACAGAATGGATTTATTGCGGAGTGTTGATAATAGAGAAATATTTACTGAGGTGAACATAAACTAAAAATAAAATTGCTAAATTGAAAATATTTTGTAAAAGATTCTCCATTTAGCTATAGATTACCTGATTGGAAATATTAATGAAGCACAAACTATTAGGTTGTCCCACAAGTATGGATTCAAAAATACAGATGATTTTCTACTATCCATTCGAATGATATCAAAATATTATGAAAAATTCGCCTCAGAAACTACAAGTGAAAATTTGTCACTGTTTTCTTGCATTAATCCTGAAATGAGTAAACTAGTGACCACGGTCCTCGCAGCACGCCAGCCTGAACTTGTGAAGCATGTTGGACAATGGGAAAGCATTAAATCTTCGAATTTTATACAATCGTTTGTATGGGACACACGCCTTATATTGGGAGATAGCAATCATGGCGGAAATGTTTATCAAATAACTACAATTGATTTGAGCTACCGCCACTCTAATATACAGAATAAACTCGTATTTGAAATGAATTATTCGTTACTCTGTAATTTCATAGATCTTTTAGAGAACCTTTAGGCTTAATTAAAAATTGGAACTTATAACTATAATGTCTTTGCTATAGTCTTAGTTTAATAAACTGGCAGCACGATATTCAGGTACCTAAATCGAACCCTGCTCCGTTTAACACAGAGTTCTTCGCTTGAGGGGGGTTTTCCCGTTCGATTTACAAAAATTGTGACGTATTCGCAAGCGACAAAACGGAAAGACACTTCGGATACGGACGGATTTCCGAATTGGTGAAATATTTTAATTCAATAAATTTTAATTTATTCTGCAATGAATTATCTTAATAATGGACTTAAATGACTTAAAAATATTAAGTAGATATTTTTTAAAATTAAATTTTAATCTGTCGACCGAGACATTTGTTCACCTTACTTTTAATATTGTTTTTGTATGTTTAATAGTAATTTTAGACTTAACAAACTATATTCAATATATTCACTTAAAGTCTTGTGAGGGTTTTTTGGCCAAAAAAAACAGGTCATATTTTTAATTTTTGTTTCTTAGCACATTATCGCAGTTGTTACGACGTGCTGTTGTACGTTGGGGCAAGGCCGGCTAGCCAGTCACCTCAGGAAGGAATTTTTCCCGTCTGCCCACAGGTTGCACCATAATCCCAGCTGATCTGATATCCACAAACAACAAAACAAAAGGTAAACAACATCGAAATTATAACAACATAAACTGTACGACTGGCGATAACCTCTTTTTCCCGGATGTAGGCTCGGGGCATGGCTGTTATCACCCCTCGACGCACCCTCCCTCCCTGGAATCCGCATCGTACATTTCTTTTCAGCATTTCATACTAACTGGAGCTCCAATACAGACAAGGGGCTGAGACGGGTCGTGTACAAAAAAGATGACTACAGACACCCCTACATAGATCGGCCTGGGCAAATCACCAATTCATCAGTTTTGACTTTAAAGAGTTTAGTTTAGATTAGGATAAATGCTTGATTCGGTTCATGTATGCAATGTTATGTATATTATTGTTTAATAAATCCTTGTTTTAAATTGTTTTTAATATAGTTCCCTAATTTGTTTATATTTGGTTCATGTGCTTTTATATTTCGTTTGCTTTTCTTCGTTTATTTTAGGTAAATTTGTAGGCTAAATAATGCCGAAATAATAAATAGATAAATAAATACAAATATTTATGCACAGACAAATCGAACAGACATTTTAAAATAATTAGCACTGGCACATACATATAAATAAATAAAGAAATAATTTGAATCAATGAATAAATAAATTAAATAAGTTGAATACGTTAAATTAATATATCTTTTTATTTGGGGGGAATGTCAGTCGGATTTTAGATTGGGATCTCTAACTCGGGTTGGACAAAAATGGTTATCCTGGGTCGAAAAGATTGTCCCAGGATCGAGAATATTATATTTATACCCTTGCTGGGTATTATAATATCAGTAAGGAGTTTACAACGCAGTGAAGGAGACATCTCCGATCCTATAAAGTATATATTTCGGTATTTTCGCTAGTTGTCGCTGCAAGCGCGTAGTTTTAGTTTTATACCTTTTTGGAAAGCTCTTTTCGCTCGCTAACACGTGTTTGATTTATTATTGTTTCTTTTAAGTCATTCGTAATTTATAGCGTCCCAAACATGGAGCAAAATAAAGAGAAAATACGTCATATTTTACAGTACTACTACGATAAAGGCAAAAATGCATCTCAAGCCGCCAATAAAATTTGTGCAGATTAGGACCCGATATAAATTCCATTTCCACCGCACAACGATCGTTTCAACATTTTTGTTCTGGTGTAGAGGTGGCCTATCGTCGAAAAATGCGATAAAATCTCTCCGATATGGCCAAACACTTAATTCGCTTGAAGGCAGAACTTCCATCAGTCTTCCATCAGGATAACCTAATATATTATTGATCAGGATCAACAGAGTCGATCTAGCCATGTCCTTCTGTCCGATTATACGCGAACTAGTCCCTCAGTTTTAAAACTATCTGAATGAAACTTTGTAGTTAGTCTTCTATATACTCTCACTCCTACATATGCCGGATCGGACGACTATATCATATAGCTGCCATGGAAACGATCGAAACATTTTTCCAAAAAAAATTATATCTATGTCAGTTTTCATGATATTTTCACCAAACTTGATATTTAGCCATCTAGTCTTATTTCAGAATCTCGGTTTCAGTTTCATGAAAATCGGCCAACTATATCCTATAGCTGCCATAGGTACAATCAGAAAAAAAAACATTACTTAGCCGTTTTTCAAAACATTTTCATCAAATTTGAGATTTGGCAACTAATTATTATTCCAGAATTTCGGTTTTAATTTTTGTTTAAAATTCTTCGGTGAGCCAAAGTTAGCTTCCTTTTTTGTTTTACTCTGCCTTCTCCTCGGCCTTTGATTTCCTCGTTCGTTCCCTAGTCTTCTTCGATCTCCGGATCGGCTATTCGTTCTGGGTTCCCTGTTTTCTTTTTATTTATTTCCTAATTTCACAGATCATAGCATAAACTTTTCCTCGCCCGCGGGTCACGACGTTCTGACTCGGATTACTGCCAAATGCCCGTCACCTTGCCCTATTTATGGGCTCGGTTCCCGTCGGTTCCCTTTTCCTCTTTCCCGCCACTTCATCGAGGTCGAGAACCGCTTTCAAGGCCAGGGCCCTGCTTCTGTCTTGGTGTGGGTGGATGTGATCCTTACCTACCGTTTACCTTCCCTCTCCTTGGGTGTGGATGGTAGGTGGCGCATTAGCTTCCCCCCTCCCCTCTTCTAAGCCCTGCCAACCTCCTTTCGGTGCGCATTCCAGGCGATATTTGTTTCGCCTCGCGAAAATTGGCCAATCGCAGCCTTTACAGCCGCAAGTCTTTCGCACGGTAGATGCCAATAGGCTCCCCGTCAGGTCCTCCAGCTCGAACATATTGTTCCCCACTGGCCTTACGACTCGGCATCTCGCGAATTTTCGCACGAACTTGGCATTGTAACTCTTGCCGAAGTCGCTCAGAGTGAAGTTTCGCCGGAACACTTCTTGACCAGGTTTTACGTGGAACTTCCGGGTGCGCTTGTTGTACTGGCAGCTGCTGAGCTCGTACGCCTGATGCGGGTGTTGTTTGATGCGTTCAAGGATGATGTCCCTTTTGTCCTGCGCATTTAGCGTATCTACCATGTGATCCGTCATTGATTGCAGCTTTCTGGTCAACTTATAGCAGCTGCCGTGGAGGTACATTTGCTGGCCGAACACTGCGAAGAACGGCGTCACACCCGTCGGCTCATGGATCGAGTTACGCGACTTCGATCTCCGGCAGAAACGCGTTCCAATCTCGGTGATCCTGCTCCAAATATGTCCAAATCGCTGCTAGAACTGTCCGGTTCACCCTTTCCGCAGCATTGCTTTGCGGCGAGTACACCGCCATCCGCATATGATGTACTTCATACTCCTCCATTACGTCCGGAAACGCCTTCGAGATGAACTGCTTGCCATTGTCGGAGTGGATTACTTGTGGTACTACGAACTTGTAGAATACCTCGTGTACCAGAAACTCGACGACGTTTGTGGCAGTGGCTTCTCTCATCGACTTCAGAAACGTGAATTTCGAAAAGTGATCCACGACCACAAAAATCCAGACCTTACCTCGCTTCGATCGTGTATATTTTCCTATGAATTTTATATAGATCTTCTGGAACGGCCTTTCCATCACCACTTCCTGCCCTATTCCGACTTGCGTACGGTAATTCGGCGCCTTCGCTTCCTTGCACTGGATGCTCCGTCCTACAAGTTCCGGCCAGTAAAACTGCCGCTGGAGGCGTTGCAGCTTATTTTTTATTCCTCCATGTCCCCACGTCGGATCTTCATGACCTGTCGCGATCATCCCGGCCGTCAACGATGCCGATAATTTCCATGGCCCTTCCTCGACTTCGTCTTCTAACCTGCTGAACCCAAGGCGTTGAAAGTTGAGGTCGCCTTCCACACGCTTATCCGATAGGCGAGCCTGGCTTTCCCGGATCTCATCTAGAATTTCCTTATATTCCAAAGATTGGAACTGTAGTATGCACACATATAAAAATATATATAAATTTAAATTTAAATCTAAATTTATATTGAATTTAAATTGGAACAAAGCCTGCCAGTGGCAACGGCCCATCCGGGTCGAGGAAGGCTGCACAGAGGCAAGCGGGAAAAGGTCACGGATCTGACCAAAAGCCGATCGTGGGAGCCCTGTACGGTCCGACGATCCGGCAATGGAAGCCGTAAACCCCTTTGTGGGTAGATCTACGCTGGCGAGATCGCCCTGTAAAGAAGGGAGTGATAATGGTGAAGCAGCGGCGTTCAGGAGAAGCAGCAAGCTCCTTCGATCGCCACCTCGGGCGGAAACCCAAGAGGCTTGGCAGAGCCAGGCGCCTTGCCATGAGCCGACTCCCAAGAGGATACGGGACCCATCCAGTCCTTCCAGTCCTCAAAGAGTGACGCCTGCCAAAAAGAGCAGGGCAGCGGATGAAACCAGCCTAGCAGATTTGCTAGAGCTTGCTGCAGGAGGTGTCCGTCAGGATGATGGACAAGACCACGCGGCACATCACCGTCTCGACGAGGGAGATGTTTGCCAAAATGAAGGCACTCCACTCGAGTGTCCTTGAGGCAAGCAGAGCGGCCATCCAAGGGGGCGCGGACCGGCAGGAGAGGCTGGGAGTTGCAACCCGGTGCCCCAATTGCGCCCAAGAGTCAGGTCGAGCCGAACGCGCGGAGAGCGCGGACAAGGGGCTGCAGACAACCACCGTGTGGAGGAGGGATGCAACAGCCCAAACGGAGCCGTGGCGCAGGCTAAGCCAGCCGGACGGCCCCGTCTTGCCCGCGTCGCTAGCGGCCCCACCACCGGCCCGCACAGCACATCGAAAGGGCCCGAAGGCGCCGCCGAAGCCCCCCAAGAACCCTCAGCGGGACGCAAAGGAAGCTGTGGCAACTCTTGCCCCCGCCAGGGAGTCCGAGAGCTCACGCCACGTGAACGCCTGGGAAGTCGTTGCCAGGAAGCCGAAAACGGCGCGTCGCGCCCGCCCGGATGCGGTCATAGTACAGGCGAAGGGCAGGTCCAACAGCGAGGTACTCGTCTTGGTGACCAGGAGGGACGACAAGCAGCTGTCAGAGCTGGGGAGTTGCGTCTCCAAGGTTCGCCGAACCAACAATGGGAACCTGCTTTTTGAGGTTGCCAAAGGCAGCGCCGAGAGTGCGGAGAGCTTAAAAGACAGCATCGAGAAAGTGCTCGGCGACTCGGTGTCTGTGCGCGCCACAACGGAGGACGACTCAGTGGTCATCTTGGAGATCCGTGGATTGGACACGATCACAACCAAGCAGGAGGTCTGCGCCGCAATCGCGGACCAGTTCAACCTCGAGGCTGGACGGGTAAAATTGCGAGGAATGCGCCGTGGCTACGCCGAAACCCAGACGGCGGTGGTCAGCTTGCTCGTCTCCCTGGGCAAAACTGTCCTCCAGCGCGGCAAAGTCCGGATAGGCTGGACCATCTGCAGGATCAGGGAGAGAGCAGGCCCACCTAGGTGCTTCATATGCCTGGAAACAGGGCACATTGCCGTGCACTGCAAAAGCCCAGTTGACAGGAGTGGATGCTGCTTAAAATGCGGGGAGCAGGGACACAGGGCAGCCTCTTGCACTAAGGAGGCATCATGCTTCATCTGCTCAGCAGCCGGAAGGAAAGAGACGAGGCACCAGGCCGGCGGAAGAGACTGCCCAGCCTCTACAAGCGGGAACGGGATCCACAGGCCCAGATGCGGTTGATTCAGCTCAATCTGAATCACTGCAGAGCAGCGCAGGATCTCCTGCGGCAGACGGTGCGCGAGCTAGGCTCGGAGGTGGCAATCTTCAGCGAGCCATACAGGACTTGTAGCGGCTGTGGCTGGGTCACCAACAGCACGGGCAGAGCGGCCCCGTGGCTGTGCGGAGCGGAGGCGCCGGAGATGCGCGATGTCAGAGCAGCCGAGGGCTTCGTACGAGCCAATGTGGGTGGCATCTGGCTGTATAGCTGCTACTTGGCACCAAGTCCCACGCTCGAGGCCTTCGGCAGGATCCATACAGACCGTAGAGCCGTGGCTAGCGGTCGCAGGACTGGAGTTGGCGGCGCACAAAACCGAGGCCGTGCTGATCTCGAGCCGGAAGGTCGTGGAGACGGCCAGCGTGCGGGTCGGAGGGACCACAATCCGGTCGCAGCGGGCAATCAAATACCTGGGAGTGTTCATCGACACGCGCCTGTCGTTTAAGGAGCACTTGGAGTATGCGCACAAAAAGGCGAGTGGGACAGCAGGAGCACTATCCAGGATGCTCCCCAATATGAGAGGGCCCAAGCAGGCGACAAGGTTGCTGCTATCAACGGTGGTAACCTCGCAGATCTTGTATGCTGCGCCGGTGTGGTCGGAAGCCGCTAAGGTGAAGACCTACATGCGGGGGGTGGAGGCGACCTACAGGCTATGCGCTGTCAGGACAGCAACAGCGTTCCGGACCATCTCGGAGGACGCGGTGCTGGTCATCGCGGAACAAGTTCCGCTTACGGAGCTGGTAAGGGAGCGGAAGGAGACAGCCGTTGCCCCGACGACCAGTGGGTCGGATCAGCCAACCAGGGCCGAGCGTAAGATAGCCGCCAGGAGGTTAAGCATTGAGAGGTGGCAGGCCAGCTGGGACTCCTCGTCCAAGGGCCGCTGGACACACGTCCTCATACCGGACATCAAGCGCTGGGTGGAACGATCCCATGGAATGGTGGGCTTCTACCTAACGCAGGTGCTAAGTGGCCACGGATGCTTCTGCCAGTACCTGAAGCGGTTCAGCCACGAGACGGAGGACTGGTGCCCAGAATGCGGCACCGGCATAGTGGAAGACGCGCGGCACTGGAGCGTAGGCGGAAGGAGCAGCAGGAGTAAGGGGCCCAGCGTACGCGAAGCAATGCCAGGCGGTGATACCGCGTCCACGCACCCCCTTTTCCTCCCTTTTCCCTCTTTCCCTATTGTTGTTAGTATTGTAAGCGTACCTGTACTAGGAAGTAAGGTAATAAATTATGAATACAAAAAAAAAAAATATATATATATATAGACCACCCACTGTACCAAGAGTACTTAAAGGGAATACACTGTAACACTTTGTCCCAGTGTTTATACAATTTAAGGTCTCGGTCATAAACCTAAGTGGCCGAAATATGAACCGCTCGCTATGCATTGGCCCGCACGCAGAAAGTGCAAGTGTCAGCTTAAATGCAACACGAGCGGACCTTATGTATGTGCATATACATCCGCGCTCCAGACTAAGTGAGCATAGCTATATACTTAAGAATACATAGCCATCTCTCCGATGCCGCTGTTCGCAGCGCAGTTACGAGACTTAGACCTCCTTAGCTTAAAAGTAAATTTGATAGGAGAAGTACTTTTGACGAGCTCAGAGCGGCAACAACGGCTGCTCTGACCCTTCTACAAATTATTGTAAAACCAAATAAATGCACAAAAATAAATATGAAGAACTAAAACTCTAACTACAAATCTTTTGGATAATTTCGAGCGGAACATTATATTGGAACATCTTTTCTACTACATGCAATATCGAATCTACTACATGGCGACCGTGACAGCTTGACAAAGAACTTTGGATATTGGAAATTTTAATCGGGAAAGGAGATATTACTTGAAACCCGCACTCATCTGGAAAGGAGAAATGAATTGGAAAAATAAAAAAAAATCAGCATCAAAAATTACCGCAGTGAGTAGTGTGAGATGTGCGCTAAAAAGAACTGGCTTAGTGAAAAATTAAAAGCTAGAAATGTTGAGTTATTGAAGAAGCTCAATAAAAGCTCATTAAATTGGAACAACTCGGTAAAATTACATGCCGAAGTTGAATTCATAAAAGATATTCTAGAAAACCGAAGAAATAAAATTAAAGAAACAGCCACGCTCACATCCACCTACCCTGCAATGAAAACCATTTATAACACACTGAAGCAATCTCCACCTAATCCGAAGGCAATACTGAAGCTGAAGAAGAGGTGCCCCAACGACTGCGACACCTGTGCGGCCAGCACCGGTGCCCCACCATAGAGGACCAACGAGGAAGAGTAGCCTGCACAGCCAGCACCGGCCACATCTTGCCATCCAAGAGAGACCAAGGAGGAAGGAACCGACAGCGCTTTCTAGAGCGCACTGCGTTGCATAATTTATTTACATTGCACTGCGATGTATATTTTTTTGGAAGCCTATAAAAATTGATTTAAAATTGAGCGACATTAAAATTGCCCGATTATCATGGCCTGAAAACCATGCAAAAACTAGGCAGGTTTATCTATGTTAAAACAAATTTTCCCGCTTAATATAACCGTAAAAAACAAAAAGGTTAATTAAAAATCTATAGCCAATAATCAAAATTTCTCTTTCATATAGTTTATTAGCAAAAATTAATGGCGAATAAATAATAGACTAAACTATACGCTTAACGTAAAAAACCATATATCAATTCTTGAAAAGACACCCAAAATGGGTTTAGTTTGATAAATAAAATCGGGTCTAAAACAATGAACACGGAGTTGACAAACATTTTATTATCAATTATTGTTTTCATTATGAGCGCATTTATTTTGTACAAGGCCTATAGTTTTACGACCTGCTGTTTTGATGGGGCAAGGCCGGCTAGCCAGTCATCTCAGGCGGGATTTTTCCCCGTTTGCTCACCGGTCACAGCACTACAAACCCAGCTGACAACTACAGCAAAAAAAAAGGTAAACAACATTTAAACTCCAATCATATCAACTGCACAATTAACGATCACTTCTTCTTCACAGATGTAGGCTCGGGGCATGGATGTTATCACCCCCTCGACTCACCCTCCCTTCCTGGAATCCACATCAGGTCCTCGGATTCCCCTTTGCAGACGGCTGTTCCGTCTTTTTCCTGGTCACCGACTCATCCGGTCATCATTCTTCCCCCCCCCACATAAAACAATTAGCAACTCATCGTTACAAACATTTTAATCCTTCAACATATTCGAGCTTAATTTAACTAATATACAAATGTTGTCTTTTTACAATCTCTTTTCTGCATTCGTAAAGCAAACAACATCCCAAATATACGTGTATCAACGACGAAAAAGAATCAACAGGAATACTGCGAGGACACGACGAAATGTACGGGTATATATATATGAATATAAATAAAGATGTATGTGGATATGTATATATAATGATAATTAACCCTCCATTCTTTTCAGCGTTTAATCCTAACTGAACTCCAATACAGATAAGGGGCTGAGACGGGTCGTTTTTGTTTGGAAAGGACGATTATCAACACCCCTACGTAGATCGGCCTGGGCAGATCACTACTTCATCGATGGTGATATTTACGGATTTAATTTAAATTAGGATATAAGTTTTCTTTGCTTCATCTGTATTTAGATCTATCAATACGAATGTTATTTATATCATTATTTTCCATATTGTTTTATGCCACTATTTTAATAAATAATTGTTTTAAATTGTTTTAATTCAGTGCCTTAATTTGTTTTCATTTGGATTGCGTGCTTGTGTTTCTGTCTGATAGTCGTTGTTTAATATTTGTGCATTTTTGCCGGCTATATAGCCCCGAGGCAATAAATAAATAAATGGCACGTATGAATAAATAACAATTAAATAAATAAATAATTTATTGCACCGACAAACAACAAATAAGTAAATAGTTTAAATAAATAGATAATTTTGGATAAATAAATAGTTCGGATAAATAAATAAACCTCGATCTCGGGCAGGTAGAACAAAAAGTTATCCCGGGCTCAAACAATGGTTTCCCCGGGATGGGGGATGTTCGCCCTGTGAAACCCGACAGAGCCTATTATTAATAAGTTATGTCCCAATCGGAACCGACTCACGTTTATTCTTTTCTTCTTCCCTGAGCCTGGTCCCGGTATCCTCTCCTGGAGCTTCGTTGATCTGCGAATCGGGTCTTCTATTCCCTATTTGGAGTTGTTTGAAATTATTATCACTTCACCGGCTTTCCGTTTCGAGACACTACACTCACGTTTGCCTAATATAATATATATTTTTTTTCCGGTGGGAACTACGAGACTTCGACCGCGGGATTCGACGTTCTGGCTCGAATTTTCGCCAATGGCCGTCACCTTGCCCTATTTATGGTCTCGGTTCCCGTCGATTCCCTTTCCTCTTACCGACTCTCCACTCTTTCGAGGTCGAGAACCGCTTTTAAGGCCAGGGCCCCGCTTCTGCCTTGGTATGAGTGGAGGCACTCGCTCCTGGCTCTCCTCTCATGATCCTTACCTACCATCCACTTTCCCCTTTTCTGGGTGTGGATGGTAGGTGGCGTCTTGCCTTCCACTCTTCCCCTTCCTCTCGGCCCGGCCAACCTTATTCCAGGGTGCATCCCAGGCGATATTTGTTTCGCCTGCGGCTATCGATCACCGCCAAAATGCAACACCACGCGAAAATTGGCCAATCGTAGAGGAGGCAAATATTCGCGAGCATTCCCATGAAATATAAGCAAACAAAAAAAAACAACAAACATGGACAACTACTCCACTGCGAGGTGTCCCATCGGCGGATGGCCTTTGCCCCACGACTCCAGCGCCGCCCCCCAACGTAGGCCACACCCACGGTTCGTTTTCCGCCTGCCTCCTGCTTGCTCTCAGCGTGTTACCTCTTTACAACCGCAAGTTCTTCGCATGGTAGATGCCAATCGGTTTCCCCCCCAGGTCCTCCAGCTCGAACATATTGTTCCCTACCGGCTTAACGACTAGGCATCTGGTGAATTTCCGCGCGAGCTTGGCGTTGTAGTTCCTGCCAAAGTCGCTCAGCGTGAAGTTTCGCGGGAACACTTATTGGCCAGGTATCGCGTGAAACTCACGGGCGCGCTTGTTATATTGGCGGCTGCTGCGTTCGTACGCCTGATGCAGGTGCTCCTTGATGCGCTCGCGGATGATATCCCGTTTGTCCTGAGCCTTTAGCGTGGCTACCTTGTAATCCTTCATCGACTGCAGCTTTCTGGCCAACTTATAGCTGCTGCCGTGGAGGTACATCAGCTGGACGAACACTGCGACGAACGGCGTCACGCCCGTCGCCTCATGGATCAAGTGACGCGTCTTCGATCTCCAAATATGTCCGAATCGCGGCCAGGAATGTTCGGTTCACCCTCTCTGCAGCGTTGATTTGCGGCGAATACACTGCCGTCCGCATGTGATGCACGCCGTACGCTTCCATCACGTCCTGAAACGCCTTCGAGACGAACTGCTTGCCATTGTCGGAGTGGATTACCTCTGGTACTCCGAACTTGTAAAACACTTCGTGTACCAGGAACTCGACGACATTTGTGGCAGTGGCTTCTCTCATCTCAACTTGGAGAAGTAATCCACGACCACTAAAATCCAGGCCATACCTCGCTTCGACCGTGGATATTTGCCTAGGAAGTCTATATAGAGCTTCTGGAATGGCCTCTCCGTCACCACTTCCTGCCCTATCCCGACCTGTGTCCGGTAATTCGGCGCCTTCGCTTCCTTGCATTGGATGCAGCGTCCCACGAAATCCCGAGCCTGCGTCGTCATCCCCGGCCATTAGTACTGCCGTTGGAGGCGTTGCAGCGTTTTTTTTATCCCTCCGTGTCCTGACGTCGGATCCTCATGAGCCGTCGCGATCATCCCGGATGTCAACGAGGCTGGAATCCATAGCTTTCACGGGCCTCCCTCGACTTCGTCTTCCAATCTGCTGAACCCAAGGCGTTTGAAGATGAGATCGCCTTCCCTAATCACCTCTCGGATTTCCTTGTATTCCACAGATTGGAACTCCGTCGTAGCGAATCCGAGGGCGTCGTCGACACCACATTGTCGGCTCCTTTCCGGTGTGCGATCTGAAAGTCGAAGCTTTGCAAGCGGAGGGACCATCGCACCAGGCGTCCGCTGATGTCCTTCATGGTCATCAACCACTTGAGGCTGGCGTGGTCGGTGATCACAGTAAACGGCATCAACTCCACGTACGGACGGAACTTCTCGACCGCAAGTACTGCTGCTAAGCACTCCTTTTCTGTCACCGAATAATTCAGCGCATGTTTATTCAGCTTTGCAGAAAAGAAGGCAATCGGACGCTCGTTCTTGTCCTCGTCGTACTGGAAAAGGACCGCACCGACCCCATGGTGTGATGCGTCGCACTGGACTAAGAAGGGGCGCTTAAATTCGGCATGAACCAGAACCGGGGCCGGGGTAGGTGCCGCGTGTGCTTTCCCTTTTTCAGCGCGTTGGTGAGAGGAGTCGCCATCGCCGCGAAGTCCTTTATTATCCGGCGATACCACCCCGCGGTTCCCAAGAAACTACGCAGTTCCTTTACGGATTTCGGCTCGGGAATCCTATGAATCGCGACGATTCTTTCCGGATCCATTAGCAGCGCCCCGCCGCCGATAACGAACCCCAGGTACCTCAGGCTCTTGAAGCAAAATTTGGACTTTTTTAACTCTATTGTCAAATTAGCATTCCTCAGACACTCTGCTACTAATCCGAGATACTTCAGGTGCGTCTCGAAGTCCGGCGCGATGATCAACAGGTCGTCCAGGTACACAAACACGTTCGACCTCAGCTGCGCGGGAATCATCTTGTCCATCAGCCGGCAGAGCCTCTGCGTCGCGTTGCACAAGCCAAACGGCATCATCCGGAACTAGCTCAGCGGCCTCCCAGCTTCCGTGAACGCTGTGTATGGGCAATTCTCAGGATCCAACTCCACCTGCCAGAGCGCGAACTTCAAATCGACACTCGAGATGTAGTGCGTCTGCTCGATCCTAGCCTGGATTCCTTCGATGCATGGCAGCGGATATGCGTCCTTCACGGTAAGCTGGTTGAGCTTCCGTGCGTCCAGGCAGAATCGGTTCTTGCCCGCCTTCGCACCACCGTTGTGCGGTTACTCCACGGACTCTCGCTGACCTCGATCACTCGAAGCTCCAGCATTTCCGCCCACACGATCTCCTGCATCGCTGGCGATAGAGGGTAATGCCGGTCCTTAAATGGTTCCGCGCCTTCCACTAGCTGGATTCGGTGCCTCTCCACCGATGTTTTTCCCAGGACCACATCCTCGAAGGCAAGGAACTCTTTTTTGATCGCCTGTAATCGTTCCTTCTGTTTCTACGGACTTCTTTGCCGTCTTCCCATCGAGCCACGGATTGTTCGGATCCCACATTTCCGAAACGCTCGCCTTCGGCTTCGTTGCTGGCTGTTCCCCGAGGATGTCTGGTGTCAACGCGAACCGCCTCCAGAAATCGATGCTGAGGTATATGGCCTGCTCCGAATACGGGCACACGTAAAAGGTGAGCACCTTCTCCGCTCCCTTAAACTGCACCGGCACATGCACTCGTCCGTTGATTGACCTGTCTTCTCCCGCAGCCGCCTTCACCACGGGCAGGTACCTCTCCATACGCACGCCGATCTCCTCCAGCAGCTCTCTGCTCCCTTTTCCCAGGACGTTGACGGATGCGGAAACTCCGGAAACTCGCTTCCCGCGGATGACCACCTCGGCGAATACCCTGGGGTCGTCGCTCATCCCTCGGCGCACGGCTTCCACCACAGCTCGTCTGGTCCGGTGCCTCTGCCGGAATCGGACCTGGCCTTCAAGAGCCTCCGGCTGACGCTCCGCAGCCCATCCAGTTGGTGATGCCCAAATATCCTGTTACGAGCCTCCAGGTATTTTTGCATCCGCTCCTCTGCCGGTAAGTATCTTAAAAGGCTAGGTTTCTCCTTACTTCTATTTACATCTAATTGGACAACATCCTCTCTAGCTATCGTCACGCTTGATAACGTTGGTATCTCTAGCTTCGGTTGAGTCTGTATCCCGAGCGCGGGTCTCCCACCTTCCCGGCGCTCGTCCTCCCGTTTCCCGGACACTTTGGGCAGCTCGGAGTGACCACCTCCGGTTTTCCGCAACGGAAAGATTTCGCGGAAACCGTGTTCTGCGCGGCCACAATTCCAGCAGACCATCTTGGGCCGCGAGACCTCCTCGACGACAGGCTCCTCCGATTCCGCTCCCACCTCGGGTGCATCGGCTGCCACTTCTTCCACCTGTCGACCGCTGGGCTGGAACTTGGGCGGTCGACGGTACGCGGGTCGGATGTCCCGTCTCAAAAAGGCATCCTCAACCTCCACGCACTCCTCGCGTAGCTGCTCCACATTGTATACCCGTAGGGCATATACAAAGCGGGCTATCTCGGCGGTAAGACTCTTCTTGATGATTCTCACCATTTCCGCTTCCGATATTGGCCTTAGCAGACGGTTTCCCAGACGGCTAATGGCTCGGAAATAATCTTCACGGACTAACCCGGCTGCTGCCGCCGGTTCTGGAGCGCTCGCATCCGCTCGACTTCGCCTCCCCGGCCACGGAATCTGGCCACCAGACTCTCCTTGAGGTCCTCCCACGTCTGCGGCGGACTCTCCCGGACGAACTGCCGGACCATTCGGCCGCCTGGCCTCGCACAAACTGGTAGAAGCTGCCCAGCACCTGGTCCCAGGAACACCTAGCCTGCCGCTGTGGGTATTCCACCCGGAAGCCAAAATCCTCCACGGCGAGCTTGTTCGGGTCGCCGACTTTTCTATCTGGACCCCTCTCACGGCCTCTTCTCTTCTTTCACACCCCCGGAGACCCTCTTCGACGTTTGCCCGCGCCTCGTTTGCCATCGGATAGGGCTGGTGCTGCCAGCCGTTCGCCCGCGGATGCCCTCCTGGGTACCCTCCGGCGTCGAATCCTCGATCCGAGTCGCTGCTGCGTGCACTCGGAGGTTTAGGTGGCGACCTCCTCGGCTCGTCTACTTCCGGCTTGGCCTTGGGATACGCTCCCGTCGTGCTCGCCGCCTCCGGGCGTCCGCTAGCTCTGCCGTCGGCTCCGACGTCGCCCTGCCTCGCCGTCTGCTGCAACTCCCGAACCGCGGCTGCTGTCTCCTTCAACGGCTGGATCACCTCGTTGATCATGGCCATCATGTCCATGAATCCTCGGCGAATCTCCTCCTGGAGTGCTCGGCTTACGTTGCCCGAGGCCGCCGCCCTGTGCTTCTCATACGTTGGGGCCACAGCGGCGTTCACCGAGAATGCGATATAGCTCGGGATTTCACGGCGTGGCGGAGACACATCCCAGCTGTCGCCTGCTGTACCGCCAACAGCTCCTTCTGACGCTCCATCCTGCGGACCTTCTGAACGTGGAGTCCTAGTGGTCAACCTACCAGCTTTTCTAGTCGACAAATACCAAAAAACTCTACCTGCACAATAAATACGGGGGGAAAAGAACTGATGCCTGACCGGAGCCGTTACCCGTTTGCTTTTTCTGCGTCTGCAGCACTACTTCCCGATCGTCATTGCAATCTCTTGCGGGGTCCGTCGGCTCCGCTATCTCCTTCTAGGAGGATAGGGTAGCGAGGGCGCTCACCTATTCGCGGCGTCCTGTACGATTATGCTGCGAATGTGCCTGCGAGTTCTTTTGCTGTCCCGGGTGCATCGCATGGTGAACCCTGTGTTCCCATGGGCCACCTGTCGACCTGCAATTTCTTCGCGCACATCCGCACTGTAAACGGCAGGAGCCTGACTCTAACGTCTTCACCCGCTACGGATCCTCCTTTTGCCACCAGGCACCTCTCGGGAGCCTCCTACCCCTCCTACTTTCATGCCGCTAGTGCC
Source organism: Drosophila birchii (assembly GCA_035046345.1). NCBI lineage: Eukaryota > Metazoa > Arthropoda > Insecta > Diptera > Drosophilidae > Drosophila > Drosophila birchii. The sequence continues at coordinate 158,627 of JAWNOA010000083.1, read as the reverse complement.
ATCCCTTCACTACTGGAGGATATCCGCTCTTAGGTGAGTATTTACAAGACAAAAAATTTAACTTCACGCACATTTACTTTGTGGTCTTATTTTTCTCCAGCACCCTAGGTTTTCCAGCGGCGAGAAATTACATCTGACATTTTATTGCCGATATAAGCCTTCGCAACACCTTCCAACCTGGACTGCCGGCCCACTGGGATTCCCGCCCTCGACTGGGAATCCGTCTCCTGCGTATGGGTGCGGATGGCCCTTTTCCAAGGCCTCCGCCACCCCACTTCTAGTCGACCCTTGGGCGCCATTATGTTACGACCTGCTGTTTTGATGGGGCAAGGCCGGCAAAGGATATATCTTCAGAGATTTGTAACAGCTTTGAAGTTGGTAAACCTTACGAAAGGCACATTCGAGGTATTGGCAGTAAAAGTCATTAAATCCAAGATAATTGGATTGACATTATACAAAGTCCAAAATGAAACCTCAATACAAGCTATCATTACAAAACTGCAAGATACGATAGTCGGCGAAACATTCGATGTAGCTAAAGCCAAAATGGCAAAAACAATCCAGAATGGCGAAACAGCAGAAAAATTCACAACAGAGATAGACAACTTACGAAAGCTCCTTGAAGCTTCGTATATTGCTGAAGGCCTATCGGCCGAACACGGTGACAAAGTCAGCACAAAGGAAGCCATCAGCAAAATGGCTAAAAGCAATGGCCCGAAAACAATATTGGAAGTAGGTAATTTTACAACATGGAACGAAGCCGTCACCAAGTACATACAATGTAGTATCAGACTGGCAATGCCAATTCCATATTGTACACCCAGAGAGGAAATAATTATCGCGGTAATAATTATAAAAACAATTATCGCGGTAGAAATAACAATAGAGATAATTATCACAACAACGGATATTACCATAACAACGGATATAACCAAAACAATGGTTATAATCGTAGCTATAATAATCAAAATAGTAATTATTATAGGAGCATGTAACGGACCTGCATCTTCCTGGGCAACGCCGGGCTAGCTCAGACCCTCAGGGTTGGTTCGACCCGATGCCCACAGTACGCACAATCGATACCGAAATATCGTACGTCTCACATACAACTTTACGCATCACTACAAAACAAAGGTAAACAACTAACAATCAAAACAAATGGGAAGACATTTTGGCAATTGGTGGCTTCGATGGAATCGCCACGACGCACCCACCCATCCTGTGGTGCCTCCGGTTCATCAAGGGGCACCACCCATCTCCGGCGGACCGGGTCCTACTCCAGGTGGCCTGGCGAACGGCTCATCTCCCTCAGGAAAAAAATGTACTCAGAGTTCATGTTCCGATTTTAATACGTTATAAATATTTCAGTTTGGCTTATGTCTAACTGGGACTGTTTCCGAACTCGATCTGCCCCGGCGAAACATAACCCTAGCCCGAGATGCGCTCGCACCGAGACTGCGGCAGCGAAGAAGAAGCGGCTCTCCTCTAAAGCAAACGCGCCACAACCGGGTACTGATGACTCCCTTATTTTACTGATTATCCATACTGAAGCTCTAAAAAAAATAACAGGGGGTGAGTTTTGGTAATTATAAATAGTCCAGCTTCTTCTAAGCCGATTCTTTTCAAATACAGCGCTCGTGTTGCACAAATCCCTGGCACAAGTGGGAGACGCGGAGGACAAAACGCAGTTGAACAAATGAGTAATTTTAACACCAATAATTTACATGAAACTAATAACTATTTATCGCAGGTGCATGTGCAAACGGTGTGCGGCCTGGAATGCGGCCCGCGACGGCGGCAAATGTATATACCCGTATATACAGGGGATCCAAAGCCCCTTGTCGTCTCCGTTTGCCCTAAATAGCACTCGGCCGGATCACGCCGGCCCTTGTTTGGCACGAACTCACCAAAATCCCGTATATTGACGGCGGGGAGGTGTCGTCTCTGCTACTTCCTTCTGGCTCCCGGATAGTTCCCTGCAGGCGGCTGGTCAGCGACAGCGAATAGCTCTGGGTGCCTCCTCAACGGCAAAAACGGACTCGGCCTGGCCGTTCGTCAGCGACGGCCGGACACAGAGGTATGAGGTATAAAAACGGTAGGTAAACCCAAAAAAAAAATGCCGTGGCCAGTGATCTCTTCACTGCTTCGGTTTTTCTATCTCGTTTAATTTCCCGAACCTCACTCTGCTCACGCGATCCGTTTTGAACTCCCTAACCTGGCCGTTTTCGCCTCCTTTTATCAGCTTGGACCGCTTCCCGTTGCTCCAGCTTAGAACCGTTTATCTTCAGGTGCAACGGCCAAGGCCTAAGGGCAAGAACCAATTCTCTTAAATTGCCCGCCATCTTCACCGGCTCGCTCTCGACCTATCTCACTACCCCCTCTGACCCTACTCTAAGAAACCTAATCGATCTATCGATTGCCTCTTTCAGGCCATTCTGACTGGAAATGCAACAAGCAACAACCGTAATGTAAACGACCGCGGCTGAAATAGCCGTGGGGGAAACATCAACGGTAATAGCAACAATAATAACAATCACAACAATAACGTCAGAGTAGCCCAAACGAATTCGGGAAACTCCCAAACTCCTTTAGATACAAAACAGTAAACAACACCAAAATTCACACATTAAATGTCAGTCAAAACACATTTGTCATCTTTTTAAAAGTAGCAACAGGAAAATAATTAGTTTATCTACCAGATACATACGCAAAAATATCTATATTAAAGGAAAATTCCGATAATTTTCAAAACATCCACAATAATCATATCATAAACATACAGGGTATAAGGCAGGAAGTTACCAAATCAAAAGGCTTAACTTACATTGAAATTCAAACTTCTAAATACATAATTCCACATTATTTCCATATCGTAAATTTGCAATTCGCTATTCCATGTGATGGAATACTAGGAAACGATTTTATCAAAAGATACAACTGTCAATTAGACTTCAAGCCATCTGAAGACTGGCTTATAATCGAATCGATCACTACCAACAATTTTTATAAACAACAAGAAAGGAAGCTAACTTCGGTTCACCGAAGTTTGTATACCTTTGCAGAATTTAAACAACAAATTAAAACCGAAATTCTGAAATAATAATTAGTTGCCAAATCTCAAATTTGATGAAAATGGTTTGAAAAAGTTATATATTTATACCCGTGCAGGGTATTATAATTTCAGTCAGCGACATATGTAGGAGTGAGAGTATATAGAAGACTAACTGCAAAGTTTCATTGAGATAGGTTTAAAACTGAGGGACTAGTTCGCGTATAATCGGACAGACGGACATGGCTAGATCGACTCGGCTGTTGATCCTGATCAAGATTATATATACTTTATAGGGTCGGAGATGTCTCCTTCATTGCGTTGCAAACTTCTGACTTTTTTTTTTTTTTTTTTTTTTGTTTGTTTATTTGGTTGTATGCAAGTTTGCTGCTAAACTTATTTGGCTACATATCTATTATTATTTAACAATTTTATGTATCGAATATGTATCAATGTTAATTAAAAATTAGTTTAAACGCCGGGTTGGCAGCTCCCGGATTATGACCCTCTTCAGGCGTCTCCTGGTCCTAGTCCAGCTCATCCTCCTGGCCAGCGGGTTTGGGTGACTCCAAAGTCTGGTTCTGTGTCTGGCAGCTAAGGTGTTCACGGCGTCTCCGATTGCAGGGACTTGCAATTCCCTGCGTATGTCGGCATTTCTTATGTACCACTCCGCTCCAGTGATACGTCTGATAAATTTCGCCTGAAACGCTTGAATTCGATTCAAATGCGTCCTGGCCGCACTGCCGTATATTGCCATTCCATATTGCCAAATCGGTGCTAGCAGGGACTGGTAAAGGCGAGTCTTGCACCTAATACTCAGCTTCGACTTCGGGCAAGTTAGCCAGCTTAGACGCCTGGCAGTGTTTTCCAACTTGGCCCTTGTCTTTTTGATGTGCGACGCGAACGTCAGCCTCTTGTCCAGGACCAGTCCCAGGTATGTGTGCTCCTCGCGTTGCGGCAACAGCTGACCATGAAGAAAGACCCCTGGACATGTGTCTCTCCTCAAGGCGAATGTGACCACCGCACACTTGTCTGTGTTGATGGCCACATTCCATCTACAGGCCCAGTTCTCAAACCTCTTCAGGAGTATCTGAAGTTTGTCCGTGGCACTGTAGACGCAGCTGGACCTTGCAAGGATTGCAGTGTCGTCTGCATATGTCGCTACACACACGCTTCTTGAGCTCAGATGAAGTGGGGCATCGTGCGCAAACAAGTTATATAGTGTAGGGCCCAGTACACTACCTTGTGGAACTCCGGCAGCTATCCTCCTGGTAGTTGAGGCTACTCCATCCTGCACCACTTGGAAGGTTCGATCGCTGAGGTAGCTTCTGACTAACTCGAACAGTTGAGGAGGCAGCAGTTCCTTGACCTTTGATAGGAGCCCTTGGTGCCAGACCCTATCAAAGGCCTGCTGGATGTCCAGGAAGGCAGCCATCGTATATTGCCTTCTTTGAAATCCATCCACGACGAAGTCCACTACACGGTGAAGTTGCTCGGGGGTGCCATGTCCTTTGAGAAAGCCGAATTGGTGCCTGGGGATCGCTTGTGTGACTTCTGGTATCCTTTGCAATCTTTCCAGAATGCACCGTTCAAAGACCTTAGCAAAGGTCGGCAGGAGGCTAATCGGCCTATAATTGCCCACATCCTTCGAGTCCTTGCCCTTTTTGTGTATCATTACAACATTTGCATGCTTCCAGCTTTTCGGGAAATGTCCCAGCCTGAGTGCAGCGTTGAACATCAAGACCAAGAAAAGGAGAGCCTTCTCCGGAAGGAGTTTTGCTACTCGGCTGGAAATGCCATCCGCTCCTGGCGACTTCCGGTGCTTCAGCTTCCTTATCTTGGCCTGGACTTCAGGCAGCCGGATTGGGGGAATAGGAGGCGTCATCTGGTGAGGTTCCTCTAGTGCTGCATGAACCTTTTCGACTCTCTCCCTCGACGCAGTTTCGAATGGAGTGAACCGCTCCTCCAAACTCTCGGCACACGCCTCGGCACGTTCAAGCGGAGACTTGGCCCAAGTCCCATCCGCTTTCTTCACCGGGTATTTGGGGGAGGCTTGGCTCTTACTTCTGCCCGCGATTCTCCACAGCGCGAAGTCGGAACCTTTATCTGGAGTAGCCTCCTCCAGCTCCTTGTCCAACAACTCCTCCCTCAGTTGGTTGAGCAACTTCCGAACTCGATTTCCCAGCCTGCGGAAGATACGCAAAGTCCTTGGGTAATGGGTTCTGCCATACTCCCTCCTAAGTCGGTGTTTCATCGCCAGAAGAGCACTAACTTCCGGTGGTAGTGGAGAGCAGGCTCTCCTGGGGTGAATAACCGAGGGAGGCGCCGCTTGCTCTGATGCTTTCCAGATTTTAGCCTCCAGCAGAAGTGCAGCATCATCCAGATCCTCCGCAGTGCATATCTCAATATTGAGGTGAATGGAGTCATCCAGCGTCCTCTGGAAAGACCTGATGTCGGATCCAGTGGGCAGGAGCAGCTTCCTAGGCACAGTGAAGCTTCCTGGGAGGTGGAGACTAACAATAAGCGGTATGTGATCCGAGCTGAGCTCAAAGGAGTCTTCAATAGTCAACCTACGACCTTGAAGACCTTTCAAGAGTGCGAAATCCAAAGCAGAGGGAGTTCCGCCATTACAGGGGAAACAGGTGGGTCTTCCTGTGGCCAACACATCCGCTCCCAAGTTGTCCAGAGCTTACACAATTGCAGCTCCTCTCCTATCCGCTCTGACACTTCCCCATCTGCGATGCTTAGCATTAAAATCACCTCCGATAATGGCTTTGTCTCCACAAATGTTAAGCATGGCCTCAAAGCCATCACATGTCCAGGCAGGACGAGGCGGCAAGTAAACCGCAGATACATACAGTTCACCCATGTCAGTGCTGAGCACAATCCTCGCCATCTGTAGGAGTCCCAATCGTATCGGGCTTTGCTGGTAACAAGTCAGGCCGTGCTTAACTAGAATAGCTGCTCCGCTCCTAGAAATCGCACTCGGGAAGTCCGCCCTGTGTAAACTGTATCCTGGAAAGCTTATGTACTCTCCGTGCCTAAGGTGGGTCTCAGACACCAGCATTATATCAATGCTGTGCCCAGAGAGGTACACCAGAAGCTCCTCCCGATTGGCAAGGAGACTTCTGGCATTCCATATGCCCACCTTAATGATTCCCATGAGCGATATTCATTCCAGCTTGTAAATCTCGCACCACCAGCGAGATCGTGGTTAAGGAGGCGGCCAACTGTTCCACAGAGTTCTTTAGGGAAAGAAGCATAGTCACTACCCTTGTCATATCCCAATCAGGGACAGCGTTGGGAGGCTGCTGGGCATTGCTATCCCTACCACGGCTTCCTAGCAACGGGAAATCATCGTGCAAGTCATAGGCTGCCTGCTTAAATCCAGGAGTATTGTTTCTTACTCCCAGATTTGAAGTAGGCTGGAACTGCTGCGCTGACTAAAATTATAATACCCTGCAAGGGTATAAAAACAAAGATTAACTGATGATGAACCCTCATCTTATAATAGCCCACTCTTGTTAGTACCGAAAAAGTCACTTCCGAATTCTGAAAATAAAAAAAAAGCGATTAGTAATTGAGTATCGTCAAATTAATAAATAACTCTTGTCTGATAAAATTGCTCTCCCTAGAATCGATGATATTTAAGATAGATAGATAGGTAGAGCAAAATACTTTTCATGCCTTGACTTAATGTCAGGTTTTCACCAAATTGAACTCGAAAAAAGTTCACGTAATAAAACATCCTTTACAACAAACAATGGTTCATATCGTTTCACCCAAATACCATTCGGCTTAAAAATAGCGCCAAATTCCTTTCAGAGAATGATGACTATAGATTTCTCTGGATTAGAACCATCGCAAGCATTTCTTTACATGGTTGACTTAATAGTCATAGTTTGCACAGAAAAACATATGCTCAAGAAGTTAACTAATGTCTTCGAGAAATGTTGGTAGCACAACCTAAAGTTACATCCTGAAAAAGGTTCATTTTTTATGCATGAAGTAAATTTAAAGTAAAGATAAAGGAATCTTGCCTGACTACAAAAAATACGACATCATTCAAAATTATCCAGTCCCACATGATGCGGACAGCGCTAGAAGATTCATTGCATTTTGCAATTATTACAGACGTTTTATAAAAAATTTCGCTGAATACTCCCGTCACATAACACGATTATGTAAGAAACATGTAAAACTCGAATATATGGACGTTGATGCACTACGGTCAGTACACTCAAGTGGCCCTTATGAAACTAGGCACGTGCCTGTTAGGGTTAGGTATTAGTAGACGCGATGGAAAATAAAGAAAAGAACGCGAGGAAATAAACTACCGGCGAGCAGCCTGAGTGTTTGCATGCATGCGATCTAAGTGGGTAAGGATTAAAGTTTTTAGTTTAGGAAGACTATCAACATGTGAGATCACCGAATACAAATCATTATAACTTGCACACTGTACTCTAAAGGGATCATGCAGTTCATAGGAGGTTCTACAATGGCGCAAAACTAAGGGTATGTACGATCTATTATTTCTACAGGGAACATGGAAATTTAGCTGACCTAACAAGTCAGTACTTTCCACATCGCCGTGAATAAGGTTATAAATAAAGGTAATACCAAGCATAGTTCTACGATTAGCCAAGGAAGGTAAGTTAATTAGGATTAATTAGGATTAATTTGGGGGCTCCAAACGCAAGATCCATATTCTAAGATAGGACGAACTAGTGAAATATATAAAGTTTTTGTTACATAGGGGTCATCAAATTCTTTCGACCACCGTTTAATAAATCCCAGCATACCTCTGGCTTTATTCACCATGCACGAAATATGATCGATAAAGTCAAGTTTGGGATCCAGGCGGACACCCAAGTCATCAACTGAGTTAATTCTTTCCAAAGAGCAGCAGTTAAGCGTGTAAGTTGCAAGCTTGGGAACGACACGAGAGAGTGTCATTAGCTTACATTTAGACCCATTTAAGTTTAGTAGGTTTATGCAGCACCAGGTTTGGAAGCTATCAAGATGTGTTTGTAAATCAGACTGGTAAGCAACGTCCTTGTATTGCACGCAAAGTTTGACATCATCAGCGTACATTAGTACTCTAGAATTTGTCAAAACTTCGGGCAGATCATTAATAAATAATGTAAACAACAAAGGACCCAGGTGACTCCCTTGCGGGACACCTGAGGTGACTCCCTTGCGGGACACCTGAGGTGACTTGGAGAACATTAGATAAATTATTTTTAAAGAGGACTTTTTGCGTCCTGCCAGTCAGATAACTAGAGATCCACCTAAGAAGATCAATTGGAAAACCCATTAAGTCGAGTTTCCTGAGGAGAAGGGAATGATTAACGGAATCAAATGCTTTACTGAAGTCAGTATAAATTACATCCGTTTGAAGGTTATTCTGGAAGCCCCTTATAATGAAGGAAGTGAGCTCCAAAAGATTTGTGGTTGTTGATCTTCGCTTAACAAATCCATGCTGACATGGAGAAATTACTGATCTACAAAGGTGCTGCAAATGAGGAGTAATAATGTTCTCGAAAAGTTTAGGGATGGCCGAAAGCTTAGAGATTCCTCTATAGCTATTGGCCTCCGATTTGTTACCTTTTTTTGTGGAGAGGAATAATGAATGATTCCTTCCAAATAAGGGGAAAGTGCGAGGTTTCTAAGGATAAGGTAAACAATTTCAGAAGGGGCAAGCACAGGGCATCGGCACAATACCTAAGCACACATCCCGGTATTCCGTCGGGACCTGGCAGATAAACAGGCTTTACACGATGAAGATCTAAAAGGAGGGAGCTTTCGTTTAAACATGGACTGAAAATTAAGTTCGATCTGGGCAAGCTATATGTATGTATGTTGTTTGAAAAAATTGGGCAAAAAGATCGGCAATTGCCTGATCGCCCTTTGCAGTTGCGTTTGCAAAAGAAAGTGATGAAGGATGTGTTACCGCCTTACGTTTAGTATTAACAAAATTATAAAACTGTTTAGGATCCTGAGAAAGTTGGACCCTGCAACGAGTCAAATAGTTTTTATAACACTGTGCGTTCAGTACGGTGAAGTTTGACCGAGCCGATAAATAGTTAGAGAGGTCAGAACGAGAACCGGTTTTTTTAAATTCCGTGTACCGCCTTGACTTTACATTTTTCAAGCGACTCAATTCTTTAGTAAGCCAAGGAGGTTTATTTGAAATAGAGGGATAGTATAAGGGAACACATTCCGAGAAGAATGAATTCATCGTGCATTTGTACAAATCAGACCAGTTAAAGTCCGAAATAAGATTATTCAGCCGGTCGAAATCAGACTTGCGAAAGCAGTAAACTCTTTTGGCTGGTGTATCAGATTTCTTCAGTATATCAGCACCAATGTCGAGTGTCACATCAAAAGTAGGATGATAGGGATCTTCAGGTTGCGTCAGCGGCGCCACCCTCAGTAAACTGACACTCGCCGGATCAGAGACAAAACAAAAATCAAGCAAGCGCTCTAAGGAATTTCGTACATGGTTGACTTGAGACAGCGAAATGTCGAACAAGCCAGCAATAAAATCATGTTGTGTTGAGGATTGAAGTGTGTTAGAGGAGCTATTTAGGGACCAAATAGCCCCAGGGATATTAAAATCACCCAAGACTACTAAATGATCTCTATCAGAAAGCATATTGGAAACCATCCGAATGGCGGAAAGGTGGTTCCAAAAAATAGGTAGTTCCGACAATGGAGGAATGTAGGAACATGTAATAAAAACAAAACGACCATGAAATGATAGCTTTACACAAAGGAATTCAACTTCGTTGTTATCCTCGAAAGTTACTAATTCTGACGTGAGAGTGGAGTTGACCGCTATGAGGACCCCACCCCCTCGCCTGACAGGCCGATCTAGCCGATAAATCGTGAACGCAGCTGGGAAAACTTCGGAGCTAAGAATCTCCGGCTTTAACCAGGTTTCTGTGAACACAATAACATGGGATGAGAATGCAAAACTATCAGAATACAACTTAGGCAGCTTACTACGCAAGCCTCTTGCATTCTTATAGGAGATTAACAGAGAAGTATTTAGTTTTTTTGAACAGAGGCAGAGGATGTAGAGGGCACAGTGGTCAGATCGGGTTTAGGAAGAGTTATCCCGACAGGCCGTTTCTGTTTCTTAGAGTTCATATTCTTTGACGACAACATACTCAGGCCAGAATTTGGTTGAGCATATCGTGCCAAAGAATTCATTTGCGACATTTATTTTGAAAGATGAAATATCCCTAGCGTAAGAAAATTAAAATTTTTCCACCTTTAATTTTAAATTTTCAGCTCTAACTTTGCCTCGTATAAAGGCAATTACATCTTCAGATGTTTGACCAGGGGAGAGCCGCGAAACAAATATCTGTTTCGTAGGTGGGATAGCGATGAGGGCTTGAGGGGGGACAGACGGAGTACCTGAAGTGCCCATATTGGCCGGTAGTTCCTGCGGGGATAAATTTAAATTTACGGGACTATGGGGGGTCAAAATTTGTGCTCCCGTAGGAGACGAAATTGAAATAGGCGGTGGACCGTTTAGTCCTACTGCACCTTCAGATACCGCCTCTTTCCTAAGGCGGCTGCTGTTGAGAGCCCGCCGCAGGTTGTAGGGATCCGTCGCCCTGCTGCACTCCAGTTGCAGTTTTTTTTGCGCCTTGGAGTCTCATTTCATAGCGTAAGGCTATTAAATTGTTTATCAAGCGCTAAGAAGATATTATGAGTTTTGTTGAAACTCGATAACAACTCCTTAAAACTGCCCTTGGTTTGCCGATTGTCACGACAGGCATCGCAACAATAGCGCAAGCCGATGTTTTTTCTTACATGATCAACAGTCCGGCCGTTAACCCCAATGCACTTTGCATGCAAAATGTTGTCGCACAGCCAGCAGCCGATAGTAAGATCACTTGACAAAACTGCCTTTTTGCAGGTTTTGGAGAAGCAGACGATATCGGAAGACATTATTTTGGACTTACCACTGTACTTGAAGCAATAGATGAGGGGGCGAAAGATATGAAAAGAAAAGTGCAGCTGCACCGAGAGAGTTTAAATGCTAGAGCGCAGGGGAGTGTGAGAGTAAGCGAGCTTAGAGAAACGTTTAGCTGTTGCGACAGAGCAACAACGGCTAAACGAGAGAGGTGTAAGGAAGAAATGCAAAAAAACCGAAAACTGAAATTCTGAAATAATAATTAGTTGCCAAATCTCAAATTTGATGAAAATGGTTTGAAAAACGCCTAAGTTATATATTTATACCCGTGCAGGGTATTATAATTTCAGTCAGAAGTTTGCAAGTAAAGATAAAGGAATCTTGCCTGACTACAAAAAATACGACATCATTCAAAATTATCCAGTCCCACATGATGCGGACAGCGCTAGAAGATTCATTGCATTTTGCAATTATTACAGACGTTTTATAAAAAATTTCGCTGAATACTCCCGTCACATAACACGATTATGTAAGAAACATGTAAAACTCGAATATATGGACGTTGATGCTCTACGGTCAGTACACTCAAGTGGCCCTTATGAAACCAGGCACGTGCCTGTTAGGGTTAGGTATTAGTAGACGCGATGGAAAATAAAGAAAAGAACGCGAGGAAATAAACTACCGGCGAGCAGCCTGAGTGTTTGCATGCATGCGATCTAAGTGGGTAAGGATTAAAGTTTTTAGTTTAGGAAGACTATCAACATGTGAGATCACCGAATACAAATCATTATAACTTGCACACAGTACTCTAAAGGGATCATGCAGTTCATAGGAGGTTCTACAATGGCGCAAAACTAAAGGAATGTACGATCTAGTATTTCTACAGGGAACATGGAAATTTAGCTGACCTAACAAGTCAGTACTTTCCACATCGCCGTGAATAAGGTTATAAATAAAGGTAATACCAAGCATAGTTCTACGATTAGCCAAGGAAGGTAAGTTAATTAGGAGAAGTCTACTATAATAGGAGGGTAATCTCTGTTCAGCATCCCAGTTTAAGCCGCGTAAAGCGAAAAGCAAAAAGTTCATTTGAACTGATTCGATTCGTTTACTGTGGACCCCGTACTGGGGGCTCCAAACGCAAGATCCATATTCTAAGATAGGACGAACTAGTGAAATATATAAAGTTTTTTTTACATAGGGGTCATCAAATTCTTTCGATCACCGTTTAATAAATCCCAGCATACCTCTGGCTTTATTCACCATGCACGAAATATGATCGATAAAGTCAAGTTTGGGATCCAGGCGGACACCCAAGTCATCAACTGAGTTAATTCTTTCCAAAGAGCAGCAGTTAAGCGTGTAAGTTGCAAGCTTGGGAACGACACGAGAGAGTGTCATTAGCTTACATTTAGACCCATTTAAGTTTAGTAGGTTTATGCAGCACCAGGTTTGGAAACTATCAAGATGTGTTTGTAAATCAGACTGGTAAGCAACGTCCTTGTATTGCACGCAAAGTTTGACATCATCAGCGTACATTAGTACTCTAGAATTTGTCAAAACTTCGGGCAGATCATTAATAAATAATGTAAACAACAAAGGACCCAGGTGACTCCCTTGCGGGACACCTGAGGTGACTTGGAGAACATTAAATAAATTATTTTTAAAGAGGACTTTTTGCGTCCTGCCAGTCAGATAACTAGAGATCCACCTAAGAAGATCAATTGGAAAACCCATTAAGTCGAGTTTCCTGAGGAGAAGGGAATGATTAACGGAATCAAATGCTTTACTGAAGTCAGTATAAATTACATCCGTTTGAAGGTTATTCTGGAAGCCCCTTATAATGAAGGAAGTGAGCTCCAAAAGATTTGTGGTTGTTGATCTTCGCTTAACAAATTCATGCTGACATGGAGAAATTACTGATCTACAAAGGTGCTGCAAATGAGGAGTAATAATGTTCTCGAAAAGTTTAGGCCGAAAGCTTAGAGATTCCTCTATAGCTATTGGCCTCCGATTTGTTACCTTTTTTGTGGAGAGGAATAATGAATGATTCCTTCCAAATAAGGGGATAGTGCGAGGTTTCTAAGGATAAGGTAAACAATTTCAGAAGGGGCAAGCACAGGGCATCGGCACAATACCTAAGCACACAGCCCGGTATTCCGTCGGGACCTGGCAAATAAACAGGCTTTACACGATGAAGATCTAAAAGGAGGGAGCTTTCGTTTAAACATGGACTGAAAATTAAGTTCGATCTGGGCAAGCTATATGTATGTATGTTGTTTGAAAAAATTGGGCAAAAAGATCGGCAATTGCCTGATCGCCCTTTGCAGTTGCGTTTGCAAAAGAAAGTGATGAAGGATGTGTTACCGCCTTACGTTTAGTATTAACAAAATTATAAAACTGTTTAGGATCCTGAGAAAATTGGACCCTGCAACGAGTCAAATAGGTTTTATAACACTGTGCGTTCAGTACGGTGAAGTTTGACCGAGCCGATAAATAGTTAGAGAGGTCAGAACGAGAACCGGTTTTTTTAAATTTCGTGTACCGCCTTGACTTTAGTAAACCAAGGAGGTTTATTTGAAATAGAGGGATAGTATAAGGGAACACATTCCGAGAAGAATGAATTCATCGCATTGTAAAAAATGTCCACGGCATCAGCCATATCAGTGCATTTGTACAAATCAGACCAGTTAAAGTCCGAAATAAGATTATTCAGCCGGTCGAAATCAGACTTGCGAAAGCAGTAAACTCTTTTGGCTGGTCTATCAGATTTCTTCAGTATATCAGCACCAATGTCGAGTGTCACATCAATAGTAGGATGATAGGGATCTTCAGGTTGCGTCAGCGGCGCCACCCTCAGTAAACTGACACTTGCCGGATCAGAGACAAAACAAAGATCAAGCAAGCGCTCTAAGGAATTTCGTACATGGTTGACTTGAGACAGCGAAATGTCGAACAAGCCAGCAATAAAATCATGTTGTGTTGAGGATTGAAGTGTGTTTGAGGAGCTATTTAGGGACCAAATAGCCCCAGGGATATTAAAATCACCCAAGACTACTAAATGATCTCTATCAGAAAGCATATTGGAAACCATCCGAATGGCGGAAAGGTGGTTCCAAAAAATGGGTAGTTCCGACAATGGAGGAATGTAGGAACATGTAATAAAAACAAAACGACCATGAAATGATAGCTTTACACAAAGGAATTCAACTTCGTTGTTATCCTCGAAAGTTACTAATTCTGACGTGAGAGTGGAGTTGACCGTTATGAGGACCCCACCCCCGCGCCTGACAGGCCGATCTAGCCGATAAATCGTGAACGCAGCTGGGAAAACTTCGGAGCTAAGAATCTCCGGCTTTAACCAGGTTTCTGTGAACACAATAACATGGGATGAGAATGCAAAACTATCAGAATACAACTTAGGCAGCTTACTACGCAAGTCTCTTGCATTCTGATAGGAGATTAACAGAGAAGTATTTAGTTTTTTTGAACAGAGGCAGTGGATGTAGAGGGCACAGTGGTCAGATCAGGTTTAGGAAGAGTTATCCCGACGGGCCGTTTCTGTTTCTTAGCTTCATATTCTTTGACGACAACATACTCAGGCCAGAATTTGGTTGAGCATATCGTGCCAAAGAATTCATTTGGGACATTTATTTTGAAAGATGAAATATCCCTAGCGTAAGAAAATTAAAATTTTTCCACCTTTAATTTTAAATTTTCAGCTCTAACTTTGCCTCGTATAAAGGCAATTACATCTTCAGATGTTTGACCAGGGGAGAGCCGCGAAACAAATATCTGTTTCGTAGGTGGGATAGCGATGAGGGCTTGAGGGGGGACAGACGGAGTGCCTGAAGTGCCCATATTGGCCGGTAGTTCCTGCGGGGATAAATTTAAATTTACGGGACTATGGGGGGTCAAAATTTGTGCTCCCGTAGGAGACGAAATTGAAATAGGCGGTGGAACGTTTAGTCCTACTGCACCTTCAGATACCGCCTCTTTCCTAACACTTAACCTCAGAATTCTGGGATTCGATTCTAAGGTCGTAGGCAGTGTCAACGGCGGCTGCTGTTGAGAGCCCGCCGCAGGTTGTATGGATCCGTCGCCCTGCTGCACTCCAGTTGCAGTGTTTTTGCGCCTTGGAGACTCATTTCATAGCGTAAGGCTATTAAATTGTTTATCAAGCGCTAAGAAGATGTTATGAGTTTTGTTGAAACTCGATAACAACTCCTTAAAACTGCCCTTGGTTTGCCGCATGAAAGACATCATTTCCCTTTCAACGTCACGACAGGCATCGCAACAGTAGCGCAAGCCGATGTTTTTTCTTACATCATCAACAGTCCGGCCGTTAACCCCAATGCTCTTTGCATTCAAAATGTTGTCGCACAGCCAGCAGCCGATGGTAAGATCACTTGACAAAACTGCCTTTTTGCAGGTTTTGGAGAAGCAGACGATATCGGAAGACATTATTTTGGACTTACCACTGTACTTGAAGCAATAGATGAGGGGGCGAAAGATATGAAAAGAAAAGTGCAGCTGCACCGAGAGAGTTTAAATGCTAGAGCGCAGGGGAGTGTGAGAGTAAGCGAGCTTAGAGAAACGTTTAGCTGTTGCGACAGAGCAACAACGGCTAAACGAGAGAGGTGTAAGGAAGAAATGCAAAAAAACCGAAAACTGAAATTCTGAAATAATAATTAGTTGCCAAATCTCAAATTTGATGAAAATGGTTTGAAAAACGCCTAAGTTATATATTTATAATTTATAATATTATAATTTCAGTCAGAAGTTTGCAACGCAGCGAATTTTTTTTCGAACATTTTTCCGATCGGTCCTATGGCAGCTATATGATATAGTCTTCCGATCCGCCCCGTTCCGACATATGTAGGAGTGAGAGTATATATATATATATATATATTTTTTTTTTTTTTTTCGAGCGGGGTCCCACGCCCACCTCCCGCTTAACCGACCGAGGGGCGCAGCCGTGTGACGTACGGCACGAAACGCGTACTGGATAGACGCGAGAGAAGATAAAAAAATAGAATAGAACGAGGGAAAATTAGGATACACTACGGGATAGTACTACAAGCAATACAGTTTTTAGTTTTTGAAGGCTTTCAATGCCTTCAATGCTACTAAAAAGACGATTGTAATCAGTGCATAAAACCCTAAAGGGCTCATGTACTTCAAACTCACGCCTACAGTGGTTAACTACTAGTGGTATAAAAGTTCTAGAAGAAAGACGGGGAACATGGAAATTGAGCTGGCCTAGAAGGAAGGGGCTCTCCACATCACCGTGGATAAGTTTATGTAAAAAGACGACGCCAAGCATCGTCCTGCGGTTAGCTAAAGAAGGTAGATTAAGTAGGAGAAGTCTAAAGAAGAGAGAGAGAAGAGAAGAGTAAGAGTAATCTAAGGTTGGCATCCCAGGGTAGGCCACATAGGGCGAAAAGCAAATTGAGGACCCCAGACGCACGAACCATACTCCAATATAGGGCGAACCAACGAAGTAAAGAGAGTCTTCGTTACATAAGGAGAATCGAATTCCTTCGCCCACCTTTTAATGAATCCCAGCATGCCTCTGGCTTTGTTAACCATACAAGAAATATGTTCAGAGATCGAAAGTTTAGGATCCAGGCGGACACCCAGATCATCAACAATAGAAATTCTTTCCAAAGAGCAGTCGTTAAGCATATAGGTTGCAAGCAGGGAAGTAACACGTGAAAATGTCATCAGTTTGCATTTTGAGCTGTTGAGATGTAAATCGTTAGCATGACACCATGCTTGGAAGTTATCAAGATCCGATTGTAGGTCTGATTGGCAAGAAATGTCCCTATACTGCAAGCAAAGTTTAACGTCATCAGCGTACATAAGTACTCTGGAATTGGTTAGAACCTGCGTCAAATCATTGATAAACAATGTGAATAAAAGTGGTCCAAGGTGACTACCCTGTGGGACGCCAGATGTGACCCTGAGGCTATTGGATTGAACGTTTCTGAACAGAACTTTTTGGGTCCTATCACTTAGATAACTCGAAATCCATTTAAGAAGATCACTAGGAAACCCCATTGAATCGAGTTTCCTAACCAGAAGAGAATGATGAACCGAGTCGAAAGCTTTACTAAAGTCCGTGTAAATAACATCGGCTTGAAAGTTTTGTTGGAAGCCCCTAATAACGAAAGAGGTAAGTTCCAGAAGATTGGTCGTGGTTGATCTTCGCCTCATAAAACCATGCTGGCATGGAGAAATGACGGATCTGCATAGATGTTGCAAGTGAGGAGTGATTATATTCTCGAAAAGTTTGGGGATAGCCGATAACTTAGAGATACCCCTATAGTTACTGGCATCCGATTAGCTACCTTTTTTGTGGAGAGGAATAACAAATGATTCCCTCCAAATAAGGGGAAATTCTGAGGATTCTAAAGATAAGGTAAACAATTTAAGAAGGGGGTTACACAGCGCCTTGGAGCAATACCTAAGCACAGAGCCATTTATACCATCGGGACCTGGCGAATAAACTGGCTTAACACGTTGAAGATCAAGAATAAGTGAGCTTTCGTTTAAAATAGGACTGAAGATTAAGGACAAACTGGGCATAGCTGTAGAAAATGTATGATCTGATGATGTTGAGGGCGAATATGTCGTTTTAAAAAACTCAGCAAAGAGATTAGCAATTGCTTGATCAGAATTTACTGTAGTATTCTTAAATGACAGCGAGGGAGGGTATAACGTGGGTTTACGTCTAGAGTTAACAATGTTATAAGACTATTTAGGGTCCTGCGTGAACTGGACCTTACAACGAGTCAAATAATTTTTATAACACTGAGCGTTAAGCACGGTAAAGTTAGATCGAGCACTAAGATAAGATGAGAAAGCCGTTTTTGAACCAGTGAGCTTATATTTATTATAAAGCCTAGATTTTACTTTTTTTAGACGCGTCAGCTCCTTGTTAAACCAAAGTGGTTTATTAGAGACCGACGGGTAGGTTTTAGGAACACATAAAGAGAAGAATGAATTCATGGCATTGTAAAAAATTTCAACGGCGGATGCCATGTCAGAGCTCATGTAAAGATTCGACCAATCAAATTCTGCTATTAAAGTGTTTAGCCTCTGATAGTCAGCCTTTCGGAAACAGCGGACTCTGTTTAAACTGCTATCAGGTGTAGTAGCTAAGACTGTCCCAGTGTCGATAGTCACATCGAAAGTTAGATGATAAGGATCTTCAGGTTGCGTCAATGGAGGAACTCTAATTAGGTTTACACCTGCAGGATCAGAGACAATCATAGATCAAGTAAGTGGTTTAAAGAATTAAAAATATGGTTAACTTGCGATAAGGATAAATCAATCAAGCCATTAAGGAGGTCATGCTGTGCCGCAGTGTGAAGAACATTAGACACCCCATCAGAAGACCAGTGAGCTCCGGGTATGTTTAAGTCACCCAAAGCCACTAATTGGTCCCTATCAGAAAGCCTATTGGAAACTGCCTGAATTGCCGAAAGGTGTTTCCAATAAATTGGCTCTTCCGAAGATGGAGGGATGTAAGAGCAGGTTACATAAATGAAACTACCTGTGAAAGATAGTTTAATGCAGATGAATTCGATGTCCAAAAAGTCATTAGATACCACCCGTTCCGAGATGAGGCTGGAGTCAACGGCTATTAAAACTCCGCCACCACGCTGGAGAAGACGGTCTAATCTGTAAATAGTGTACTTACATGGAAGAATTTTGGAGCAGAGGATCTCCGGCTTCAACCAGGTTTCTGTAAATACAATCACCTGGGATGCGAAAGAAAGGCTATCTGAATATAATCTAGAGAACTTACTGCGTAAGACCCTAGTATTCTGATAGGAAAGTAGTAGGGAAGAGGTTAGTTTTTTGGGACAGAAGGTGCTTGACTGGACACTGAAGGTTGTGACGGCTTGGGCAGTTGAACTCCCACAGGCCGATTTCTTTTCTTCCGTGCCTCGTACTCCTTGACTACAACGTACTCGGGCCAGAAGTCACCCGAGCAAATAGTGTCAAAGAGCTGGAATGAGACATTTATCTTAAATGACGAAATGTCTCTGGCATACGGAAATTTGAATTTTTCCACCTTGATATTGCCAGCTTGTGTTTTGCCTTGAATATAGGCTAGAACATCTTCCGATGCGAGATCAGGGGCAAGCCTCGAAACAAATATAGTTTTCGAAGGTGGGACTGCTGTTAGGGTCTTATGTAACGAATTGTTACCAACAACGGCCGGTATTCCGGGCAATGTTGGACCCTGGGTAGAATTTTCTACGGTTGTTTGCGGAGCCAAAGAATTGGGCTGCGCATCAGACACCACGGACGACGCGGAAATTGCTGGCTGCGCGGCTTCCGACACCTCTACGACCGATTCGGTTACCGAATCTTTGATCGTTCCTGATCTCAGAACCATTGGAACGGGGACCAGGAGCTGTGGCGACGGAGAGTGGCAGGAAATCGGTTGCTGTGTCTCACACAGTTTTGCGTTTCGGCGACTCATTTAATAGCTTCATACTATTAAATTGAGCGTCCAGCGCGGAGAACAGGTCATTCGCCTTGCGAAAAGTGGCCATGATCTCAGAAAATCCACTCCTTGTCTGACGCATGAAGGATGATATTTCCTTCTCAACCGGTCGACAGGCCTCACAGCAATAACGCAGGCCCTTTTTGCTGGACACTGCGTCAACCATTCGACCCGTCATCTCGATGCACTTAGCGTGCACAACTGCCTCGCAAAGCCAGCAATGGAAACTGGGCTGGTCTGCCAAAACATTTTTTTGGCAGTTCTTAATTACACAGACAATATTCTGGGACATGATCACAAGCCCTAGAACCACTGTGCACACTACAATAGCAAAAAAGTAAAGAGATAAAGAGAGAGATAAAAGAGCGCAAGAGTTAGAGCAGCAGAAAATCACAAGAGCGGTGAGAGCTATGAACAGCTTGGATGCAGCTAATAGCAAACGGCACTCGAGCGGGGGAGAGAAAAATAGAAACGGTAAAAGAGCAAAGAGGAAATATAAAATAAGATAAACCGTCTTAGCACAAAACTAACAAGTAATTATTTATGCAAATTAACTACACAGAAAAGTGCATGCACGCGCGGTAGCAAAACGGTATATCGTTATAAATATTAGGTGATAAATTTAGATGAAACCCCGGTGGTTTAGATTCAAAATAACACAAAAGTCGGAGCGCAAAACAAAAACATGACCGTCCGCTACGAAGAGAAAGATCGATAGAGGACTAACTGCAAAGTTTCATTGAGATAGGTTTAAAACTGAGGGACTAGTTCGCGTATAATCGGACAGACGGACAGACGGACATGGCTAGATCGACTCGGCTGTTGATCCTGATCAAGATTATATATACTTTATAGGGTCAGAGATGTCTCCTTCATTGCGTTGCAAACTTCTGACTGAAATTATAATACCCTGCAAGGGTATAAAAACTAAGATTAACTGATGATAAACCCTCACCTTATAATAGCCCACTCTTGTTAGTACCGAAAAAGTCACTTCCGAATTCTGAAAATAAAAAAAAAGCGATTAGTAATTGAGTATCGTCAAATTAATAAATAACTCTTGTCTGATAAAATTGCTCTCCCTATAATCGATGATATTTAAGATAGATAGATAGGTAGAGCAAAATACTTTTCATGCCTTGACTTAATGTCAGGTTTTCACCAAATTGAACTCGAAAAAAATTCACGTAATAAAACATCCTTTACAACAAACAATGGTTCATATCGTTTCACCCAAATACCATTCGGCTTAAAAATAGCGCCAAATTCCTTTCAGAGAATGATGACTATAGATTTCTCTGGATTAGAACCATCGCAAGCATTTCTTTACATGGTTGACTTAATAGTCATAGTTTGCACAGAAAAACATATGCTCAAGAAGTTAACTAATGTCTTCGAGAAATGTTGGTAGCACAACCTAAAGTTACATCCTGAAAATGGTTCATTTTTTATACATGAAGTAAATTTAAAGTAAAGATAAAGGAATCTTGCCTGACTACAAAAAATACGACATCATTCAAAATTATCCAGTCCCACATGATGCGGACAGCGCTAGAAGATTCATTGCATTTTGCAATTATTACAGACGTTTTATAAAAAATTTCGCTGAATACTCCCGTCACATAACACGATTATGTAAGAAACATGTAAAACTCGAATATATGGACGTTGATGCTCTACGGTCAGTACACTCAAATGGCCCTTATGAAACCAGGCACGTGCCTGTTAGGGTTAGGTATTAGTAGACGCGATGGAAAATAAAGAAAAGAACGCGAGGAAATAAACTACCGGCGAGCAGCCTGAGTGTTTGCATGCATGCGATCTAAGTGGGTAAGGATTAAAGTTTTTAGTTTAGGAAGACTATCAACATGTCAGATCACCGAATACAAATCATTATAACTTGCACACAGTACTCTAAAGGGATACTGCAGTTCATAGGAGGTTCTACAATGGCGCAAAACTAAGGGTATGTACGATCTGGTATTTCTACAGGGAACATGGAAATTTAGCTGACCTAACAAGTCAGTACTTTCCACATCGCCGTGAATAAGGTTATAAATAAAGGTAATACCAAGCATAGTTCTACGATTAGCCAAAGAGGGGAAAGTTAATTAGGAGAAGTCTACTATAATAGGAGGGTAATCTCTGTTCAGCATCCCAGTTTAAGCCGCGTAAAGCGAAAAGCAAAAAGTTCATTTGAACCGATTCGATGCGTTTACTGTGGACCCCATACTGGTTGCTCCAAACGCAAGATCCATATTCTAAGATAGGACGAACTAGTGAAATATATAAAGTTTTTGTTACATAGGGGTCATCAAATTATTTCGACCACCGTTTAATAAATCCCAGCATACCTCTGGCTTTATTCACCATGCACGAAATATGATCGATAAAGTCAAGTTTGGGATCCAGGCGGACACCCAAGTCATCAACTGAGTTAATTCTTTCCAAAGAGCAGCAGTTAAGCGTGTAAGTTGCAAGCTTGGGAACGACACGAGAGAGTGTCATTAGCTTACATTTAGACCCATTTAAGTTTAGTAGGTTTATGCAGCACCAGGTTTGGAAGCTATCAAGATGTGTTTGTAAATCAGACTGGTAAGCAACGTCCTTGTATTGCACGCAAAGTTTGACATCATCAGCGTACATTAGTACTCTAGAATTTGTCAAAACTTCGGGCAGATCATTAATAAATAATGTAAACAACAAAGGACCCAGGTGACTCCCTTGCGGGACACCTGAGGTGACTTGGAGAACATTAGATAAATTATTTTTAAAGAGGACTTTTTGCGTCCTGCCAGTCAGATAACTAGAGATCCACCTAAGAAGATCAATTGGAAAACCCATTAAGTCGAGTTTCCTGAGGAGAAGGGAATGATTAACGGAATCAAATGCTTTACTGAAGTCAGTATAAATTACATCCGTTTGAAGGTTATTCTGAAAGCCCCTTATAATGAAGGAAGTGAGCTCCAGAAGATTTGTGGTTGTTGATCTTCGCTTAACAAATCCATGCTGACATGGAGAAATTACTGATCTACAAAGGTGCTGCAAATGAGGAGTAATAATGTTCTCGAAAAGTTTAGGGATGGCCGAAAGCTTAGAGATTCCTCTATAGTTATTAGCCTCCGATTTGTTACCTTTTTTGTGGAGAGGAATAATGAATGATTCCTTCCAAATAAGGGGAAAGTGCGAGGTTTCTAAGGATAAGGTAAACAATTTCAGAAGGGGCGAGCACAGGGCATCGGCACAATACCTAAGCACACAGCCCGGTATTCCGTCGGGACCTGGCAGATAAACAGGCTTTACACGATGAAGATCTAAAAGGAGGGAGCTTTCGTTTAAACATGGACTGAAAATTAAGTTCGATCTGGACAAGCTATAAGAATACGCCTGATTTAGGTCAGTGGAAGTGGAATATGTTGTTTGAAAAAATTGGGCAAAAAGATCGGCAATTGCCTGATCGCCCTTTGCAGTTGCGTTTGCAAAAGAAAGTGATGAAGGATGTGTTACCGCATTACGTTTAGTATTAACAAAATTATATAACTGTTTAGGATCCTGAGAAAATTGGACCCTGCAACGAGTCAAATAGTTTTTATAACACTGTGCGTTCAGTACGGTGAAGTTTGACCGAGCCGATGAATAGTTAGAGAGGTCAGAACGAGAACCGGTTTTTTTAAATTTCGTGTACCGCCTTGACTTTACATTTTTCAAGCGACTCAATTCTTTAGTAAACCAAGGAGGTTTATTTGAAATAGAGGGATAGTATAAGGGAACACATTCCGAGAAGAATGAATTCATCGCATTGTAAAAAATGTCCACGGCATCAGCCATGTCAGTGCATTTGTACAAATCAGACCAGTTAAAGTCCGAAATAAGATTATTCAGCCGGTCGAAATCAGACTTGCGAAAGCAGTAAACTCTTTTGGCTGGTCTATCAGATTTCTTCAGTATATCAGCACCAATGTCGAGTGTCACATCGAAAGTAGGATGATAGGGATCTTCACGTTGCGTCAGCGGCGCCACCCTCAGTAAACTGACACTCGCCGGATCAGAGACAAAACAAAGATCAAGCAAGCGCTCTAAGGAATTTCGTACATGGTTGACTTGAGACAGCGAAATGTCGAACAAGCCAGCAATAAAATCATGTTGTGTTGAGGATTGAAGTGTGTTAGAGGAGCTATTTAGGGACCAAATAGCCCCAGGGATATTAAAATCACCCAAGACTACTAAATGATCTCTATCAGAAAGCATATTGGAAACCATCCGAATGGTGGAAAGGTGGTTCCAAAAAATAGGTAGTTCCGACAATGGAGGAATGTAGGAACATGTAATAAAAACAAAGCGACCATGAAATGATAGCTTCACACAAAGGAATTCAACTTCGTTGTTTTCCTCGAAAGTTACTAATTCTGACGTGAGAGTGGAGTTGACCGTTATGAGGACCCCACCCCCGCGCCTGACAGGCCGATCTAGCCGATAAATCGTGAACGCAGCTGGGAAAACTTCGGAGCTAAGAATCTCCGGCTTTAACCAGGTTTCTGTGAACACAATAACATGGGATGAGAATGCAAAACTATCAGAATACAACTTAGGCAGCTTACTACGCAAGCCTCTTGCATTCTGATAGGAGATTAACAGAGAAGTATTTAGTTTTTTTGAACAGAGGCAGTGGATGTAGAGGGCACAGTGGTCAGATCAGGTTTAGGAAGAGTTATCCCGACAGGCCGTTTCTGTTTCTTAGCTTCATATTCTTTGACGACAACATACTCAGGCCAGAATTTGGTTGAGCATATCGTGCCAAAGAATTCATTTGGGACATTTATTTTGAAAGATGAAATATCCCTAGCGTAAGAAAATTAAAATTTTTCCACCTTTAATTTAAAATTTTCAGCTCTAACTTTGCCTCGTATAAAGGCAATTACATCTTCAGATGTTTGACCAGGGGAGAGCCGCGAAACAAATATCTGTTTCGTAGGTGGGATAGCGATGAGGGCTTGAGGGGGGACAGACGGAGTGCCTGAAGTGCCCATATTGGCCGGTAGTTCCTGCGGGGATAAATTTAATGCTCCCGTAGGAGACGAAATTGAAATAGGCGGTGGAACGTTTAGTCCTACTGCACCTTCAGATACCGCCTCTTTCCTAACACTTAACCTCAGAATTCTGGGATTCGATTCTAAGGTCGTAGGCAGTGTCAACGGCGGCTGCTGTTGAGAGCCCGCCGCAGGTTGTAGGGATCCGTCGCCCTGCTGCACTCCAGTTGCAGTTTTTTTGCGCCTTGGAGACTCATTTAATAGCGTAAGGCTATTAAATTGTTTATCAAGCGCTAAAAAGATGTTATGAGTTTTGTTGAAACTCGATAACAACTCCTTAAAACTGCCCTTGTTTGCTGCATGAAAGACATCATTTCCCTTTCAACGTCACGACAGGCATCGCAACAGTAGCGCAAGCCGATGTTTTTTCTTACATCATCAACAGTCCGGCCGTTTACCCCAATGCACTTTGCATGCAAAATGTTGTCACACAGCCAGCAGCCGATGGTAAGATCACTTGACAAAACTGCCTTTTTGCAGGTTTTAGAGAAGCAGACGGTATCGGAAGACATTATTTTGGACTTACCACTGTACTTGAAGCAATAGATGAGGGGCCGAAAGATATGAAAAGGAAAGTGCAGCTGCACCGAGAGAGTTGAAGCGCTAGAGCGCAGGGGAGTGTGAGAGTAAGCGAGCTTAGAGAAACGTTTAGCTGTCGCGACAGAGCAACAACGGCTAAACGAGAGAGGTGTAAGGAAGAAATGCAAAAAAACACAAGAACAACAAACACTGGCAGCACACTTAAGTTGTGAAATAAAGGTTTTAGATAAGTTAATAAAGTTAATAAAGTTGCATGCACACGCGAAGTGAACGGAAGCTATGTATATAGAACACAAAGTAGAAGTTTTAAACAAACCCCGGCGGTTTTTACGTAAATAATTTTACTAAAACGAGAGCGCAAGAAAAAAACACGACCGTTCACTTGGAAGCGAGAAACCGAAACAGAAACAGAAACAGAAACAACAGAATGTCAAAATGCCTTCGAACATTATAAACCAGCATTAATAAACCCTACTCTGTTGCAATACCCAGAGTTAAGAAAAGAATTTTGCATTATTACATTACGTTTGTGGAGCAGTCCGAATTTAAAACAAAAATGGACTACAGCTTGCAGTTGCATACGCATCAAGATCCTTTACAAAAAGTTAAAGCTACAAAAGCACTACAGAACAAGAATTAGCAACTATTCATTGGGCAATAGCACATTTCAGACCATATATTTATGGTAGACACTTCACTGTCAAAACAGACCAAAGAGCACTTACCTATTTATTTTCAATGGTAAGTCCCAGTTCCAAACAAACACGAATTAGACTTGAATTAGAGGAATATCATTTTGCGGTAGAGTATCTAAAGGGTAAAGATAATTTTGTAGCCGATGCGCTATCTCGCATTACAATCACAGATTTAAAAAATATACAATCAAACAATATGATTCACCAGAAATCAAAGTAAACAGAAAAATTCCTGCGCAGGAAATGAAAAAGAAAAAGTAGATTTGCACACGCAAAGTCTTACTAAAGCTTCTAAGCCCAACGTATACGAAGTCATTGTAAATGACGACCTTGCGAATAACGGATTCTCTATGTTTACTAAAACAAGGAAAAAAGGTTATAGCAAGAATTGACGTTAGCGATATTTAAACCAATGGAACCCTCGACTTAGGTCAGTTCTTCCAAAGGCTTGAAAAGGGAGCCGGTATACTTAATATTAGCTAACTCAAAGTGTCACCGAGCGAAAAGATCTTTGATACCATCTCAATGGAATCCTTTAAAATTATGGACAATAAAATATAACAATTTTTAAGAGTAGCGCTACCCAAGCCGGTGACCCTATTATCAAATAATGATTAAGAAAAAGAAGCAATACTATTTAAATTCCATGACGATCCAATTCAAGGTGGTCATATAGGCATTCCAAAAATTTGGCCAAGGTCCGAAGACACTATAATTGGAAAAAAATATGTCCAAAGACATAAAAGAATACATTAACAAATGTCTAAAATACATAAAGTCTAAAACGACTACACATATCAAGACCCCTCTAACTATAATCGAAACTCCACAAAGAGCTTTCGATAGAGTAATTATAGATACTATTGGTCCACTACCGAAATCCAATAATGGAAACGAGTACGCAGTAACACTCATCTGCGATTTAACTAAATACCTAGCAGCTATACCAATACCAAATAAGAGTGCAAATACAGTAGGTAAAGCTATATCATTCTAAAGTACGGTCCAATGAAGACGTTCATTACGGACTTGGGAACAGATTATAAAAATTCAATTATTGAAGATCTATGCAAAAATCTAAATATTAAAAACATAACTTTCACTGCACATCACCACCAGACTGTTGGAACCGCGTAGCGAAGCCTCAATGAGTTCACCCGTTCATACCGTTTTATGCCATTTGAGAAAATTAAATCTTGGTTTTCTAGCCGAGTCTCTGAGCCAGCAGCTCCAGCGGGGACAGCGAAACCCTTTTATTGAGAGCCAGCGACAAACAAATCAATGGGCTGCGGCAGCGATTAACATTTACGCTATATTTTACCGCTCCCCCTCCTCCCCTTCTGGGTGGTCACGGCTGAGGACCCAACGTTTCCTTACTGGTCGTATCACAATCCATTTATTTGCATCTATTTTATTATATTCATTTTGTTTGATATTATATTTTTTTATAAGTTAAAGAGAGTCCATACTTATATCTAATTCTGCTTGCATGTGCCGCTGACGAGTTTGGCTTTTCATATATGCTAATAATTTCCACCTTTATAAGCCAAATTCATCTTGAAGTCAACGGGCCCGTCGAAGTCGAGGGTCTATGTAGGCATACCCCCACTAAGTACACTGCAATTTGCTCTAGGTATGCGAGTTGCATTTATATTATTAATTTTGAATATCTACGAACTACCGCCTCTGTTTACCTTTTTATATATCATCTTAAACTTAATTTCGATGTATATTTGGAATTTGAAATTTATTGAATTATAACGATATTGAAATCATGATTTACTAGAGATTGTTCTTTAGGCACCTTAAGTATTCAACACCTCAGATGGATTCAATATAGGACATGGGGTTTTTACTTCCAAGTTCTCATAAAAAAATATTAGTTCATGTCGCACTTATTAAAATTTTCGGGTTTCCTTTTTCTTCCGATTTCTCAGTCTACAATTAATTTAAGTAATGGGATTATCCCAAGAGGTACAAGAACCACGCCATTTTTCCCTGAGCACAACTGGACCCCCTTAGTAGACAGAGCGTACCTCAAAGGATATATGTATACTGTCCGTTACAGAATTTCGCGCCCAACTAAGGGGCTCGATATGGGTTTAATTTAAAACCATCTGGAAAAGCTAAATGTATTTTAGGTTTCAATACCCGAGCTTCCAAAAAAACAAAATCCTTCCTAAATATTCTCTACCCCGTTAACCAAGATCTATCCAAATAATTTGTAATAATTTCCAAAACAATTGCAGTCGTTCAATCTATGAGTTGTCATTATTAAATCGAAAGTCAACATAAATATAGACTGAGAAATAAATAATTTAATAAATAATTAAATTAAATAAATAAATAAAATTATTATTACCTATATATATTAAAATTTGGATCTCGTTGGAATGTAGTTTTTGCCAAGAAGCAGACTGCACACCACCAAGAAGCAGTTTAATATCGCTTAAAATTTTTGTAAAAGTGAGATGTTCATGCTAGATTACGTTTCATTAGTTTTCATATAAATCAGACTTCGGCATGAACTTACAAATGGAATACTCTCAGGTGATGATACGTAAGGATAAATCCTAACAAACAAGATACGTATACCATTATTTAAACAAAAAAATTATAAAAATAAATTACATCTAGTAAGGAAACTACATTTTTCTGAATAATTTAATAAATAAATTATATAAGTGTCTAAAATATTCGCCTTCTTTAAGGCGTAGCACTGAAAACCTCACAGCCATAGTACCTGCCAATGAAGGGTTCTTTTGTACAATTTGTAATGTAATAAACACCGAGGCCGAACTACTAACCACACATTGTAGACATCAATATCATAAGGAGTGCTTATTAACTTGGCTAGACAACGAGACCTGTCCCTTGTACCGACAGCGCTGCACTCGATCAGAAATAATGAACCAAGAATCGGTACCCATTGAAACAGGAGCGCATGCATTGCAAGCGCCAAGCGCAGCAATTGCAGGAAGCTAAAGATCTGGGGCAATACCCCGGACTCGGCCCTCCACTAGGAAAAGTGCTAGGAACGTCCAAAATCCTTCTAATCCATCAAGGCCGCAGCCGAATATTACGCCAAACCGCGAATCAGAGCGGCAGGGTGCAGCGGCAATCCCCCAAAGCATATCTGAAGAGCGTGTTCTACAAATTATAGCTAATACCGTAGGCAACATTAGGGCAAGCTTAGTTAAAACAATTACAGATCAGATCAGTGCATCCCTAGCTAATATAAATCTGGCATCACATGGGCAAGATGCTCGTGCCGAGCCTCGGCTAGAATGGGAACATGAATTACCCCACTTATTACCTCGTACGAGTAACTGCAGGTATAATGTCCAAAGAAATCAGTTTGCAAACCTGCTATTTACGGATCCAGCACTAACATTTTATTGGTGTGTACATCAAAATTTAGATATGATGACGTTGTTCAGTTTGTTCGATCGCCTGAAAGATAGATACCAAGATCAGCGGACTGACAGGGACATCAAAGACGCTTTACATAGGCGAAAGCAAGGTAGTGAAACATTTGACGAGTTTTTAGATGCAATGCTTACCATTGCGGATGCCTTAAGATAACCTTTATCAGACTCTGAAATAACCAATGAAGTTAGATACAATTTACGATCCGATTTGAAACACGAACTTCTTCATGTGCCCACTCCAAGTCTAGCAGTTCTACGAAAGGAATGTCATAGGCATGAAGAGTTCTTAAAGTACTTTAATATCGTACAGTAAGAGGAAGAAATGGTAGAAAATCTAGAGGAGGAGAAAATCAGAAGAGATATGTGCCGTTCGCATCTTCGATAAGATCAAGTGCTGGAACGTCGAGGAGACAGGATATAGATATTAAGACTGTCTGAAAAGCCGACGCATTTTTTGTTATAGTTGCGGTGCAATCAACACTTACCGACTTATTTGTCAAAAATGCTCACCCTCTCTGGAAAACTTAACACGGGATATTCGTCGTCTTCCCCAGGCGAATGTCCCCAACTAATTTCAGATTCAAGTTCAAAGGGGTTTTAAGCCAGCAGTATCACTCCCCAATAGTTTCTTAGATTTTACATCCTACCATATTGGAATTCAAAATGAGCAGAAGAAAACTATCGGGCAGACGAAAAACGATCACCTCCGCACACGTTCAGCAGAGCGTATGCGATTTTATTACCGGAATACAAATTTTCTGAAGAAGCATTAATGCATAAAAACAATTATGTTAGAACCTTTTCTTACACTAAAATATTTGGAGAATCACACCTAGCCCTTTAAGATAGCGGAGCAAACAAAAGTGTGATTGGAGGCGATTTAGCAGAACATCTTCTTATGCACAAAGGTCCCTTAGTTCCTATGAAGGGGATGGTTAAAACCGCCGATGGCCAAACACAGAACGTCGCACAGTGGCGTTGCGAAAATCATAACTTTTAAACCAAATAAGATAATCGAATAATTTAAACGACATTTGACAGTGAATTGTTGTAAAATTTATATATCTAGTGGACAACGTGCCACGCCCACCCATTCGCCCATTTATAGGGTGTCAAAGTGAAAAAATCGAATTTTCTCACAGAAAACAATTTAAAAAAAAAAATAATTTTTTAGCTTTATTTTTATTGATTTGTTAAAAAAAAAAATATTTTGAAAAATGTAAAAAATATTTTACAATTTTTTTTTTTAATTTCGATTTTTTTTTATTATTTTTTGAGTAACAACAAACCTATAATGGGGGAATTTCTAATAGCTGAAGCATTTCTGGACAATAAACATTTGATTCCTCATCCTTTCGGGTCTTAAAATCACTCAAAACCAAAAAAATCACGTTTTTAACATTGGAAATGCCCTTTCGCGCTACGGGTACCCCTGAAGCGTTTCCACCCATGTTTCGTGTTTTTTGACCCTGAGTTGTTTAACTAAAATCGCCGCCAAAGGTGGAGTCGCAGCTCAACGCAGACTTTCTAAACGGATTCTGGTTCAGGAAAGATACACGGAACTGACCTATATAGTGTAGTTGAGTACTCTGTGGTGCTTCTAAAGTTCTAGACTACTTTAGGAAGAAAAAGGTGTTAAAATTGGACATCTGGCAGGTAACGATTTACCTGTACAAGCTAAACCTAAACTGCCATTTTTTTGCTTTAATTTACAGTTTATCTATTATTTAAAACCAAAATCAGTCCGATTGGTTGTCTAGTTTTTGTGTAATATTACCTGAAAGTCAACCAAATTCTCTTTTTTTTAGTGTCGCAAAAACGGAAATATTTTTTAGCTTTGAATTCTCATAACTCCTACAAAAATGGTCCGATTTCTTTCTCAACGCATTTGGAATCATTGTGAAATTCTCTGTCGATTAAGTTAAGTATATAAATCGTTTTTGCGACTATGACTTTTTTGACTTATGCAACGCCAAATGTGCGAATGGCGCACTGTGCGTCGACGGAGTATTCCCCGCAAGCGTTAGTTTTAACTTAATGCAGAAAGTTGTAGAGTTTTTAATCGTTCCATCGATTAACCAGAACGTTATATGTGGTGTTGGCTGAGTTGATGTGTTGAAAATGTAAAGTTCAGTTTATGTTAGTTATGTTAGTTTATGTCAGGGCAAAGGCGGGAGCACAATAAAGTTCTCTCGCGCTCTTTGCGAATTCGCCCCGTCTTCGACAACATTCGTTAAGCTAGTCTATAAGAGCTATACTATAACACAGTGCGACAAAATTCAACTTTTTTTATGTATCTGGAATGCGATACACCTTTTCTTATAGATTTTTGGACGCTGAATCCGAATCTGTAATCAGAATTTTCCTATCACGTAACATTTTTGCAAAAAAACGAGTTCAAAGTTGCCAAAAATGCTGTTTTTGCCCTACTTTACAGTAATATAGCTCGGTTTCAAGATGTGCTAGAAACTTCGTTCTTTTCGCAAAATATAGCTAAATACTTCTATAATGATGAACAAGTGGTCATTCGTCGGATACATTTTTAATTGATGAATGGTATGCAATTGAATAAGGCGCGCGCCCCATATTGCTACAGTAACATCCTGGACAAGGCGCGCGCACACGCGTTATTCAATTGCATATCATTTGTCTATTAAGAATGTATCCGATGAATGACCACTTGATTACAGATTCGGATTCAGCGTCCAAAAATCTATAAGAAAAGGTGTATCGCATTCCAGATACAGAAATCGTGTTGCACTGTGTAATCTGAAATAGAGAGCAGTCGCAATTCTGAAATCAATCGAACAGCGTCCGTTCTTTTTTTCGTCTCGTTTTCGCCAATTATTATTCTGGCCACCAAGTCTTCGGCTTTATTGTCTTGTGCTGAAATATTGCACCTCGCTTCAACTCTTGGCACATTCGTATCCAAATAGTAGAGTTAGATTTGCAAGATTAATTAATTAAATTATCAATTGTTTAAACCAAATTACATACATACACATAAAATTAAACCGCTCTTGGGCGCAACATTTATATATTATTTATTGTTTGTAATATTGCAATCACTGTTGCTCCCTTCCCCCTCTCTCTAGTTGAAACTCGCTTTAATAGTTGGGAAGTTAATCCAAGCTTGCGCACCAATACATAAAGCCCTATATTCCAGCAGCTGCAGCGGTGAATATTTTCGTTTTCGTTTTCGCTTGTGCACCGGTGCAATCGTTGCTGTTGTTGTTGGGCTCTCTTCGTTTGGCGTGCGTTTAGATCAGTGGTCGGCACGGCCCTATCCCGTGGGGTTGGAATTTCTTTTGCCGAAGCTCTGCCAGCACACAGACAGTGTGAAGACTCTGGTGGCTCTGATCCTCAAAGAATCAGTGCTATTGCTCTGGCTAAATCTAACACTTTTAGCGAAAAATAGCTATTTTTAAAAGGCCACTCGACAACTTAAATGCTTCAATTAATTGAGCAATTCAATTGCAAGAACAGATAGAAACCTAAAAAGTAACAAAGAATATGTCGAAGAGTTGGAAGAACTCAGTATAGTGACGAAGACAAAATTATTGACGCTATTAGCTGCCTTACAGACTGCAACCAGTAGCGATACTCCGGGAGCAGTTGCTGTAGCACCAACTCGTGTTCGTCTTCCAAATTTAGCACTACCAAAATTCAGTGAGAATTTATTTGGAATTTAAAAACTTTATTAGCCTCTTCGAAACTTTGGTTCATAAAGATGCAAGCATTCCAGTTATCGAAAAATTTAACCATTTAATTTCATGTCTCTCTGGTGAAGCTTTAGGAATAATTTAAGCTTACCAAGTCACCGAAAGCAATTACGGAAAGGCAATGACACGTTTAAGAAAGGTTTACGATAACGAGTTCCTCATCTTTATGAAAAATATTTCAACATTATTCAGTCTTCCGAAAATATCGCATCAGTCTGCATCCTCCTTGAGAAATCTTATCGACACTGTTTCGTCGATTTATGGTTCTCTGTTATAGATAGAATATCACACAAAGATTTCGAATGCAATGTTAATATACATATTTGGTATTAAGTAGAGTCGACCCAGTGACCACACAAAAATGGGAGGGACAGCTCGATTATGAGAAATTGCCACTTTGGTCCGATTTTGAAAAAATGTTAAATCGTCGGTTATCAGAATTTATCTGCTGAAGAATCGACATAGCCGAAGCAAGAAAAAATATCTTTATACAAAACAAATAATCGTAGCTCATTTTCGTGTACCTCCTCCAGCAGCGAGCCTCAGCAAACTTGTAGCTATTGCAATGCAGCAGATCATGCACTACAGAATTGCAGCCCGTTTGGGCGTCTCTCTGTAATACAAAGGTTTGAGTTTGTTACGTCTGCCTCCTTATGCATCAATTGTCTGCGAAAAGGCCATACTGTAACAAAATGCAAAGGAAAAAAGTGTGGAAAAATAACAGTTTAGCGTTGCCTTCTCCTCAAGACAGTATTTCTCATCTTTTTACTCAAGATCAGCCTTCCCCGTCGCATGTTATGCATGCCACGTCATTGGATAGGGTGATTTAGGCTACGTCAATCGTAAGCGTGCGCACTAAAAGTGGTTAATACGTTTTAGCCTGAGCACTTCTGGACTCTGGATCTCAAACGAATTTTATAACGGAAGAACTGTCGCTTACAGATTCGTAGAGAGGAGTCTTGTATCAACTTACTTGGTATTGGAGAGTCCAATTCTCAAGTTAAGGAAAAGATAGACACCATGGTGAAGTCGTGAATTAATGGTAGTGAGTTTTCAATCGATTTCTAGATCATGAAATCGATCTCCGGATATCATCCTGATCAATCGGTGAACGTCAGCGATTGGAAGATCCCGCATAACCTACCATTAGCAGACCGCTATTTTTATAAATCACAAATAATTGATATGCTAATTTTTTCGAATTACTAGCTGTTGGTCAAATTAGACAAGGTCCTGACTCCAACTCTCTAAAAGACCCTTCTCGGTTGGGTTGTCTCGGGGAGATATAAATCTTCAGTCCCGAAACAAGTTGTGAATAGATTCAGTTGTAGTGATTGACCACCTTACAGAAATTTTGGTCACTGGAGAAAATGCCAACTTTCAAGAAAATTTTGTCACCTGAGCACAAGTTATGTGAAGATTGTTACAGGAAAACTACTCAGGTATTGCCATCAGGTCGGGTCAAAGTAAGACTGCCGTTTAAATCTGATCCTAATGGGTTGGGCAATTCCTTCGAGGTTGTCGATATCGAGGTTGTCGCTTGAGAGAAGGTTGTCTGTCGAGATCCTGACATGAAGACCATGTACTTTGAATTCATGTAAGAATATCTCGCCTTGGGTCATATGTCGCCTACAAACAACAAAATTTCTACCACTCCGCATTATGTCATTCCCCATCAATGTGTGTTAAGGCCCCAGAGCACGTCAACAAAGTTGCGCGTCGTTTTCGATTCCTCATGCAAAACATTGTCTCAGGTGGCCTTGAATGACATATTGATGGTGGGACCGACAATTCAAGAAGACAACTCTTCCACTCTTCACTCCACTCTACTCCGTTTCCGGCTGCACAGGTACGCCCTGACTGCTGATGTCAAGAAGATGTATCGCCAAGTGATGGTTAATAAAGCGGATAGGCAGTTTCAACTCATAGTGTTGTGACACGTGCGTGCACATAGTAGAAAAATTTGACTTGAATACGCGCGCGCCAAGAAAGGGCCACACTGACGGCCAGGGGCATAATGACCGGAGAAGAAGAGGAAGATTCCGATCGCGGCCGGCACACTAAGCCAGGCCAGGGCCTATATAATGCGGGCCGCTGGCCGTGGCAAAGCACTAAGCAGCCGACGGCGATCTGAAGCGGTAAGCCTCTAGCAGCATACTTCCAGTAGTCAACAGCCATAGTCATTTTTTGGGCAAACCGAATCTTAGGATTTGGTTTGCAATACATAGCCGACAGACTTTCGAGTCGCGGCAACAATTCGGCCTGCCGAATTCTCCCGAATTCTCCGCCCGAAGACTTTCGCGTCCGCCAGAAGACTTTCGAGTCCGAAAGAAGACTTTCGAGTCCGCAACCGAAGACTTTCGTGTCCGCAACCGAAGACTTTCGAGTCCGCCTCTCTCTGAAGACTTTCGAGTCCGCAACCTGAAGACTTTTGAGTCCGCCTCTCTCTCTGAAGACTTCCGAGTCCGCAACCGAAGACTTTCGAATCCGCCTCTCTCCCGGAAGGCTTCCGAGTTCAGGGTGGTCACCGAGACAAAGACGACCCAGACGCGAGAGGCCCAGACGACCGAGGCAACGGCGCACCCTCGTTCCTGACGCAGCGCATCCGAATTGTCAACCGAATTGTTAAGTAAAGAGTCGAATCCACTTAAGTTAACCGAATTCTCTCATCTGTTCTCACTGGGAAACGGGAAAACGTAGCACAGGGCGAAGACGGGAGCACAATAAAGTTCTCTCGCGCTCTTTGCGAATTCGCCCCTTTGTTAAGCTGGTTAAGCTATAATGTGAAATAGAGAGCACTCCCACTTTGAAACCGATCAGCGTCCATTCTTTTTTCGACTCGTTTTTCGCCAAATAAAGATGATTGTTGCCACCAAGTCTTTGGGCTTATTTTTAATAAGCTAATTAAAACATTCAGGGGATAAACAGATTAGCTAGTAAAGCGCACACCTTAGCAACATCACCGGCAACATGATCGGCAACACGACCGGCAACATCACCAGCAACATCAGCGGCAACATCGACGCCAGTAGCTAGCAACCACAGCGCCAAAAGCTCGCAACAGAGAAAAAGGGTTGGCGGTATGAAACGGCAGCGTGACAGCCAGCGATAAAAGAAGTAAAGTTTTCGGAATACAAAGAGGTCGCGAGTGAAGGAAACGCCATCAGGAAGGAGAAGCAAGCATCGAGGGAAAAACCTGGACCCCGAGTGTCCCAGAGAAATAACATGCAACAGCGGGAGAGCGCGGCGAGACCAAAAACATATAAGCGGGGTGTGCAAAGGCAGGCAAATAGTTGGGGGAAAACGTGAATTAGAGATTAGGAATACACAATAAATATGAAGCATAGTGAAATATTAAACCCCCCTCTACTTTATTCCCCGTTTCGTGCCGTTAATCCCGCGTTCCACTGCACCCCCGAGCTGCTGCCCTTGGAATTATTCCAGGCATCAATCCAGGCGGGACGGGAACAGGGATCAGCCCAGGCTCGGCCCCGGGCGGTGGCAGCTGGAATTATTCTGGGCCATCGGTCGATTTACCAGGTAGGGCCCTGCCGCTGAAAGTATTTCAGGCGTACGGCCGCGGCCGTTGGAGACATTCCAGGTCGCGTGTTCGGCTTTGGGGCGCCTCACTGTTAGAGCTATTCCAGGCGTGGGCGAAGAGGGGTGGCCGCTGGAGCACTTCCAAGCCGTCCATCCCGTTGCTAGGGAAGGGTTTCTGCCGCTGGAGAATTCTGGGCCAATAGCTATTCCCTGTCTCGATTAGGAAAAGCGAACGCTTCTCCGCCGAGATTTAACCCTAAAGATCTTGACAAAATTTGGCAACTTATGTTCTAGCTTTTCCGAAAAATAATATATTTTTCTGGACGGGACTTCCTTACAATGCAAAAACCATTCAAATTATATCACTTCAAGAAACACATACACAACACATATATCTGCCAATACCTACAAATTATAACATATTGACGAACATTGCATTCAACAGATTTGGAAGCGTAGCTCTGCTAATACACAAATCAATTTAACATACCCAATGCAACACTAAAGAAAACGTAGAAGAAAAATAACAGCCAATAAAATCCAATCGAATATTCACATTAAACTGCATTTACATTTCACCCAGCAAAACCTTCCCAAAAATTAACTTAAACAACGTACTAAGCACCACCAACGAATTAGAACTGATAACAGGTGATTTTAATAGGTGGCACCAAAACTGGGGATCCACACAATCAAATTTAAGAGGCAAACAATAGCCAAGTTCAATGAACAGTCACTACTTACTCTTCTACACTATACCATATATCACCAACTAATCTGTGCATAACACATTCACCGACATTGACATTACCTTCTGCTCTCCGTCGCTCCGTCCGTCTCTACATCACTACAACTACATCAGCAATCAAAGCGAATCCTATTTTGAAAGTAAAAAAGCTAACTAGGAAAGTTTTCGAACTTACCCTCAAAACATTAACGACGTATACGCCCCCTCTACTAACATAAAAAAGGAAGCTCCATTAACCAAAAAAATAATATTTCAAAGCTCACATTATTTAATTACACCAAAAGATTGAATCACCAGATCGAATCCAAAAAAGCAAATCCACTGCATTACAACCTCCAATGAAACCTTTACGGAAAACATTACCAAAATAGAAAACTTGTTCGCACGACATTGGTTTGACCTCTCAAAGAACCTTTACTTCAAGCAAAAATTTATAACAGAAAAATACTAACCAATAACTATATACCAGACTCCAACAGCATCAACAATAAAAATATAAAAAAAAACAACTATATCACACAATCATAAAAAGGCCTTACCATAGCCGTACTAAGGCCCAACAAAGAAAAAATATATATCACCTCAACATACCCACCTATTAAAACTTCTGCATAGGAAAAAATTTGGACAAAATAATAATTTCACAGCGATTATGGTGGTTCTTACCCAATAATAGTGTTCGCGCCAAAAGGGCGCTTATTTTCGAGAGGCAGTGTAATTCCATTTACAGCCTCAAAGTGTCCCGTACACTCTCTCTCTCCCTCTTTCTTCGGGCTTCCAAGACAGAGCTTCCAATCCGCTCTCCCAGCTAGGTTTAAATTGTAATGTATGCGAGTTCTAATTTACCTACATCCTAATAAAGATCTATGACGCTCGTCGCGTAACACCCCGAAAAGTTATTCCGAGTTTTTTATTCCGAGTGATTTTCAGATAAAGCGACCCCCCTCCAGAACATGGTCCTACAGAGCCGGATAACTCCTTCTCCAGCAGCTGCGGTGGCTTAAAAATCGCTCAGATAAGTTTTATTTATAATATTGCTGCCGGTCATACAAAGAGGTTATAGCGAAACTCAGAAACTCAGAAGCCAAACTTCTCTGTATGATTGTCTAAATCCAAGTCCGATTGATCCGACACTCCGGCAGCTTCCAAATCCACATCCAATTAATTTCCGACTTCCTAAAGTTAATGTATAAATAAATGCCAAAAGCCACAGTTAAACATTTAACTCCGAATAGTTCGTGCTCCCTTTCGTTAACTGTGTTCCGCTTGCATTTATTTACACTGACATATGCCCAATACAGTCCACTTCAGATATCTGTACATTTCCCGCAAAACATATTTAACAAATTTATGTAAATATATACACACATATGTACAGACACCCATATTCAACATAAATTACCAAAATTTATACAAACACAAATATAGCATCACGGGTTCCTAAATAAAAAAAATAAAAAAATAAAAATAAAAAAAAATTACCCATCAACTAAATAAATAAAATTTCCTAATTAATCTCGAAACAGTTTCTGTGAGTTCCGAAATTCAAAGTGCGTGTTTAAATAAAGGCAAATGTCACAGTGAAATTTCTTCGAGTAGTTCTTACCTAGTTCCTTTTCGTTCACTGTGTTCCAGCGCTTGCATTTATTTTCACTTTTATACTCACATAATCGATACAGTCCACTCCACTGATCTACTGCCGCTTTCGAAACTTAAAAATACATACCCTTATATTTACTTAAAATATTTAAATATAAATAATTGGCACACATACATCCCGGAAATAAGAACTATAAATTAAGAAACTACGAGTTATTAATTATTACAGTCAACAGTTCCTATATAAACAAATACATTTCCACATATAAATTATAATAAGTGTGGGGGACAGCGTCTTCCGTAAGGTGGTCGGCTGGCTGTCCGTAAATTCCTCTGGATGAAATGCGAAGACAATTACAACGAGTGAGGGGGGCGGCGTCCACCGATGTGTTGCTGGCCAGTTGGCCGTGGATATCCCAACAAGTGTGGGGGGCGGCGTCCGCCGATGTGTTGCTGGCCGGTTGGCCGTAGATGTCCCAATGATGATTAGGGAGATTAGGTTGGAGGGATAACTGTCCCTCTTTTACCTTCTGGCCTAGAGACTCAGATAGGTGTTAGAATAATAAAGTATTAACGACAGATTTGCCGGAGTTGGTTTTATGAGCGATTGCTCTTTATTCTTTGAATACAAAATCAGAACTGAAACTTAAAGCTAACAAAAGAGAGAATCATAGCGGCCGCTCCAATGGGTAGCGGTTGCCGGCTATGCACGAGCTTCCGGCCAGACGCTGTGTCAGCAATTTGGCCGGAGCGAGCCATCGGACGATCGGTCGTTGCCGTCGCCCGGTTAACTTAGTTAACTACTCCCCCCTCAAGATTAAGGCCGCCCTCGGCCGACCCTATTTGGGCGATCACCTCATT
This sequence comes from Drosophila birchii, assembly GCA_035046345.1. NCBI lineage: Eukaryota > Metazoa > Arthropoda > Insecta > Diptera > Drosophilidae > Drosophila > Drosophila birchii. Next base: position 118,901 of record JAWNOA010000083.1, on the reverse strand, counting down.
TAGTTGGAGCGTGTCCCTCTTAGCCTGGATGACTCGCCGATAAGTGAGGCCGATACAGATCAATGCGCAGCAAATTGCTCCCGCAATAAGCATCATCTGGTGTAAGCGATAGCCATTGATGTCTTCCCCGAATTTCTTGATATGCTCCAGGTTACGCTCACTCAAGCGGTGAAGGTAAGGGAGACTTAGTGCATCGTGTTTTAGGGTGATGTTCAAGGAGGGTGAGCTGGCCACTCCTGGAGCCCTTTTCTGGGCCGCATCGTGGTTCACGTACCGGGTTTCATTAACTGTTGCGCTCTCAAGGAAGGTGATAAGGTGAGTTCCTCCTAAGTGGACGGTGGTACCGTTGTCCACACTCACAAGAGCCGGGCGATCGTTTATGATGAGGATTCCATCATCCACTCGGGTGACGGGGTGCACGTCGCTGTGTTGGATGTCGCAGTGTGCCACACCTCCAGCGTGGAGTTCCTGGGCGCATGATCTTCTTTGCGCCAGTTGACAAAAGGTGGCTCCAGGTGACTCGGAGCAGTCTTTGACGGTATGGATTTCCCCACTGCAATCAGCTATGACCTTGTCCTCTAACTTAAGCATAGTGTCGTGGTGTGACACGGGAAAAACAGTAATTTTAATGCACGCTGTCTTAATTTTAGGGAATTTGATAATAAAGTGAAAAATGTTATCGGATTGTAAGACTTTGACAGACGCAACGGACAAAATTTCTTTAATGGGGGTATCTGTGGGCTCCTCAACCCACACACTCTCCAGGTCTGCATGGTCTAGTATGCTAGGGCTAACGATGTTAATTTTAGCAAGTGCTATAGCTAGCAATAAATTCTGCAGCTCCATCGCGATCATCCTATTCCGAGACAATAACATCTCGTATAGGTGTCCCGTGTCGATTTGGGACTTTTTAGCCGACCTCAGGATTTGGTTGACGGTTGTGGTTATGCTATTGATTTGTTCTTGTACTTTACTGTTAATATTTATTTGTCTATTGTTTGCATTGATGAGTTGGAATTCGGTAAGTTTAATTCTTTCAAGGTCTTCCGCGTCTGGCGTTCCCGCCACTACTTTCAACGCCGCTCCTAAGAAGTCTAAACTCCTAGCTACTCTATGGTGGATGCTCAATGAATCGAGCAGGTCACGCAGGTGAGCCACATCTACGATCAAGAGCTTCTGCATATGCGACTCGGGGAACATGCTAATCATGCCACCAGTCTCTTCCACCACGCGCCTATACTCTGAAAGGTTTGCTGAGTGTCTAACGGATGCAAATTCCTCCCATACTAAGATTCGCCCATCGATGACGGGAATGTACTTGGCTAGTGAGTAGTCCGTGACGTGCGCCGATGTTAGGGTCAAAAGAAGAAGCAGCGGAATTGATGCGAATCTGGAAATTGGAATTACTGTAGTGTTTTACAAAATTTGGATATTCCACCACAAAAACATATAAAAATGAAGCGTGATAAGACAAAACGTGCGTAACCTAATAAACGATAAAAGCAATAAAAAATAAAACGTAATAGCGAAAAAACTTATGCCAAATGGCTAAGGATAAAAGGTATAAAAAATTATCAGGCGAATGGAAACATGGTTGTTATTCGCCTACCTAAGGTTGTCCTTGTGGACCACCCTCCCCTTAATGAGGACTATGGTCCCCATGTCCGCTTCCACCGTTTTTTCTTCGCATAACGGCGAAAGCTTGTTGCCCAGTCTCCTATTGGATTTCACTAGGACTTTGTCACCGACATTGAACGTTCTGTTTTGCCGGGAGGCATTTTCCCTGTTTCTGAGTTTATCTTGGGCAACCCTTATCCTGTCCTCTATATCGTGCTGTGGGTCACTCGACTGAGCGACTAGCACATCGGCCGGCCTCTTATTGATGACCGTGTGGATAGATTTATTGTATTTAGTAGTAGCCAGTAAGATTAACTCAACGGTGTCGTTGATGCCTTTATCGATTTTGAGGCATCTGGCTAGCTCCACCAGAGTGCTGTGGAAGCGTTCCACTTGTCCATTCGAGACACTGTGGAGAGGCGGTGCGTTCGAGACGCTGACTTCGAAGTGATTTTCCAGCATGGTCAGAATGGTGTGCGAGTTTAATGATGGTTCATTATCGCAGTAGATGACCTTGGCCTTGGGAAAGATGTTCATAAGTTGCAGTAGGGTCGGTTTGACGTCCTCTATTGTTCTAGAGGGGATTGGTTGGACCACTGCAAACTTTGAAAATTTGTCAACACATGTGAGGAAGTATTTCCTGTCAGTAGAAAAAATGTCTATGTGTAATATCTCCCCCACTTGTGACGGGACTGGCGTTTCGCCGAGTTCCTGTTTTTTAGGATGCCTGTCGTATTTCGCTTTAGCGCAGGTCTTACAGTTAGTGACGATTTCGCTCGCTAACTTGGCCATTTTCGGGAAGTAGTACTCCGATAGCACTTGTTTGACATTTTCTTGTGCAGATCTATGGGCCCTTTGGTGCTCAGTGGTGAGGATCTCTCGTCTCTCAGCGACTGCGAAAATATCAGTGACACGATTTTTACAGTGCCAGAATTTGGTGGCTGGGAATTGCCGGACCAAATCGTCTTGTATCATCGCTAGCGTGTGCAAATCGCAATGAATGGCGTTTACGCCCTTGGGGACAATGATGTCCGCTAGCTCCTCAAGCAACGATTCTTTGCATGTGAAGCTAATGTTGTGTCGTCTCTTGTTTCCAAAGAGCACGAAACTACGTTTAGCCGGAAAGCGTGCCTCCTCCAGAGTTATCTGGTTCTGGAAACAATTCAATGGCTTTTCCGAGGATTCGATGGTGTGTGTGAGCGACATTTCACTGTGAATAGTGGCCGCACACGAATAAGCGTCTTCCTGCTCCACAACGTTAAGTTGCTGTCTGGAGAGGGCATCCGCAACGAGATTTTCCTTGCCGGGCTTATAGAACATTTTAGCCCCGCTCTCATCGATGCGAGCTTTCCATCGTTTAATTTTTGCGTTTGGATTGGACTCCGAAACCGCAAAGGTCAATGGCTGATGGTCGGTATAGATATTTATATCTTTTACCGCATACAGATAATGGCGCAACTTGGCCAGTGCCCAAACTATGGCTAGTAATTCCCGCTCGTTAGTAGCGTAATTAACTTCTCGATCCTTCAGGGTTCTCGAGATCATCGTAATGGGCCTTCCCTCTTGGGATAATACTGCGCCAATGCCAAAAGCCGAGGCATCCGTCGTTAGATCGAATGCCTTTTTGTAATCCGGATATCTGAGTATGACTTCCTCAGAAGCCAGGATGTTACGCAGTTTTTGGAAAGCCAGCCTTTGTGGCTCGCTGAACTGCACCTGGATATTTTTGGATCTGTGTCTACTGACACTTCCATTTTCTCCTTTCAGAATGTCGGAGACGGGCCTAGCTATTGACGCAAAATCCTTGATGAAGCATCGGTAATAGCTGGCCAGGCCAAGGAACGACCTAACCTCAAATATGTTCTTAGGTTCTGGGAATTCCTTAATGGCCCTAATTTTCTCCGGGTCGGTAGTTGCACCGTTGTTGGTGACAATAAAGCCTAAGAAACTGACGCTTTTTTTAAAAAATCGCGATTTTTGCATCGACACCCTCATATTGGCGTCGTGTAGGCTTTTAAGCACCCACTCCACGTGTCGCACGTGGGCGTTTTCGTCTTCCGAAAAAACGATTACGTCATCGACATAGACATAGCAAAATTTGCCAATCTGCTCTCGCAGTATGTCGTCGATAGTTCTTTGGAAGATGCTGGCAGCATTCTTCAGTCCGAATGGCAGTCGGCGAAACTCGTACTTTCCTCCGTTAACGGAAAAGGAAGTTTTTTCACGATCACGCTCTGCCAGTGTAATTTGGTGGTAGCCGGACTTCAGATCAAGCGTCGTGAAGTACTTAGCTTTGCCTAAATTCCCTAGTATCATGGAAATATTCGGCATGGGATAGCGATCAGGTATTGTCCTCTCGTTCAACTTGCGAAAGTCCAATACTAGCCGCATTTTTCGTTTGCCCGTTTCGTCCGTACCCTTCTTATCTACTACCCATATTGGGTTATTGTAAGGGGATTTAGACTTTTGTATTATACCATTCTTTAGCAGGTCTTGAATTTCATTGTTAACAAAATCCGCTGCTCCCATTGGGTATGGGTAGAGTTTGGCATAAATAGGCTCCTCGCTAGTAGTTCTAATTGTGGCTACTACCGACGTATTGTAAGGGAGAGCCTCGTTGGGATTTGCAAAGGCTTTTTTCCTCTCGCCAAGCATTTTTATGAAGGCGTTTCTAGCTGAGGGCGTTGCGTCCGAACAGTCAATGCTGGTAAAATTGACGTCGGGGCACGATTGAAAGTCTAGCTTTTCTACTTCGGAGCCCCATTTAAGGTGGCCGGAGGCTAGACAAAGCGATGCCTCGGCCTCCTTTAAAAGGTCGAGGCCGACGATGGCATCGAAAGATGTCAAATCTGGTAGAATGAAGAACGTGGCCTTCAAGTTGAACAGGGAAACGAAGCATTTTTTAGTGATGGTGGTGACGCCATGGATAGATTGTATCGCAAATGGCGATTCTACAGGGCGAACGCCTTTCAATCCTTCGTACGGACGGATGAAATTTTTTGACGCGCCTGTGTCTAATAAGAGCCTCATATTTTTCCCCGCTACTCTTCGTCGGATGACGGGTAGCAGGGATTTTCCCCTAAAAAATTGATGACGTCCGAATCATATTCCTGAATTGCGTCGTCATCGATTTCTTCAGCCGCGCTCGAGGCTGTGGCTGTGTACTTTTCTTCCGTACCACCTGCACTCTGAGTGACGTGGTTGACCCTCTGCCTTTTGACGGGGCCTGAACGACCGGACGTAGCTGGCCTCCCGCCTTGGTGAGCCGGTGTCTGAGTCGGCTGCCTAAACCTAGAAAGGGATGGATCAACCTCCATGGGTTCTTGAGTACTATTCTGCGGTGCAGAATGTATTTGGGCTTTGTGCTGCTTGGTGTAGTGCGGATTCTTACCAGAATTTCCTTGGTAATTGGGATACGCGGCAGCTTGCTGGCGCTCTTGCGCCTTCGGATATTGCTTCCTATCTCTATCCTCTTGGCTCTTTGCAAATGAAGTTGCAAATGCGTACCTGTCGTGGTTTGATTCCACCTCCTGTGCCAGAGCGAGTGCTGATGGCATGTCCCTTGGTTTTGCGGAGAAGAGGACGTCCGTGAGATTACATCTTAGCCCCGAGATAAATACTCGGAGGGCGTCATCCCGGAATTTGTCGCATAGGACTTTTGCCTCTGAGGCATCGTAAGACATGGCGACTTTGTTTGTGAGGAGAGTGAGTTTCTTCTCAACCTCATCGTAATACTGTAAGAGGGTGAGACTCCCCTGTCTAAGGGTGCCCATCTCCTGCTCGATAACATGTATCGGCCGCTTGTCGCTGTATGTGAAATCTAAGCGATTTATAATCGCATCAAAATTTAGCACTGTGCCAAATGAAGACAGTACAGCATCAGCAGGGCCCCTTATCTTACTTCTAATGATAACCACTGCCTGATAATGGCGCGAGCTTTCAACAAAGTCTTTAAAAATGCGGTATGCCGCTTTTGCTGCTTGCCGCCAGGAAACATATGTTTCTTGTGACCCAGTGAACTCGGGCAAGCATTTGACCGCGTCAAGCGGTTCGTTGCATACAACGTTGCCTTTAATGTCTATGGGCTCGAAAGTTTGTATTTGAGGGGTTTGGGCAGCGGCGGGCGTAATTTGTGCCGCTGCCAGCTGATCAGACAAATTTTGAATAGTCTTGCGCATGTCGTTTTCTTTGCGCAGGTCTTCCGCAGCCTTTTCCTGTAAGGCATGGGCAACGGCTGCCTGGATAACAGCGTTTAGGTGATCTGCGTTAAAGGTCATATTTGTGACCGAAGGGGTACTAGTGGCTGCCTGTATAGGTGTGGAAGCAGTTGTCGGCTTCTCAATGTCCGACTCTGAGTCGCTATCTGGCTTCTTGTCCCTATAAGTAAGGAATGAGGAGCTCATATGGAGCTGTGAACCATATAGTTATATTCCAAAAAAATTAATTTAAAAATAAGCTGCATGCCCATAGAGACGATTGGCCTGCGAGGGGATTGCGGGGGCTAAGTCACCGCTTCAGCAGTGTCGGCCGAAAATTCGCCGAACTCAGCCACTGCCTTGCTCAGCAGCGGCAATAAGAGGGGTGCGCGGGGACCGGGTCTTCCGCTATAGCCAGCGAAGTAGCGAAGCTAAACAAAGTTTGGGATACAAACGTCGCGGTGTCGGGTTCGTATGTCGGTGTGGGGTGGGGTGCAAGATTGTTGCATAAACAAAGCTAAGCAGCCGAATAAAGTTGCGACGCAAATACAAAGACTTATTTTTATGTGGGCAAAAAAGAATACAGTGAGACAAAAATGTTAAAACAAATGCCTATAATTCACTGAGACAAAAAACCGTAGACAAAAAATTAAAAGCTGCGACGCAAATACGAAGACTTATTTTTATGTGGGCAAAAAAGAATACAGTGAGACAAAAATGTTAAATCAAATGCCTATAATTCACTGAGACAAAAATCCGTAGACAAAAAATTATATAAATGAATTAATAATTAATTTATTAATAATTAATAATTAATCGGCGGCGCCCTTGCGCTGAGGCCGAGATGTTTAATATTATATTTAAGTAATATAAGTGGCCGTTCGGCACTGAGATATGCAAACAACACACAGAAATAAATACGACAACAGTGAGAACAATGCGCGTAGTTGTAAGTTTAATTATGTAATTTATTTAATTTCACAACGCCACCAAATAATGAGTATGGAAAAACACAAATTTATGGGAGCAGATCTGCAGAAAATATTTTGGCAGCGATATATTTTTATTGAATTTAAATGCCAATGCAGATGTAGGAGAATACGGGGGGTGAAGTGCTCACTTACATGATCCCGCCCATATTGTTATGGGTATTTTATGTTGAGCGCCAATTATAATAAGTGTGGGGGACAGCGTCTTCCGTAAGGTGGTCGGCTGGCTGTCCGTAAATTCCTCTGGATGAAATGCGAAGACAATTACAACGAGTGAGGGGGGCGGCGTCCACCGATGTGTTGCTGGCCAGTTGGCCGTGGATTTCCCAACAAGTGTGGGGGGCGGCGTCCGCCGATGTATTGCTGGCCGGTTGGCCGTAGATGTCCCAATGATGATTAGGGAGATTAGGTTGGAGGGATAACTGTCCCTCTTTTACCTTCTGGCCTAGAGACTCAGATAGGTGTTAGAATAATAAAGTATTAACGACAGATTTGCCGGAGTTGGTTTTATGAGCGATTGCTCTTTATTCTTTGAATACAAAATCAGAACTGAAACTTAAAGCTAACAAAAGAGAGAATCATAGCGGCCGCTCCAATGGGTAGCGGTTGCCGGCTATGCACGAGCTTCCGGCCAGACGCTGTGTCAGCAATTTGGCCGGAGCGAGCCATCGGACGATCGGTCGTTGCCGTCGCCCGGTTAACTTAGTTAACTACTCCCCCCTCAAGATTAAGGCCGCCCTCGGCCGACCCTATTTGGGCGATCACCTCATTTAGTTGGAGCGTGTCCCTCTTAGCCTGGATGACTCGCCGATAAGTGAGGCCGATACAGATCAATGCGCAGCAAATTGCTCCCGCAATAAGCATCATCTGGTGTAAGCGATAGCCATTGATGTCTTCCCCGAATTTCTTGATATGCTCCAGGTTACGCTCACTCAAGCGGTGAAGGTAAGGGAGACTTAGTACATCGTGTTTTAGGGTGATGTTCAAGGAGGGTGAGCTGGCCACTCCTGGAGCCCTTTTCTGGGCCGCATCGTGGTTCACGTACCGGGTTTCATTAACTGTTGCGCTCTCAAGGAAGGTGATAAGGTGAGTTCCTCGTAAGTGGACGGTGGTACCGTTGTCCACACTCACAAGAGCCGGGCGATCGTTTATGATGAGGATTCCATCATCCACTCGGGTGACGGGGTGCACGTCGCTGTGTTGGATGTCGCAGTGTGCCACACCTCTTTGCGCCAGTTGACAAAAGGTGGCTCCAGGTGACTCGGAGCAGTCTTTGACGGTATGGATTTCCCCACTGCAATCAGCTATGACCTTGTCCTCTAACTTAAGCATAGTGTCGTGGTGTGACACGGGAAAAACAGTAATTTTAATGCACGCTGTCTTAATTTTAGGGAATTTGATAATAAAGTGAAAAATGTTATCGGATTGTAAGACTTTGACAGACGCAACGGACAAAATTTCTTTAATGGGGGTATCTGTGGGCTCCTCAACCCACACACTCTCCAGGTCTGCATGGTCTAGTATGCTAGGGCTAACGATGTTAATTTTAGCAAGTGCTATAGCTAGCAATAAATTCTGCAGCTCCATCGCGATCATCCTATTCCGAGACAATAACATCTCGTATAGGTGTCCCGTGTCGATTTGGGACTTTTTAGCCGACCTCAGGATTTGGTTGACGGTTGTGGTTATGCTATTGATTTGTTCTTGTACTTTACTGTTAATATTTATTTGTCTATTGTTTGCATTGATGAGTTGGAATTCGGTAAGTTTAATTCTTTCAAGGTCTTCCGCGTCTGGCGTTCCCGCCACTACTTTCAACGCCGCTCCTAAGAAGTCTAAACTCCTAGCTACTCTATGGTGGATGCTCAATGAATCGAGCAGGTCACGCAGGTGAGCCACATCTACGATCAAGAGCTTCTGCATATGCGACTCGGGGAACATGCTAATCATGCCACCAGTCTCTTCCACCACGCGCCTATACTCTGAAAGGTTTGCTGAGTGTCTAACGGATGCAAATTCCTCCCATACTAAGATTCGCCCATCGATGACGGGAATGTACTTGGCTAGTGAGTAGTCCGTGACGTGCGCCGATGTTAGGGTCAAAAGAAGAAGCAGCGGAATTGATGCGAATCTGGAAATTGGAATTACTGTAGTGTTTTACAAAATTTGGATATTCCACCACCAAAACATATAAAAATGAAGCGTGATAAGACAAAACGTGCGTAACCTAATAAACGATAAAAGCAATAAAAAATAAAACGTAATAGCGAAAAAACTTATGCCAAATGGCTAAGGATAAAAGGTATAAAAAATTATCAGGCGAATGGAAACATGGTTGTTATTCGCCTACCTAAGGTTGTCCTTGTGGACCACCCTCCCCTTAATGAGGACTATGGTCCCCATGTCCGCTTCCACCGTTTTTTCTTCGCATAACGGCGAAAGCTTGTTGCCCAGTCTCCTATTGGATTTCACTAGGACTTTGTCACCGACATTGAACGTTCTGTTTTGCCGGGAGGCATTTTCCCTGTTTCTGAGTTTATCTTGGGCAACCCTTATCCTGTCCTCTATATCGTGCTGTGGGTCACTCGACTGAGCGACTAGCACATCGGCCGGCCTCTTATTGATGACCGTGTGGATAGATTTATTGTATTTAGTAGTAGCCAGTAAGATTAACTCAACGGTGTCGTTGATGCCTTTATCGATTTTGAGGCATCTGGCTAGCTCCACCAGAGTGCTGTGGAAGCGTTCCACTTGTCCATTCGAGACACTGTGGAGAGGCGGTGCGTTCGAGACGCTGACTTCGAAGTGATTTTCCAGCATGGTCAGAATGGTGTGCGAGTTTAATGATGGTTCATTATCGCAGTAGATGACCTTGGCCTTGGGAAAGATGTTCATAAGTTGCAGTAGGGTCGGTTTGACGTCCTCTATTGTTCTAGAGGGGATTGGTTGGACCACTGCAAACTTTGAAAATTTGTCAACACATGTGAGGAAGTATTTCCTGTCAGTAGAAAAAATGTCTATGTGTAATATCTCCCCCACTTGTGACGGGACTGGCGTTTCGCCGAGTTCCTGTTTTTTAGGATGCCTGTCGTATTTCGCTTTAGCGCAGGTCTTACAGATTTCGCTCGCTAACTTGGCCATTTTCGGGAAGTAGTACTCCGATAGCACTTGTTTGACATTTTCTTGTGCAGATCTATGGGCCCTTTGGTGCTCAGTGGTGAGGATCTCTCGTCTCTCAGCGACTGCGAAAATATCAGTGACACGATTTTTACAGTGCCAGAATTTGGTGGCTGGGAATTGCCGGACCAAATCGTCTTGTATCATCGCTAGCGTGTGCAAATCGCAATGAATGGCGTTTACGCCCTTGGGGACAATGATGTCCGCTAGCTCCTCAAGCAACGATTCTTTGCATGTGAAGCTAATGTTGTGTCGTCTCTTGTTTCCAAAGAGCACGAAACTACGTTTAGCCGGAAAGCGTGCCTCCTCCAGAGTTATCTGGTTCTGGAAACAATTCAATGGCTTTTCCGAGGATTCGATGGTGTGTGTGAGCGACATTTCACTGTGAATAGTGGCCGCACACGAATAAGCGTCTTCCTGCTCCACAACGTTAAGTTGCTGTCTGGAGAGGGCATCCGCAACGAGATTTTCCTTGCCGGGCTTATAGAACATTTTAGCCCCGCTCTCATCGATGCGAGCTTTCCATCGTTTAATTTTTGCGTTTGGATTGGACTCCGAAACCGCAAAGGTCAATGGCTGATGGTCGGTATAGATATTTATATCTTTTACCGCATACAGATAATGGCGCAACTTGGCCAGTGCCCAAACTATGGCTAGTAATTCCCGCTCGTTAGTAGCGTAATTAACTTCTCGATCCTTCAGGGTTCTCGAGATCATCGTAATGGGCCTTCCCTCTTGGGATAATACTGCGCCAATGCCAAAAGCCGAGGCATCCGTCGTTAGATCGAATGCCTTTTTGTAATCCGGATATCTGAGTATGACTTCCTCAGAAGCCAGGATGTTACGCAGTTTTTGGAAAGCCAGCCTTTGTGGCTCGCTGAACTGCACCTGGATATTTTTGGATCTGTGTCTACTGACACTTCCATTTTCTCCTTTCAGAATGTCGGAGACGGGCCTAGCTATTGACGCAAAATCCTTGATGAAGCATCGGTAATAGCTGGCCAGGCCAAGGAACGACCTAACCTCAAATATGTTCTTAGGTTCTGGGAATTCCTTAATGGCCCTAATTTTCTCCGGGTCGGTAGTTGCACCGTTGTTGGTGACAATAAAGCCTAAGAAACTGACGCTTTTTTTAAAAAATCGCGATTTTTGCATCGACACCCTCATATTGGCGTCGTGTAGGCTTTTAAGCACCCACTCCACGTGTCGCACGTGGGCGTTTTCGTCTTCCGAAAAAACGATTACGTCATCGACATAGACATAGCAAAATTTGCCAATCTGCTCTCGCAGTATGTCGTCGATAGTTCTTTGGAAGATGCTGGCAGCATTCTTCAGTCCGAATGGCAGTCGGCGAAACTCGTACTTTCCTCCGTTAACGGAAAAGTAAGTTTTTTCACGATCACGCTCTGCCAGTGTAATTTGGTGGTAGCCGGACTTCAGATCAAGCGTCGTGAAGTACTTAGCTTTGCCTAAATTCCCTAGTATCATGGAAATATTCGGCATGGGATAGCGATCAGGTATTGTCCTCTCGTTCAACTTGCGAAAGTCCAATACTAGCCGCATTTTTCGTTTGCCCGTTTCGTCCGTACCCTTCTTATCTACTACCCATATTGGGTTATTGTAAGGGGATTTAGACTTTTGTATTATACCATTCTTTAGCAGGTCTTGAATTTCATTGTTAACAAAATCCGCTGCTCCCATTGGGTATGGGTAGAGTTTGGCATAAATAGGCTCCTCGCTAGTAGTTCTAATTGTGGCTACTACCGACGTATTGTAAGGGAGAGCCTCGTTGGGATTTGCAAAGGCTTTTTTCCTCTCGCCAAGCATTTTTATGAAGGCGTTTCTAGCTGAGGGCGTTGCGTCCGAACAGTCAATGCTGGTAAAATTGACGTCGGGGCACGATTGAAAGTCTAGCTTTTCTACTTCGGAGCCCCATTTAAGGTGGCCGGAGGCTAGACAAAGCGATGCCTCGGCCTCCTTTAAAAGGTCGAGGCCGACGATGGCATCGAAAGATGTCAAATCTGGTAGAATGAAGAACGTGGCCTTCAAGTTGAACAGGGAAACGAAGCATTTTTTAGTGATGGTGGTGACGCCATGGATAGATTGTATCGCAAATGGCGATTCTACAGGGCGAACGCCTTTCAATCCTTCGTACGGACGGATGAAATTTTTTGACGCGCCTGTGTCTAATAAGAGCCTCATATTTTTCCCCGCTACTCTTCGTCGGATGACGGGTAGCAGGGATTTTCCCCTAAAAAATTGATGACGTCCGAATCATATTCCTGAATTGCGTCGTCATCGATTTCTTCAGCCGCGCTCGAGGCTGTGGCTGTGTACTTTTCTTCCGTACCACCTGCACTCTGAGTGACGTGGTTGACCCTCTGCCTTTTGACGGGGCCTGAACGACCGGACGTAGCTGGCCTCCCGCCTTGGTGAGCCGGTGTCTGAGTCGGCTGCCTAAACCTAGAAAGGGATGGATCAACCTCCATGGGTTCTTGAGTACTATTCTGCGGTGCAGAATGTATTTGGGCTTTGTGCTGCTTGGTGTAGTGCGGATTCTTACCAGAATTTCCTTGGTAATTGGGATACGCGGCAGCTTGCTGGCGCTCTTGCGCCTTCGGATATTGCTTCCTATCTCTATCCTCTTGGCTCTTTGCAAATGAAGTTGCAAATGCGTACCTGTCGTGGTTTGATTCCACCTCCTGTGCCAGAGCGAGTGCTGATGGCATGTCCCTTGGTTTTGCGGAGAAGAGGACGTCCGTGAGATTACATCTTAGCCCCGAGATAAATACTCGGAGGGCGTCATCCCGGAATTTGTCGCATAGGACTTTTGCCTCTGAGGCATCGTAAGACATGGCGACTTTGTTTGTGAGGAGAGTGAGTTTCTTCTCAACCTCATCGTAATACTGTAAGAGGGTGAGACTCCCCTGTCTAAGGGTGCCCATCTCCTGCTCGATAACATGTATCGGCCGCTTGTCGCTGTATGTGAAATCTAAGCGATTTATAATCGCATCAAAATTTAGCACTGTGCCAAATGAAGACAGTACAGCATCAGCAGGGCCCCTTATCTTACTTCTAATGATAACCACTGCCTGATAATGGCGCGAGCTATCAACAAAGTCTTTAAAAATGCGGTATGCCGCTTTTGCTGCTTGCCGCCAGGAAACATATGTTTCTTGTGACCTAGTGAACTCGGGCAAGCATTTGACCGCGTCAAGCGGTTCGTTGCATACAACGTTGCCTTTAATGTCTATGGGCTCGAAAGTTTGTATTTGAGGGGTTTGGGCAGCGGCGGGCGTAATTTGTGCCGCTGCCAGCTGATCAGACAAATTTTGAATAGTCTTGCGCATGTCGTTTTCTTTGCGCAGGTCTTCCGCAGCCTTTTCCTGTAAGGCATGGGCAACGGCTGCCTGGATAACAGCGTTTAGGTGATCTGCGTTAAAGGTCATATTTGTGACCGAAGGGGTACTAGTGGCTGCCTGTATAGGTGTGGAAGCAGTTGTCGGCTTCTCAATGTCCGACTCTGAGTCGCTATCTGGCTTCTTGTCCCTATAAGTAAGGAATGAGGAGCTCATATGGAGCTGTGAACCATATAGTTATATTCCAAAAAAATTAATTTAAAAATAAGCTGCATGCCCATAGAGACGATTGGCCTGCGAGGGGATTGCGGGGGCTAAGTCACCGCTTCAGCAGTGTCGGCCGAAAATTCGCCGAACTCAGCCACTGCCTTGCTCAGCAGCGGCAATAAGAGGGGTGCGCGGGGACCGGGTCTTCCGCTATAGCCAGCGAAGTAGCGAAGCTAAACAAAGTTTGGGATACAAACGTCGCGGTGTCGGGTTCGTATGTCGGTGTGGGGTGGGGTGCAAGATTGTTGCATAAACAAAGCTAAGCAGCCGAATAAAGTTGCGACGCAAATACAAAGACTTATTTTTATGTGGGCAAAAAAGAATACAGTGAGACAAAAATGTTAAAACAAATGCCTATAATTCACTGAGACAAAAAACCGTAGACAAAAAATTAAAAGCTGCGACGCAAATACGAAGACTTATTTTTATGTGGGCAAAAAAGAATACAGTGAGACAAAAAACCGTAGACAAAAAATTATATAAATGAATTAATAATTAATTTATTAATAATTAATAATTAATCGGCGGCGCCCTTGCGCTGAGGCCGAGATGTTTAATATTATATTTGAGTAATATAAGTGGCCGTTCGGCACTGAGATATAAAATGCAAACAACACACAGAAATAAATACGACAACAGTGAGAACAATGCGCGTAGTTGTAAGCTTAATTATGTAATTTATTTAATTTCACAACGCCACCAAATAATGAGTATGGAAAAACACAAATTTATAGGAGCAGATCTGCAGAAAATATTTTGGCAGCGATATATTTTTATTGAATTTAAATGCCAATGCAGATGTAGGAGAATACGGGGGGTGAAGTGCTCACTTACATGATCCCGCCCATATTGTTATGGGTATTTTATGTTGAGCGCCAATTATAATAAGTGTGGGGGACAGCGTCTTCCGTAAGGTGGTCGGCTGGCTGTCCGTAAATTCCTCTGGATGAAATGCGAAGACAATTACAACGAGTGAGGGGGGCGGCGTCCACCGATGTGTTGCTGGCCAGTTGGCCGTGGATATCCCAACAAGTGTGGGGGGCGGCGTCCGCCGATGTGTTGCTGGCCGGTTGGCCGTAGATGTCCCAATGATGATTAGGGAGATTAGGTTGGAGGGATAACTGTCCCTCTTTTACCTTCTGGCCTAGAGACTCAGATAGGTGTTAGAATAATAAAGTATTAAGGGGGGAGACACATATAGATCGAAAATTTTGTCTTGAAATTTTTTTTTGCTTTAATAAATAGTTTATTATTCATAGAATACACAGTAAAAGTTTTATTACAGTATTTAAACTCTAAGTGCTTAAAATGAAGCGCGTACGCATGGTACACAAGTGTAAAAGTACGCACGTCAAAAACTTTAAACGGCCTTTTCTCCACTTTCAATTTTCAGGATTTTACCTATGCTTCGGACACGATTCACGAAAAAGTATGCGACATATCGGAATGAATCAAAAAGTATTATATTCTGCATGAATGTGGCTTCTATTTGAACCAAATTGGTTTTAAGAAAAATAAGTTTTAGTATTTTTTAAGAGGGTGGAAAGTCAAAAATACCCTCTGAAAAACGAAATTTTAAGTTCAAAACTGTGCTGAATTTTTTCTGCTTCATTTCATTTGGGTTTTTTTTCGTTCAAATAGAAGATATACTTATTGTTAATACAAATAAATTTTGTTTTTGAATTTCCGACTTGGATTACGGGCTGAATCGTGTCCGGAATGGGGGCACCTTTAAAAACTCGGAGCTGACATTGCGCTGCCACAAGTCCTTCATTTTGTAAAATGTGGCTAATTAAAAATTTTTTTTATCATCTTTGATATTATTTTAATATATCTCTAAAGTTTCACATGGATTGATTACTTATTTCCTAAAAAAAAAATTTTTTCAAAACATGTCCATATTTTGACTGTCTATATGTGTCTCCCCCATTAACGACAGATTTGCCGGAGTTGGTTTTATGAGCGATTGCTCTTTATTCTTTGAATACAAAATCAGAACTTAAACTTAAAGCTAACAAAAGAGAGAATCATAGCGGCCGCTCCAATGGGTAGCGGTTGCCGGCTATGCACGAGCTTCCGGCCAGACGCTGTGTCAGCAATTTGGCCGGAGCGAGCCATCGGACGATCGGTCGTTGCCGTCGCCCGGTTAACTTAGTTAACTTATACATACAAACATAATTAAATGCCTTTTAACTCGTCTTTGCTCTATTCTGAGCTGAGTTACATCCATATACATATATTAACAAGCTAATCGTCGGCAAGTCGACGCTCCGATCTTTGGCAAATTTTCCGCCTCTTGTTATCTCCGCTATTCTGCATTAACTCCGAAAACAGTACCGCGACAATTACAGCAGCGGTCAACGAAATAAGTCCGGAACCGTAAAATAATTGCTGAATTATCTTTTATCAAATTCTAATTTCCATTTCCGCATTAGTGTGACCGTATATGTTTTTCTACTGAGATTAATTATTGAGCTATTTCCAACGCTTCCGCATGAATACAATAAAATTGACAAATTCAAATAAAAAAAAAAATATATTCAGAGAATTTGTTCTGTTTCCGATTGGTTCCTAAATTCCAAATCCAGTTTCGACATTTATAAAAAAAATTAGAAACTATCTATATAAAAATAATCCAGATTTACAAAAAAAAAAAAAAAATATATACACATATATATTCAGTATGGCTCCATCCGCTTTAGACAAATTTAGTTTGACTTCTGACCGTTTGAGTCGCTTCGAATCCAAATTCTGCAATCCAGCAGAGCCCATCCAATCTCAGTATACGTGCAAAATTCATCTCGATCAAGTCCGAGCCCTATGGGCTAAGGTCGAGAGAGAGTACGATGCTTGTTCTGAAATAACTTCAAGTGATTTAAAGGGCGCGGCGGACACCTTGCCGACTCTGAGGGCAAGATATGAGGATGCCTATTTTACGTATGAAAGGTGTTCCGCCCAGCTTATGGAACAGATCGACACGATCTCTATTAAACCCGGTCCGCCCCAAAATTCCTCTTCGTCTGGCTGTCGGCTTCCTCCGTGCGATACGGAAGTTTTCTCAGGCGATTATCTGCGCTGTCCGACTTTCCGAGACCTTTTCACAGCGGTATACATTGACAATCCTGTGCTGACCCCTGTAGAAAAGTTGTTCTATCTAAATGCCAAGACAAGTGGTGAAGCTCATTCCATAGTTTCCAATTCATTACTCACCAACGATGGTTTCCGCTCAGCCTGGCAAGGACTAACTGAGCGTTTCGAAAATAAACGATCGCTGGTGAACAGCCAACTGGGAAAATTTTTGAACATGCAATCCGCCGTACAAGAATCTTCTGCAGCCTGTGACGACGGTCACGAGGTGGCCGCCGTCACGATGCAAATAACAATGTAAATACTAATGTAAATAATAATGTAAATAATCTGTAAATATTATTCTTAAGATTAGGCAGTAGGGAATTAGCTATAAGGATGTATAAATGAAGTTACCAATAGGCTAAGATTAGGAGATAGGCGTTAGGAGGGGGCCGGGCGCTCACCATCGGTCACACCGGACCGGACATCACGGGCAACATGACCCGCAACACCGCCCGCAACAATTGCTCGCAACACCGTCCGCCACGTTGCCAGCAACATCGCCCGCAACACCTGCAAGGAACGGGACGAAATCGGCTGGAGGACCGGAACACGGATCCACCAATCAGCGGCCAACTGAAGAGGCCAGAGAGCGCGATCCGGGCAGAGACCCGCGGCGCAGGCGCCGGCAGAGCGCAAAGGAATGCGATGGAATTCGCACCGCTCAGAAGGGAGAGCGAGAGGGGAAGGCGCAAAGGAATGCGATGGAATTCGCACCAGCCACCCGCCGCTCAAGAGAGAGAGCGAGAGGGGAAGATCGCAGGAATGCGGGAATGCGGAACGGCGCGTGCCAGCGATCGTGGCAGCGCTGCCGCCACTGGAACCGGCAGAATTAGGTCAAGGCGGAGTTGACAATCAGAATTAAGATCACTCGTAATTTGGCCGGCCGCGGTGAAAGTTATAATCAAAGCTGAACCAGTGCAAACCCCAACGACAAAGAAACGCATCAGGAAAAAGGACAACGCAGGACCCCCCCCACGACCACGAAAGGAAAGCAGAAGGACAAGGACAAGGAGCACGACCCGGAAAGGAGACACCGGGTGAGCGATTGCGCCCGGCGCATTTAGTGGGCGGGAAAATTTATTAATAAGGAGTTAGCGCAGGCAGAACCACATAAAATAAAGAAACACAATGAATACATAATTTCGTCTACTCCTTACGTTAACTGCCACCCTTTTCACCCCGCTGTGCCCCTCCTCCCCATCTCAGCCGCCATCGGGTAACACCAGGCGCGGATTTGGGCAGGACGGGAACAGGAGCACCCCGCTGCTGAGATTAATTCCGGGCGCGGGTGCGGGCGGCGACTCTTGGGTTCACCAGGTCGCCGGCCCGATCTCAGAATGCGCCCCCGGGATTACCCCGGGCGCCGCAGCTGGCAGATTGCGAGTCATAGGGACATTTTAGGGGAGGGCGTCGGCCACCGTCGGGATACTACGGTGGAGCCGACGGGCCGCGGCAGCTCGGGCACACCAGCGCCGTGGTCGTAGGCCAGGGTTGAGGGCGCGGGAGCAGGCTGCCGGTATCACGGCAGCCACGGCTCCAGTCTCTAGTGGAGGGTCCGGCCGCTGGGAAACACCAGGGCCGGCAGTGGAATCCCGCCCAGCGTGGGCAATAAAATCTGGCAGTCAGAGTCGGCGAAAACCCACCCTCAAAATACTCGGCAACCTCGGCCCCTCCATTTCTTGGCGTTTCCAGACTATAAATTTAACTGGGAAGGGACTCTGGGCCGCTGAGTTCATATCTCGGCCTTTGCATCCTTACAGTTTGGCGCCCGTAAACAGGGACCGTCAGGAAATGGGGAGATGTAGGAGCCCCTACTAAGGTGGATTAAAGCCCCACCAGCCGATCGAGATTTTAACGGTGCGTACATGTACATATATATACATACATATATGCACATGCAAGCGACCAAAAATTGCCAGAAAATTCCATAGTAGCGACGCACGTGCAGCCGCCGTAACGGCACCTTGTTTTTTTCGGGTAGCTAAGAAGAGAAGGGGAATGAAGAAATCGCAATAGGAAAATTCCATTCAAGTCAAAGAAATACAGTCTCGGCAAAACAGGCCGCAAATTCGTAGTCAATAAGAAGAGTTACAAACCGCTGCTGCCGTTGAAGTCGGCAGAGCAGAGCAGAGCAGAGCAGCGCAGAGCAGCGCAGAGCAGAGCAGAGCAGAAAAAAAAAACGTCGCTGCACGTGCAGATCACGAGTCGCGGTCATATATACACACATACATATATATATCTACATACATGAGTACTAATTTTCGCTCTTGGTTGCGCCGCCATCAGGGCGGGGACCAACTTATATAGTGGCCTTTCTGATTTAGCAACGACACTCAGAAAATATTCTTCGTCGAATACACATCGTGAAAATTAAACCAGCGAGTCCTGACCAGGTTAATAAAATCCTGCGGAAAATAAAACAACAAGTCCTTCGGCTACGAGGATACCCAGATCCTGCGCGCATTAAATTTAAATAAAGCAAATAAGACAAACGGAAATAAATCGAACGGGAGAAATAATAATTAATAAATGGCGAATAAATAATAAACGGGATAAAAACCTAATGAATAAACTGAAATCACATAATAAAGGAAAAAAAAAAAAATAAAATAAAATTGAATAAAATTAAATAAAAGAATTAATCGCATTGGGATCGCGCCTAGTTTTCAAACTTAAAATACCAGTGGAGGTGGCCGATAGGAAAATCGAATACCGAGTCGGAGAAACTATCGATAAAACACGGAAAGTGACCGGAGGCACAAAAAAAAATACCAAAAGGGGAGACAAGCGATTGGAGGAACGATAACTAAATACATCGGAAACAAAATTAGAACAAACACAAGTAAACTAAAATAAATTAAATCACTAAATAAAATAAATTGAATAAATAAAACAAATAAAATAAAACAAATTAAATAAAATAAATTGAACAGATAAATAAATAAAATAAGTTGAATAAATAAATTAAATGAAATAAAAGGATACACTGAGAGAATTAAATAAAATCAGAACACACCGAGAGAAAATAAAACACTCAAAGGCTGGATACACCCTAAAATAAATTAAATAAGAAAAATAAACGGAATAAAATAATAAAATAAAGTGAGGTATTGAACTAATAAAATAATAAATTAATAAAAGAAACTCAGGATACACTGAGGGAAATAAAAGACAAAAGGGATGGGTACACCCTAAAATAAATAATAAAATACAGGAAATAAATAATAAATAAAATAGAGCGAGGGAATTATATCGAAAATCGACGGCTACACTGAGGAAAAAAAAAAAGGAATAAAAGTAAAGGATAATTAAATAAACGAAAGGGGAGAAAAAAAAAATAAAAGAAAAATAAAACGAGGAAATAAAAACGAAGAAAAGCGGCCAGGAAAATACACGGAGAAAAATAAAATAAAATAATTAAATGATAAATAATAAAATAAAAATATATGATATAAATAATAAAATACAATAAAATAAATAAAGAAGGACAAATAGGGTAGAAGAGAAATAAGGATAGGCAAGCGAGAAAAAAAATAAAATAAGAAACGGATCAAATGAAATGGAATAAGGAAATAAAATTAAGGAAAGGAATTTATTTAGGACAAACGGAAAAAGCGTAAGGAAAAGAATACGGCGAGAAACGAGGAATAAAAGGAAGGAAAGAACAAAACTATAGAAGGAAAAGAAATAAGATAGGAGGACAAAGAAAAAATAAAGGTCGCAAACAAGAAAAAAGGGCACACTGAGGAAAATAAGAAAAGAAGGAAATCAAGGAAAAATCAAGGAAGAAAGGGTCAAAAGCAAGGAAAGAAAACACTGAGGAAAACAAAAGAGAAGAAAAAAAAAAGAGAAAGGAAAAGACAAATAATAAACGGCGAAAAAGGTTTAAAATAAGAAAGGAAGAAAGTATTAATAATCGGAAAGAGAGATAAGAAAAATAATAATAAGGAAACAATAGAAACAGAAGGAAAAGGAAATATTGAATAAATAAATAGCGATAAATACCGGAAAAAGGGAAAAATTAAATAAGGACAGTAGGATATAACAAAAGGAAAAAATAATAAAATAATAAATAATTAAATATAAATAATAAGACAACAAAAGGAGAATCATGGGCGTCACCTGGATTAGCTACAGGAAGAAGTTGGAGCTGGAGACCATACTCCTGGAATTCGGATTGGAACGAGGAGGCACGGTCGAGGAGATGCGATCGCGGCTGATTGCCTTTGTGCGTCAGCAGGACCATTCGGAGGCGGTACAGATCCGTCTGGAGGAGCTAGAGAGGAATTTTGGGAACGCTCCCACCGGGGACGCAAAGCTGCTGTCGCCCATGTATTTGGATTCGGAGGCAAACTCGCCCGGAGCTGCGGCACCGACGGCGCCTCTTACTCTTTTACTGCCTAGGAGTACTTCTCCGGCTGCAGGGAGACGCATGCCGACGAAGACGGAGGAACCCTCGCGTGCAACGAGCTACCATGGGGACCCGGGAGCCACACTATTGGATCGGATGACCAAGTGGGGACTCTCATTCGACGGGACGACGGATCCGCTCTGTTTTATAGAGCATATCGAGGAACGGGCCGACACTAGCCGGATCGATCATAGGTATCTCGCCCCAGCTTTAATAGTACTACTGACTGGCCGCGCTGAGAGCTGGTATAGGACAAGTGGACTACGGAACGCTACTTGGACGGAGGTTCGCAGGGAGTTTCTGGATTTCTTCCTGCCGCCGCGCTACTATCAGCGACTGGAAGACGAGATTAGGACTCACTTTCAGAGGCCCAACGAGCCCTTTAAGGAATATCTAGTGGACTTGCGATTGCAGATGCGCCGGGCCGGATTCACAGCTGAACGAGAGCTGGAAAGGATCTACGACAACATGTCGCCGGAATATCAATTATTCATAAGGAGGCAGGATTTTCGTACACTAGCGGAATTGACTCACTTAGCAGTCGATCACGAGGAGACTCGCCGAAGGAGCGGACGAGCTCAGAACTACCAGGAACCGAACTTACGGGTACCACCCACTTCGCGTACCACCACGGATGCGGACCGCATGGCCCGCAGGCCGCCGACGAACCCCATGCCGGGAAATTTTAGCAGGAACGCAAATACGAGCCGGGCAACAACGCCGGAGCAGGCACCAGTAAACGTGCGAGGAGCATGCAGGAACTGCGGCCAGCCCGGGCATTCCCCAACGGAATGCCGGAACCCAGAGATACACTTCTGCTGGGAATGCGGACGACGAGGCGTGCGGACGTTTGCATGCTGCCGACGACAGGTTTCGGGAAACGGGAACGGGCCTCGAGCGACCGGGAATCACCCGAGGAACCCGCCCAACCCGAACAATTAGAGGAGAGGACTCTCCAACAACGCCAGGGACGCATCCGAGCCACCATCACTATGGGAGGGCGAAGATTCGTGGCCACCCTGGACACGGGAGCTACACATAGCTTCATCAGCGAGGAATTGGCGAAGGAATTAGATAACAAGGAAAACACGAGGGATGTACGGACACAGGTCAAGCTCGCCGATGGAACATGCCGGGAGCTGACCAGGGCACTGGCGGCGAATATACATTGCGGAAATCGCAGCGCACCGACCATCTTACTGGTCATGGCGGATGCGCTGGACGACGTACTATTAGGAATGGACTTCATGTGTGGAATTGGAGCCACCATTCAGTGCGGGGGACAGACCCTCAATTTGATGCCAGATGAACACACGAAGCCACCGTGGGCACGAACTCAGGGAACAGGGGACGACGAACAACGCGGAAAGCGACAAGGATCGCAGGAAGACGGGATGCGAGGAAGGATACACGCAGGAAGACGACAAGGAGGATCACAAGAAGATGCCTCACGATCAGGACGAACCCCCAGGGAAGCCCTTAGCACGCCACCAGGAGTTCGTCAAGGAGTCAGACTCCCAGGGAAGCCACGAGCGGGCCACCAGGAGCCGGATCCCAGGGAAGCCCTTAGCACGCCACCAGGAACCGGACTCCCAGGGAAGCTACCAGCGGGCCACCAGGAGAAGACGAGGAGACAATCAGTAGGATTAGCTGAGGAAACGCATCAAGGATTTGGCACGGTTACCCAGGAGGGGCCGATGGCCATACAAGGACCAGTACCCAAGCCGCGTACTGTACGAAGACAACCGCCGACCCCTGCCCCGCGGGCAGCAAGTAGGAATTCATGCACGGGAACAGCCCGAGATATAGAGGTACCCTCAACCAGTCGGCCAAACAGTTGGAGCCATGTTTTGCCTGTGGCTAACGCCACCGCCGCGCAGCGAAACCCTTTTCGCACCTCCAAGAAGCGTGTCCACTTCCAGGATCACGCCGAGGAAACGCCGGAGCAGAACGCGCCCCTCTGCGGAACGGTCGACTCTGTGAGTCATACGCCCGAGGAACCGGACCAGCCGGAATCGGGACAGAGGTACCCAGAGCCCTGGGTGGAAGAATTCCTAGAGCAGGAATTGGGAAAATTCGAGAATCTGGCCGGAGTATCCCACATTGCGGAGCACCGGATTGTAATGCGCAACGATCGCCCAATAAAACAAAGGTATTTTCCTCGAAATCCGGCCATGAGAGCCATTATCGACAAGCAGATAGACGAGCTGCTTAGGGATGGCCGTATCGAGCCATCGAAGAGCCCGCACAGTGCCCCGATTGTAATCGCGGCCAAGAAAAACGGTGACGCACGGATGTGCATCGACTACAGGCAGTTGAACGAGAACTCTGTACCGGATGCGTACCCGCTGCCAAGGATCCACCAGATCTTGGAGCGACTGCGACACGCCAAGTTCATTTCGACCTTGGACTTGAAGAATGGATACTGGCAAATTCCCGTAGCTCTGGAGAGTCGGGAATGTACGGCTTTCACGGTTCCTGGCCGGGGCCTATTCCATTGGCGAGTGATGCCATTTGGACTTCACTCGGCCCCAGCGACGTTTCAGCGGGCCCTGGACACGGTAATCGGTCCAGATATGGAGCCGCACGCATTCGCTTATTTGGACGACATCATAGTCATCGGGTCGACGTTGGAGGAACACGTCGAGAACCTCAGGGAGGTATTTCGCCGTTTACGCAGAGCCAACCTGCGGCTGAATAGGGACAAATGCCATTTCTTTCAGCGACACATCGCCTACTTGGGGCATGTTATAAGCGAGGAAGGGATTCACACAGACCCGGATAAAGTAGCTGCGATTCGCGAGCTGAAACCGCCAACGTGTTTGAAGGAACTTCGGAGATGCCTGGGAATCGCATCGTGGTATCGTCGATTTGTCCCCAACTTCGCCGATATCGTGGAGCCGATGACGTCCTTGCTGAAGAAAGGCAAGAAATGGGACTGGACGCCGCGACAGGATCAGGCGTTCCAGGAGCTGAAAACGCGACTAACGGAAGCACCTGTCTTAGTCTGTCCGGACTTTGAGCAGAAATTCGTGCTACAAACAGACGCCAGCGAGTACGGTATTGGAGCCGTACTGACCCAGACCATTGACGGGCAGGAGCGAGTGGTGGCCTATGCCAGCCGACGCCTAAATGGCGCGGAAGGGAACTACTCGGTGACCGAGAAGGAGTGTCTCGCCATCGTATGGGCCGTACGGAAGATGCGATGTTACATCGAAGGCTACAGGTTCGATGTAATAACCGACCATCAGGCCTTGAAATGGTTGAACTCCATAGATAATCCGACTGGGAGAATCGCTCGATGGGCACTCGAGCTGCAGCAATATCAGTATGACGTTCACTACCGGAGGGGAGCTCAGAATCTAGTGGCTGATGCCCTCTCACGCCAACCGCTGCCAGTAGCGCAGCAAGCACAGGTAGAAGGATCAAACTGTAAGTGGCTCGCAAAGATGTTGTGGAAGGTTCGGACCGAACCAGCTAGGTTCCCGGATTACAGGGAGGAAAGCGGACAGCTTTATCGCCGCATCGGGCTACGGCCACAGGAAGAGGAGTACACACCATGGAAGCTGTGTGTAGGAGCGGATTATCGCCATCGGGTTTTACAGGAGAACCACGATATTCCCGCTGCCGGACATCTGGGAGTCCGGAAGACAAGTAATCGCGTGGCCCAGAGGTATTACTGGCCAGGACTTTTCCGTGACGTCGCCCGCTACGTACGGAACTGCCTAAATTGCCAGAGATACAAGGTCAGTCAGGAGAAACCGGCGGGACATATGTTCACACGCCAAGTGGAGGAGCCATTCCACATTCTCTGCGCGGATTTCGTCGGTCCGCTGCCGCGATCGAAGCAAGGAAATACGATGCTCCTAGTTTTCCTTGACTCTTTCAGCAAATGGGTGGAACTAATCCCACTACGCAGAGCCACGGGAACACACCTGGAACGTGCATTTCGGGAACGGATCCTGAGCCGTTTCGGGGTGCCACGGGTATTCGTCTGCGACAACGGCACCCAATTCACGGGTCGTTCATTCCGGAACTTCTGCAAATCCTTAGGGATGGAGTTGCAGCACACAGCCCCTTACACGCCGAGACAGAATCCGACGGAAAGGGCGAATCGGACAATCAAGACCATGATTGCCCAGTATCTGGATGGGAATGACCAGAACGAGTGGGATAAGCTGCTCCCAGAAATATCGTTGGCGATAAACAGCAGTATCTCCGACACGACGGGATTCAGCCCAGCCTTTTTGGTTCAAGGAAGGGAACCACGGCTGCCTCACGCCCTGTACGACGAAGTTACTCCGGGACGTGGAACCCCCGAAGTAACCCCAACGGAACGAAGTAGACAGCTGCACCGCATCTTCGAAGTCGCTAGACACAATGCCGACCGAGCCTCGGCTGATCAGCGGCGACATTATAATCTCCGCCGGCGAGAATGGAAGCCGCCGGTGGGATCCCTGGTGCTGGTACGACGCCATGCGTTATCGAACGCCACGGAAGGATTCGCGGCAAAACTGGCAGCAAAATACGACGGGCCATTCAGGGTCGCCAAGTTCCCGTCGCCAAACATTGTGCAACTACGCATCCCAGGCAGCCGTAGACGGCGGACCGCCAGTCTGGGTCAACTCAAGCCATACCACGGCGAGGGGGCCCATACGGAAGAAGAAGAGAACGAAGACGACAACCCGATCGCCGAGAACAACTCCGCGTTCGGAGGACCCAGATAGGCGATATCGCCACCAGAGTACTCTGTCGCAACAGACAGAATTCGTAGAGTCACTTGATGACGGGTGCGCCCGTCCAACACTCTGCCTCCCCGCCGGGGGAAAATTCGCGAAAATATACACAGGATAGGTCAGACTTCCATCGGGGAGAAGTAATAGGGCTGTATAGGGACCAAGTTGGGCACACCATAGGTAGGGATTGGCTAGGTAGACACAAACTAATCATCCTCTCTCCCACAGAAACCACCGACGATGGCAGGACGCGGGATGCCCATTTTTTTGTGGCCACCCGGTCAACCCCTCACCCGAGCGGGAGTGACGGCCGCGCTTATGGGCCCACTGCCGTTGACGTCGGCGGTACACGCCCGTCAACCCGGAGATCCCCCAGCAGTCAGGGATTACTCCTGGCTGGCGACGGCGGTGGAGGAGCACTTCCGGGAGCTCCACCTGGATGGACGAAGGCGCCCAGTCCTCGGGGATGATCCCTTGGAGGCAGCCGCCCCCCGGGACATCTTGCGGCCCCTCACCATAGAGGTCGGCCACACCACGCAGCGGGACCCACGGCTACAGCGTGGTCCCCCTCTAATGATGACGGTGCCAGCCACTGGCGTACCACCGGACGTCGTGGTGCTGAGTAGCACCTCGGAGGACGAGGAAAACGAGGAGGTGGAGCCGGACGCCCGTTTTGGCAGGGCGCGCTGGGAGGCGACCCCACCGCGGGGGGCACCAATGACCCCGGGGGAGTGGTCGACCCCGCCGTCCCCGAATTCGCCCACCCTGCTCCCGTGGGAGGCCCCACACCAGCCGGAGCGACGCCTCCGCATCACCGAGGAGCAACAGGCCGAGCTGCGGCGATGTTTCGGCGACGTATCGCCACGGACCCTGGCCGATTTAGTACCGGTCCCCGGACCATTGGGGGCCGTGTACGAAGAGGTGTCAGACGAGGACACCGGGCCCCCACCGCTGGTGGAGAGGCCGTCGACGCCGCCACGGACGCACGGGCGAGACGACATCCCGATGACTCCAAGGGTGTACGACCCGACAGCGTCGCCCGTCCCGGACTCACCAAGGGTATACGACCCCACGGCGTCGCCCACCCCGGCCGACGTATTTGGCCCAGGGCCCTTCACGGCCAGACGACCGGCCATCCGGTGTGGGTCGGCCACGGTCGGAGACTCGCAGGCACCGGCCAGGAGGAGGCGCCACGCGCCCTGGGACGACTCGCCCAGTAGCGCGTCGGAAGAGGAGGAGCCGCGGGCACGGGGCGTGCCGTGGAGCCACCCGGAGCCGTGGGTGACGGCCCCGGCAGAATGGTCGACGCCGGATGGACGGCTACCGGCGCCGTTGATCGGGCGAGTACAGGAGCGGCTGCGGGTCAACATCCCAAAGAATCGCCGCTATTTGGAGGAGGAGGCGGGCCAGCGCTTCCGGGTGCAGATAAGCACCCTGGGGAAGGTGCGAGTCCTGCTCCGTTCGGCCCGGAAGTAAGCGGGGGATGTGACGACGGTCACGAGGTGGCCGCCGTCACGATGCAAATAACAATGTAAATACTAATGTAAATAATAATGTAAATAATCTGTAAATATTATTCTTAAGATTAGGCAGTAGGGAATTAGCTATAAGGATGTATAAATGAAGTTACCAATAGGCTAAGATTAGGAGATAGGCGTTAGGAGGGGGCCGGGCGCTCACCATCGGTCACACCGGACCGGACATCACGGGCAACATGACCCGCAACACCGCCCGCAACAATTGCTCGCAACACCGTCCGCCACGTTGCCAGCAACATCGCCCGCAACACCTGCAAGGAACGGGACGAAATCGGCTGGAGGACCGGAACACGGATCCACCAATCAGCGGCCAACTGAAGAGGCCAGAGAGCGCGATCCGGGCAGAGACCCGCGGCGCAGGCGCCGGCAGAGCGCAAAGGAATGCGATGGAATTCGCACCGCTCAGAAGGGAGAGCGAGAGGGGAAGGCGCAAAGGAATGCGATGGAATTCGCACCAGCCACCCGCCGCTCAAGAGAGAGAGCGAGAGGGGAAGATCGCAGGAATGCGGGAATGCGGAACGGCGCGTGCCAGCGATCGTGGCAGCGCTGCCGCCACTGGAACCGGCAGAATTAGGTCAAGGCGGAGTTGACAATCAGAATTAAGATCACTCGTAATTTGGCCGGCCGCGGTGAAAGTTATAATCAAAGCTGAACCAGTGCAAACCCCAACGACAAAGAAACGCATCAGGAAAAAGGACAACGCAGGACCCCCCCCACGACCACGAAAGGAAAGCAGAAGGACAAGGACAAGGAGCACGACCCGGAAAGGAGACACCGGGTGAGCGATTGCGCCCGGCGCATTTAGTGGGCGGGAAAATTTATTAATAAGGAGTTAGCGCAGGCAGAACCACATAAAATAAAGAAACACAATGAATACATAATTTCGTCTACTCCTTACGTTAACTGCCACCCTTTTCACCCCGCTGTGCCCCTCCTCCCCATCTCAGCCGCCATCGGGTAACACCAGGCGCGGATTTGGGCAGGACGGGAACAGGAGCACCCCGCTGCTGAGATTAATTCCGGGCGCGGGTGCGGGCGGCGACTCTTGGGTTCACCAGGTCGCCGGCCCGATCTCAGAATGCGCCCCCGGGATTAGCCCGGGCGCCGCAGCTGGCAGATTGCGAGTCATAGGGACATTTTAGGGGAGGGCGTCGGCCACCGTCGGGATACTACGGTGGAGCCGACGGGCCGCGGCAGCTCGGGCACACCAGCGCCGTGGTCGTAGGCCAGGGTTGAGGGCGCGGGAGCAGGCTGCCGGTATCACGGCAGCCACGGCTCCAGTCTCTAGTGGAGGGTCCGGCCGCTGGGAAACACCAGGGCCGGCAGTGGAATCCCGCCCAGCGTGGGCAATAAAATCTGGCAGTCAGAGTCGGCGAAAACCCACCCTCAAAATACTCGGCAACCTCGGCCCCTCCATTTCTTGGCGTTTCCAGACTATAAATTTAACTGGGAAGGGACTCTGGGCCGCTGAGTTCATATCTCGGCCTTTGCATCCTTACAAGCCTTAAAAGAGTTGCAAGAAACTATCCGCAATTGCCTTACGGCCCTTAAACTGTCCGGCCTTTCTACTGAGAACTGGGATTGTCTCCTAGTTTATTTGTGTTCTACAAAACTCCCAAAGTTGACACTCGCATTATGGGAGCAATCCATCCCGGATAAAACCGAAATTCCAACGTGGCAAGATCTAGATTCCTTTCTGACGGAGCGCCATAGAACTCTAGAATCTATAGATTCAATTCAACCTCCTACGTTCAGCTCCCGTCCATCCAAACCGACACCCTTCAACGTGTCGCCCCGAATGCTAAAATCCTTTAGTACCAAGATTGTTCCAATATCGAAAATATGCGATTTGTGTTCAAAAGAGAACCATCCACTGCGGTTATGCCCACGCTTCCTACAGATGACGATAAACGATCGTGCATCTTATCTCCAACGAAAACAGTTGTGCTCAAATTGCAAGTGGTCATCAACTTCACGATTGCACAAGCGCCCACAACTGTTTTACGTGCCACGGTCGGCATCACACTTTGCTGCATCCAAGCAATTCCGGTAGTGTCCCGATTCCTTCGAAAGCTTCAAGGCCAGAATCCGCGCCGATCCAAAGGATTTCCTCGTTCTCCACACGAGTTACGACTCGCCCCGAGTCCTTCAATTACTGGGTTCCATACGAGGACATCAAAAGCAGACGTTCCCGAGGTATTTTATCCTACCCATGCCGAGTCTGCCAAGGAAACCATCCTCTTCGGAAATGCCACCGTTTTCTTAGGCTTAGTGCTGAGAAACGGCTCCAGGCAGTCATCGAGAAGGAATACTGCGTCAACTGTCTGGCCCACCACCATTCCGCAGGATCTTGCCGCAGTAGCGGCCGATGCCAGTCGTGTGGACAGGATCACCACACTCTTTTACATGTCGACGAACGCTCAGCGTATCCAACGCTTTCCCGAGCTAAGCCCTCCAAATATTTTTGCTGCGTATCCTCGCAAGGGGGGGGGAGAATGTTCGCGCCAAAAGGGCGCTTATTTTCGAGAGGCAGTGTAATTCCATTTACAGCCTCAAAGTGTCCCGTACACTCTCTCTCTCCCTCTTTCTTCGGGCTTCCAAGACAGAGCTTCCAATCCGCTCTCCCAGCTAGGTTTAAATTGTAATGTATGCGAGTTCTAATTTACCTACATCCTAATAAAGATCTATGACGCTCGTCGCGTAACACCCCGAAAAGTTATTCCGAGTTTTTTATTCCGAGTGATTTTCAGATAAAGCGACCCCCCTCCAGAACAAATAGATTTATACATCCAAATCAATTTGGTTTGAAAAAAAAACAGCCCTCTTGAGATAGTATACTTTACCTAGACCACCTTATAGCCAAATGACTCAATTAAAAAACACATATCAAAAATATACCAACTTATATAATGGAAATGCGGAGCCAAAATAATACTGTGACGCGTGCCGCGCACAAATGAAAATGTAAAAAATGTAAATAATGTAAATAAAAATGAAGCGAGATTAAATGAAATGAAGTTGCACAGTAGAATTGAATTTAAAGCAAATGCGCGCGCGCGCGCCGATGAAGGGCCGGACTAGCGGCTACGGGCACACAGGAAAAGAAGAGGAAGCAGCCGATCGCGGCGGGCACACTGGAATCCGCGGCCCGCTATATAAGGCGAGCTGCTGGCCTAGGAAAATCACTTAGCGGCCGACAGCGATCGGGAGCGGTAAGCCTCTTGCAGCACACTCCTTGTAGTCAGCAGCCAAAGTCACTTTTTTGGAGGCGACCCGAATCCGAGGATTTGGGTTACCTATAAATTGTCGAAAGACTTGCGAGTCGCGACAACGAATTCGGCCCGCCGGATTCTTTTCCCCCCGAAGACTTACTAGTCCGCCCGCCCTCTCTCTCTCGCAAACCGAAGACTTACGAGTCCGTCGCGCATTCTCTCTTTGAAGACTTACGAGTCCGCCCCCCTCTCTCTCTCGCAAACCGAAGACTTACGAGTCCGCCGCGCATTCTCACTTTGAAGACTTACGAGTCCGCCCGCTATCTCTCTCCTGCGACTGAAGACTTCCGAGTCCGCCGCACCTACTCTCTGAAGATTTCCGAATCCGCCCTCTGGGAAGACTTCCGAGTCCCCACCGCTTTTTCTGTTCTTTTCTCTCTCCACAGGCTCCCGGGCACATCCCCATCCGAGCTGACCTGTCGGGCGTGCCGAAGCGCCGACGGATTCTGGGCCGAACTGACCGGCGGTCGCAGCACGGAGCATCGAAGACGCGCTGCAGCAGAACCACGAGCCAGATCATAAACTCAGTACTTTAAGCATTGAATAAACAGAAACCTACTTAAGTCACCGAATTCTCTCCACCTGTTCTTACTGGGAATCGGGGGAACTATCTCTTGCCGCTACCACTTGGACTACTAGGCGGACTCTGGCCGTCCCTGAGCTATCTGGCAAATTGGGTGGTAGACCGTCACATTGGCACCCGAGCAGGAAGAGTAGCAGGTAGCAGGAGAAACCCGAAACCAGGAGAACATGTCCAGCTGGGTGTACATGGCATCAAAAGCCGAGCTGGCCGAGTACGCGGAGGAATTCGGGTTGGACCAGACAGGGAAGTTGGAAGACTTAAGGAAGGAGCTATCGGCATTCTGTAAGAAGACGGATCATACGGAAAGCTTAAGTCAGAGACTGGCAGCCTTGGCGGAGAGGTACAGGAGGGAGAAAAGCCCCGCAAGAGCACCAACGATCCTGGTGGAGGGCGAGAGGAGCAGCCCGAGGATGGAGAAACCGATAAGGAAGGTGGAAGTAGAAGTTATCGACCGAGTGCGAGGATGGGGAATAAGGTACCAGGGAACATCAAACCCACTAGAGTTCTTGGAGAAGATAGAACAGTGGGCCGGAGGGTACGGAATGGCAATGGATCAGTTAATCCAAACCATGCCATTCATCCTGGAGGGACTCGCGGCGGATTGGTGGAACACCACGCCAACGGAGATCAGGACATGGAAACAGCTAAAGGAGGAGCTACTGGAATACTTTCTGCCACCGAGGTACGAGGAACAGTTGGAACAACAGATCGCCCAGATGAGACAACAGGAGAACGAGCCAGTGAGAGAATACGCAACCGAATTACGAAAGCTGATGCGATTCACGAAGCTATCCGAAGGCGAAAAATTGGACAGGGTGTACAAAAATTGCAGGAGCAAAATAAAGTTGTACACGCGGAGGAACGGATTTAGTACCTTAACGGAGTTCCTGAAATTAGCCGAGGAAGTAGAGGAAATAGAAGCAGCGGAGGGCGCAATACGACCAACGCAGCAACAGATAAGGCAAGAGGTATGCTTTAGATGCGGCGGCTCAGGACATGCAGCACGCAGTTGTGGTAACCCACCGAAGCTGTTCTGTTGGGTATGCGGAAAGAACGGGGTGAGAACGACACAATGTTGCAGGGCGCCGACGGGAAACGCATAAGGTCTGAGCAATTAAAACTGGCAGCTCAGACCACGCATCAAAGGCCAGACCCGAGGGACGACCTGACATGCGACGGATTCCAAATTGTGGCAAGGATCCGAGTCGGGGAGAGAACCGTGAAGGGAGTCATAGACACCGGAGCAACACGGAGCGCGATCAGCAGGAACTCGTACCAAGATCTTCGAGAACACGGGAGATGGAGCGGAGTTCGGGCGGAAATAACGCTGGCGAACGGGATGAAGCAGCAGGCGATTGGAAAATTTCACGCCGAGATCAGATTCGGAGGAGCACGGGTCGAGACAGCGTTCATGATCATGACAGAGGTGGCAGGAGGCATCTTGTTGGGAATGGATTTCTTGGCAAAGGTGCGTAGCACTCTTCGTTGCGGAAATCTGGAGCTGGAGATAAAGGAGGCAGGGAGCAGCAACGACGAAGCAAGGGAAGTAGAGGACGCACAGGACCCGGAAAATACGCTGGACGAAAGGATAAAGGACTTCCTGCAGGAGCAGAGGCAAGTATTCGAGAGGATGCAGGGGGTCAGTAACGCAGCAACGCACAAGATATACCTGACGGACGATAAGCCGATCAAACAGAGGTACTACCCAAGAAACCCGAAGCAGCAGGCAATTATCGACGAGCAAGTGAACGACTTATTGTCCCTGGACCGGATAGAGAGGTCAAGAAGTTCCTATAGTGCACCTGTAGTACTGGTCAGGAAAAAGAACAACGAGTGGCGGATGTGCATAGACTATCGGTTACTGAATGACAAGACCGAAAAGGACGCATATCCGGTACCACGGATGAATTTTATCCTGGATCAGCTACGGGAGGCAAAGTACATAAGCACTATAGACCTAAAGGCGGGATATTGGCAAATTCCAATGGACCAGGGAAGTAGGCAATATACGGCATTTACGGTACCGGGGAGAGGATTGTTCCAGTGGAAGGTGATGCCGTTCGGACTGACGACAGCACCGGCAACATTCCAAAGGGCATTAGACACAATCATCGGGCCGGAGATGGAGCCGTACGCGTTTGCATACTTGGACGACATCATTGTGATCCTTCCTATCCAAGGAGGAGCACTTGCAGAGGTTACGGGAAGTGTTTCAACGGCTGCAAGGGGCGAACTTGCGGATAAATCCGGATAAATGCCATTTTTTTCAAGAGGAGCTGAAGTACTTGGGGCATGTGGTGAGCAACCAGGGCATCCATACAGACCCGGAGAAGGTAGCGGTGATTCAGGAGTTACCAGCACCTAAATCCACAAAGGAGGTGCACAGTTTCTTGGGGATGGCGTCGTGGTATAGGAGGTTTGTGCCGAACTTCACCGAGCGAGCCGGGCCGCTGCAGGAGCTGATCCGGAAGGGACAGAAATTTGAATGGACGGAGAAGCACCAACGAGCGTTCGATGGCCTAAAGCAGGGCTTTTCAAGCTACAAACGGATGCGAGCGACTTCGGGTTAGGAGCGGTCCTAACGCAGGAAGCGGAGGACGGGGAACATGTGATCTCGTTCCCAAGCCGGAGGTTGAATACGACAGAGCAGAAGTACAGCGCGACGGAGAAGGAATGCCTGGCCATTTATTGGGGCATCGACAAATTCAAGATGTACTTGGAGGGATATCCATTCACGGTGGTAACGGATCACATGGCGCTGAGATGGCTAAACTCGATCAAGAGCCCGGCAGGGAGAGTCGCTAGGTGGGCGCTAGGTCTACAACCGTACCAGTTCGATGTGCAGTACAGGAAGGGGAAACTTAACGTGGTAGCGGACGCCCTATCGAGACTACAGCAGGTGGAAGTCAAGGGATTGCGACACCAGGACGACTGGATAAGGCAGAAGGTGGAGGAGCTACAAGGAGGAACACATAGTGAGGAGTACCAGATGTCGGAAGGACGCTTGTACAAGCGGGGTGAACGGGAGAGAGACCAGCAGCGATGGAAGCTGTGCGCAACCGCAAACGAAATACCGCAGATTATGAGGGAGAACCATAGCGCAGCGAAGCAGGGCACCTGGGAATATTCAAGACCATTAAGAGAGTACAAGCGAGGTACTTTTGGCCCGGATTAACCAGGGACACGAAGAAGTTCGTGCGGGCATGCGACAGTTGCCAGAAGTACAAGGTTTCACAGCAGAAGGCAGCCGGAAAGATGCTAACGCAGGTAGCGGAGACACCATGGGAGACGGTATGCGTCGACTTCGTGGGGCCATTACCACGGACAACTCATGGGAACTCGGTACTGCTGGTGATGATCGACAAGTACTCGAGGTGGGTGGAGCTAGCGGCGATCAGGCAAGCAACGGCGGAAACATTTTTGCGGATATTTCGGGAGCGGATATTGGCAAGGTTCGGAGCACCGAAAATTCTGGTATCAGACAACGGGGTCCAGTTCACGGGAAGGAAGACGAAACAGGCGATGGAACGATGGGGCATAAAACATCAGTTCACGGCACCCTATACGCCGCAGGAAAACCCGACGGAACGAACGAACCGGACGATAAAAACAATGATTGCCCA
Organism: Drosophila birchii; assembly: GCA_035046345.1. Taxonomy (NCBI): domain Eukaryota; kingdom Metazoa; phylum Arthropoda; class Insecta; order Diptera; family Drosophilidae; genus Drosophila; species Drosophila birchii. The sequence continues at coordinate 84,001 of JAWNOA010000083.1, read as the reverse complement.
GATAACAGGAGAGAACCAAACAAGATGGGACGATCAACTACCAGAATTGATGTTGGCATTCAACAGCAGCATCTCTGAGACAACAAAGTATAGTCCCACACAATTAATACTGGGGAGAGAGCTAAGGTTGCCAGGTACAGTGTTCGACAAGGCCACAAAGGGTCGGGGATTCAGAAGGAAACAGTCGAAGACAGGTGGAAACGCATGGAGGAGCAAAGGAGGGGAGCTATAGGGAACATGATTGGCGCGGCGGAACAGCAAAAGACGCGATATGATCTGAGGAAGAGAGAATGGAGACCAAAGGTTGGCGACTCGGTACTGTGTAAAACACACCACCTGTCAAACGCAGTACAGAAATTCAACGCAAAGCTAGCACCAAGATACGACGGCCCATGGGAGGTAGCAGGATTCGTCTCACCGGTCATTGTAACGTTGAAAAACAAACGAACTCGTAAGATAAGGCGGGCACATATTGGTGACATAAAGCCATATGTGGAATTATCGCACGACCCCGATCACGATATATCGAGTGAAAACGATATCGATACATCGATACATAGGGGGCGGGAGGTCAGGTCCCTGGTGGCAGGCCCAAAGATGCCGAACCTGATGTCTGGAGCGCAGGAGGAAGAGGGCCCACCACCCTTGGTACGACGGCCGCCGACGCCGGATCGGGACGTGCTGGAGCTGCACCCGCTGGAAGTGAGCGAACGGGGCTGGACGTTGCCGGCCGGGGCGATGCTCTCGGATGCATGCGTGGCGGCAATCGAAGAGAAGCTGGCCCAGAAGCGCTACGGGCAGCAGAAGCGCTGGCTGCAGGAGGACGGAGGCGTGGTATGGAGAGTGGTCTCCAACCGGGGGAATCATGTGGCGATTATGCGCCACAATAGAAACGAGGGGGGAGTGTGACGCGCACAAATGAAAATGTAAAAAATGTAAATAATGTAAATAAAAATGAAGCGAGATTAAATGAAATGAAGTTGCACAGTAGAATTGAATTTAAAGCAAAGGCGCGCGCGCGCGCCGATGAAGGGCCGGACTAGCGGCTACGGGCACACAGGAAAAGAAGAGGAAGCAGCCGATCGCGGCGGGCACACTGGAATCCGCGGCCCGCTATATAAGGCGAGCTGCTGGCCTAGGAAAATCACTTAGCGGCCGACAGCGATCGGGAGCGGTAAGCCTATTGCAGCACACTCCTTGTAGTCAGCAGCCAAAGTCACTTTTTTGGAGGCGACCCGAATCCGAGGATTTGGGTTACCTATAAATTGTCGAAAGACTTGCGAGTCGCGACAACGAATTCGGCCCGCCGGATTCTTTTCCCCCCGAAGACTTACGAGTCCGCCCGCCCTCTCTCTCTGAAGTCTTACGAGTCCGCCCGCCCTCTCTCTCTGAAGACTTACGAGTCCGCCCGCCCTCTCTCTCTGAAGACTTACGAGTCCGCCCGCCCCTCTCTCTCTGAAGACTTACGAGTCCGCCCGCCCCTCTCTCTCTCGCAAACCGAAGACTTACGAGTCCGCCGCGCATTCTCTCTCTGAAGATTTACGAGTCCGCCCCCCCTCTCTCTCTCGCAAACCGAAGACTTACGAGTCCGTCGCGCATTCTCTCTTTGAAGACTTACGAGTCCGCCCCCCTCTCTCTCTCGCAAACCGAAGACTTACGAGTCCGCCGCGCATTCTCTCTTTGAAGACTTACGAGTCCGCCCGCTATCTCTCTCCTGCGACTGAAGACTTCCGAGTCCGCCCTCTGGGAAGACTTCCGAGTCCCCACCGCTTTTTCTGTTCTATTCTCTCTCCACAGGCTCCCGGGCACATCCCCATCCGAGCTGACCTGTCGGGCGTGCCGAAGCGCCGACGGATTCTGGGCCGAACTGACCGGCGGTCGCAGCACGGAGCATCGAAGACGCGCTGCAGCAGAACCACGAGCCAGATCATAAACTCAGTACTTTAAGCATTGAATAAACAGAAACCTACTTAAGTCACCGAATTCTCTCCACCTGTTCTTACTGGGAATCGGGGGAACTATCTCTTGCCGCTACCACTTGGACTACTAGGCGGACTCTGGCCGTCCCTGAGCTATCTGGCAAATTGGGCGGTAGACCGTCACAATACATTACATTAAAAACTTCTTCGCAAACAGAAAAAATAGCAACCCGAATGCGAGCTCAAACCGCCACTATATACCCTTTAGAAAACGGAATACCTCAAGGTTTATCAAACTCTGTCGTCCTATTCATAATAGCCTAACACAAACTAAGCAACATAATTTCATTAAACAAAGAAATCAACTGCAGTGCCTACCGCGACGACTTTTTTTTAATCATAAACGTAGACAATCGTAAAAATACAAATTACAACCTAAACACCCTTTTCACGCAAATAAAAAAATGGGACGTAAACCCGGCGATCTTCTCTCACCAAGAAAATGTCCGCACATTTGTAGAAAACGTTACTTCATTTACTCTTAATAATTTAAAAACCTCACTTAACTCAGCAATCCGACTAACTCTAGGAGTAAAATTCCGCACGGCACATATTATGTGTCTACTTAGTTACTCTACGAAGCTCACATACCAATAATACAACAGAAGCGAGATCACATAGCAGTAAAATCCCTAATACAATCCATAGATACTCCAATCTGCAAATTTATAGAGCCGAACACCAAAAAGAAACAATGGATTTCAACAATTCAACATGCTTTTTTTATTGAATGTTGAATTTTTGAGAAAACTGCCAAATACCCCACAAACCAATGAAAAGCCAGTCTGGCAACAACAACATAACAAAATAATCAATACATCACTAAACAGTTACAACAAAGCCAACACCCCACCTCAAACATATAAAAAAATCTTCAACGAAACAAAAACGAACTATATTATAAAAACAAGAAAGGAAGCTAACTTCGGCTCACCGAAGTTTGTATACCCTTGCAAAACTTAAACAAAAAATTAAAACGGAAACTCTGGTATAATAATTAGTTGCCAAGTCTCAAATTTGATGAAAATAGTATGAAAATCGGCCAAGTTATGCTTTTTTTTATTTTCTTCATTGTTCCTATGGAAGCTATAGGATATAGTCGAACGATATTTATGAAATTAAAATCAAAATTAAAAAATAACAAAAAACGGCTAAATCTCAACTTTGATGAAAATAAGTTAAAAACTGACAAAGTTATGGCTTTTTCTTTTATTTTCCTGATTGTTCCTATGGAAGCTGTAGGAAATAGTCGTCCGATTTTCATGAAATTAAAACCTAAGTTCAGGAATAATAAAAAACGGCTAAATCTTAATGTTCAGTCACGGCAGCGTTTATTCATAAGCAATAACATTTAGAATACTACATAATAATTCTTCAGTCGCAGCAACATGCATTTGTCGTAAATAAAGTACCAGTTACCAAGCGAATATGCATAGCTGGCGGACATGAGGAAAGCGAAATAGGGCCATAAGTCTCAGGTCACTTATAGCTGGCAATAACCCACATACACAGTAGCCCACATTCACAGTAACCTACATTAATTTTGTTATACGATATTTGTTACCATAAGCATTTTGTACCTATATATACTGTTAAGTTTTCATTAATAAAGTCAGTAAGAGTTTTACCTCACAACAGAGCTTTTATTCATGCACCACATGCGCCCGACACCATCGCCGTGTCTTCATGCCCTCGACCAACCAACAAACCAAACCTCATCCAACCAATCAACCAACCAAACCTCACCCAAACCCAATCAAACCGTCCAACTAGTTCCAAGTGCTAGTTGCGACATCTACAGGTAATAGTTTATGCACTATCTGCCAGGCACCTAAGCCTCAACACAAACATTTTGGTGACTCCGACGAACACGTCAACCGACGCACAGTGGCGCTTTTCTGGCATTTGACCTTGCAGAAATCATAACTTTTGAACCAAATAAGATAATCGAATAATTTAAACGGCATTTGACAGTGAATTGATGTAAAATGTATATATCTAGTGGACAATGTGCCACGCCCACCCATTCGCCCATTTATAGGGCGTCAAAGTGAAAAAATCAAATTTTCTCATAGAAAACAATTTTAAAATAAAAAAATTTGTTTAATTTTTTAGCTTTATTTTTATCGATTTGCTCAAATAAAAATATTTTAAAAAATGTAAAAAAATATTTTACACAAAAAATTTTTTAAATTTCGATTTTTTTTTTATTTGTTGATCATTTTTCTAACATTTTGACTTACAATAAACCTATATTGAGGGAATTTCTAATAGCTGAAGCATTTCTGGACTATAAACATTGGATTCCTCATCTTTTCACGTCTTAATATTATTAAAAACAAAAAATCACGATTTTAACACTGCAAATGCCCTTGCGCGCTGCCGGTACCCCTGAAGCGTTTTCACCCATATTTCGTGTTTTTTGACCCTGAGTTGTTTCACTAAAATCGCTGCCAAAGGTGGAGTCGCAGCTAGACGCAGACTATCTAAACGGATCCTGGTTCAGGAAAGATACACGGAACAGACCTATATAGTGTAGTTGAGTGCTCTGTAGGCCAAAAAAGTTCTAGACTACTTTAGGCAAAAAAAGTTGTTAAAAATGGACACCTGGCAGGTAACGATTTACCTGTAGAAGCCAAACACAAACTGCCGGTTTTTTTGCTTTATTTTACAGTTTATGAATGTGTCTATAATTTAAAACCAAAATCATTCCGATTGGTTGTCTAGTTTTTGAGTAATAATACCTGAAAGTCGACCAAATTCTCTTTTTTTATTTTGTGTCGCAAAAACGGAAATATTTTTCGACTTTGAATGCCCATAACTTCTACGATTTTTGTTTTGGCAACGGATTTGGAATCGTGGTGAAATTCTCTGTCGATTTCTTATAAAGTAAATCGTTTTTGCGACTATGAATTTTTGACTTATGCAACGCCAAATGCGCCAATGGCGCCACTGTGCGACGTTAGTCAATAGGAAAGAATCCGTAGCTCTTGGGATCTTCCTACTGTTGTCTCACACACCAAATAAATATTTTGGTGATCCCGACGAACACGCCAACCGACGTTAGTCAAAAGGAAAGAATCCGTAACTCTTGGGATCTTCCTACTGTTGTCTCACACACCAAATAAACATTTTTGTTTGGTGATCCCGACGAACACGTCAAGAGACGTAAGTCAAAAATAGGAAATTCCGTAACTCTTGGGATCTTCCTAGTGTCCTCACGAAGACCCATTTCAACAAAAGGAAAAATCCGTAACTCTTGTGATTTTCCTAATTGTTCTCACCCATCAAATAAACAACTTTGACCAAAATTCTTTTTTAGAACTCTAAATTTTAGAAATCCCCCAAGTCTATTGACCATTTGTTGATTCCTTCAACCACATCACGGTTGCGAATAGGAGCGTATCCAGCTGTCAAAGCAAATAAAACACTCCCAACGGTCAGGAACTAAAAACAATTTTCAATATGTCTAATAGGGAGGAGCAAGCAGTCACAGAGGCGTTAGACTTGCAGGAAGAAATCAGTCAAGAGATATCGAAGCTGATCCGCAATTTTAAAAAAGACTCTGCGGAAAGAAAAATCAAAGTTGGCCGCAATCGATGAAGCATGGAATCGATTTGCGGATAATGACAAAAATATTCCAGCAGAATATAGAACCGCAGAATATTTAAAGTTCTACGTAGACTGTCGTGAGTCATACGACAGATATAGAACGATAATAACCGATGCAATGGTTCAAACCTCGAGCAAAACCACCGTAACTGAAGAGGCAGAAAGATTAATAAGGCATATTGATCTTAAAAAAGAAAATTACATGAGCGCATGGGAAATATGGGTTGACGCGTACAACAATCCCCGCCATGTAGGAGATACGATTCTCAATCGTCTCCTGCAACATCATACAAACAGTGACGATCCAAAGTCATTAAAAGAGTTGTATATCACAACAATTGAGTCTCTAGTATCATTAAAGGGACAAGGCATTGATATCATCAAGCAAAAACTGGATCTTGCAAATACGAACAATCGTTAGACGGGTCAAGAGAACTCCAAGGTCTCGATACAATGCTAAGCTTCCTGGACCAGCGAAGCCGAGTGTTGGGAACAGGAAAACGCAGTCAACAACTGAGAAAGGAGCAGAAGAGCCCATCATGCACTTCTGCCAGCGCTGGAAGGCAACCAAATTGTCCTTTCTGCAAACGGACTCATTGACTATACAAATGCGATGACTTCCGCAGCAAAACCAGCAAGTAACAGAAGTTACAATTTGCTGGCCACAGTCAAGGTATTGGTCAAAGCAAGCAATGGTCAGATGGCCACTTTTCGAGCCTTGCTAGACTCAGGATCACAAATTAATCTGATCTCTAAACGAATGGCCTCCAAGCTGTCATTAAAGCTCCACGGTGCATCATTGCGCATCGAGGGCATTAGAGGCAACCCAAAAACCAGTCGAGCTAGAGCAAACGTTCTCATGAAGTCGATGCATAATGATTTTGCTCAACAAGTAGAAGCCTTTGTGCTGCCGCATATCATAGCTGATCAACCAGCTCATGAATTAACTGCCTCACAATTACAAGTCCCAAACAACGTCACTCTGGCTGATCCAAACTTTGACAAACCAGGAAAAATTGACATGCTTATTGGCGCAGAACATTATTATTCTTTGCTTCTACCAAATCAGATGCTGATGACGCCAGAAGGCACAATTTTTCAAAATACAAAGCTTGGATGGATTGTGGCCGGAAAAATTCTTGCTGAGCACGACTCAGCGGCATTTTGTGCAGCGGCAACCACAGAAGAGGAGGTGGATACGCTACTAGAGCGATTTTGGACACTAGAAAACCTAGACACCAAAGAAAAGGCTCGATCTCCAATAGAAGCTCATTGCGAATCTCATTTCGTAGCGAACCTACAGGTAGCAATAGATGGAAAATTCATTGTGAAATTTCCATTTTCTGAAGGAACTTCAGCCCTGGGGGCATCTCAAAAAACAGCAACTAACAGATTTTTGGCATTAGAGCGACGAACGCCACCAGAAGTCTGGAAAGGATATGTAGACTTCATGGAGGAATATGAACGTCTTGGACACATGAAGCTGGTACCACCCACACACGTACCCTCAGATCACTACTTCATTCCGCATCACTGTGTATTGAAACCCGAAAGCAGTACCACAAAACTGCGGGTAGTGTTTGATGCATCTTGTAAAACGACAAGCAATAAATTGAATGATCATTGAATGATATATTGTACGCTGGACCCACTGTGCAGAGCGAATTGTTTGCAATTTTACTACGATTCCGCACTCACAGATATGTGTTTACCGCAGACATAGAGAAGATGTATCGGCAGGTGTGGATGCACCCTGACCACCAGTTCCATCAATTAATCGTATGGCGGAAGAAACCACCAGACGATCTAAAGTTTTATAGACTTAAGGGGAGACAAAAATGTAAATGAGTCAAAAACAAAAACAGTTAAAGGCGCTAGAAGAAACAATCTTAACAGAACAGGCTCAGACCAAAATCGTAAACCAATGCAGTAAGCAGCAGGTGGAGTTCAACTTCATTCCGCCTCGAGAGCCATCATTTGGCAGCTTATGGGAAGCTGCCGTAAAATCAGCGAAAATGCTAATGGTATCAGTCACAGCCACATCATCTCTAACGTTTGAAGAGCTCAACACAGTAATCATTGAAGTAGAGGCGATACTCAATTCAAGGCCCCTCACTCCGATGTCATCTGATCCCACGGATACATCAGCGCTCACTCCAGGTCACTTTTTAATTGGTGAACCTCTAGTAGCGCCTCCTGATGCAAATCTTGCCCTACCCGGAAAAACTCTGGTAAAAAGATGGTATCCAGGTTCAAACAGTCGTTCTGGAACCAGTGGTCCATGGAATATCTTCAAGAGCTGCAAATGCGTAGTAAATGGAAGACCATGGCCCAGAATGTCAAAGAAGGACTATTAGTCCTAGTAAAAGAAGACAACGTGCCGGTAATGAGCTGGCCTATGGGGCGGATAGTAAAAACGTATTCGGGCAAAGTCAATCAGGTTCGCGTAGTAGATGTCAAAACGGCATCAGGCACATTCAAACGACCAGTTACTCGTTTGGCAAATTTGTTAAAGGAAGAAATAGCCACAAAAAGGTCCACACAGCTCCGGTGAGGATGCAGCGCGAGCAGAAAAGACTCCCACGCAGAAAAAGAAGATTCATTTCCTATCTTACCAACGGTGCTGGCAATGCTACTCATACTACCGTTAGCAATAGGACAATCAGAAAACGTAACTCCGTTTGCAAGTCAGCCGGGAATATTCTACGAACGGCTCGGCACGTCCAGAATGGCAATTTCGGAATATTGGCTGCTGGGATATCGGAATTAAAACGCAAATGTTCAGAGTTGCGAAACGTCAATGCCTGCAAGTCTATATATGAACATTTTCAACATGTATATGACGAGCTACATGCAGGAAATAAGTTGATTAATCTTTCCCGACAACGAAGAGCACCACTTGATATGTAGCGAATTCATTATTTGGCGTTCTGGACTCAAAGTACGCCGACGACATGTCTAAAATGATAAACAACGTCAAGTCTAACGAGGACGTATTGATGATGCTCTTGAAAAATCAAATATCAATTCTGGACTCTACGATAAACATAGTCAGAAAGAGCAGCTCAGCCACCAACAATCGGATCAAAACGCTAGAGTACCAGATAGGTGCAATCAATCAAGAAAGAGGCAAGTACCAAGGCGACCACTTGCAGCAAGCGTTTATGGTTTTGACAGCTCAGCTAACTCTGGTGGCAACGGGAATGCAGAGGATGCATAGTGAAATAGCTAACGTGCTAACCGACATTCGCCATCGAACGATTAGTCCGATGCTAGTATCCCCCAAGCAACTCAGGGAGCAACTAGATCAGATGCAAGAACATATCCCACCGGATCAACGGCCTCCAGTATCGTTTGATAATGTTATCCAACTCTACAAAATGATGCATGCCAAAGGCACCACAACGAGCAACACGTCATCTTCAAGATATCGCTACCTCTGGTGTCTGTAACACAACAGGAAGTGTTCAGCATCATGCCTATCCGTCGCTCTGCCGCCGTCTGCAAGCAGCGCAGCGATGGAACCTAGCCTTAATTTAAACTAAAAGAATATTGTAAAGTTAATCACGACGAACTGTTCGAAGCGGCAACTTCGCTGCTTCCACCAAGAATTACTAAAGAATAAATTTATAACTTCAAATATCTACTCTCATTGCTCATAATTCTACATGGCGACCGCGATAATGAGCCGAGCAGTCGAGCTGGATAACTGGATATAAACTATATAACTGGATGAACTAACCCCGAGATGTACAACAACGCTGGAACACAAAAAGGAAAAACTGACGCTTGGCTGGGCTTCTTCAACGCACATGCCGAGATTGTAAACACCAATGTGGAAAGAACACTGGATTTGACCTCACAGCTGGTAAAGATGACCACAAAAATATCGGCTGAAGATGCAGCCATCGTCGAGTACGTATTTTTCGTGGCGGAGCCAAGCCTTGCGTACATTGCCGTAAAAGACGATGCGGAAAACTGATGAGCAGAGCTTTACGCTAACCTTCCCAAAGGCCCAGGACAACAGAAAGCAGCAGCAGCATCAACAACAAGACAACAAAAAGCAACAGCATCAACAGGCAGGAGGGGCAGGCCGCCTCCTACGCCATCGAGGGAGCGTCAGCAAAGCCAACTGGCGACGACCGAGGACGCAGGCTGATGATGACAGAAGCAGAAAATAATATAAATTACTATAATTAAAATATAATATTAAAATTTGTCAAAATTGAGCGAAACCTTTTCTGCCCGATTAGCAGTGTAGCCCGTAAAGATATACGAAAATATAGGCATAAACTTGTTAAAACCAATTAATTAATTCTTTAAAAAAGTAATGCAATGTTGTAATGCAATAAGTACATTTTCAGGAGAAACATATAGATATTACAAATCAAAAACAAATACAGAAACTATTACAGAAACTATTAGAACAGAAGAAATTACATTAAAAATGGGAGTAGTCGATGTTAAGACAGCCCTGCAGTACCAGTCATCAACGTTTAATCAAAAATTCATCAACAGCCGAAGCGGTGTTGTTAATAAATCATCGATGAATTGCCATACAAATTGTTGATGAATTTAATATGGGCATGTCCTAGGCTGTCATAAACAACATTTCATCAACAATTAATCGATGAATTGTTGATGAAAAGTTGATGAAAAGTTGATGACATGTTGATGAAAAGTTGATGAAAAGTTGATGAAAAGTTGATGAATTGTTGATGACATGTTGATGAAAAGTTGATGAATTGTTGATGAATTGTTTATGAATTGTTGATTAAATGTTGATTAAATGTTGATGACATGTTAATTTCTATATAATTTCACATATTTTTATATAATCGCACTGTATTTAATATAATTCCATTGTTTTCCATATAATTGCACTAACACTAACATAATTGCTACAAACTCTGAAACTAAAAATTGAATTTTTAAACAATTTAACTTTAACTTTCACTTTCGCCATCTAAGATGTTTTACTCCTAACTTATTCAGAAGCTAAAACGCAACTAAAAAACTAATTGATGAATTGTTGATTACAAAGGCCTATTGATGACAAGTGATACTGCAGGGTACCGAAGAAACTACACTAATACCAATAATGGAGGAAGAGGCCAAAATGGAGGAAACCATAAAGACCGTGGTAACCCGTATCGAGGCCAAAACAACTCCCAGACCCGCATAAGATATACCCAAGATGCATCGGGAAACTCGCAAAACCCTTTAAATCCTCAGCAGTAAATGATACAAGAGTTTACACAATTAATCTCAGTCAGAATAGGTTCGTCTCATTTATTAACGTAGCTACAGGAAAAGAACTTGTCTTTCTGATAGACACAGGTGCGGATATATCAATCCTAAAAGAAACTTCTGATATCTTTCACGATATCCAATACAACTACATTATAGATATAAAAGGGATAAGTCAAGAAATAATTAAATCTAAAGGTTTAGTTTCTATTGAAATACAGACGACTAAATACATAATTCCACACGATTTTCATATCATCACTGAACAATTCCCAATTCCATGTGATGAAATATTAGGTATCGATTTTATGACAAAATACAACTGTCGATTGGACTTCGATCGATCTGAATATTGGCTAATGATTAGACCTGATAATTTACAATTTCCAATTAATGTACCACTAACTCACAGTACTGGCAACAATTCAATTCTTCTGCCAGCAGGATCCCAAGTTATTAGAAAAATAAAACTTAATTCAAAGGAAGACAGTGTATTAATTCCAAATCAGGAAATTCAGCATGGTATCTTCACTAAAGAATTTTGCATAATCACAGATGCAAGTAAGCAAGCGTGTGGAGCGGTTTTAACTCAAAACCATAACGGACTTCAACTTCCCATTGCATACGCATCAAGAGCATTTACAAAAGGAGAAAGTAATAAGTGTACTACTGAGCAGGAATTAGCTGCAATTCATTGGGCAATACTACATTTTCGACCATATGTTTATGGAAAACATTTCGTAGTTAGAACAGATCACAGACCCCTAATATATCTATTTTCAATGGTCAATCCAAGTTCAAAACTTACACGTATGAGGCTCGAATTAGAAGAATATGACTTTACAGTCGAGTATTTAAAGGGAAAAGCTAATCATGTAGCTGACGCATTGTCAAGAATAACTATTAAAGAGCTACAAAATACAACAGGAAATATTATGAAAGTCACTACAATATATCAAAGTAGACAAAAATTCCGCGCGGAAAATAAAGAAATAGAATTGCCTAGGCAAACTATTGAAAAAGCTTCTAAGCCCAACGTATATGAAGTCATAAACAATGATGAAGTACGTAAAGTGACCTTGCAGATTAAAAACATGCTATGTTTCTTTAAACATGGTAAGAAAATAATCGCAAGATATAATGTTAGCGATTTATATACCAATGGGAATATTGACTTAGGTCAGTTCTTTCAAAGGCCTAAAATGCAAGCCGATATAAATAAAATCAGCCAACTGAAACTGGCACCGTGGGAAAATATCTTTGAAAATGTTTCAATAGATAATTTTAAATTAATGGGCAATAAAATATTGAACACGTTAAGAGTAGCGCTACTCAACCCGGTGACCCAAATAAAAAATTTAAAAGAAAAAGAAGCAATATTGTCTACATTCCATGACGATCCCATACAAGGCGGTCATACTGGCATATCAAAAACTTTGGCCAAAGTAAAAAGACACTATTACTGAAAAAATATGTCTAAAGATATAATTGAGTACCTACAGGTAGCAATAGATGGAAAATTCATTGCAACCAACAGATTTTTGGCATTAGAGCGACGAACGCCACCAGAAGTCTGGAAAGGATATGTAGACTTCATGGAGGAATATGAACGTCTTGGACACATGAAGCTGGTACCACCCACACACGTACCCTCAGATCACTACTTCATTCCGCATCACTGTGTATTGAAACCCGAAAGCAGTACCACAAAACTGCGGGTAGTGTTTGATGCATCTTGTAAAACGACAAGCAATAAATTGAATGATCATTGAATGATATATTGTACGCTGGACCCACTGTGCAGAGCGAATTGTTTGCAATTTTACTACGATTCCGCACTCACAGATATGTGTTTACCGCAGACATAGAGAAGATGTATCGGCAGGTGTGGATGCACCCTGACCACCAGTTCCATCAATTAATCGTATGGCGGAAGAAACCACCAGACGATCTAAAGTTTTATAGACTTAAGGGGAGACAAAAATGTAAATGAGTCAAAAACAAAAACAGTTAAAGGCGCTAGAAGAAACAATCTTAACAGAACAGGCTCAGACCAAAATCGTAAACCAATGCAGTAAGCAGCAGGTGGAGTTCAACTTCATTCCGCCTCGAGAGCCATCATTTGGCAGCTTATGGGAAGCTGCAGTAAAATCAGCGAAAATGCTAATGGTATCAGTCACAGCCACATCATCTCTAACGTTTGAAGAGCTCAACACAGTAATCATTGAAGTAGAGGCGATACTCAATTCAAGGCCCCTCACTCCGATGTCATCTGATCCCACGGATACATCAGCGCTCACTCCAGGTCACTTTTTAATTGGTGAACCTGTAGTAGCGCCTCCTGATGCAAATCTTGCCCTACCCGGAAAAACTCTGGTAAAAAGATGGTATCCAGGTTCAAACAGTCGTTCTGGAACCAGTGGTCCATGGAATATCTTCAAGAGCTGCAAATGCGTAGTAAATGGAAGACCATGGCCCAGAATGTCAAAGAAGGACTATTAGTCCTAGTAAAAGAAGACAACGTGCCGGTAATGAGCTGGCCTATGGGGCGGATAGTAAAAACGTATTCGGGCAAAGTCAATCAGGTTCGCGTAGTAGATGTCAAAACGGCATCAGGCACATTCAAACGACCAGTTACTCATTTGGCAAATTTTTTAAAGGAAGAAATAGCCACAAAAAGGTCCACACAGGTCCGGTGAGGATGCAGCGCGAGCAGAAGAGACTCCCACGCTGAAAAAGAAGATTCATTTCCTATCTTACCAACGGTGCTGGCAATGCTACTCATACTACCGTTAGCAATAGGACAATCAGAAAACGTAACTCCGTTTGCAAGTCAGCCGGGAATATTCTACGAACGGCTCGGCACGTCCAGAATGGTAATTTCGGAATATTGGCTGCTGGGATATTGGAATTAAAACGCAAATGTTCAGAGTTGCGAAACGTCAATGCCTGCAAGTCTATATATGAACATTTTCAACATGTATATGACGAGCTACATGCAGGAAATAAGTTGATTAATCTTTCCCGACAACGAAGAGCACCACTTGATATGTAGCGAATTCATTATTTGGCGTTCTGGACTCAAAGTACGCCGACGACATGTCTAAAATGATAAACAACGTCAAGTCTAACGAGGACGTATTGATGATGCTCTTGAAAAATCAAACATCAATTCTGGACTCTACGATAAACATAGTCAGAAAGAGCAGCTCAGCCACCAACAATCGGATCAAAACGCTAGAGTACCAGATAGGTGCAATCAATCAAGAAAGAGGCAAGTACCAAGGCGACCACTTGCAGCAAGCGTTTATGGTTTTGACAGCTCAGCTAACTCTGGTGGCAACGGGAATGCAGCGGATGCAGAGTGAAATAGCTAACGTGCTAACTGACGTTCGCCATCGAACGATTAGTCCGATGCTAGTATCCCCCAAGCAAATCAGGGAGCAACTAGACCAGATGCGGGAACATATCCCACCGGATCAACGGCTTCCATGCATGCCAAAGGCACCACAACGAGCAACCACGTCATCTTGATATATTCAAGATATCGCTACTTCTGGTGTCTGTAACACAACAGGAAGTGTTCAGCATCATGCCTATCCCAACATGGAGGGCCGGAAGTTGCCAGTGATTTCGGCTAAGAACCGAAATCATAGCCCTCAATGCCCATAAAGACCAGTTCATGGGTTTGACTAAAGACGAGTTCAACCAATGTATGGAGCTGCCAAATGACGAGCACATATGTTTCAACCACTGTAGTATGCTCACATTGAATACCCACTGTAAAATAAATACTTAAAGAATGCACACTGTAACTAATTGTTGCAATGTAAACAATCCTCAAATTTCCCGGTCATAAAACTCAAGCGGGCATATGAAAGAGCTAACGCATGCACTTCTGTAACATGAGCTGACCTCATGAACATATACCCTATCGCGTCCTTCTAGGAACGCATAGCCTATATACATAAGCATATACATAAGCCGTCGCTCTGCCGCCGTCTGCGGGCAGCGCAGCGATGGAACCTAGCCTTAATTTAAACTAAAAGAATATTGTAAAGTTAATCACGACGAACTGTTCGAAGCGGCAACTTCGCTGCTTCCACCAAGAATTACTAAAGAATAAATTTATAACTTCAAATATCTACTCTCATTGCTCATAATTCTACATGGCGACCGCGATAATGAGCCGAGCAGTCGAGCTGGATAACTGGATATAAACTATATAACTGGATGAACTAACCCCGAGATGTACAACAACGCTGGAACACAAAAAGGAAAAACTGACGCTTGGCTGGGCTTCTTCAACGCACATGCCGAGATTGTAAACACCAATGTGGAAAGAACACTGGATTTGACCTCACAGCTGGTAAAGATGACCACAAAAATATCGGCTGAAGATGCAGCCATCGTCGAGTACGTATTTTTCGTGGCGGAGCCAAGCCTTGCGTACATTGCCGTAAAAGACGATGCGGAAAACTGATGAGCAGAGCTTTACGCTAACCTTCCCAAAGGCCCAGGACAACAGAAAGCAGCAGCAGCATCAACAACAAGACAACAAAAAGCAACAGCATCAACAGGCAGGAGGGGCAGGCCGCCTCCTACGCCATCGAGGGAGCGTCAGCAAAGCCAACTGGCGACGACCAGCTGACGCAGGCTGATGATGACAGAAGCAGAAAATAATATAAATTACTATAATTAAAATATAATATTAAAATTTGTCAAAATTGAGCGAAACCTTTTCTGCCCGATTAGCAGTGTAGCCCGTAAAGATATACGAAAATATAGGCATAAACTTGTTAAAACCAATTAATTAATTCTTTAAAAAAGTAATGCAATGTTGTAATGCAATAAGTACATTTTCAGGAGAAACATATAGATATTACAAATCAAAAACAAATACAGAAACTATTACAGAAACTATTAGAACAGAAGAAATTACATTAAAAATGGGAGTAGTCGATGTTAAGACAGCCCTGCAGTACCAGTCATCAACGTTTAATCAAAAATTCATCAACAGCCGAAGCGGTGTTGTTAATAAATCATCGATGAATTGCCATACAAATTGTTGATGAATTTAATATGGGCATGTCCTAGGCTGTCATAAACAACATTTCATCAACAATTAATCGATGAATTGTTGATGAAAAGTTGATGAAAAGTTGATGACATGTTGATGAAAAGTTGATGAAAAGTTGATGACATGTTGATGAAAAGTTGATGAAAAGTTGATGAAAAGTTGATGAAAAGTTGATGAAAAGTTGATGAAAAGTTGATGAAAAGTTGATGACATGTTGATGAAAACTTGATGAATTGTTGATGAATTGTTGATTAAATGTTGATTAAATGTTGATGACATGTTAATTTCTATATAATTTCACATATTTTTATATAATCGCACTGTATTTAATATAATTCCATTGTTTTCCATATAATTGCACTAACACTAACATAATTGCTACAAACTCTGAAACTAAAAATTGAATTTTTAAACAATTTAACTTTAACTTTCATCTTCGCCATCTAAGATGTTTTACTCCTAACTTATTCTGAAGCTAAAACGCAACTAAAAAACTAATTGATGAATTGTTGATTACAAAGGCCTATTGATGACAAGTGATACTGCAGGGTACCGAAGAAACTACACTAATACCAATAATGGAGGAAGAGGCCAAAATGGAGGAAACCATAAAGACCGTGGTAACCCGTATCGAGGCCAAAACAACTCCCAGACCCGCATAAGATATACCCAAGATGCATCGGGAAACTCGCAAAACCCTTTAAATCCTCAGCAGTAAATGATACAAGAGTTTACACAATTAATCTCAGTCAGAATAGGTTCGCCTCATTTATTAACGTAGCTACAGGAAAAGAACTTGTCTTTCTGATAGACACAGGTGCGGATATATCAATCCTAAAAGAAACTTCTGATATCTTTCACGATATCCAATACAACTACATTATAGATATAAATAAGTCAATAAGTCAAGAAATAATTAAATCTAAAGGTTTAGTTTATATTGAAATACAGACGACTAAATACATAATTCCACACGATTTTCATATCATCACTGAACAATTCCCTATTCCATGTGATGAAATATTAGGTATCAATTTTATGACAAAATACAACTGTCGATTGGACTTCGATCGATCTGAATATTGGCTAATGATTAGACCTGATAATTTACAATTTCCAATTAATGTACCACTAACTCACAGTACTGGCAACAATTCAATTCTTCTGCCAGCAGGATCCCAAGTTATTAGAAAAATAAAACTTAATTCAAAGGAAGACAGTGTATTAATTCCAAATCAGGAAATTCAGCATGGTATCTTCACTAAAGAATTTTGCATAATCACAGATGCAAGTAAGCAAGCGTGTGGAGCGGTTTTAACTCAAAACCATAACGGACTTCAACTTCCCATTGCATACGCATCAAGAGCATTTACAAAAGGAGAAAGTAATAAGTGTACTACTGAGCAGGAATTAGCTGCAATTCATTGGGCAATACTACATTTTCGACCATATGTTTATGGAAAACATTTCGTAGTTAGAACAGATCACAGACCCCTAATATATCTATTTTCAATGGTCAATCCAAGTTCAAAACTTACACGTATGAGGCTCGAATTAGAAGAATATGACTTTACAGTCGAGTATTTAAAGGGAAAAGATAATCATGTAGAAATATTATGAAAGTCACTACAAGATATCAAAGTAGACAAAAATTCCGCGCGGAAAATAAAGAAATAGAATTGCCTAGGCAAACTATTGAAAAAGCTTCTAAGCCCAACGTATATGAAGTCATAAACAATGATGAAGTACGTAAAGTGACCTTGCAGATTAAAAACATGCTATGTTTCTTTAAACATGGTAAGAAAATAATCGCAAGATATAATGTTAGCGATTTATATACCAATGGGAATATTGACTTAGGTCAGTTCTTTCAAAGGCCTAAAATGCAACCGTGGGAAAATATCTTTGAAAATGTTTCAATAGATAATTTTAAATTAATGGGCAATAAAATATTGAACACGTTAAGAGTAGCGCTACTCAACCCGGTGACCCAAATAAAAAATTTAAAAGAAAAAGAAGCAATATTGTCTACATTCCATGACGATCCCATACAAGGCGGTCATACTGGCATATCAAAAACTTTGGCCAAAGTAAAAAGACACTATTACTGAAAAAATATGTCTAAAGATATAATTGAGTACGTAAGAAAATGTCAAAAATGTCAGAAAGCGAAAATAGTATCACATACAAAGACGTCATTAACAATAACAGATACACCAATAAATGTCTTCGATAGAGTAATAATGGACACTATTGGTCCATTACCAAAATCGGAGAATGGCAATGAATATGTAGTCACGTTAATATGTGATTTAACAAAATATCTCGTTGCTATACCAATTCCAAACAAGAACGGGAATACTGTCGCTAAAGCTATTTTTGAATCATTTATTCTGAAGTACGGTCCAATGAAGACGTTCATTACGGACATGGGAACAGAACACAAGAATTCAATTATAATTGACTTGTGCAAATATTTGAAAATTAAAAACCTAACTTCAACGGCACACCACCATTAGACAGTTGGAACAATTGAAAGAAGTCATAGAACGTTTAATGAATACATAAGATCTTACATATCGATTGATAAAACTGATTGGGATGTATGGCTTCAATATTTTACATTCTGTTTTAACACGACTCCCTCAATGGCACATAATTATTGTCCATATGAGTTAGTATTTGGTAAAACAAGCAATTTACCAAAAGAATTTAATAGTATAGATAATATAGAAACTATATATAATATAGAAACTATATATAATATAGGTGACTATGCTAAAGAGAGCAAATATAGACTTGAAGTAGCATATAAAAGAGCCAGAGTAATGTTAAAAGAAAATAAGTATAGAAATAAAAAACTTTATGATAATAAAATAAACAAGAAAGGAAGTTAACTTCGGCTCACCGAAGTTTATATACCCTTGCAGAACTTTAACAAAAAATTAAAACCGAAAATCTGGAATAATTATTAGTTGCCAAATCTCAAGTTTGATGAAAATGGTTTGAAAATCGGCTAAGTTATGGGTTTTTTTTTATTTTCCTGATTGTTCCAATGGAAGCTATAGGATATAGTCGACCGATTCTCACGAAATTAAAATCAAAATTCTGAAATAATATAAGATGACTAAATATCAAGTTTGGTGAAAATATCTTGAAAACTGACAAAGTTATGGTTTTTTCTTTTATTTTCCTGATTGTTCCTATAGAAGCTATAGGATATAGCTGGCCGATTTTCATGAAATTAAAACCGAAATTCAGAAATAGTAAAAAACGGCTAAATACCAACTTTCATGAAAATATGTTGATAACTGACAAAGTTAAATTTTTTTTTACTAAAAATTTTTCAATTGTTCCTATGGCAGCTATATGATATAGTTGTCCGATCCGGCTCGTTCCGACATATATACGAGTGAGAGTATATAGAAGACTAACTACAAAATTTCATTCAGATAGCTTTAAAACTGAGGGACTAGTTTGCGTAGAAACGGACAGACGGACAGACGGACAGACGGACATGGCTAGATCGACTCGGCTGTTGATCCTGATCAAGAATATATATACTTTATAGGGTCGGAGATGTCTCCTTCACTGCGTTGCAAACTTCTGACTGAAATTATAATACCCTGCAAGGGTATAAAAATATAGATATATCAGTAGGAGATAAAGTTTTGCTAAGAAATGAAACAGGCCACAAGTTGGAATATAAATACACTGGTCCGTATAAAGTAATTAAAATAGAAGATAGAGATAACATAATAATATCAAACGATAAAAATAAAAAACAGACAGTTCATAAGGATAGATTAAAAATGTTTATTTCATAATTGTATTTAGCATGGCCATGCATAGAAATAAATAGACAAGCATAAGTATAAATAAATGCATAAAACTGCATAAATGCAGATAAATCATTTCATAATTTCATTTTCTTAATCAAATTAAAATTAAAAAAAAAAAAAATTAAATAAAAATAAATAAATTTAATTAATCTAAAAATAACTCCATGTTATTACGTTATTTTTCAATAGGAGGGAAATGTAGTATGCTCACATTGAATACCCACTGTAAAATAAATACTTAAAGAATGCATACTGTAACTAATTGTTGCAATGTAAACAATCCTCAAATTTCCCGGTCATAAAACTCAAGCCGGCATATGAAAGAGCTAACACATGCACTTCTGTAACATGAGCTGACCTCATGATCATATACCCTCGCGCGTCCGTCTAGGAACGCATAGCCTATATACATAAGCATATACATAAGCCGTCGCTCTGCCGCCGTCTGCGGGCAGCGCAGCGATGGAACCTAGCCTTAATTTAAACTAAAAGAATATTGTAAAGTTAATCACGACGAACTGGTTGAAGCGGCACCTTCGCTGCTTCCACCAAGAATTACTAAGAATAAAGAATAAATTTATAACTTCAAATATCTTCTCCCTTTGCTCATAATGGAAAATCGGTGTGAATTTAAGTTATTTAATAACAAAACTGAAACCATATGTGAGGTCTTTCAGTCAAGATCCGAGCTGTTGTGGCTGGCAACGCATCAGCGAAACAGATGGATGTTTGCCACACTTCAAGCGGTGTGCAAAGGAATCGCTTCTACAGTGCAACTTAACGAAACGGGCTTATTGTCATTGGCCCCACTGCATGCAATTCAAAAATTAGCATGAGCACATTCAGCACTGTGGTCAGCGAAACGAAGGCTACATATGTTCGATTTGGCAATATCACAAAGATTGACTGTAAGAACCCTGAGCCACTCCAAGGAACGGCAGCCAAGGAAGTCAGCTTGGAGGAACTGGGCGCGTTGCAACGCCAGTTGGTCAAATTAAAGGAGACTACCTGGAAAGATCAACTTGTCGTTCCTCAACATCATCAAGTAGCTGCCTATGTGGCCCTAGCGATGTCAATCCTATTAGGCATTGTATGGGCTCTTAGCCGGACGGTCGGCAAATGGACACCACGACGTCGGATATTTCTACGCCGGACACCCGAATCCAATCAGAGCACGGAACAACCAGCACCAGAACCTACCCCACGGAGTTTTTCGTTCGACCTTACTGAAGGTTGAACACCTGTTCAACGGCCGGGAGAGTGTTCAGTCACGGCAGCGTTTATTCATAAGCAATAACATTTAGAATACTACATAATAATTCTTCAGTCGCAGCAACATGCATTTGTCGTAAATAAAGTATCAGTTACCAGGTCAAGCGAATATGCATAGCTGGCGGACATGAGGAAAGCGAAATAGGGCCATAAGTCTCAGGTCACTTATAGCTAGCAATAACCCACATACACAGTAGCCCACATTCACAGTAACCCACATTAATTTTGTTATACGATATTTGTTACCATAAGCATTTTGTACCTATATATACTGTTAAGTTTTCATTAATAAAGTCAGTAAGAGTTCTACCTTACAACAGAGCTTTTATTCATGCACCACATGCGCCCGACACCATCGCCGTGTCTTCATGCCCTCAACCAACCAACAAACCAAATCTCACCAAACCCAATCAAACCGTCCAACTAGTTCCAAGTGCTAGTTGCGACATCTACAGGCCATAGTTTATGCACTATCTGCCAGGCACCTAAGCCTCAACATAAACATTTAACTTTGATGAAAATAAGTTTAAAAATGACAAAATGAAATTTGTTTTCTAAAAATTTTCCGACTTTTCCTATGGCAGCTATATGATATAGTCGTCCGATCCTGGCTCCTTCCGACATATGTACGAGTGGGAGTATATAGAAGACTAACTACAAAGTTTCATTCAGATAGCTTTAAAACTGAGGAACTTGTTTGCGTAGAAACGGACAGACGGACAGACGGACATGGCTAGATCGACTCGGCTGTTGATCCTGATCAAGAATATATATACTTTATAGGGTGAGGATGTCTCTTTCACTGCGTTGTAAACATCTGACTGAAATTATAATACCCTACAAGGGTATAAAAACAAATTTATCTATACAGACGGATGTCAGCAATGCTCGAATACAACATTTACAATCACCACAGAAACCGAACCCATACCGTACGGATGTCCCAATGTCTCTCTATACAAACAGCCCAAATCTTAGAAAACGTCAATTAAATTAATCAGTAAGATGAGAGGCAACTTTGTAATTTGATCTTATTCACTAGGAGCAATTAAAGCCATACAAAAACCCACTCACCAACAACTCATATCCAGTACATACAACTCCAGGACACAGTAACATAAAACATAAAATGGCTAACAAAGCAGCCAAATCAATATTAAAACTGTCACTTATATACACACAAAACATCAGCATAAAAGACATCAACCAATTCTTAAAACAACAACTGTACCAACAAACACAAAGTATATTTATGAATTCAATTTATCTATGTGTGTAAAATCGTTTGATTATTGCATTAAAGCGGCTAATAATTATTACCATTTATTATGGTCTCTGTGATCAAGTGTTTCATACGGACAGACGGCAGGCACACACACACACAGACGGACAGCCGGATATGGCTAGATCGCCTCGGCTGTTGACACTGATCAATAATATATATACTTTATAGGGTCGGAGATGCCTCCTTTTACCTGTTACATACATTTCCTGCCGGCACAAAGTTATAATACCCTATGGGTAGCGGGTATAAATAGGGATCCCGGGACAACTATTCTTGATCCTGGGACAACCTTTTCGGACCCAGTTCCAACCCGAGTAAGAGATTCCAATCTTAAATCCGTCCGACATACAGAGGGATCGGCCCTCCCAAATAAAAGGATATATTTATTAATCTAACTTATTCATCTTATTTATTTATTTATTTAATTTATTTATTTATTGATCCAAATTATTTATTTATTTATTTAATTTAATTATTCCCGATGACAAATTTATGTTGTCCCGCTTATCAAAGGGAACATCCATGAAACAAAGGTGCAAACCAAGACTGAAGAACACTTCCAAATCGTGTCCAAATATCTGGA
This sequence comes from Drosophila birchii, assembly GCA_035046345.1. NCBI lineage: Eukaryota > Metazoa > Arthropoda > Insecta > Diptera > Drosophilidae > Drosophila > Drosophila birchii. The sequence goes on along the minus strand of JAWNOA010000083.1, from coordinate 61,098 downwards.
CAACTAAAAAAACTGTTACACGTACCAGCTGAAAAGCTTTTAAGTGGTAATAAAGGGAATCGAACCCGATGTTACCGCCGCTGAAATAAAAACCGCCCTTAAAGAAAAGGCCTTCACCGCCAAGAAGGTTATTAACATTCTAAATAAAGATAAAAAGCCACAACCCATCTTCATGGTCGAGCTCGATCCAGAAAGCAGGTGGCTGAAGAAGAACGAAGTCCACCCAATCTACAAGCTGCAATATCTTTTGCATCGGATAATCACTGTTGAAGAGCCACATAAACACAACGGTCCAGTGCAATGCATTAATTGCCAAGAGTATGGACACAATAGGTCATACTACAAACAAGGACAGTACCATGAAGAAATGCGGAAACTGCGAAGGTAACCATACTGCAACTATAGAGCATGTGTGGTATGCAAGGAGTTGAAGAGTCGCATGCTTCAAGCGACCGCAACGCGTAACCAAAATCCACAGAATGTGTACCTTGCGTCAAAAACTACGCCATAAGAGGCTACCGCACAGATCATCCAGATGGGAAAGCCCACGACGGAACTGGAGTCCTAATCAGAGAACGCATTAAACACAATTTTCACAAAAGGTTTGCAACAAACTTCTTGCAGGCCATATCGATACAAATTCAGTCAAGCAACGGAAGCCTTTCCATCGCTGCCGTTTACTGCCCTCCTCGTTTATCAATTTTGAAAGGATAATTTATGGACTTCTACAATTAACTTGGGGATCGTTTTATAGCCGCAGGAGACTACAATGCCAAACAGGGAATCAGGTCTATTGACTCCCAACGAACGGCAATTGTACAATGCAATTATAAATGTGAGAAATAAACTGGACTATGTTTCCCCTGGAAGTCCCACATACTGGCCAACTGATCCACGCAAGCTCCCAGACCTTATTGATTTTGCGGTGACAAAAAACATACCTCGCAATCCAATAAGTGCCAAAGCAGTCAATGACTTATCATCAGTTCACTCGCCTGTGCTTTTAACGCTTCTTCAAAGCCCAGAAATAACCGAACACCCCTTCAGCCTGACGTCGACAAAAACGATCTGGCTTAAATACAAAAAGTACGTGAGTGCCCACATAGAACTCGCCCCGGAACTTAACATGGAATCGGACATCGATTACACTACGAGCGCCCTGGAAGAAGTACTCGTTGCGGCAGCTAAAATCTCTACTCCTCAGTGGAAGGAAGTAGACCGAAACAAATACTACAAATCCAATCAGAAACTCGAAGAACTCGTGCGAGAAAAGAGGCGGGCGCGTCGTTATTTGCAAAACAGCAGATCACCAGCTTCAAAGCTACGCCTTAAGGAAGCAACCCGATCACTCGACCAGGCTCTTCACCAACAGCTGAGGTACATCCAGAATCTCTCGCCAACAAGCACAAAGTATCCCCTGTGAAGGGCCCACCCAAATCTTGACGCTCCAATTGCAACTACCACCCTGATAAGAAACTCTTCGGGATGCTGGGCTCGCAGCAACGAAGACCGAGCTAAAACATTCGCTACACATCTCCAAAGTATCTTCCAGCCAAACACTGCCTCAAATTCATTCCTCCTGCCAGTAATTCAGCCAGAAGTTACCACTCAGCCAACTGCACCTTAATTAAAGCCGACCAAAATTTAAAAAGTCATAAGAGGGCTAACACCAAAACAGACTCCCTGTGGTGACCTACTAACACCAAAGATGCTGATACAACTTCCAAAATGCGCTATAGAGGTCGTCTGCAAAATATTTAACGGGATTATTAATCTTGGCTATTTCCCCAAGTAGTGGAAGAAATCCGTCATTGTATTGAATATGTTTTGTATACTGCGGTTACTCCTACGAACGCACAAGTAACAACGTCAACGGTCGCCGACGATACCGCTATCTTCAGTCGCTTCAAATGCTCAATGCAAGCAACAAACCAACTGGCTAATCATCTAATAGTAGTGGAAAGGTGGATGTCCGACTGGTGCATTAAAATAAAAGAACAAAAGTGTAAACATGTAACGTTTACTCTTAATAGACAATAGACACTAAACGGTATGCAGATCCCTCAAGGTAACGAAGTAACGTACCTTGACGTCCACCTTGACAGACGACTAACCTGGCGTAAGCACATCAAATGCAAGAAGATGCACTTAAAACTAAAAGCCAGCAGCCTCCACTGGAACATAAACTCACGATCGCCACTGTGCCTGGACTAAAAGTTACTACTTGTAAGGATGCACTCTGGCCAGGATGAACCTCAGCGGCCCAGACTCCCTTTCCAGAAATATTTATATTTTTGTGTAAACGTCAGAACATGGAGGTGCCGTTGTCGGTGAGAATTTTAAGGGTGGGTTTTCTGCGACTAAGAAACTGCAGAATGTAATTACCCACGCTGGGCGGGAAGCGCTACCGGACCGGAAATTGCCCAGCGGCCGGACCCTCCACTAGAGACTGGAGACGAGGCTCGGGATTTGCCCAGCAGCCTGCTCCCGCGCGCACAACCCAATCCTGAAATCACGGCTTGGCTCAAACCCAACGGCCGCGGCTCGTCAGCTCCGCCTGGAGTATCCCAAAGGCGGCTGCCTCCCCCCAAATGTTTCCCCGTGACTCGCGATAGCCCGTGGCCGCGTCTGGGCTAATCCCTGCGGCGGGCCCCTAAGCTGGCCGAAGATCACTGGAGTCGAACATTACTGCTCAGGTGAATGGTTACATCGCTAGTGTTTTCTATTCTAATTGTCAGCTCGGTCGTGACCCATTTCTGCTGTCCCTTCGTACACTCCGTTCCTCATTTCATGCATTCTTTGCATTCTTTCTCGCTCCCTCTCGCACGTACCCCAAGCTGGTGGGGTCATAGACTAGTGCGCGCCAGATTGGTGATCCGGCCATGCCAACTAGCGGCGGGGGCCCAGCGTCGTCCTCCGATACCTCCTCGTATGTGGCGCCGAGGGGTCCGGAGACCGGCGCCAATGCTTCCAGGAGGGCCCGGGGCACGTTCCCGAAGCATGCTAGTAGCTCCTCCTCCTGCTCGGCGGATAGCGCCGTCGTTGCTCCGTCATTTCCCGGGAATTCCCACGGGAGGAGAGTGGGGGAGTCCAGCCTCGGCGGGGAGGACATTTCCCACTCCAGCTGGTCGCCTTCTTCAGGCGTGGGCTCCAAGCGGGCGACTCCAAAGCGCCCATCCGACTTCACTTCCTCGTCGTCCTCACTGCTGATCTCGATCGTTGGCTCAGCGGGCGGGCTTGGCACCCCCGCAGACGGTAGTGCCATCAAGAGTGGTGGCCCGTCGCGTCGCCGTGAATCCCCGGAACGGGCCTGGCTCACGTCCACTACCAACAGCCGCCTTTGTCCTGTGGGCATGACCATCTCAAGCGGGTAATCTCCCGGCACCGGGCGCCTCCGCTTGTCCAAGTGGAGCCCCACAAAACTTTCCTCCCGTGCCGCCGCCAGCCAGGAATAGTGCTCGGCTGCCAATGCCACTCGGGTGAGGGGGCGACCTGCTGGTCACAAGTCGGCGGGTAGTCCGCGAATAGTCCTTGACCCTCTGACATGCTGTGAAATTTGCGTGGCTGTGGAGGGAGAAAAGATGTGATTAGTGGTGATTCTTTTCCTGATGCCCTACCTAGCGGTGTGCTTTGGTTTTGGTTCCTATTAATGGCCCACTCCCTCGCGATGAGAAAAGTGACCGATTGGAAGAAGTGATTCTTCTTGGTTGTACTCTTTGCTACTTCCCCCGGTGGGGACGGAGTGTTGGACAGGCAAGCCTGTCATCAAGTGACTCCGTGAACTCTGGCTGTTTTTACCAGACGATGATACCGTCTAGATCCGTAGTCCGAGCGTGGAGTTGTTTCAAACGTTCGGAGAGGTCTCCTCGTGCTCGCCCTCGGCAAGGTCCCCCGTGTCTGTTTCCTCGCTGCGATGAGGTTTCAGTTGGTTCACGCTGGCGGTCCGCCGTCGACTTCCAGGTATGTGCAGCTGCACAATGTTGGGAGACGGAAACTTGGCGACTCTGAACGGTCCCTCGTATTTTGCCGCCAGCTTTGCTGCGAATCCTTCGGTGGCATTCGACAAGGCGTGGCGCGGTATCAGCACTAGCGATCCCACCGGCGGCTTCCATTCCCGTCGGCGGAAATTGTAGTGGCGACGTTGATCTGCCGATGCGCGGTTGACATTGTTCCTAGCAACCTCGAAGATGTTATGCAACTGTTTGCTTTGTTCCGTCGGGGTTACCTCGGGGATTCCACGTCCCGGTGTAACTTCGTCGTAAAGGGCGTGGGGCAGTCGAGGTTCCCTTCCCTGCACCAGGAATGCTGGGCTAAATCCCGTCGTATTGGAGATACTGCTGTTGATTGCCAGCGATATCCCGGGGAGCAGTTTGCTCCATTCGTTCTGCGCGTGTTCGTCTAGATATTGGGAGATCATTGTTTTGATCGTCCGGTTTGCTCTTTCCGTTGGGTTTTGCCTCGGCGTGTATGGGGCCGTGTGCTGCAGCTACATTTCCAGGAATTTGCAAAAGTGCCGGAACGATCGACCCGTGAACTGCGTGCCGTTGTCGCAGACAAACGTTCGTGGGACCCCGAAACGGCTCAAGATCCGTTCCCGAAACGCGCGTTCCAGATGCGTTCCCGTGGCTTTGCGTAGTGGAATCAATTCCACCCATTTGCTGAAAGAATTGAGGAAGATCAAGAGCATCGTATTACCTTGTTTTGAGCGTGGTAAGGGGCCAACGAAATCCGCGCAGACAACGTGGAAAGACTCTTCCACTTGACGGGTGAGCATCCGTCAAGCCGGTTTCTCCTGGCTGACTTTGTACCGCTGGCAGCTCAGGCAGTGGCGTACGTAGCGGGCGACGTCGCGGAAAAGTCCTGGCCAATGATAGCGCTGGGCCACGCGATTGCTAGTCTTCCGAACTCCCAAGTGTCCAGCGGTGGGGATATAGTGATTTTCCTGTACAACCCGATGGCGATAATTCGCTCCTACACACAGATTCCATGGTTTGTACTCCTTCTCCTGTGGCCGTAGCCCGATGCGGCGATAAAGCTGTCCGCTTTCTTCCCTGTGGTCCGGGAACTTTGTTGGTTCAGTCCGAACTTTTTCCAGCATCCCTGTGAACCATTTGCAGTTTTTTCCACTGGCAGCGGTTGGCGTAAAAGGGCGTCGACCACTAGATTTTGGGCTCCCCTCCGGTAGTGGACGTCGTATTGGTACTGCTGCAGCTCGAGTGCCCAGCGGGCGATTCTGTCGGTCGGGTTGTCAATGGAGTTCAGCCACTTTAAGGCCTGATGGTCCGTTAGGACTTCGAATCGGTATCTCTCGATTTAGCACCGCATTTTCCTCACTGCCCATACGATGGTGAGGCACTCCTTCTCCGTCACAAAGTAATTCCTCTATGCGCTGTTTAGGCGGCGACTCGTTCCAGTCCCTCGATGATTTGCGTGAGTACCGTCTGTAGCACAAAGTTCTGTCCGAAATTCGGGCAGACTAAGACGGGTGCCTTCGTCAGTCGATTCTTCAGTTCCTGGAATGCCTGATCCTGCCGCGAGGTTGCCTTGGCGTAGCCGGCGAAACACTTCTCGAACGTTTGCCACGTGCTCCTCCAATTTTGACCCGATGACGCATGCGGTTCCATGTCTGGACCAATGAGCGTGTCCAATGCCCGCTAAAACGTTGCTGGCGCCGAGTGAAGATCGTATATTTGCCTATCGATGACGGCTGATTCCGCGGAAAATATCTCTGTTTTATCGGCCGGTCGTTGCGCGTTGCTCCGCGATGTGGGATACTCCGGACACAGTTTCAAATTTTCCCAATTCCTGTTCCTCGGGTCCGGTTCCACCGAGTCGACGGTGCCGCATAGGGGCACGTTCTGCATCGGCATTTCCTCGTCCTGGACATGTTCCCTCGTATTGTGTTGGTTGTCCAGTTCCTTGGCCAAGTCTTCGCTGATGAAGCTATGTGTAGCTCCCGTGTCCAGGGTGTCCACGAATCCTCGTCCCTCCATGGTAATGGCGGCTCGGATACGTCCCTGGTGTTGATGGAGGGTCCCTCCTACTAGTTGCTCGGGCAGGCTGGATTCCTCGGGGGATTACCGGTCACGCGAGGCCAGTTGCCGTTTCCCGAAACCTGGCGTCGGCAGCATTCGACCGTCCGTAATCCTCGTCGTCTGCAGTCCCAGCAGAAGATTATTGTTGGAGTCCGGCGTTCCGCAGAGAAATGTCTGGGTTGGCCGCAGTTCCTGCACGCCTCCCGTATGTTAACCAGTGCTTGCTCCGGTGGCGATGTCGTGGCTCGGCTCGTGTTAGCGTTCCTGCTTATAATTTCCGGCATGGGGTTTGTCGGCGGTCGGCGGGCCATGCGGTCCGCATCCGTGGTGGCGTTGCAAGTGGGTGGTACCCATGGGTTCGCGATGATCCCGTGCTCGTGTGCTCAAACTGCGAGTCTCCTCGTAGTCGACCACCAAGTGGGTTAGTTCCGCCAAGGTGCGAAAATCCTTTCTCCAGTTGAATAACTGGTATACCGGCAGCATGTTATCATAGACCCGCTCTAGCTCGCGCTCCGTTGTAAATCTTGCCCGGCGCATCTGTAGGCGCAAATGCACCAGGTATTCCTTAAAGGGCAAGTTGAGCCTCTAGAAGTGCGTCCTAATTTTATCCTCCAGCCGCTGAAGGTAGCGGGCGGCAAGAAAAAATCCAAGAATTCAATGCGAACTTCCATCCAAATGGCATCCCGTAGAGCACTGGTCCTGTACCAGCTCTCGGCGCGACCAGTCAATAGCACCACCAAAGGCGGAACCAGATACTTCCGGTCGATCCGGCAGGATCGGCTTGTTCCTCGATGTGTTCAAAAAAGCGTAGCGGATCAGTTGTCCCGTCGAACGAGAGGCCCCATTTAGTGGGTCTTCGTCGGCAGGCGACGTCCTGCGGCAGGAGAAGTGCTCCGGGGCAGCAAAAGGGTGAGTGGTGCCGTCCGAGTCCAGATACATGGGTGAAAGAAACTTCGCATCCCCGGTGGGAGCGTTTCCAAAGTTCCTCGAGGCGGGATTGCACAGCCTCGGAATGGTCCTGCTGGCGTAGAGTGATTTATCTACGGTCCTCGGTGTGAATGGGTTTTCCTCAGTTGTGTTCGTAGGTTTGATTCCCTATTATTAATTATTTATTATTCCTTCGTTGTGTTTAATTTTATTTATTTTATTTAGCTCGGCCTTATTTTAACTTTTTGTTAATTTATTACTATTGTTTAGTTTATTAATTTTTCTCGCTTCTATGCCCCCTGGTTTATATTATTGATTTCTTGACTTTATTTTATTTGAGCTTCTAGGTTCGATTGGTCTCGCCTTGGATTTCCTTTCGATGATTATTATTATATTTTCTTTTCCAGGTTCGTTTATCCTATCGGCATTCTTTCCCGTCAATTTTTAATCTGACATGTGACGATTTTCACAAAGTTTCTATTATGTATTTTTTTTTCCTCGATGATTATTAGTATTTATTTTAAATAATTTATTTTAACTATTTTATTTATTTATTTTATTATTTATCCACGGGGTGCGATGTATGCGATGATGCCTCAATGTATTTGTTTTATTTATATTTGATTGTTTATTATTTATTGGGTATCCTTGTATTTTATTAAGTTAGCTTTATTTTATTTATTTTAAATCTATTTATTTTATTCGATTTAATTTTTTTTTTTTGATTCTTCCTCGCTTTTATGCCTTTTATTTAATCGGTTTATTTTATTAATTTATTTGCATTATTATTTCTTTTTTTTATGTATGCTGATTTTGTTTTCTTTGATTTATTCTCCTAGATTTTCCTTTGATTTTATTTCAGTTGAGTTCTACCCGTTTTATTTTTTTATTTAATTTATAATTTTCATTTATTATTTGTTTATTAATTTCTCGTAGAGTCTGGAATTTTATTCTGCCTTGTTTTAGCCTGGTTTTATTTTAATTTAAGATTTTTCTTTTCTCTGGGTTTTTATTTTATTTTAGTTTAATTTACCTTGGTGTAGTTTCGTTTAATTCAATTTATTTTTATTAAATTTAATTCGGGATATTTCCAGCTTTAATTTATTTGTTAAATTTATTTATTTTATTATATTTATTTAATTATATTTTATGTTATTATATTTTATGCTAGTATATTTTATGTTATTATATTTTATGTTATTATATTTTATTACCTGGTGGTCAGGATCTGTGTATCCTCGGTGGTCGAAGGATTTTTATTATTGCAGGATCTCGATGTTTTGATTCTAAGGATTCGGTGTCTTCTCTTTGGTGATGTTTTATTATGTTGTGCTTGCAGGATTTAATCTTTGATTTAATTTTAATTTCGATGTGTTCACGACGAGAGGGTATTTCTGAGTGTCATATGCAAAACGAAAGGGGCAGTGTATATATTGGTCCCCGCCCTGATGGCGGCGCAACCAAGAGCGGAGGTAATCCCTTTAGTACCGCGCATACATGATTGTTGGAGCAATCATGTAGGACTAAACGTGAATCCTAAATGAAAGTTGGAGGAAACAAGGGTGAATTTTGTACCAAAAAATTCTAAAATCGAGCTGCATCGAGGAATTCGGACTACTCGAGGAATCCTCTATAAATCCCGAATGAATCCTGCAAGGAATTCGTCGGGAATTTCGAAGTAAAATCACGTCGGAATCAATGGGGAATTTATAAGCGGAATCAGCGAGGAATCTGCTAAGAATTTAGGAAAGAAAATCTATAGAAAATCCCTGGAATCCCAAATAAATTTGTTCCTTTTTTTCATTTAAATTTCATATTTTTATTTATGTAAAATTTTTTGAAGCATTATTTCAGCATTAACGCCAAGTGCCAAGTTTCCTCCGACTACTAAAGATCCCTCCGGGAATTTTCGTTATCTGTAAATTAAATGATAGAATCAAATTAAAAATTCATCTTGCACATAAATACAAACATACATATGTACAAAAATACATACCAGTTTTAACTGAAAAGAAAGTCCGCAAACCTAAACAGTCTAGGTTGAAGTCATATCCATGCTTAAGATAAATTCTGCTAATGAATTCATTAATTAAGTATAAATAACTTTACTTACCTTATTACCTTATATGGTATAAAAACTATTTCGCAACTTTTACTACACAATGAGCGATCACGTGTGAATACAACAGAAGAAGAAAATGAAAAGAGAATTAGGAGAACGAGACAAAACGAAATGACTTCGAAAACAACAAAAAATACGTTGCCCGAACTTCGCGAGCCGTCGGCGGTAGCCGAATGCAGTTCGAATTTTGTTTGCCTACTTCGTTTCGGACCTCTGTCCACGAAGCCCATACAATTTGTTTTTGTTTTTCGGACATGCCACACAATTTGTTTTTTTTTTCGGACATGCATCGAGGAAAGATCCGTGAAGGGAATTGTGGTACTGAAGGGAATTAGAATATGCGTATGTTTATGTATGTATTATTGGCGGTCTGCACGTGCAGCGGCAGTGCCTTCTGCTCTGCCGACGTCGGCGTTGGCAGCGACGCGGATTTTGCTTATTGACTACGATGCTAATTTTGTGGACAGACGGACGGACGGACAGACGGACATGGCTAAATCGACTCCTTTAGTGGTCCTGACCAATATTTATGTTACTTTTGGGGGTCTGCCACGCCTCCTTCTGCCTGTTACAGAATATCGCACTCGCACAAAACTATAATACCTGTGTACCTTTGGTACAGGGTATAAACAAGTTCTACAAGGAAAAACTGTCTTCGCACCCAAAATTCCTGGCTCGGGAATTGACTCGGCTTTCGACGCAACGACCTCTCAACCCAGCAAACGATTTTTGGGGCCTCTAACTCTGTATCAGTGAATATGACTGTTGGTTAAATTAAAAATATAAGATTTGATTCAAGAAATAAAAGCAACGTCATAAAAAAAATTATTCCCGTTTACGTACATAATTATTTATTTATTTGTTATTTATTTATATGTGCCAGTGTTAATTATTTAAAATGTCTGTTCGATTTGTCTGTGCATAAATAATTGTATTTATTTATCTATTTAATATTTCGGCATTATTAGCCTACAAATGCACCTAAATTAAACGAAGACAAGAAAAGGGAATATAAAAGCACATAAACCAATTATAAACAAATTAAGGAACTATATTAAAAACAATTTAATAAAAGGATTTGTTAAATAATAATATACGTAACATTGCATACATGAGCCGAAGCAAGCAATTATCCTAATCTAAACTAAAATCTTTAAAATCAAAACTGATGAATTGGTGATCTGCCCAGGCCGATCCATGTAGGGGTATATGTAGTCATCCTTTTTGTACACGACCCATCTCAGCCCCTTGTCTGTATTGGAGCTGCAGTTAGGATGAAATGCTGAAAAGAAAGGAGGGTTAATTAATACAATCTATACATATTTATATCCATATTTATTTTTATACCTATACCTGTGCATATTTGTCTTGTCCTCGCAGTTTGTTCACGTTGATTCTTTTCGTCGTCGTCGTCACCTAAATTTGGAATATTGTTTGCCTTAATCCATGCGAGGAGCTGAAATGAAAATTTAGAAACAATTGTACATATATTAGTGAAATTAAATTCAAACTTGTTTATTAATAAAATGTATAACGATGAGTTGCTAATTGTCTTACATGGGCCGGGGAAGGAAGATGACCGGATGAGTCCTTAACCAGGGAGAAGCCGGAATGACCATCTGCCAAGGGGAATCCAGCGATACGATGCGGATTCCAGGAAGGGAAGGTGCGTCGAACCCGAACCTACATCCCCATACGCAGGGGACATGAGAAAAAAAATATACATTCCCTGTCGGGAATCCAAGTGGGCTGGCATTTTAGGTTGGAGGCGATGCGATGTCTTAGGTTGGAAAACCTGGGTGCTGGAGGGAAAAACCCACAAAGTAAATGTTTGTGAAGTCAAATTTTTATTTCAGAAACTCACCTAAGAGCGGAAATCCTCCGGAAGAATATGGATGGAACTAGTGGCGACAGAAAAGCCAGCTAGCTAGCTCCCGAGAGCTGCCTGGTGGCAAAAGGAGGACCCGCAGCGGGTGAGGGTGTAAATGCAGGCTCCTGTCGGTTACGGTGCGGATGGGTGCGAGGAAATGGCTGGTCTACGGGTGGCCCATGGGAACACAGAGTTCACCATGCGATGCACCCGGAACGGTAAAAGACCTCGCAGGCACATCCACTGCGTAATCGGACAGGACGCCGCTGGTAGCACGATCACGGTGTAGAGCTGAAGACGCAAGAAAGGCACACGGTTGGTGGCTCCGGTTAGGCATTATTCCATTCCCCCTAGATTTGTTGTCCAGATTGAATTGGTTTGTCGTCTGAAAATTAAAGTAAGCGTGTTAAGTGTTAGGAATATCGGTAGCAATTAGGATTATAGGTTGGTTACATGGTTAAGGAGTACAATTTGCGGTCACAAGCTGGGAAAATTACCACTAGGACTCCACGGTTGGAAGGTCCGCAAGATAGAGCGGAAGAAGGCGTCGTAGGCGGTGCAGCAAATATAACTGGGACGTTTCTCCACCGCGCCATGGAATCCTGAGCGAGGCGTATGAGACGCACCGTGCGGCGGCGTCTGACAACATTAGCCATACACCTTAGGAGGAGATTCGCCGCGATTTCATGGAGATGATGACGATGATTAACGAGGTGGTCCAGCCATTAAAGGGGACGGCAGCTGCAGTCCGGTCATTGCAGCAGCCGGAAAGGCAGGGGGACGTCGGAGCCGACTGCGGCGGCAGAGCCAGCGGACGCCAGAAGGCGGTTATCACGACAGGAGCGTATCCCAAGGCCAAGCCGTAAGTGGAGGAGCCGAAGAAATCGCCACCCAAACCTCCGCACAGCTGCGACTCGGACCGAGGGTTCGACGTTGGATGGTACCCAGGTGGGCAACAAAGGGCGAACGGCTGGCAGCACCACCGTTTTCCGACGGCGTACGAGGCGCGGGCAAGCGGCAGCGAGGGTCTCTGGGGGCCTGAAAGGAGAAAAGAGGCCGTTAGAGGGGTCCGGATCGAAAAGTGGGAGATATTCTTCGACGGCGACCCGAACAAACTTGCCGTAGAGGACTTTGTCTTCCGGATGGAATACCTACAGCGGCAGTCAAGGTTTTCCTTGAACAGGTACTGGGCAGCTTCTACCAGCTGCGAGGCCAGGTTGCCGAGTGGTATTGCCAATTCGTCCGGGAGAGTCCGCCGCAGACGTGGGAGGACCCCAAGGAGAGCTTGGTGGTGAGATTTCGTGGCAGAGCAGGCGACTTCGAGCGGATGCGCGGGCGTTTAAATTCCAGCCCAGTGGGCGGCAGGTGGAGGAAGTTGCGGCCGATGCACCCGAGGGTGAAGCGGAAACGTCCTCCGTTCGCCGGTCGTCAAAGAGGTATTTCGGCACCGGATGATCTGTTCGAACTTTGGCCGAACAGGCCACGAGTTCCGCGACTGCCCGTCGCCGGAACGGAAGATTTTCTGTTTCCGTTGCGGGAACCCGGAGGTTTTTTTTTTTTTTTTTTTTTTTGTTTGTTTATTTGGTTGTATGCAAGTTTGCTGCTAAACTTATTTGGCTACATATCTATTATTATTTAACAATTTTATGTATCGAATATGTATCAATGTTAATTAAAAATTAGTTTAAACGCCGGGTTGGCAGCTCCCGGATTATGACCCTCTTCAGGCGTCTCCTGGTCCTAGTCCAGCTCATCCTCCTGGCCAGCGGGTTTGGGTGACTCCAAAGTCTGGTTCTGTGTCTGGCAGCTAAGGTGTTCACGGCGTCTCCGATTGCAGGGACTTGCAATTCGATTCAAATGCGTCCTGGCCGCACTGCCGTATATTGCCATTCCATATTGCCAAATCGGTGCTAGCAGGGACTGGTAAAGGCGAGTCTTGCACCTAATACTCAGCTTCGACTTCGGGCAAGTTAGCCAGCTTAGACGCCTGGCAGTGTTTTCCAACTTGGTCCTTGTCTTTTTGATGTTCGACGCGAACGTCAGCCTCTTGTCCAGGACCAGTCCCAGGTATGTGTGCTCCTCGCGTTGCGGCAACAGCTGACCATGAAGAAAGACCCCTGGACATGTGTCTCTTCTCAAGGCGAATGTGACCACCGCACACTTGTCTGTGTTGATGGCCACATTCCATCTACAGGCCCAGTTCTCAAACCTCTTCAGGAATATCTGAAGTTTGTCCGTGGCACTGTAGACGCAGCTGGAGCTTGCAAGGATTGCAGTGTCGTCTGCATATGTCGCTACACACACGCTTCTTGAGCTCAGATGAAGTGGGGCATCGTGCGCAAACAAGTTATATAGTGTAGGGCCCAGTACACTACCTTGTGGAACTCCGGCAGTTATCCTCCTGGTAGTTGAGGCTACTCCATCCTGCACCACTTGGAAGGTTCGATCGCTGAGGTAGCTTCTGACTAACTCGAACAGTTGAGGAGGCAGAAGTTCCTTGACCTTTGATAGGAGCCCTTGGTGCCAGACCCTATCAAAGGCCTGCTGGATGTCCAGGAAGGCAGCCACCGTATATTGCCTTCTTTGAAATCCATCCACGACGAAGTCCACTACACGGTGAAGTTGCTCGGGGGTGCCATGTCCTTTGAGAAAGCCGAATTGGTGCCTGGGGATCGCTTGTGTGACTTCTGGTATCCTTTGCAATCTTTCCAGAATGCACCGTTCAAAGACCTTAGCAAAGGTCGGCAGGAGGCTAATCGGCCTATAATTGCCCACATCCTTCGAGTCCTTGCCCTTTTTGTGTATCATTACAACATTTGCATGCTTCCAGCTTTTCGGGAAATGTCCCAGCCTGAGTGCAGCGTTGAACATCAAGACCAAGAAAAGGAGAGCCTTCTCCGGAAGGAGTTTTGCTACTCGGCTGGAAATGCCATCCGCTCCTGGCGACTTCCGGTGCTTCAGCTTCCTTATCTTGGCCTGGACTTCAGGCAGCCGGATTGGGGGAATAGGAAGCGTCATCTGGTGAGGTTCCTCTAGTGCTGCATGAACTTTTTCGACTCTCTCCCTTGACGCAGTTTCGAATGGAGTGAACCGCTCCTCCAAACTCTCGGCAAACGCCTCGGCACGTTCAAGCGGAGACTTGGCCCAAGTCCCATCCGCTTTCTTCACCGGGTATTTGGGGGAGGCTTGCCTCTTACTTCTGCCCGCGATTCTCCACAGCGCGAAGTCGGAATCCTTATCTGGAGTAGCCTCCTCCAGCTCCTTGTCCAACAACTCCTCCCTCAGTTGGTTGAGCAACTTCCGAACTCGATTTCCCAGCCTGCGGAAGATACGCAAAGTCCTTGGGTCATGGGTTCTGCCATACTCCCTCCTAAGTCGGTGTTTCATCGCCAGAAGAGCACTAACTTCCGGTGGTAGTGGAGAGCAGGCTCTTCTGGGGTGAATACCCGAGGGAGGCGACGCTTGCTCTGATGCTTCCCAGATTTTAGCCTCCAGCAGAAGTGCAGCATCATCCAGATCCTCCGCAGTGCATATCTCAATATTGAGGTGAATGGAGTCATCCAGCGTCCTCTGGAAAGACCTGATGTCGGATCCAGTGGGCAGGAGCAGCTTCCTAGGCACAGTGAAGCTTCCTGGGAGGTGGAGACTAACAATAAGCGGTATGTGATCCGAGCTGAGCTCAAAGGAGTCTTCAATAGTCAACCTACGACCTTGAAGACCTTTCAAGAGTGCGAAATCCAAAGCAGAGGGAGTTCCGCCATTACAGGGGAAACAGGTGGGTCTTCCTGTGGCCAACACATCCGCTCCCAAGTTGTCCAGAGCTTCCACAATTGCAGCTCCTCTCCTATCCGCTCTGACACTACCCCATCTGCGATGCTTAGCATTAAAATCACCTCCGATAATGGCTTTGTCTCCACAAATGTTAAGCATGGCCTCAAAGTCATCACATGTCCAGGCAGGACGAGGCGGCAAGTAAACCGCAGATACATCCAGTTCACCCATGTCAGTGCTGAGCACAATCCTCGCCATCTGTAGGAGTCCCAATCGTATCGGGCTTTGCTGGTAACAAGTCAGGCCGTGCTTAACTAGAATAGCTGCTCCGCCCCTAGAAATCGCACTCGGGAAGTCCGCCCTGTGTAAACTGTATCCTGGAAAGCTTATGTACTCTCCGTGCTTAAGGTGGGTCTCAGAACTGCCTAAATTGTGAGGGAAACAGGAGGACGAGCGCCGGAAAGGTGGGAGACCCGCGCTTGGTATACAGGCCCAGCCGCAATTAAAGATCTCACCAGTGCAATAACTGTACCTAGAAATGAACAAATTAAAGTAGATGTAAATAAAAGTAAGGTAACGCCTAACCTGTTAAGATATTTACCAGCCGAGGAGCGGATGCAGAAGGCACATAACCGGATATTTGGCAGCCACCAACTAGAGGGAATCCGGAGCGTCAGCCGGAGGCTCTTGAAGTCCAGAGGCACCAGACTCGACGAGCCGTGGTCGAAGCCGTACGCTGAGGGATGGGTGACGATCCCAGTTTACGGGTTACTCGAAAAATACTTTTCCGTGAATACTGCTGCGGGAGAAGACAGGTCGATTATCGGACGAGTGCATGTGCCGGTACAGTCTAAGGAAGTGGAGAAGGTGCTCACCTTTTACGTGTGCCCGTATTTGGAACAGACCATATACCTCGTATGCATGTAGTAGAATAGATGTTCCAATATAATGTTCCGCTCGAAATAATCCAAAAGATTTGTAGTTAGAGTATTTATTATTGTGCATTTATTTGGTTTTACAATAATTTGTAGAAGGGTCAGAGCAGCCGTTTTTGCCGCTCTGAGGTCGTCAAAGGTACTTCTCCTATCACATTTACTTATAAGCTAAGGAGGTCTAAGTCTCGTAGCTGCGCTGCGAACAGCGGCTTCTCAAGTATATAGCTATGCTCACTTAGTCTGGAGCGCGGATGTATATGCACATACATAAGGTCCGCTCGTGTTGCATTTATGGTGACACTTGTACTTTCTGCGTGCGGGCCAATGCATAGCGAGCGGTTCATATTTCAGCCACTTAGGTTTATGACCGAAGCCTTGAATTGTAAAAACACTGGGGCAAAGTGTTACAGTGTGTTGCCTTTAAGTACTCTTGCTACAGTGGGTGGTCTATATATATTTTTATATGTGTGCAAAATAACGTAATATAATGGAGTAATTTATAAATATAAAATTACAAATTTAAAAAATATGATATTAACTAAAATTGTTTTTTTTGGTTTTAATTTATTTTTTTTTTATTTAGTTTTTCTATTTTTTTTGTTTGTAAAGTTTTATATATGGTTATCTTATGTACGCTTATTTCATGTATGGCTATACGTGATATATATATGAAATAAAAAGTTTGATTATGAAATAAAGAGTTTTAATCAATCTGTATGTACTATTTTTTTTTATTTTTATTATTTATTATAGTTATGTTATCTCTAGTTCCTATTTGTTTTACCTTATAAGGACCTATATATTTAAAACCTAACTTATTTTTAAATGAAAATCTAAACTAGTTTTGTCGTAATTAAGTTTCTGTTTTAACTTATGGTATTCTAACATTAGTCTAGCTCTCTTAAATGCCTGTTCTAATCTAAATTTTGATTCCTTAGCATAGTCTTCTATATTATAAAGGGTTTTAATGTTATCTATACTATTGAAGTGCTTTGGCAAAATTAAAAGTTTTACCAAAAACTAGCTCGTGTGGACAGTAATTGTGTGCCATAGAGCGGGTTGTGTTGAAACAATATACGAAGTATTGTAGCCATGTATCCCAATCTGTTTTATCAATTGAGATATATGAGCGTATGAATTCATTAAGTGTTCTGTGGCTTCGCTCCACAGTTCCGACAGTCTGGTGGTGGTGTGCAGTTGAATTTATGTTTTTTATATTTAAATTTTTACATAAATCTTCAATAATTGAATTTTTATATTTTGTTTCCATGTCCATAATGAACTTGACCGTTCTTTAAAATAAAATATTCAAATATAGCTTCTGCTACTGTGTTTGCACTCTTATTTGGTATTGGTATAGCTACTAAATACTTTGTTAAATCGCAGATGAGTGTTACTGCGTATTTGTTTCCATTATTTGAATTTGGTTGTGGACCAATTGTGTATTGACCCAGGGGTTACCAGAATTAAACACCTTATTTTCCAAAACTCAACATATTAACTTTATTCACATTTGATACATCTGCTTCGTACGGCCGCTCGCTGTTAACTAACTGCATCTCCGCCTCCTCTTTGATGCTCCCGCTAATGTCGCCACCGATCTCTTCGGCGGCGTTGGTGCTCTTCGATGGCTCCCACATCCCTCCTTTACTTAAAGGTTTCAGTTTCAAGGGTTGTTTGCCCGAAGGTAATGGTTCATACGCTGGTTGATTTAACTGGTGCTCGGTTGCTTCCTGGCTTTGCTGGTCACTCTGCACTATGGGGTTTTTGACCTGTTTTTGTGGCATTAAGTCATTTTTTAAAAGTTAGTTAAATTTAAAAAAATTAGTGGGAATGTATTAACAGAACATCAAACTGTTATGCCTCATACTCAAAATGTTAATATTTAACAGCAGCTGTTAGCATAACAGCTGTAAAGTCAGCTGTTGCATGCCGAGGCGTGAGCGTTAAGTTTGTAATTTAAACAACGTGTTCTTTTAAAATAAATAACTTACGTAAAACACATTTTTGAAGCAAAAGTAAATAATGGACACTGATTTCCAAGGTTTGTACTATATGTTAGAAGTATTAATTGTTCAAATTTTGCGTGTCTATACTAACATTTTGTCATTTTAAAAATTCACCTTAAGATGAAATTTAAGAAATAAATTTCAACTTTGGGTAGAGTTTTGAAATAGAAGTATTCCTTGGTTTTCAATGAGTCCAAGTGTATGTTGTAGCGTTGTCAATTCTGAGTAAAAGGCTGTTTGTCTTATTGTGCACTTTTCCGCACTATTGGTGCAATTTTAATTTTTCTTAGATAACCTCACTGTTTTCAACGCCGATTTGGTTGCTGTTCGGAGTAGCAAAAATGGCCGGCTTGAGCAAAAAAAGGCTGTAACATGATTTTTCGAAATAGAAAACGAAATAAATGAATAATTAAACTAATACTTAAAATAAAATATTAGTTTTAACCCTTTGAGTATGACGGAATTTGTTATTTTTTGATTTAGCTGCACTTATGGGAAAACACTGCAATTCAGCATTTTAGTCTGATAGTTCCTAGGGAAAACGTTATCCGATTTAGTTCAAAATTGCGATATCGCAATAAAAGAGCAACAAATTTCAGCTCCTAAAATTTCATTAATTTATCTTTAGGTTTACCCGATCGTTCCTATGGGAGCTATAGGATATAGTTTCCTGATCCTAACGATTTTCATACCATATGTGCGCAGGGGCAAATAATAACGATTTGTAAAGTTTCAAGTCGATATCTCTAAAACTGACCGAGCTATTAATTAAAGCCACAAAAACAGGTCAAAAACCCCATAGTGCTCTGGATTGATGGCATCTCAAGTTGGGTGGAGCCTGTTATGGGAGTAGAAATATTGGGGTCGCTTAAACCCGTTGGTATTTTCTTTACGTGAGATACATTTCTCGTAAGGGTCCTACCTTCCCCCATGATTTTTACGATGTTATTATGTTTCTCAATGACCTCAAACTCGGTTTTGTCCAAGTTTGGAGTTAGTTTGTTTGGAAAAACTTCGTTTTTCAAAAGTACTTTATCACCAACCTTTATATTGTTTTCTTTAGCTCCTCTCTTTTTATCTGCATTTTCCTTTTCCTTTTCTTTCATTAAACAGTCTCTGTCCCTTTCAGCAGAATCTGTAAATGTTTCATTAATATCACCTATATATATTGAACATAAGTTGAGTAGGGGCAACGCCTGTGGTGCCATGTGGAGTCACATTGTGCATAACTACAAGCTTCTGGATTTCTTCTTTATAATTTTTTGAATTTGAGTATGCTATTTTTAGCCGTTTAACTAATGATTTGTTCATATTTTCCACTTCCCCATTAGCCTGGCCTTTTAATCTGTTCTATTCCAAAAGTTTTGCAGTATTCAGCAAATTCTACACTAGTATATTGCCGCCCGTTATCAGTTCGCAAATGTTTTGGATACCCTAGTCTGCAAAATATTTCTTTCATTACTTCAATAAGACTAGCTGAAGTAATGGAGCGCAAAATTTTGAACTTCATATAGCGGAAGTAATAGTCAATAAAAACTAAAATGAATTCGTTGCTCGGTAGAGAACCCAGCAGATCAGACGCTACCCAAATCCATGGACCTCTTGGAAATGGGTTTCTATCTGGCTGTGCTGGCTTTAAAGCTTGAGATACTATTAGACAATCCCTATAATGTTTCACGAAAGATTCGGCATCGCGGTCTATCAGAGGCCACCATACCTTAGACCTCAGGCGTCTTTTCATGGCAGACTCACCAGGATGCCCTTCGTGAGCCAGCTTCAGTACCCGCTTCCGAAGCGTTTCTGGAATAAATTATCCAAAAGATTTGTAGTTAGAGTATTTAATATTGTGCATTTATTTGGTTTTACAATAATTTGTAGAAGGGTCAGAGCAGCCGTTTTTGCCGCTCTGAGGTCGTCAAAGGTACTTCTCCTATCACATTTACTTATAAGCTAAGGAGGTCTAAGTCTCGTAGCTGCGCTGCGAACAGCGGCATCGGAGAGATGGCTATGTATTCTCAAGTATATAGCTATGCTCACTTAGTCTGGAGCGCGGATGTATATGCACATACATAAGGTCCGCTCGTGTTGCATTTATGTTGACACTTGTACTGTCTGCGTGCGGGCCAATGCATAGCGAGCGGTTCATATTTCAGCCACTTAGGTTTATGACCGAAGCCTTGAATTGTATAAACACTGGGGCAAAGTGTTACAGTGTGTTGCCGTTAAGTACTCTTGCTACAGTGGGTGGTCTATATATATTTTTATATGTGTGCAAAATAACGTAATATAATGGAGTAATTTCAGTACCCGCTTCCGAAGCGTTTCTGGAATAACAATACGGTTACCTCGCAGAAGGATAGGTCCTATTGTAGACAGCTCATATCGAAATGGGTAAAGTTTTCTGGAAGAGTTCTATTCCCAAGAGTTGTGTTCCAGACAGGCCATCGCATCTATGATTTCTGCACCTCTCATAGAACCCTCTGCAATTTCAGAAATGGTCATCGATTGAGGAATGGCCTTCTCGATTATCCGCAGGATGCTGTTTTCAACTTTTCCGTCAGGAGAGTCGCATGATGATAACTGGCAAAGTCGAGATAATGCGTCGGAAATGTTTTCTTTTCCCGCCTTGTATATAACTTTAAAATTATATGATTGCAGGCGTAGTAACCATCTCTCTATGCGGGGTGGTGGCTTGGACGTTGGTTTGAAAATGGCCTCCAATGGCTTATGGTCGGTAACGAGTTCAAACTTTAGTCCCGCTTGTGACGAAGTCACTGTATTTTATATGTAAATAGTAGGATTAAGTTGTATATATTAGTTTAAGATAGGATAGGGATAGGTTAGGTTACAATTAGGTAGGGAATAGGGGAGTAGGGAGTAGGAACGTAGGCGTTGGCCGCCCACCGGCCACGCCCATAACGGCCACACCCACCGGCCACGCCCACACCGGCCACACCCACCGGCCACGCCCACACCGGCCACACACACCGGCAACATCAGCCGGCATCATCGCCGGCAACATCGGCTAGCAACAATTGGCTAGCCGGGAGCAGCAACATTGTTGCGGAGCAACGGCCCGGGAGCGGGACGGAATTTCAGAAAAGAACGGGTGGAACCAGGAACGGCGCGTGCCAGCGATCGCGGCAGCGCTGCCGCCACGGGAGACGCAGAATTAGGTCAGGGCGAGTTTTACAATTAAATTCGCAATTACTCGCGGTTTGGCCTTTAACAGGAGCAGCAGCAATTAGTGGAGATTTAAAAGTGCGTGCGCGCAAGTAAAAGTGTGTGAAACAAGAGGAAAAGGAGACAGAAGATCAGCAGCAGCAGAGGCATAACTGGCTGGAAACTTACATTTCGGTGAGCGAAATATTTATGCAAATATATTTGCGGGCGAGAATATTCGGTGAAATTAAGAATAAAGGAAAAGGAAAGAGTGGGGAAAATTAAAGCGATAGGAAGTTATTTAAATTTTAAGAAATTATAGAGGTGTAAATAAAACTACAATGAATCTACTGGTTATTGAATATTTTCTCAATTCATTCGCTGCCACTCCTACCACCCTCTGCTCGCCTCTTTCCCATGTCGGCGGCCGTTGGGCAATCCCAGGCGCCGAATTGGGCAAGACGGGAACAGAAGCGCCCCGCTGCTGAGATTAATTCCGGGCGAGGGCGCGTGCGGCGGCTGTTGGGTTTCCCCAAGCCGCTTGTCCAATCTCAGGGAGCGTCATAGGGATTAGCCCGGACGCCCTCAGCCAAATCGCGAGTCACGGGGGAATCTTAGGGGAAAGGGGCGACGGCCGCCGGGAATTAATTCCAGGCGGAACCGGCGCACCGCGGCCGTTGGGTTCGGACCAGGCCGCGGGGTTAGGTTTGGGTTGTTGTGGGCCGGTTCCAGTCTCTAGCGGAGGGTTCAGGCGGCCTCGCTCATGTTCTGGCGTTTCCAAAATATAAATTATTCTGCAAGGGACTCTGGGCCGCTGAGTTCATATCTCGGCCTTTGCATCCTTAAACGCTAGATAATATGTAACGAACACACTCATCGAGCGTTGTTTACCTTAACATCCTCTGTCTACTCATGACCGCCAGGCTCAGGGAAAAGTGGGCGTGGGTTTGATGTTAAGATAAACAAATGTGTCACAAAATTAATAATTGTAGACAGAGACGATAGCGGCAATTAGGATAACCCATGAACAAAGTCCCTATTAAAGATGAGACCCAGATTATTGGGCTCAATCTATACCCACCCTACCTGTGGAGTCCAGAGTTCTCAGAGAGTATGTGACCCAGAAATTTTAGTTTCTTTATTTCCCAAATACATTTTTGTTCGTTTGCACGACGTTGTTTTCGCTAAATATTTTGCAAACATCTTTCAAAGTCTTGTCATGATCTAATTGGGGTCACGCAGGACCCTAAACATTTTTATAACTTTGTTAACTCTAAACGTAAACCCACGTTATACCCTCTCTCGCTGTCATTTAAGAATACTACAGTAAATTCTGATCAAGCAATTGCTAATCTCTTTGCTGAGTTTTTTAAAACGACATATTCGCCCTCTACGTTTTCAGATCATACATTTTCTCCAGCTATGCCCAGTTCGTCCTTAATCTTCAGTCCTATTTTAAACGAAAGCTCACTTATTCTTGATCTTCAACTTGTTAAGCAAGTTTATTCGCCAGGTCCCGATGGTATACCTGGCTCTGTGCTTAGGTATTGCTCCAAGGCGCTGTGTAACCCCCTTCTTAAATTGTTTACCTTTTCTTTAGAATCCTCAGAATTTCCCCTTATTTGGAGGGAATCATTTGTTATTCCTCTCCACAAAAAAGGTAGTAAATCGGATGCCAGTAACTATAAGTTAATCTAAGTTATCGGTTATCCCCAAACTTTTCGAGAATGTAATCACCCCTCACTTGCAACATCTATGCAGATCTGTCATCTCTCCATGCCAGCATGGTTTTATGAAGCGAAGATCAACCACGACCAATCTTCTGGAACTTACCTCTTTCGTTATTAGGGGCTTCCAACAAAACTTTCAAACCGATGTTATTTACACGGACTTTAGTAAAGCTTTCGACTCGGTTCATCATTCTCTTCTGGTTAGAAAACTTGATTCAATGGGGTTTCCTAGTGATCTTCTTACGTGGATTTCGAGTTATCTAAGCGACAGGACCCAAAAGGTTCTGTTCAGAAACGTCCTATCCAATAGCCTCAGGGTCACATCTGGCGTCCCATTGTCACATTGTTTATCAATGATTTGCCGCAGGTTCTAACCAAATCTAGAGTACTTATGTATGCTGATGACGTTCAATTTTGCTTGCAGTATAGGGACAGTTCATGCCAATCAGACCTACAATCAGATCTTGATAACTTCCAAACATGGACGATCCATGCTAACGATTTACATCTCAACAGCTCATAATGCAAACTGATGACATTTTCACGTGTCACTCCCCTGCTTGCCACCTATATGCTTAACGATTGCTCTTTCGAAAGAATTACTATCGTTGATGATCTGGGTGTCCGCCTGGATCTTAAACTTTCGTTCTCTGAACACATTTCTTGTATGGTTAACAAAGCCAGAGGCATGCTGGGATTCATTAAAAGGTGTGCGAAGGAATTCGATTCTGCTTATGTAACGAAGAATCTCTTTCCTTCGTTAGTTTGCCCTATATTAGAGTATGGTTCGTGCGTCTGGGGTCCTCAATTTGCTTTTCGCCCTATGTGGCCTACCCTGGGATGCCAACCTTAGATTACCGTCTTACTCTAGTAGACTTCTCCTACTTAATCTACCTTATTTAGCTAACCGCAGGACGATGCTTGGCGTCGTCTTTTTACATAAACTTATCCACGGTGATGTGGAGAGCCCCTTCCTTCTAGGCCAGCTCAATTTCCATGTTCCCCGTCTTTCTTCTAGAACTTTTATACCACTAGTAGTTAACCACTGTAGGCGTGAGTTTGAAGTACATGAGCCCTTTAGGGTTTTATGTACTTATTACAATCGTCTTTTTAGTAGCATTGAAGGCATTGAAAGCCTTCAAAAACTAAAAACTGTATTGCTTGTAGTACTATCCCGTAGTGTATCCTATTTTTTCCTCGTTCTATCCTTTTTTTTTTTTTCTCTCGCGTCTTACTAGCACGCGTTTCGTGCCGTACGTCACACGGCTGCGCCCCTCGGTCGGTTGGGCGGGAGGTGGGGTGTGAAAATTACAACGTCATCGATATATGTCATGGCATTGGTAAAAGTTATCAGAAGATGTTCGAGGTGACGTTGAAATAATTCTGGAGCTGAGTTCACTCCAAACATTAGACGTTTGTATCGGAAGAGTCCTTTTGATGTTATAAAAGTCGTAATTTCTCTTCTGGCTTCATCTAGCTCTAGCTGATAATAGGCATCTTTAAGATCTAACCGCGAGTAGAATTTTGCATCTTTAAGCCTTGTCATAAAAGATTCAAATGTCGGTAGTGGATAGTTTTCTCGTCGAATCGCTCTGTTTGCTACTCGCATATCGACGCACAAACGAATATCTCCATTTTCCTTGAAAGCCAGTACAATGGGAGAAATCCATGAACTAGGACCCGTGACCTTTTTGATGATATCTCGATCTAAGGCATCTTTGAGTTTAGCCGCAACTTTATCTTCTAGGGCTACTGGAATTCTTCTTAATGGCTGCTGAACTGGCTTAACTTCAGGATCAATCCATAGTTTTATTTGAACACCTTTCCATTTGGGAAATGGTTTTGTCTCTTCTACAGGACTAACATTTAAGCCGAGGCGAAGAACATTCAGCTTAATGGCTGACTGACTAATGATTGCACGTCCATTTTGTATGACAAAAATGTAGCAATCACCTCGAAATCTGGAGTTGCCGATATGGGTGCTTCAAAAACGCAAATTATTTCAAGTAATTTTTCAGAGGCATATCCCCGAAATTGTTTTTGTGAGTGTGATCTGGCATTAAACATTGTAGCGTTTTTCTTTTTAAGCATCTCCCAATCTGTCTGACTTATGAGGTTGAATCGTGACCCCGAATCAATAATAAGGGACATTCCATGGCCCCCTATTTGGCAATTAATGAATTCTTCTTCTTCGTCACTCCATACCCTAAAACAATCTGTACTTTCCTCCTTCCGTTTGGGATCTGGGCACCCATCCTCTACGGAACGCACATCAAATTGTCGCCTTTTTATGTTCAATTATCTCGGCTAAAAAGTGTTCTTCACTCAAAAGCTTCTTTTTAAGTTCCAGTGAAGCCCAAGAATCTATGATTTTGTTCTTTAGAAAAATTTCTTCAATTTCTGCTTTGGATTCGCCAAATGAGCACTTGTACATTTGTTGTCGCAATCGTAAAACAAATTTAGAAAAGTTCTCCTCGTCTAATGGTGTCAAATTTCGAAACATCAAACGTCGAGTTTTGTTTAGGCGAAAAATATGCATTTAGTTTCTCAACCAAGATTGCGAAAACATCCTGCTCTTTATCATACTCTGTTAGTGCACCTGGTAATGAGAATGCAACGGTCTGAAGTTGTACACCACCCATGTGGACAAGTTTATTCTTCTTGGTTTTCGGTGACACGATTTGCTCAGCTTCCAGATATATTTTACACGCTCTGAACCATTTTTCCCATTCATTTCGGAGTATTGACTTTTCGATGGTTTCACATAAAAATGGTTTCAAATTATTTTCTGTCATTTTGAATTTAATTATATTTTGCTAATAGGAAAAAGGATTAATATAACAGTTAATTTAATTTTTCGTTTTGAGCGACGTGTTTCGCAAGTGAGAGTAAAGCCTCCCGCGCCTACGCAGGTACGGCCATCTCTCTCTCTCAGTTCTTTATTCTACTTTGCGTCTTAATTTCTTTGCTTTTAAAAAAAAAATTTGTTCGGTTCACTAAATGTTGTTTCCATTTGTGAATTTATTATTTTTACGTACCTTTCCGCAAGAATAAAGGTTTTACCTTTACCAATGTTTTACCAATGTGTTGAAACTCAACATATTAACTTTATTCACATTTGATTAATCTGCTTCGTACGGCCGCTCGCTGTTAACTAACTACTATGCATCTCCGCGACCTCTGTGATGCTCCCACTAATGTCGTCACCGATCTCTTCGGCGGCGTTGGTGCTCTTCCGTATATATTCTTGATCAGGATCAACAGCCGAGTCGATCTAGCCATGTCCGTCTGTCCGTCTGTCCGTTTCTACGCAAACTAGTCTCTCAGTTTTAAAGCTATCTGAATGAAATTTTGTAGTTAGTCTTCTATATACTCTCACTCGTACATATGTCGGAACGAGCCGGATTGGACAACTATATCATATAGCTGCCATAGGAACAATCTGAAAATTTTTAGAAAAAAAATTCTAACTTTGTCAGTTTTCAACATATTTTCATCAAAGTTGGTATTTAGCTGATTTGTACTATTTCTGAATTTCGGTTTTAATTTCATGAAAATCGGCCATCTATATAATATAGCTTCCATAGGAACAATCAGGAAAACTAAAGAAGAAAACCATAACTTTGTCAGTTTTCAAGATATTTTCACCAAACTTGATATTTAGCCATCTTATATTATTTCGGAATTTCGGTTTTAATTTCGTGAGAATCGGTCGACTATATCCTATAGCTTCCATAGGAACAATCAGGAAAATAAAAAAAAAACCCATAACAGCCGATTTTCAAACCATTTTTATCAAACTTGAGATTTGGCAACTAATAATTATTCCAGATTTTCGGTTTTAATTTTTTGTTAAAGTTCTGCAAGGGTATATAAACTTCGGTGAGCCGAAGTTAGCTTTCTTTCTTGTTTTAAAGCTATCAATTGAAACGTGCTCAAAGATAAAATCCCACGGTGCACTTTAAGTTGGTTGATGTGGTTAATACCGGCCTGCTTTTCAAGCCATTGAAAGAATTGACCTAAGTCAATGGTTCCATTAGTATACAAATCGTACTTCTATACTTTTCTTTCCGTGTTTAAATAAACACGTCTTATATTTTACATGCAAGGTCACTACTTTACGTACTTCATCATTATTAATGACCTCATATACGTTTGGCTTTGATGTTTTCTCTATAGATTGCTTATGCAATTCTATTTTTTTTATTACTGCGCAGGATTTCTGTCTACTTTGATTTCTGGTAGTGACTTTGTTTATTGTATGTTTTTTAAGTCAGTGATAGTGATTCGTGATAGCGCATCGGCTACATAGTCATCTTTACCCTTAAAATACTCTTCTGTAAAATTATATTCCTCTAATTCAAGTATCATTCGTGTTAGTTTGGAACTGGGGTTTACCATTGAAAATAAGTCCTCTATTGTCTGTTTTGACAGTGAAGTGTTTACCATAAATATATGGTCTGAAATGTGATATTGCCCAATGAATTCTTGATCAGCGTCAACAGCCGAGACGATCTAGCCATGTCCGTCTGTCCATATGAAACACTGGATCTCAGAGACTATAAAAGATAGAGCTCTATTTATTTCGACAGTATTTGGTTTGCTTGCACGCAGATCAAGTTTGTTTTAAATATTTACCACGCCCACTTCCGCCCACGCAAATCATCAAAAAGCAATATCAAATCATTTTAAAGCTAGAGCTAGAATTTTGGTATGTATAGTCTGTGTGATTCCTGAAAATTTGGTTGCGATCAGATAAAAATTGTCTAAGTTATTAAAGAAATAATTTTGTATGGCCACAAACGGCTCCTGCAGCATGCCTTATTTGGTTAACCAACTAGACGAACTAAATATTTTTACTAGTTCTTGGTTGTGATCAGAAAAGAATCTTTTAAGATATTCGAGGAGCCATTTTAATAAATAGTAATAATTATTAGCCACTTTAATGCAATAATAACGCGTTTTTACACACATAGATACATATGTATGTATTTGTATATGCATGTCATTATATTATATTACACTTGCATTTGCATTTGACCGTTATGTTCAAAAATGTATTAACTATTTACTATGGGTAGCAGCACAGTCGAGCTCACTCGATTGTAGCTTTCTTACTTGTTTTATTAAACGTCTGTAATAATTGCAAAATGCAATGAATCTTCTAGCGCTGTCTGCATCATGTGGGACTGGATAATTTTGAATGACGTCGTATTTTTTGTCGTCGGGCAAGACTCCTTTGTCTGTGCACCTATGTCCTAAGAAGTCACTTTCTTAGGAAAATGAACATTTTTCAGGATGTAACTTTAGGTTGTGCTGCCTACATTTCCCGAAAACATCAGTTAAGTTCTGGAGCATATGTTTCATATGTTTCGGAACAACCTATGACTATTAAGTCATCCATATAAAAAATGCTTGCGAAGGTTCTAGTCCAGAGAAAGCTATAGTCATCATTCTCTGAAAAGAATTTGCCACTATTTTTAAGCCGAATAATCGCGTGAAGCAATATGAACCATTGCTTGTTGAAAAGCATGTTATATTACGTGAACTTTTTTCGAGTTCAATTTGGTGAAAATCTGACATTAAGTCAAGGCATGAGAAATATGTTGCTCTACCTAGTTGATTCTAGAGAGTGGAAATTTATCAGACAAGTTCTTGAATCTCGTCTTGTTGAATTTTTTTTATGTATACCGGTTTATCATCATTTAATCTCAGTTTTTGTTTATAAAAATTATTGCTAGTGATGGATTCAATTTCTAGTCCGAAAACATCGCTGTACTAGGCGCATAATGTTGTTAGTTGTTTACTAAATTGTGGAGGGACATTTTTTGAAAGCTAGTGAAATATTTAATTAGTTTATTAAATAACCGAAAAAAACTTGGTGGCAAGATAATTTAATTTGGGCGTAAATACGAGACGAAAAAATATGACTTGGGCGTTCGATTTTCAAATTGCGATTGCGCTATTTCACATTATAATAACTCATATGGACTAACTTAACGAAGGTTGGCGAAGACGGGCCGAATTCGCAAAGAGAGCGAGAAAAGTTTATTGTGCTCCCGCCTTCGCCCTAAACTAGCTTACACTAGACTTCAAATTTTTTCCTACAATTTACAACTATATCTAACATCATCCAACACCAGCCCCGTTGAACGCCTCCCACGGCTTAAATATACTGGAAGCGGAGCCAGCTTGTGAATCACCCTCCGGAAGACAGCTCCATCGCTCCGCCTAACGCCGACGACCCTGACCATTCCGTCCTGCCCTGTGTGCGTCGCGACGATCCTCCCTAGGAGCCACCGCTGCCCACCGCTCGTAGGAGTAGGTGCTTTGCAGTTTTGACACCTGACACCCATAGTCCGCCCATGTGCGGAGCCCGAGGGGGTGTGAATCCAAACTCGCATCCGCTTTTTGATGCGAATTCGTGAATCGCGTCCGCCTGCTTCTCGAGCCTTTTGCGAAGAGCTTGGAAGTGGCAACTCGCTCCGACAAAGTTCGTCGCGTTGTCACAGTGTACCGTTTTGGGGACATCCTCGGCGACCAATAAACCTTTAGAAAGACATTAAAAAAGAGTCAGTACTGAGATCTTAAACAATTTCCAAATGAACCGCCTTGGCCGCAAAACAAACAAATAAGGCAGCGTAGGACTTATATGGGGGCCTTCCTGGAATTTTCAAGTCCAGAGCATGAAGTCTATCTCCGGAACATTTCCCATAATTTGAGTAATTAGTCAAAGCTTGCATTTAAAAAAACGCACACACGATCAAACTGTCTGACTGCAGAGTTCCTGAGCGTTTATGGTCCAAATACGCTGTCGTAGGAGGCTCATAAGTGCTCTAGGATCGACATGAAAATTAGTATGGAGCAATGCCGGACGTAGCTCTGCACAAATTGGGAGCGTTTCGTCAACAGCAAGGGAAACTTGGCATCGTATGATATAGAAGCGTTTGCTAGTCGCCCCCCAACTCGCAACAAAAATTGCACCAAGTGCCCGTGTCTTCATGAATGAATGGGTTCAATCGCTGCAGACTTGGGACGACCTTGGAGCCTTTATGAATTTTTCCAATTTCTATTTGATACTCGTGTTTTTGAGTTATTTCGACAATTTTACTAAATGCTTCATTATATTCAGTTGGTGACAGAGATTTTTTTTAAACTATACTCCTGTCTTTGCATTCTTTTATAAAGCGGAACATGTAAGCGAACACTTTAAGCAGTTTGGGGTATGAAGAGAATCCCTCGATGACGTCAAGCAAATCGGACGTTTGCACAGCAGCAGTCAGTCCGACCGCATTCTTCCTTGCTTCCTGACGCACGACTTCCTCATCCAGCTCAAATTTTTGGGCCAGTTCTCCTCTTCGTCCTTCAGAAACCCTGGTCCTGTGAACCAGATTGACTGTCCAATTTCTTCGAAGTCACAACCTCTAGAAACTATAAATGCTGGGTTCTGCTTTGTTAGAACATGCCGCCAAGTAGCTTCTCCTGACCATTCTTGAATCTCCGCAACCCTGTTTGAAACGAGGAGGGATGAGATTGGAATTGAGAGGAATTGACTCATCCCAGTCTAACTTATTAAGCCAAAGTTCCTGTACTAGGATCTTTCCTTTGATTACAATGGGACTTAATAAGCCGAGGGGGTCAAACAGCTTGAATGTTAGCGATAAAAGGTTCCGTTTTGTCGCTCGGATACCGATGACCGAATTGGTAATGTTGATATTCCTAACGCCATAGTAGACTCTGAATCCGAGATAGGTATTGACTTAACTGTGCTCTCAGATGCAGTGACCTTAGGTGAGTTTGAAAACCACTTTGTCAAAATAAAACCTGCTGCTTGAAGAACCTGAGATACTTCAGACTAATTGCCTGTAGCTCCTCTACGCATGCAGCACCAGTTAGCACGTAAAATCGGATCCAATTACGTCGGCAGCTCTAGGGAATGAAAGTTTCGCAGATTCACTGAACATTTTTAAACACCGAATAGCCAAAAATCGGGATGGTCCAGTACCATATGTAACGGTGTTGAGCTTATATAATCTCAAGGATTCAGATGGGTCTCTTCTGCACACTATGAGCTGAACCTGCCTATCCGCTTCATTAACCATTACTTGGCGATACATCTTTTTTACATCAGCAGTCAGGGCGTACCTGTGCAGACGGAAGCGGAGTAGAGTGGAGTACAACTCTTCTTGAATTGTTGGTCCCACCATCAATATATCATTCAAGACCACCTAAGACGATGTTTTGCATAAAGCATCGAAAACGACGCGCAACTTTGTTGACGTGCTCTGGGGCCTCAACACACATTGATGGGGTATGACATAATGTGGAGTGGTAGGAATTTTATTGTCTGTAGGCTACATATGACCCAAGGCGAGATATTCTTCCATGAATTCCAAATACATGGTCTTCATGTAAGGATCTCGAGACAACCTTCTCGAAGGAATTGCCCAACCCATTAGGATCAGATTTATACGGCAGCCTTACTTCGAACCGACCTGATGGCAATACCTGAGTAGTTTGTCTGTAATAATTTGCTTTGGAGTTGGCATTTCCTCCAGTGACCAAAATTCTTTAAAGTGTTGTCAATCGAGAATCATCTACTGCATTGCAATAGCTGCAAGTTTGCTCAGGCTTGCTGTTGGAGGAGGAACACAAAAATGAGCTACGATTATTTGCTTAGTTTACAGATATTTTTTCCTGCTTCGGCTTGTCGATTCTTCAGCTGATAAATGCTGATTTTTTCAAAATCGGACCAAAGCGGCAATTTCTCATAATCAAGCTGTTCCTCCCATTTTTGTTTGGTCACTGGGTCGACTCTATTTAATACCAATTATATCAACATTGCATTCGAAATCTTTGTGTTATCTCCTATCGATAACAGAGAACCATAAATCGACGAAACAGTGTCAAGGAGGATGCAGACTGATGCGATATTTTAGGAAGACTGAATAATGTTGAAATATTATTCATAAATATGAGGCATTCGTCATCGTAAACCTTTTTTAAACTGGCCACTTTTCGAAATTGCTCTCCGTGACTTGGTAAGCTTTAATTGTTCTTAAAGCTTCACCAGAAAGACATGAAATATAATAGTTAAATTTCTCGATAAATGGAATGCTTGCATCTTTATGAACCAAATTTTCGAAGAGGCTAATAAAGTTTTTAAATTCCGAATAATTACCACTGAATATTGGTAGTGCTAAATTCGGAAGACGAACATGAGTTGGTGCTACAGCAACTTCTCCCGGAGTATCGGTATCGCAGTTGCAGTCTGTAAGGCAGCTAATTGCGACATTAATTTTGCCTTCGTCACTATACTAAGTTCTCCCAACTCTTCGCCATATTCGTCGTTACTATCTAGGTCTTTGATTTTTTTTTTTTTTGCGCGAGTCCCACGCCCACCTCCCGCCCAACCGACCGAGGGGCGCAGCCGAGTAATGTTCGGCACGAAACGCGTGCTAGTAAGACGCAAGAGAACAAAAAAATATAACGATGAAATATTAGGATACACTACGGGATAGTACTACAAGCAATACAGTTTTTAGTTAATTAAGGCATTCAATGCCTTCAATACTACTAAAAAGACGATTGTACTTGTACGATTGTACATGAACTTCAAACTCACGCCTACAGTGGTTAACTACTAATGGTATAAAAGTTCTAGATGAAAGACGGGGAACATGGAAATTGAGCTGGCCTAGCAGGTAGGGGCTCTCCACATCACCGTGAATAAGTTTATGTAAAAAGACGACGCCAAGCATCGTCCTGCGGTTAGCTAAAGAAGGTAGATTAAGTAGGAAAAGTCTACTAGAGTAAGACGGTAATCTAAGGTTGGCATCCCAGGGTAGGCCACGGAGGGCGAAAAGCAAATTGAGGACCCCAGACGCACGAACCATACTCCAATATAGGGCAAACTAACGAAGGAAAGAGATTCTTCGTTACATAAGCAGAATCGAATTCCTTCGCACACCTTTTAATGAATCCCAGCATGCCTCTGGCTTTGTTAACCATACAAGAAATGTGTTCAGAGAACGAAAGTTTAAGATCCAGGCGGACACCCAGATCATCAACGATAGTAATTCTTTCGAAAGAGCAATCGTTAAGCATATAGGTGGCAATCAGGGGAGTGACACGTGAAAATGTCATCAGTTTGCATTTTGAGCTGTTGAGATGTAAATCGTTAGCATGAATCGTCCATGCTTGGAAGTTATCAAGATCCGATTGTAGGTCTGATTGGCATGAACTGTCCCTATACTGCAAGCAAAATTGAACGTCATCAGCATACATAAGTACTCTAGATTTGGTTAGAACCTGCGGCAAATCATTGATAAACAATGTGAATAGCTGTGGTCCAAGGTTGCTACCCTGTGGGACGCCAGATGTGACCCTGAGGCTATTGGATAGGACGTTTCTGAACAGAACCTTTTGGGTCCTGTCGCTTAGATAACTCGAAATCCACGTAAGAAGATCACTAGGAAACCCCATTGAATCAAGTTTCCTAACCAGAAGAGAATGATTAACTGGGTCAAAGCTTTAAAGTCCGTGTAAATAACATCGGGTTGAAAGTCTTGTTAGAAGCACCTAATAACGAAAGAGGTAAGTTCCAGATGAAGGGGGTTACACAGCGCCTCGGAGCAATACCTAAGCACTGAGCCCGGCATTCCATCGGAACCTGGTGAATAAACTGACTTAACACGTTGAAGATCAAGAATAAGTAAGCTTTCGTTTAAAATAGGACTGAAGATTAAGGACGAACTGGGCATAGCTGGAGAAAATGTATGATCAGAAGATGTTCAGCAAATAGGTTGGCTATTGCTTGATTAGAATTTACTGTAGTATTCTTAAATGACAGCGAAGGAGGGTATAACGTGGGTTTACGTATAGAGTTAACAAAGTTATAAAACTGTTCAGGGTCCTGCGTGAACTGGAACTTACAACGAGTCAAATAATTTTTATAACACAAAGCGTTAAGCACGGTAAATTTAGATCTAGCACTAAGACAGGATGAGAAAGCCGTTCTTGAACCAGTAAGTTTATATTTATTATAAAGGCTAGATTTTACGTTTTTTAAACGTGTCAGTTCCTTGTTAAACCAAAGTGGTTTATTAGAGACCGACGGGTCGGTTTCAGGAACACATAAGGAGAAAAATTAGTTCATGGCACTGTAAAAGATATCAACGGCGGATGCCATGTCAGAGCTCGTGTAAAGATTAGAACAATCAAATTCGGCTATTAAAGTGTTTAGCTTAGGAATGTGAGCCTTTCGGAAACAGCGGACTCTGTTTAAACTGCTATCAGGTGTCATAGCTAAAACTGTCCCAGTGTCGATAGTCACATTGAAAGTTGGATGATAAGGATCTTCAGGTTGCGTCATTGGAGGAAATCTTATTAGGTTTATGCCTGCAGGATCGGAGACAAAGCATAGATCCAGTAAGCGGTTTAAAGATATGGTTAACTTGAGATAATGATAAATCAAGCAAGCCATTTATGCCGCAGTGTGAAGCACGTTAAATACACCATCAGAAGACCAGTGCGCTTGAGGTATGTTGAAGTCACCCAATGCCACTAATTGGTCCCTATCAGAAAGCCTATTGGAAACTGCCTGAATGGCCGAAAGGCGTTTCCAATAAATTGGCTCTTCCGAAGATGGAGGGATGTAAGAGAAGTTTACATAAATGGTTACGCAGATAAATTCGATGTCAAAAAAGTCATTAGATACCACCCGTTTCGAGATGAGGCAAGAGTTAACGGCAATTAAAACTCCACCACCACGCTGGAGAAGACGGTCTAATCTATAAATAGTGTACTTACATGGAAGAATTTCGGAGCAGAGGATCTCCGGCTTCAACCAGGTTTCAGCAAATACAATCACCTGGAATGCGAAAGAAAGGCTATCCGAATATAGTCTAGAGAGCTTACACCGTAAGCCCCTAGTATTCTGATAGGAAAGTAGTAGGGAAGAGGTTAGTTTTTTGGGACAGAAGGTACAGCTGTGGACACTAAGGATTGTGACGGCTTGGGCAGTTGAACTCCCGCAGGCCGATTTCTCTTCTTTTTTGCTTCGTACTCCTTGATTACAACGTACTCGGCCAGAAGTCACCCGAGCAAATAGTGTCAAAGAGTTGGAATGAGACATTTATCTTAAATGATGAAATGTCTCTGGCATACGAAAATTAGAATTTTTCCACCTTGATATTGCCAGCTTGGGGTTTTCCTTGTATATAGGCTAGAACATCTTCCGATGCGAGATCAGGAACAAGCCTCGAAACAAACATAGTTTTCGAATGTGGGACTGCTGTTAGGGTCTTACGTAACGAATTGTTACCACCCTGGGCCGGTATTCCGGGCAATGTTGAACCCTGGGAGCCAAAGAATTGGGCAGCGCATCGGGCATAACGGACGACGCGGAATTTGCTGGCTGTGCGGCTTCCGTAACCTCAACGACCGATTCGGTTACGGAATCTTTGATCATTCCTGATCTCAGAACCATTGGAACGGGGACCAGGAGCTGTGGCGACGGAGAGTGGCAGGACATCTCACACAGTTGCAGCCGACTAGCAGCGGATTTTTTGCGTTTCAGCGACTCATTTAATAGCTTCATACTATAAAATTGAGCGTCTAGCGCGGAGAACAGGTTATTCGCCTTCCGAAAAGTGGCCATGATCTCAGAAAATCCACTCCTGGTCTGACGCATGAAGGGTGATATTTCCTTCTCAACCGGTCGACAGGCCTCACAGCAATAACGCAGGCCCTTTTTGCTGGACACTGCGTCAGCCATTCGACCCGTCATCTCAATGCACTTAGCGTGCACAACCGCGTCGCAAAGCCAGCAATGGAAACTGGGCTGGTCTGCCAAAACATTTTTTTGGCAATTCTTAATAACACAGACAATATTCTTGGACATGTTCATTAACCCTAGAACCACTGTGAACACTATCAATACTAAAAAAGAAAAGAGATGAAGAGAGAGAACAAAAGAGCGCAAGAGTTAGAATTTGAGCAACAGAAAATCACAAGAGCGGTGAGAGCTATGAATAGCTTAGATGCAGCTTATAGCAAACGACAATCGAGCGGGGGGGCAAGAAAAATAAAAACGGTAAAAGAGCAAAGAGGAAAAATAAGATAAGATAACCGTCTTAGTACAAAACTAAAAAGTGATTATTAATGCAAATTAATTACACAGAAAAGGGCATGCACGCGCGGTAGCAAAACGGTATATAGTTTTAAATATTAGGTGATAAATTAGAGGAAACCCCGGTGGTTTAAATTCAAAATAAACACAAAAGTCGGAGCGCAAAACAAAAACACGACCGTCCGCTACGAAGAGACTTGCCTTATTAATTGAAGCATTTAAGTTTTCGAGCCGACATTTTAATTCTTCCTCCAAAATCGGAATCAATCTCTGTTCCAACCGATCGTTTAATCGGCGAATGGTTATGACCCGACTTTGGAGCTTACTTTTTAAATCCTCTAGAGGAGATTTATTTTTCGTATCAAAGCTTATTTTTTAATTAATTAATTTCATTATTAACTCAAGAATACTAATGGCCGAAATAATTTAATCAGACCGACGACAAATAATAATAATTAATAGTGACTATCGAATCAACCGTATGAATTTATCAACAAAATTCCTTTTTATTTAATAAATAAATAATTTATGTTTGTTTTCTTCGAATAGTTTATTAATATATTTTCTGATTAAGACGAGAAAATTATTTAAATTGAAACTCAAATCACGAATCACGAAAAGAGTATACCCGCCAAAAACAGGGTAGCGCGTCACTTGGCGATCTGCCAATCAAGATGATCAAGAAAAAGGTATACCCGCCAAACACAGGGTAGCGCGTCACTTGGCGGTCCGCTAATCTGAGCACGCCAAACGAAGAGAGCCCAATAACAAGAACAGCGCTTGCATAGGTGCACAAGCGAAAACGAAAACAAAAAATTTCACCGTTGCAGCTGATGGTATATAGGGCTTTATGTATTGGTGCGCAAGCTTGGATTAACTTCCCAACTATTAAAGAGAGTTTCAACGAAAGAGAGGGGGAAGAGGGCGACAGTGATTGCAATATTACACACAATAAATAATAAATAAATGTTGGGTCCAAGAGCGGTTCAATTTTATGTGTATATATAGCTCTACTATGGATACGGATGTGCCAAGAATTGAAGCGAGGTGCAATATTTCAGCACTAGACAATAAACAAATAATTTGTCTCCAACTCAAGCCTTCAATTTTTTGCAGAAATACCTCTGATCCTGATGTATATATATATATATATGTTTATATATATATATATATGTATATAGATATATACATGTATATACTCCAGCTGCCACTTTCCTCAACGGTAGATCCCTCAGTGATGGCAGCAATTAGATGCAGGATAGATGAAGATTTCGCGACCGCCACGATTATTTTATTAATTGTTTAAATCACAATAAACGCAACAATTATTGCACTAACTGCACTTTTATATGTGCTGTATATATATGTATATATGTTGTATATATGAAGTATATATGTTGTATATATTTTGTATGTCACTGTCACTTTTATTTTTGTTGCCACTTTTAATTCTTATGTTGTCCGCCCGGGAGCGCCATGAAATATTTAATTAGTTTATTAAATAAAAATATTTAATTAGTTTATTAAATAAATAAATCAGCCGATAGGGTACTCAGGGGGACCAACGGATGGCTGTGTCATTTGCCGGAACTGTGTGCACCATCGGTAGTGCGACTATACTCTCCAAGCGAGGGCGGCTGGAAGCAGGTCCTCGGTCTGAGCCTAGTTGGGTTTCGACCGGGAACGCTGACCAATGGTAGTCGGGCGGACCTGGGCATGTTGTTAAAGTGCCTCCCCTCAAGTCAGGATTGTTACGCGACCCGTGCCCTCTGACTTCCAGGTGTTTATACGGAGCCTTCCTAGGGCTGGGCAACCCTAGGTCGTAAGATGCCTTACCGCAGCTTTGGGGCGAAGTTGCGGTCGACCTTTCTTCATGCCCCAACCCCCCTCTAGCCAGCTGCGCTTCCCTTGCCGAGCAAAGCGGGCGGTTATGATATATGATGGAAAAAACATACGAGCTTCGGAACTCCCGGGAGAGGATAAACCCCGAGAGCGAGCAGCACTCCCCAAGCCGAACAAAATAGTGGGGCCCAGACGGGCACCACTAAAGAAATGAATAATATGACGCTGAAGACAAGGTAAAATTCCTTGCGGAGATCCCCGAATTTGAAGCCTACAAGGCGGAGAACCCGGAGGCATTCCATCCCCCTCAGGCAAAGAGTAATCGCTCGTAAGACGTGAGCGAGAGCGCACCTAAGAGGGTGAGGACCCGCAGGGTAAGCCAAGGGCGACAAACTTCGTCAGCAAGGCGAAGAAGTTTAGCGAGGTGGCCAGAGACAGTCTGGCTATGGCTCTGGTGTACAAGAACCATGACGACGGTCGCCTGTTGTCGGAGAATTGGGAGGAGATCGAGGCCAAGTTGGCCGACATGGTAACCGACAGAGGAGTTAGCATTCCGACCGACCCCATCCCCTCCTTCGACTCCTCGGACGTGGTCAGGGGGCACCGGGTCATCAGGTGTGATGATGGGTTCTCCAGGAGCTTCCTGGCGGAATGCGTGGCTAAGGTCAGCAACGCATGGGCTAGCCTTAAGATTAGGCTAGTCCACGCCAGGGAGTTTCCCAGGAGACCCAGAGCTCGCATCTGGTTACCCAAGGGGCAGACTGACCATACAAGGGTGATCGCGGCTCTGAAGGCTCAAAACCCGGATGTCCACATGTCGGACTGGACCATCCTCAAAGCAGGGAAATGAAGACGAGCCAGCCATTTCTCCTGCTGATAAATCAACGCTGCCTGCCGCAACTCGAGGCAAATGACCACAAGGTCCGGTATGGCATCAAGAAGGCCAAGATTAAGGTCTTCCTGGCCGAATCGGACGAGCTATTGGAGGAGGTTGATGACACCAACAATCTGTTGGATGACATGGGCATTGACGACAAGACGCCAGACACAACACCCAAAACCATCGATGTCGAGCACAGTACAGATTAATCTGAAGCGCAGCTCGCACGCTTCAGCTAATCTCAGGATCCTTCTGAGGGAGAGGGATATCGACATAAGCCTGATACAGGAGCCTTGGACCAGGGATGAGCAAGTCGCTGGGCTAAGGATCCCCGGATATACACTGCTGTGCACTAACTCGAATGGAAGTACAATCCTCCCCTAAGGCCCTCGACAAGGAAGTAGAGGACCTTACCAACATACTAAACAATGTAAGGTTTCATTCTTAAGGAAGAAATATCCAGCTTGGTGGACGAAACAACTCAGCGACCTCAGGAGAAGGGCACGGAAGTCCTTCAACACTAGCTATGGTACCAAGGAATGGGAACCATACAAGGAGGCGCAGAGAACTTACAAAAAAGCGATTTACGAGGCCAAAAAGGACTCATGGCAGAGCTACTGCGAGTCGCTGGAAGGCATAAAAGACATTGCGAGACTAAGCTAGATTCTCGCCAAAGGACACACAAGTCCTACCCTTAAATAACAGAGCGGACGGCACTGCCACGACGACGGTAGTGGAGTCACTGGAGCTACTAGTTGACACTCAATTTCCAGGAAATCTATGAGAGAGCACAGAACCTGAAGCGTGAAGAACCCCGCAGATAGAAACATCAACGGAAGACATAATTACCACTGAGAGAATCCGGTGGGCAATTGACTCCTTCGACAGATACAAAAGTCCGGGCCCAGACGGCATAATACCGGCAATGCTACAAACAGCCAAACACAGCGTCTGTAGATGGCTAAAAGCCATAAACAAGGCTTGCATTAGACTGACGCATATTCCACTCCAGTGGAGGGAAGCGAAAGTCGTATTCATACCGAAACCAGGCAGAAGGGGGCATATCCTAGCAAAGGATTACAGGCCGATTAGCCTCACCTCCTTCGTCCTTAAGACACTAGAGAGACTCTTGGATCTGGGAGAAGCTAGAGAAACATATGTGGCTTTTCGGACGCACAACACGCATACCGGAAGGGCAGATCAATAGAAGCAGCATTACACGAGGTAGTGGGTTATATCGAAAAGACACTTCGACATAAATAGTACACAATGGCCGCCTTCCTGGATATTGAAGGTGCGTTCAACAACGTGAACGCCAATTCCATCCTGGGCTCCCTCAACTCGTTAGGCATTGAGAAAGGTATCAGGGAATGGATTGGGGTTATCCTGACGGGTAAGATGATCACCGCTGAACTGAGTGGCACTCACCTCACGCGAGCAGTGAAGAGAGGCACACCTCAGGGCGGAGTACTGTCACCTCTACTTTGGCTGATCAATATTAACAGCATATTGCAAGAGCTTAATATGAGAGGTATCAAAGCAGTGGGCTATGTAGACGATGTGCTACTGCTAGCATCGGGGCCCCTTCCTGACGTTATCAGTGGTATAATGACAGGTGCGCTAGGGCAACTAAACAGATGGGCAAATACCTGCGGACTAGGCATCAACCCAGCAAAAACAGAACTTATGCTCTTCACCAGAAGAACAAAAGTTCCAGTTTTCAACACTATCGCGGCAAGCAAAGTATCTAGGAGTGATACTAGACCCAAAACTCACATGGTAAGAAAACGTTGCAGAAAGAGTTAGGAAAGCAAGCATTGCTTTCTACTCCTGCAGGAAAATGTTTGGAAACAACTTGGGGCTACACCCCAAAATTATCTTATGGCTCTACATAGCGGTGGTACGACCAATTCTGACATACGGGGCCCTGGTATGGTGGCCAGAACTAACCAGAGCCTACAAAATATCCAAGGTTACAAGGATACAGCGAGCAGCGTGTGAAGGAGCCGCAGGAGCGGCTGCTATCCTCAACATAATGCCGATAGATCTGTTCGTTAAGGACATTGCCGCGCAGTGTGCAGTAAGACTGAAAGCAAGCAACATGAACATAAACGAGCGAATGGACTACATGACCACGGAGCTGCGCTTTGGAAACAGTATCACTACCTCGTATCCAACGAGGGAACCCTGGGACTCGGGAAGAGTAACCGTAGAGGACGAGGTATCGCTCTACACCGACGGCTCCAAGATGAGTTGTGGCGTAGGGGCGGCTATCAAGCACTGTCGCAGAAATACCGATCGCCTTAAACTTAGTCCAGACAAGGATACACGACCATTTCAAACAAACAGCCAACAAGGAATGGTCGAGGAAAAACGAGTGCAGGAGGTCAACGAAATTTTGGCCGATTTTTGACAAATATCGAACGAAAGAACTGTTATCCAATAGCAAAAAGGATTTGAGCAGAGTCACGGCAGTAGCCACAGGTCATTGGGCGATTGGATCGCACGCAATGAAAATTGGACTGCCACACAATGTAACCTGCAGAAGCTGCAAGCAAAGAACGGAGCAAGACACTCCGGAACATTTGATCTGCTTCTGCCCGGCACTAATCTACAAAAGATTACGCCACTTTCTAGCCCGACAGTTGGAGTCACTGGACAGCGTAGGCGAGCTGAAGATATCAGCAATCCTAAGCTTCCTCACTGAAACGGGATGGTATTAGAAAGACAACGAATAGAAAACAGAGGGAGTGTATCAAAAAGGAGCCTAGCTCTAATTGGAGGTCCCAGGATGGGGGCCCGCCACTTGTACCTACCTTATTAAATAACCGGAAAAAACTTGGTGGCAAGATAATTTAATTTGGGCGTAAATACGAGACGAAAAAATATGACTTGGTCGTTCGAGTTTTAAAATGCGATTGCTCTATTTCACATTATAATAACTCTTACGGACTAACTTAACGAAGGATGGCGAAGACGGGGCGAATTCGCAACGAGAGCGAGAGAACTTTATTGTGCTCCCGCCTTCGCACTAAACTAGCTTACACTAGACTTCAAATTTTTTCCTACAATTTACAAGTATATCCAACATCATCCAACAGCTGGGTTAATACGGTTTTTTTCTCGGGTTTTTAAGTCTTTTTGAACTACATCGTAGTTTGAAAGTGATTCACGATGAATGTTTTTAATGTAAACTACCTGATCTGTAGTTGTATTTAATAGTTTTATGCATGCATTTTGGAGTGTTGATATAGAATTTGGAAGATAAATACCATGCTGAATTTCATGATTCGGAATTAATACACTATCTTCTGAATTTATTTCAATTTTTCTGACAACTTGGGATCTTGCTGGCATAATTAGGGAGTTATTGCCAGAACTGTGTGTTATTGGAACATAAATCGGATATTTTAGGTTATTTTGTTTAATTATAAGCCTGTCTTCAGACGGCTTGAAATCTAATTGACAGTTGTATATTTGAATAAAATCGATTCCTAGTATTCCATCACAAGAAATAGCGAATTGTAAATTTACTATATACAAATCGTGTGGGATTATATATTTAGAAGTTTGAATTTCAATGGAACTTAAGCCTTTTGATTTGGTAACTTCCTTACATATTCCCTCTATGTTTATTATATGATTATTTTGAATGTGTTGAAAAACATCGGAATTTTCCTTCTATATGTCTAGTAGAAAAACTAATTCTTTTCCTGTTACTACATTTATAAAAGTGACGAATGTGCTTTGACTGAGATTGATTATGTGAATTTTTGATGTTCTCTACTGCTGTGTACCCAAGGGAGTTTCCCGAATTTGTTTGGGCTACCCTAAAGGGGGCCATCTACAGTAGAACATGTTGGCCGAGCATGTTGAGTTCGACGAAATTTTCATCGTTAGTGGTAGTGCTCGCGTAGCCGCTCAAACGAAATGGAAATCATTCTATCTTGCTTGTGTTGGCAGCAACATGCTCAACAATGGATGGCAACGCTCGCACGAACGTCACTTGAAGCGACAACACGTAGTAGCGCAGCTTTACAATGTCAAAGAAATTTATGCAAGATTTTATTTATTGCTTGCAAAATGAGCCTTCTTTGTGGCACGCCAAAAGTGATTCTTATAAGAATAAAAATTTAAGAAACGCTGCGTGGGAAGTTCTTCTAGATAAATACAAGGAGTTTGATGAGCATGCTACAATTGATACCGTAAAGAAGAAAGCGGCGGATGATGTTTACCAGCTAAACCTCTGGTATTTTAAGGACCTTTCATTTTTATATGAACAGGAGGCCTCGGTCGAGGGAATCAACACATTCGGTGACGCCCTAAAAATTGAAATAGTATTTTTTTCAAATTTATTGTGCATATAAGTTATATATTAAATTTTATTATTCTGCCAAGGTACTGCTCCAATCGTGTTAAAATATTCACAAAAAGCATCACGAATTGCCTTGGCATCTTCAGAATAATTGCTACCTTTCAATGCCTCCAAATCGTCCAT
The DNA here is from genome assembly GCA_035046345.1 of Drosophila birchii. Classification (NCBI taxonomy): domain Eukaryota; kingdom Metazoa; phylum Arthropoda; class Insecta; order Diptera; family Drosophilidae; genus Drosophila; species Drosophila birchii. Next base: position 18,185 of record JAWNOA010000083.1, on the reverse strand, counting down.
TTGATGGATGGAATGTGTTCCTCCAATTAAATTTGCGGGATCTGCTGTACCTCGCAAATATACTGCGCCGTTCTTCTTTGATAAATAGTTGTGCTAATAGCAGCAACATAAAACAATAACAGAAGCCTTTTCCGGCTCTAGAGCAATAGTATTTAGAAGGATTCTAAATCTATTGACTATAATGCCAAATGCATTTTCAACTATACGCCTATCTCTTGAAAGGCGGTAATTAAAAATAAGCTGATTATTTTCCAGTTTTTGACGACTGTATGGCTTCATTAAATTTTGTGACAAGGGAAAGGCGTCGTCCCCTACTAGCACATATGGCAGTTCATATGACGATTTTTCAATTTGGCAAGGCTTCGGAATGAACAGTTATTGGTCATCGTAGCGCCTTTTATATTCAGATTGGGCAAATACTCAAGCATCTGATGCCCTGCCATTTGCTCCCACTTCGACACAAATGAACTCGTACTGTGCGTTCACTATCGCCATGAGTACAATGCTGAACGTTTTTTTATAATTAAAATAAAGGATCCTGATGATTTCGGCTTCTTTATATGAACATGCTTTCCGTCAATAGCTCCTATACAGTTGACGAAATTCCATTGCATTTCAAAATCGTTTGCAACTTCTTTCCACTCTTCTTCATTTCTAGGCATCTGAAATAATATCAAATAAAAACTTTTTTAATTGAAAACTTTCTTTTCCAGCCAAATGCGCCGAAACGTAACCCGGATAAAGGTTCTGAGTTCCTGCAGAAGGCAGTAGAGCACTTGGACCACATGAACGCCAAGAAACCGAGGGATGACGCCGATTGTTATGCTGAAGGGTGGGCTATTATGTTCAGGGAGCTAAGCAAGGAGCAGCAGTTATTCGTCAAAAAGGGAATAGATGAGCCCTCATGCATGGCCGTATGAATATGCTCTCATACCAAGGAGAGTCAAGCATTGCCAACATTCCGAACAATCTAAGTCCTCAAGTTGAGTATCAGATGCCAATGAATGTCTATCCGCGTACAAGCACTCCACTAACGAGTGACTCCAACACAAAATTGTCATTTGTGACACAACATTCCCAGGATCAAAATACTCCAGTTATTATTACTGATAATAGGAATGTCAAACCCGAATCCTTTGCTGATTTGTTCAACAGTACTGAATACGCGTAATGTTACGATAAATGTAAATAAAAAATTTATTTTACGTACCTTAATGTACGGTTTTAGCATATTAATTAAAGCTCCACGTGTTTCTATAACGATACGCCCAAGGCTCTGGAGAGAAATTGCTGTTAAGAATTTTATGTCTTCATAACTTTGACCACTAGCCAAGAAACGCAAAGTTGCTTAAAGGCGTTCGTTCGCGCTTATTGCGTCACGCATTTGTGTGTAATTTCTTCGGACTTCTGGCTCTACTAATTTTAACAGTTGTTCATACGTGGCACTGTCCATGCCAAGAAAGTTTTGCCGCTTAGCGTACCACTCTTTCGTCCACATAGTATGCTTCCGTTTTTGCGCTTCCTATTTTTTTCTTCCTTTGCAAGCAAACATTAATTGCCAAAAGTGAAATTATTGCGGCGCTATCGTTTTCCGACGCCATGTTGACTGCTCAAATTAACTTTTTCGTTGTGATTATTATTTTTATTGCTATTGTTGTTTCTCCCACGGTTGTGTAGACCTGGGCGTGGTGCCGACCCACGAAGACAGCAGCGAAGGGCCCACAGCGGCCCACACACACACACAATAGCAATGGCCACACACATACACCAACGGAGACAACCGTCGCCCATACAACAGCAATGACAGCGAACATCAGCAGCGGCAGCGAAAAACGGCGGCAACAAGGTACGAACACATTCGGACCACAATATAGGCACGTCTACACTCGGGACCCGAAGACCCAAACGTCTTACAGTGGCGCCTCTTGAACAACAATCAAAAAAGTCATAGTCGCAAAAACCATACCTAATCGACAGAGAATTTCCCGACGATTCCAAATCCGTTGCCAAAACAATTTTCGATTTTTATAGAAGTTATGACAGTCTGTGACGGTCTGTCGCAGGTTCCCAGATAACTCAGGGATGGCCAGGATCCGCTCAGTATGAGTCAGTCCGAGTGGTAGCTGTAAGAGAAGTTCGCCCGCTTCCCAGTCGGGCGGACTCGGAGTTGACTATGTATTTGCAATCCAAATCCTAAGATTCGGTTTGCGGAAAAATGATTTTGGCTGCTGACTACTGGAAGTGTGCTGCTAGAGACATACCGCTTCCGATCGCTGTCGGCTGCTAAGTGATTTGCTACGGCTGGCGGTTCGCTTTATATAGGGCCTGGCTTGATCTAGTGTGCCCGCCGCGATCGGTCTCTTTTTCTTATTCTGGCCTAGCTTAGAAAGCCTGCGTTAATCTGCGACTCCACCTTTGGCAGCAAATCTAGTTAAACAACTCAGGATAAAAAACACGGAATATTGGTGAAAACGCTTCAGGGGTACACGTAGCGTGCAAGGGCATTTGCAGCGTTAAATTCGTGAATTTTTTAATTTTGACTGGTTTTAAAACTCGAAAGGATGAGGAATCAAATGTTTATAGTCTAGAAATGCTTGGGCTATTAAAAATTCCCTTAATATAGGTTTATTGTTAGCCAAAATGTTAGAAAATGATGAAACATTTTGTAAAATATTTTTTTACATTTTTAAAAATATTTTTTATTAGAGCAAATTAATCGTTTTCTATGAAAAAATTTAATTTTTTCACTTTGATATCCTAAAATGGGCGACTGGGTGGGCGTGTCACATGGTCCACTAGATATATCAATTTTACAGCAATTAACTGTGAAGTGCCGTTTATTTATTATATAATTATATATTATACTAGCAGACCCGGCAAACTCCGTTTCGCCACCAGATTCGTTTTATGTAACATTTCGTTTGGTGATTAAAAGATAAAGAAAACCAATTTTTTTATATATTTGAAAAGGAAAATATTTATTTCAATTCACAACAGTAATAAATTCATTTCGATTACCTACTAAAATAGTTATAGTTGAACTTCCCTTATTAAATGAAAGTTACTCTTTGACGTCGCTACAAATCCAAAGTAAATACTGAATGGAAGCGTTATACGTGTCCGCAAATTATCCGTTTCATTGTAGTGCTCTTTGGTAAACCACATTTTTTGTTTTTTGGTCTGACGTTAACACAAACAAAGCGGATGATTTCCCAACTCGTGAACACGCAACGTATAACTGCCCATGTGAAAAACTGTGATTTTCTAAATTTATCCCGCAAACACTAAGCGATTGGCCTTGCGACTTATTAATTGTCATTGCGAACGCAATGCGTTTGAAATCAAACGGAAGATCTGTCGAAATCATTTATATTCGAGGAATACATACATTTTCACCTGCGTACTTTCCTTTAATAATGGTTGCCTCAATTAAATTCGGCATAAGTCTTTTTACCGAAAGTCGAGTACCGTTGCAAAGTCGCGGTGGATTCAAATTACGCAGTATCATAATAACTGTACCAACTTTGAGTTGCAAGTTATGTGGTGGAAATCCTGGTATATCCAGAGCGTTCAAAAACTTCGTTGGATAATTTATTACATCATCGGGATTTGTTATTGAATCAACGGATTTATATGTCACCAAATCGCCAGCAATTTTTGATTGAATGGTGAAATTCAGTGCGTGGACATCATTATTCTTTGCGGCAAGAATTGCTCGTTGACTTAACCAAGCATAATTCTTATAATGTTTGGGAAAACATTTTCAATAAGAACTAATTGAGTGTCTACAAATCGGCAAAAGTCGTTGGTAAGAGTAATTAATCCAGATGTCGCATCAACTGGGACTTTTCCATTTCCAACATCTAACAATTGTTTGGAAAATTGTGCAGCACTTTGATCATTTTGAAGTTGAACTCTCATATTAGTGGTTAGCGATAATATTTTTCTATAAAGGTGATGCCTTCAGGCAAGCATTCAATTCATCTGCAGGCTTTCCACGGGGAACTACTGGCAACGTCTGCCTGAAATCGCCTGCCAACAATATCATCAAGCCACCAAAGATGTTGTTATATCGCCGAAGATCCTTCAGTGTGAAGTTAAGTGCTTCAAGTGATTTCTTATGTTCCATTGTGCACTCATCCCAAACAATGAGCTTGCATTGCATTAACAATTTTCCCATTGCACTGGATCGGGAAATATTGCATGTTGGAGTATCAATTGTGTTTAAATTAAGTGGCAACAGAATGTGCAGTACGACCGCCATCTAGAAGAGTCGCCGCAATTCCAGATGATGCTAACGCCAAAGCTATGTCACATCTTGATCGAATAGTGGCCAAAATCAATGAAATCACAAATGTTTTCCCTGTTCCTCCAGGTGCATCCAGGTAGAATAGACCACCAGTATTATTGTCCACTGCTTGCATTAATGTTTGGTGTACTTGTTTTTCATTCAGCAACGGAACATTATTTCTAACGAATTCCTGCAATGTATCAACATTGTATTGCAGCTCTCGATTTAATTCTTGGTTGAATGCATCGTGCATCGATCGATTTGGCGCAATCATTCCTATTTCAATCAGTAGCTTGATTGCAATAGTCAAGCATTGATCCTCAATCAGAATCAATCCTTCATTGTAGATTTCATCGGTTATTTGGATGTCAGGATTATTCGTTTGAATGCGCAAGCGATGCAAGATATCTTCACATATGGCGTCTTTGTATTTGTTCCATAACTGAATCGGTTGTGAAGGAAAACATGTGGTGATGATAATTGCAAACACCGTTCGTATTTGGTACGCATTTGATGAAACAACTGAATCTGCAAGTCTCTTCTCTATATGTTTGTCATTGGTGGCCATTCACAGTTTTCAAATGCGCAAATGATTTTGGTTGCAAAACCGTAGAAATCGGTTCGTGCGTTCTGGAGTTATAGCGTCAGGGAGGAAAACCGGACTTATTTTTATATAGTAGATAATTATTGGATTATCTTATCTTGTTTAAAAGCTATGATTTTCTCAACGTTAAATGAAAAAAGGAGCTACTGTACGTCTGCGCATACGACGCGAAATATAGGTACGAAAAGACTAAACCTCAGAAGTTTAATGCACCCAGACACGAACGAAGATACGAAGAGGAGGTAGGAAGATAGACGACGACGTCGTTAGGGAAGTAGATTATTTTTCTGTCTCTCGCACCCCGTGCTTTCTCTGCCGCGGAGGGTGGCCGAGGCCCGCTCAGCCAATATATAAGGCTAACGACCACCAGCAACGAATCTATTATCCCGGACCCGCAATGGAGCAGTACCCAAGGACTCACAGTCACCGCACATCCCCAAAAACTAGCTTTCTTAAGGATACCTGACCAAGAACTCACAGTCACCCCACATCCTCAAGGATAACATCGAACAAGGATCCTCAAGGATACCTACCCAAGAACTCACAGTCACCCCACATTTTCAGGGATAACATCGAACAAGGATCCTCAAGGATACTTAGCCGAGGGCTCACAGTCACCTCACATCCTCAAGGATAACATCGAACAAGGATCCTCAAGGGTAAAATCGAAGAAGGATCCTCAAGGATACCTAGCCAAGGACTCACAGTCACCCCACATCCTCAAGGATAACATTGCACGGACTATCCACCGTCCCACCTGTACTCGGTTCCGCTTACAAAATCATAGCTGCGAGATTATTGTTCTGGAGGGGGGTGGCTTTGGCTGAAAATCACTCGGAATAAAAACACGGTAGAACTTTTCGGGGTGTTACGCGACGAGTGTCGGATCTCTTTAGTTATATGTAGGTAAATTCGAACTAACATACATTAAATTTAAGCCTAGCTGGGAGAGCGGATTGGAAGCTCTGTCTTGGAAGCCCGGAGGAAGAGGGAGAGAGGGAGTGTACGGGACACTTTGAGGCTGTAATTCGAATTACACTGCCTCTCGAAAATAAGCGTCCTTTTGGCGCGAACAATTATCAAGGATATACCAACGCCGGGAACCCAAAAGCAAGCCACTACGTCAAGTGACACCTAACCGTTAGCCACCCAACGCGAGTGCACCCGAAGCGATCTTCGGGCAACAGAAAAAACAATCTTCGTGAACAGTGCACACAAGTGCACACAACCTGTAAATCTTATCGGAAGAAGAATGAGCTCCAAGCCATACTTCAAGAACCCGTACTAGAACAGGGAGGTACAGTTGAGGAGCAACAAGCTCGCCTGTACGCCTTCGCGCGCCAATCCGAGCACTCGACGGTATTGAATCGACTCTTAGACATGGATCTCAGGTATGGGAACGCCCCAACTGGGGACACTTAGCCACCATCACCGCTACCGATCGAGGTAGAGAAGCCAAGCGTGAAGAGCGTCACACGGACAACAAGCCCACCGCTAGATTTGAACACAGGCTCACTCTTGGTAGACAAGGTCACCAGCTGGGGGTTGATGTTCAATGGCACTTCAGATGTACTTAGCTTTATAGAGCATCAGGATGAGCGGGCACATACTCATCGGATCGAGCGAAAACATTTGTCACACGCGCTCATCGTTCTATCAACGGAAGAATGGAGAACTGGATTCGAACCTGCGGCCTCCAAGGTAGCAAGCACATGTACCGATGTGCGCCGATGATTCTTGGAATTCTTTCCGCCGCCCTGATATTATCAACTCCTGGACAACGAAATCCGAACGCGGGTTCAAAGAATTTTAATTTTTATGCTTCCAGAGTCACAGATGTTCACGCGACGACAGGACTTCAGAGCTTTGGCAGAGTTAACCCAGCTCGTAGTGAACTACGAAGTTGCACGCAGCGGCGGAGGCCACACTCCGAGGACATACAATCAACGGATTCAAAAGCAAGCATACCAATTCAAAGACCGGCGAGCTGCCTGAGTGTTTGTATGCATGCGATCCAAGTGGGAAAGGATTAAAGTTTTTAGTTTAGGAGGACTATCAACATGTGAGATTACCAAATACAAATTATTATAACTTGCACACAGTACTCTAAAAGGCTCATGCAGTTCATAGGAGATTCTACAATTGCGCAAAACTAAGGGTATATAAGATCTAGTATTTCTACTCTGAACCTGGGAATTGGCCTGACCTAACAAGTCAGTACTTTCCACGTCACCGTTAATAAGGTTATAAACAAAGGTAATGCCTAGCATAGTTCTACAATTGGCTAAGGAAGGTAAGGTAATTAGGAGAAGTCTACTATAATAGGAGGGTAATCTCTGTTCAGCATCCCAGGCTAAGCCGCGTAAAACGAAAAACAAACAGTTCTTTTAAACCGATTCAATGCGTTTACTGAGGACCCCATACTGGGGGCTCCAAACGCAAGATCTATATTCTAAGAATGCGACGAACTAATGAAATATAGAAAGTTTCAGTTACATAGGGGTACATACCCCTGGCTTTATTCACCATGCACGAAATATGATCGATAAAGCCAAGTTTGGGATCCAGGCGGACACCCAAGTCATCAACTGAGTTAAGCGTGTAAGTTGCAAGCTTGGGAACGACACGAATGTCATTAGGTTACATTTAGAGCCATTTAAGTTTAGTAGGTTTATGCGGCACCAGGTTTGGAAGCTATCAAGATCTGTTTGAAAATCAGACTGGGAAGCGACGTCCTTATATTGCATGCAAAGCTTGACATCGTCAGCGTACATAAGTACTCTAGAATTTGTCAAAACTCCAGGCAGATCATTAATAAATAATGTAAACAGCAAGGGACCCAGGTGGCTCCCTTGCGGGACACCTGAGGTGACTTGGAGAACATTAGATTAATTATTTTTAAAGAGGACTTTTTGCGTCCTGCCAGTCAGATAACTAGAGATCCACCTAAGAAGATCAATTGGAAAACCCATTAAGTCGAGTTTCCTGAGAAGAAGGGAATGATTAACGGAATCAAATGCTTTACTGAAGTCAGTATAAATTACATCCGTTTGAAGGTTATTCTGGAAGCCCCATATAATGAAGGAAGTGAGCTCCAAAAGAGTTGTGGTTGTTGATCTTCGCTTAACAAATCCATGCTGACATGGAGAAATTACTGATCTACAAAGGTGCTGCAAATAAGGAGTAATAATGTTTTCGAAAAGTTTAGGGAGGGCCGAAAGCTTAGAGATTCCTCTATAGTTATTGGCCTCCGATTTGTTAACTTTTTTGTTGGGAGAAATAATAATTGATTCCTTCTAAATAAGGGGAAAGTGCAAGGTTTATAAGGGTAATGTAAACAATTTCAATTTCAATTGAAGGGGCGAACACAGAGCATTTGCACAATACCTACAATATAATACGCAGCCAGGTATTCCGTCGGGACCTGGCAGATAAACAGGCTTTACACGATGAAGATCTAAAAGGAGGGAGCTTTCGTTTAAACATGGACTGAAAATTCTGGGCAAGCTAAAAGAAAACGTCTGTTTAGGTCACTGGAAGTGGAGTATGTTTGAAAAAATTGGGCAAAAAATGGGCAATTGCCTGATCGCCCTTCACAGTTGCGTTTGTAAAAGAAAGTAATGAAGAAGAAGTTACCGCCTTACGTTTAGTAAGGCAGCCCCAGGGATATTAAAATCACCCAAGACTACTAAATGATCTCTATCAGAAAGCATATTGGAAACCATCCGAATGGCGGAAAGGTGGTTCCAAAAAATAGGTAGTTCCGACAATGGAGGAATGTAGGAACATGTAATAAAAACAAAGCGACCATGAAATGATAGCTTCACACAAAGGAATTCAACTTCGATGTTTTCCTCGAAAGTTACTAATTCTGACGTGAGAGTGGAGCTGACCGCTATGAGGACCCCACCCCCGCGCCTGACAGGCCGATCTAGCCGATAAATCGTTAACGCAGCTGGGAAAACTTCGGAGCTAAGAATCTCCGGCTTTAGCCAGGTTTCAGTGAACACAATAACATGGGAAGCGAATGCAAAACTATCAGAATACAACTTAGGCAGCTTACTAAGCAAGCCTCTTGCATTCTGATAGGAGATTAACAAAGAAGTAATTCGTTTTTTTGGACAGAGGCAGAGGATGTAGAGGGCACAGTGGTCAGATCGGGTTTAGGAAGAGTTATCCCGACAGGCCATTTCTTTTTATTAGCTTCATATTCTTTGACGATAACATACTCAGGCCAGAATTTGGTTGAGCAGATCGTGCCAAAAAGTTCATTCGGGACATTTGTTTTGAGAGATAAAGAAAGCGAAAGAAAATTTGACTTTTTCCACCTTTAATTTTAAATTTTCAGCTCTGACTTTGCCTCGTATAAAGGCAATTACATCTTTAGATGTTTGAGGGGAGATAAACAGAGTTTCTATTGGCCGATAGTTCCTGCGGGGCTATGGGGGGTCAAAATTTTTGCTCCCATAGGAGACAAAAATGAAATTAACGGTGGAACCTTTGGTCCCACAACACCTTCAGATACCGACCCTTTCCTAACACTTTACCTCAGAAATCTGGGATTTGATTCTGAGGTCGAAGGCAGTGTCAACGGCGGCTGCTGTTGAGAGCCCGCCGCAGGTTGTTGGGATCCGTCGCCCTGCTGCACTGCAGTTGCATTTTTTTTGCGCTTTGGAGACTCATTTAATAGCGTAAGGCTATTAAATTGTTTATCAAGCGCTAAAAATATGTTATGAGTTTTGTTGAAACTCGATAACAACTCCTTAAAACCGCCCTTGGTTTGCCGCATGAAAGACATCATTTCCCTCTCAACGTCACGACAGGCATCGCAACAGTAGCGCAAGCGATGTTTTTTCTTACATCATCGACAGTCCGGCCGGCAACCCCAATGCACTTTGCATGCAAAATGTTGTCGCACAGCCAGCAGCCGATGGTAAGATCACTTGACAAAACTGCCTTTTTGCAGGTTTTGGAGAAGCAGACGATATCGGAAGACATTATTTTGGACTTACCACCGTACTTGAAGCAAAATATGAGGGAGCAAAAGATATGAGAAGAAAAGTGCAGCTGCACCGAGAGCAACAACGGCTAAACGAGAGAGATGTAAAGAGGAAATGCAAAAAACACAAGAAGAGCAATTACTGGCAGCACACTTAAGTTGTGAAATAAAGGTATTAAATAAATTAATAAAGTTGCATGCACACGCGAAGTGAACGGGAAATATATATATAAAACACAAAGTAGAAATTTTAAACAAACCCCGGTGGTTTTAACCTAAAGAATTTTACAAAAACCAGAGCGCAAGAAAAAAAAAAAACGACCGTTTACTTGGAAGCGATAAAGATACTTTGATACTTGATGTTATTACACAAAAACGAGAGCGCAAGAAAAAAACATGACCGTTCACTTGGAAGAGAGAAATATATTAGCCACCGCCTGCCGCAATTGCGGACAGGACGGACACATATCGGCGGAATACCGCAATCCCAGAGTCATCTTCTGCTGGGATTATGGCCGAAGGGCATTCGGACCATAGAATGCTGCAAGACACAGACGACAGGAAACGGGCAAGGGCCTGTAATATCCGGGAAATACCCGAGGGCCCGCCGAACGCCTACAGAAATTAAAACCCAGCATCCACCGTATCCGTTAAGGTCACAGTCGAGGGATACCCTACCACCGCCACCTTAGATACGGAGGCCTCGCACAGCTTCATTAGCGCACGCTTAGCCAGTAGACTCAAAAGCGGACAAAATCCCAGGACTATACACTCCCGCGTCCTACTCGCGGACGGGATCAATCGACAGGTCAACCATGCACTCAGACTCACCGTCCAGGTTGGTGAGGCCCGAGTCAACATCGCGGCCCTCATCTTGGCCGACGTTCTTGATGATCTACTGCTAGGAATGGACTTCTTTTGTTATGGAACGGCCACCCTACGATGCGGCGGAGCAGAAATCACACTTCGGCCGCCCTGTCAGCCCGGATCGCCTTCAGCCGTCTCACAGACATCCCCAGACGCAACAATCAGCCGCTTCACAAGCGCACCAATCGGCCGCCTCACAGGCACAACAATTAGCGGCTTTAGAAGCGCATCCGTCAGCCGCCTCACAGGCCCAACAACTAGCCGCTCCACGAGCGCATCCAGCTGTCTCACAGACGCCCTCACCGGCCGTCTCACAGGCGCAGCAAACTACTGCTCCACGAGCGCATCCAGCCGTCTCACAGACGCATCCATCGTATCCCACACACGGGGACACCACCATCCACGACAGGAAATGAGTCCGATTAAAGGACCAACAGAGACCAGGGACAATCCCGCCTGCGGGATAACAGAGACCTAATACGATTCGGATGAGGTGGTACACTCCCCTGACTGTGAGGAAAACTATCCAGAACCTTGGATCAGTTCGTTCCGCAACCAAGAACTCTCAAGGTTTGACAAGCTGGCCGGCATTTCGCATATCGCAGAGCAGAGCATAATCATGCGTAATGATAAGCCAATCAAGCAGCGCTATCATCCATGGAACCCTGCCCCTACAGTGTGGGCAACAGTTTGGGCTATTCGCAAGATGTTACCTGGAAGGGTATCGCTTCGAAGTGGTGACAGATCTTCACTCGCTCAAGTGGCTCAATTCCATCGACAACTCCACGGGCAGAATCGCCCGGTTGGCATTGGAGTTGCAGCAGTTCCAGTATGATATCAACTATCAACGTGGGACCCAGAACCTGGTCGCCGACGCGTTGTCGCGCCAGCCACTTGCACTCTGCACAAAGCGCACGTGCAGGACCATGCCTGCAAATGGATCGGCAAGCTGCTTCGCCGGATCCGACAGGAACCCGCCAAGTATCCGGATTACCGCGAGGAAAATGGACAGCTATACAGGCCTGCGCCCGGAGGAAGAAGATTACCGTACCTAAAACGAGCCTTCAGGAAGGAAACGAGCCACTGTGCTCGCGCTCTGGCCGAGGATACCAGAGTATCATGGGGTCCCCATCCCCCGCTGGGGGGCAACACCCGTCAAATGGTACTCCTCGTACCAGCCCGCAGTCACAGTGATGGCAGCATCGAGTCGCAAGGGCCGGCGCCCCTTACACTCAAACTTAGTCAAAAGCCCGCCACTCCCGATGATATAATCGAGTGCTCCACAGGGTTGCCACATCGGCAAGCCTGCGATTGATTACTAGAAGTCGATTTCGCTTGGGCTAGCACCCATCACTGACCCCCGAGGGGAACATCGCGGCACGCCGCCACCAGCACGCAGCCTAACAACTACGCCCACGTCTTTGCCCCATTAGGCGCCATCTATTACGACATTTCCGAGGCCGAAGACGAGGAGGTGATCGTCCTCAGCAGCGACGGCGAGGATGTCGCCGGCACCCTGACCGTACTGGAGGTCTGCAAACGAGGCGACGCTCGCCTGATGGAGTCAGCTCGAAGAGGCAAGCAGAGACCACACGCCCACCGGTTGGGATCGCGCCGCCAAGGTCGATACTTCCCGCCACCCATTCTGGCCGGTCCACCGACAGCCCCAGGCGAGCCGAGCCGGAGGAGGCCCTGCTCGGCGTCCATGCCACACCACGAACCCCGTCACAGAGGCGCAGGATCCCCATCATTTTCGGACAGGCCACCGCCCATGGCCAGCCGGTACAATAGGTTCGGCTCCTATCCTCCACCGATGCTTGGCGCTGGCGCTTCGGACGCATGCATGAGCAGGCCCGTCAACAGGCCTCTGCAGCAGGCCGCCACCGACACGCGCCGTGTCCCGTGGAGGAGTCGACAGAGGAGAAAGAGGCCACAGACGACGGCTTGGCAGAGATCAACCAATTAGAGAAGAGGACGCCCGGGCTAACGGGCAGAAGCAGCTCGGACCGATCCCCGCAGGATGGGAAGCCGAGGGGGACGAGATGACTCAGTGAATTCAACGAATAGAACTCCGAAGCTTTTGATCGTGCCAGAAATAAGGATATTGGTCAAACACGAGCACAAAAGCACTAGCCAATTCCACCCGCCATCAGGTGGTACCAGGTCGTATTCAATGTTGTAGTATAATTATATACATTTTCCAGTTTTAAAAATGATTCAGTTAACATAGCAGCAGTCGCTCAAGTTCGTGTGATACAAAAAGTCTCAGATAATATATGAATAGAGCAACCAAACTATAACTCATATTGGTAACTGTTGCATACAGATCAAAATTCTTTTCAAACTACAACCATTTGTTTAAGCATATCTAAGCTACCTTATGGAAAAAGTACATGTGCACTGATTCGAAAAAACAACGTTGAGGGGGTCATGACGAGCTGTAGCCATTTTTTCCATCGATTTTTTAAAATTATTTGTATTTCTAAATTTATTTTTTAAGATCAACAAATTATTTTAAAGTTACTCCGCGATGAAATACACCGTTGGCTATCACGTTTCGTTCAAACTGAGCAATAAAAAATAAAAAATTACATACATTTTAATCGCAAAACACGTACTAACTGCTGCTTCACAGGCTCACAAAAATTTAAAAGCATTTTAATCCCAATGGCTATTGTCGTTGGCAAATTTTTTTTTAAATATTTCAAAATCATTTTCTCCTCAATTTTTTATAAAAGATATAAAAAAACTTATTTTTCCCCCCATGTGGTTGTGTATATAACCAAATCTCTTTTTATTATTTTTCTACCGGCCATAGCGATTGAGTTGCTTCGAAAAGAATGCAAAAGAAATAATCATTGCAGGAGTAGGCTGCACTGAAGTAAATTTAAAAAAACCATGTAAATCGAAAATTTTTGGATGAACATTTTTATAGCTTTAATAAATAGATAATTATTTGTAGAATACACTGTAAAGGTTTTATTACCGAATTCAAACTCTAAGTGCTTCAAGTGAAGCGCGTACGCGAAGTACACAAGTGTAAACGTAAGCACGTCAAAAACTTTAAATCGCCTTTTCAAGATATCAAATTTTAGGTATTTTACCTATGCTATGGACACGATTCACGAAAAACTATGCGACATAATGCGTAATTAATCAAAAAGTATATATCAAAAGGAAAATATCAAAAAGATATTATCAGCATGAAAGTATCTTCTATTTGAACCTACATGTTTAAAAAAAAAGTTGTAGTATTTTTTAAATCCAAAATTGTAAGTTCAAAACTGAGCTGCATTTTTTTTGGCATAATTTCATTTGGGTATTTTAGGTTCAAATCAAGATGTTATTGTTAATGCACATAAATTTGGGTTTCGACCGACTTGGATTACAGGCTGAATCATGTCCATAGTAAGGGCTGCCACAAGTCCGCCATTTTTATACCCTTGCAGGTTCTTATAATTTCAGTCAGAAGTTTGCAACGCAGTTAAGGAGACATCTTCTACCCTATAAAGTATATATATTCTTGATCAGGATCAACAGCCGAGTCGATCTAGCCATGTCCGTCTGTCCGTCTGTCCGTTTCTACGCAAACTAGTCCCTCAGTTTTAAAGCTATCCGAATACTCTCACTCGTACATATGTCGGAACGAGCCGGATCGGACAACTATATCATATAGCTGCCATAGGAACAATCGGAAAATTTTTAGAAAAAAAATTTTAACTTTGCCAGTTTTCAACTTATTTTCATCAAAGTTGAGATTTAGCCGTTTTATATTATTCCTGAACTTCGGTTTTAATTTCATGAAAATCGGTCGACTATATCCTATAGCTTCCATAGGAACAATCAGGAAAATAAAACAAACAAGTAAGAAAGCTACAGTCGAGTGAGCTCGACTGTGAGATACCCGCTACCCATAATAAAAAGTTAATACATTTTTGAACGGTTAATAATTATTATCATATATTAAAATTGCTTCTCGAATTCTTATAAGATTATTTTCCGATTCCAATCAAGAACTGGTAAGAATATTTAGTTGGTCTAGTTGGTTAACCAAATGAGGCATGCTGCAGCGGCCGTTTGTGGCCATACAAAATTATTTCTTTAATAACTTCGACAATTTCTGATCGCAACCAAATTTTCAGGAATCACACAGACTATAGTTCTTACTGTACATTCTAAAATTCGCTTATACGCTTTAAACGCTTTTTTATGATTTGCGGGGTCGGAAGTGGGCGCAGTAAAAATTTGCAACTTGATCTGCGTGCAAGCATAACAAATACTGTCGAAAAAAAATTAGAGCTCTATCTCTTATAGTCTCTGAGATCCAGTGTTTTATACGGACAGACGGACAGACGGACAGACGGACAGACAGACAGACGGACAGACGGACAGACGGACAGACGGACAGACGGACAGACGGACAGACGGACAGACGGACAGACGGACAGACGGACAGACAGACAGACGGACAGACGGACAGACGGACAGACGGACAGACGGACAGACAGACAGACAGACAGACAGACAGACAGACAGACGGACAGACAGACAGACAGACAGACAGACAGACGGACAGACAGACAGACAGACAGACAGACAGACAGACAGACAGACAGACAGACAGACGGACAGACAGACAGACGGACAGACAGACAGACGGACAGACGGACAGACAGACAGACAGACAGACGGACAGACAGACAGACAGACAGACGGACAGACAGACAGACAGACAGACAGACAGACAGACAGACAGACAGACAGACAGACAGACAGACAGACAGACAGACAGACAGACAGACAGACAGACAGACAGACGGACAGACAGACAGACAGACAGACGGACAGACGGACAGACGGACAGACGGACAGACAGACAGACAGACAGACGGACAGACAGACAGACGGACAGACAGACAGACAG